>CM053408.1:27269297-27381174 GCA_028644305.1 Xerus rutilus
ATGTTTTTTCCCACCCTTTCACTTTCAGTCTGTGGATGTCTTTTCCTGTAAGATGAGTCTCTTGAAGACAGCATATTGTTGGGTCTTTTTTTTTTTTTTTTGATTGAGTCTGTCAGTCTGTGTCTTTTAATTGGTGTATTTAGGCCATTTACATTCAGGGTTATTATTGAGATATGATTTGTAATTCCGGTCGTTTTGGTTTGTTTTTGGTTTTTACCTTGAGTTGCTTTCTCTTTTGAATGGTCTTTTCTCTGGTGTAATTCCTCTCTTCGTAAATTTTCATTGTTGGTTATCATTTCCTCCTCGTGGAATATTTTGCCAAGAATGCTGTGTAGTACAGGCTTTCTTGCTGTAAATTCTTTTAACTTTTGTTTATCATGGAAGGTTTTTATTTTGTCATCAAATATGAAGCTCAGTTTTGCTGGATATAAGATTCTTGGTTGCATCCATTGTCTTTCAGGGCTTGGAATATATTATCCCATGATCTCCTGGCTTTTAGCGTCTGGGTTGAAAAATCTGCTGAGATACGAATTAGTCTCCCTTGGTGTAGATCTGTTGAAATTTTGTACATTTTGTGTCCTGTAAGCCTCTTGTATTTGATTTTCCATTGTATTTTTCATATTTGGGAAATTTTCTGATATTTTTTCATTGAAGAGATTGTGCATTCTTTTGGTTTGAAATCCTGCACCTTCTTCTATCCCAATAAATCTTAAATTTGGTCTTTTGATGCTGTCCCATATTTCTTGTATGTTCTGTTCACAATTTTTTACTATCTTCACTATATGGTCAAGTTTATTTTCAAGATTGTATATCTTGTCTTCATTATCTGAGGTTCTGTCTTCCAGGTGATCTAGTCTGCTGGTGATGCTTTCTATTGAGTTTTTTATTTGGTTTATTGTTTCCTTCATTTCAAGTATTTCTGATTGTTTTTTTTTTCAAAGTCTCTAGCTCTTTCTTAAAGTAATCTTTTGCTACTTGTAATTGCTCTCTTATCTCTTTGTTAGAATGATCGATGGTTGCCTCTATTTGCTCACCTATTTCTTTGTTGGATTGATCAATTTTTGCCTGTAATTGTTCACTTATGTCATTCTTTAGTTCACTGATCATTCTAACTATGTACATTCTGAATTCTTTCTCTGACATTTCAACAACTGTGCTGTCAATGGATTCTGTTACAGTGGTATCCAGGTTTATTTGGGGTACTTTCTTGCCTTGTTTTTTCATGTTGATTGTGTGTCTTTCTTTCTTGAAATACCGATCTGAGGTATTGCAGCTTCTATCCAATAATCTTGTATTGACACTCCAGATTACCTTTGTCTCACCTTGGAGCTAGTTCTGTTCCCCCAGTGTCCCCAGATGGGCACTACTGCCACTAAAGTTGGTGGCGGAGGTAGTGGATGTACCTCTAGAGGGCAGTGGGAGTGGCCTTGGCTGGGCTCCTGAGGCTGCCCCTGAGGGCTGTTTTGCCCCTCTCTTGCACTCCTGCTGGTGAATAGGAACTCTGGAGTGGAACTGGAGGTGGGCCCAGGTCTCACTTAGGCAGGGTCACAAGCAGGAGAGTCTGTATGTGACCCTTACAGTGAGTGTGAGCTCCTCTGGGGCTGGAGCAGAACTGGGGTGGGCCCAGGCTGCCCTTGGGCAGGGCTGCCTCCTCTGGGGTCTCTGGAGTGACTCTTGCCCTGAATTTGGACTCCTCAGTGGCTAGAGATAGCAGTCTCTGGTCTCCCTTTGGCTGGACAACTGTGGAGGTTCCTGAGGGTGGATCCTAGAGTAACTTTTAAAGCCATCAGAATAATTAATATATACATACAGGCTTCAGATCATTTGTTTGATAGATGATCTGATAAAACTGGCAATTAAAATGTTTGGGAACTTCATAAAAATCTTTCACAAATCTCTTTTTTGGTAATACAAACTACCTTACATATAGCTATATAAATGAATTTTTTTTCCGATCCAGAGGGAAGGCAATTTAAAAAGTCTGGGATATGCAGAAAACATAAGTCAATGTGACTTTCAATTCTAAGTTCCTCCTAATGAGTTTGTGCAATACAGAAAGTTCTTAAAATTTTTCTTCAGTTATAATAATTATACATCAATCATTTCATTTTACTTGCAGTTTAGCAATATATCTTATTTTTATGTGCATGCTATGTTACTACAATTTTGATGCAAAAATTTCTCTCATACATAAGCTGCTTTTCATCTTCAGTTACTGACATTTGTGGTATTAAAGACACAAATTTTATAATCAGTCTAAATCATAAACCTAAAGAAAGTTTGGTTTTCAAAGTCTCTTAACTATTTAGCAATTTTACCATTCTTAACTCATGAATCTTACACTACTCAACAAAAAGTAGCATTTTCCAGTAGGTTGTAATCATTGTTTCTTTTTAGTCCTGAAATGTGCATTTTGATTTGTAAAGCAAAGCACTGAAAATTATCAATTACTGTACTAGTAGTAAATCAGAAGCAATATTAGGCACTCTCTTCTACATTAAAAAAAATCTGTTTAATATAATTTAGTCTTGTGTATTTCCAAATTTTTGCAAATGGTAGACTTAAGACCAGGGAAGTACAACTTTATTTATCTCATTGTATTGTTTTAATATTAAATTTGTTTTGTTTGTAATTTCCTACCACCATTGATAACAGTGGGTTGAATTTACAAACGAGCAAAAATCTAAATTTTAGACTATCAAATACATTTCAGCCGTTATTCCCAATAATCATTTCCAATGATTTAAAAGCCATAGCATTATATTTGATAACTAGAGAAAATGAACCACAATTTGAAGTAAAGTTATTCAATTTCTATGTTCTGAATGAACAATGAATTGGTTCATTAAAAAAGAAATTGGGGAAGAAAAAAGAGGAGGCAGTGAAAGGAGAGAAAAAAGAGAGTGACAGGAGGAAAAGAAAAGAAAGGAGAGAGCAGCAAGAGAGAGGGAGAAAAGGATCACTGAGAGACTGGGGTTTCCTTTGAATTCTCCGCCTGCCATGAAGATTTTGGATTGTGAACCCCCCAAATCTCTAGTGGTAATTTCTTAAAGTCTTTCTGTCTCTCTTCTCCCCACTCCAGGTAGGTAGGTAAGTAGGTGAGTGGATGGGCAGGTAGGTAAATGGATGGATGGATAAATAGATAGGATGGACTGGTAAATAGGGACAGAGATATTGATATTGGCTCAGTTTCTCTGCATGGCCCTAATTAATGTTGATTTTCATATTTAATTTTATAATTATCATGGTGACACATATGATCAGTTTTCAATATACAACAAAGAAGTCTTTACAGACACTTGACAAGCAGGTTTATTGTTGTTGAGTTCAGCATTGGCCTCCCAATCTTCAATTTTATTGGGACTACACCACATACCCTAGCTAGTTTATTTCTGGAGATCCTCAGGTGTCATGAAACTGTAAGAATGAATTGTATAGGCAGAATAATTTGATAGCCGAATTGGAAAAGGTTAGACATAGTCTTGACAAAACAAAGGATAATATCATACTACCATAACTAATCAGATCAATTTCCCTATTTGTAACTAATAATCTTTGAAGAAATTTTACAGAGATGTCTCAACAGAAGTAACACCACTTTAAAATAAGAAGTGTTATTTAAGAAATAAATTTCTTTTATTAGCTTAAGTATGCCTACCAAGAAAAGTCTGTGTTCCTAAATACTCACCTATTCAAAATCCTTACAGAGCATTATAAATCTTGAAATCTTTCCTAAGTTTTCCACACCAACTGTTTCTTTTCATACTGGCAATGGCATATTTTTTATCATAAATTTCTCCATGTATTAGCTAAATTTTAGAAAGTTATTTTTATCATAATGCAGCATTAAAAGTTTTATATCTCTGAAATATGATATAAGAGTAAGTGCAAATATTGCATATAGATATCTGGTATTCTTGGAAATATTCTGTAAACTAACACTTCAAGGACCACAAAGGAAGCAATGTTTAAATACTTGTGACTCTAATTTCACAGAGAATAAAACTCTAAACTATCTAAATTCGTAGGACAGAAATGGTCTAGTATGGTAAAGGTTTGAATTAAGGAATATGAAACATTTTAATTAACTCTCATATATTATGACCTTCAGTAATGATGTTCCTTTATCTTCCCTTCCTACACCTTAGCTTTCCCAGTAGTAAAAATATAGAAAGTATCTATAATTTTAACATTTCTCCAGGTAATTCTTGTGCCCAAACGAAGTTTTCAAACCACTAGAATAGAAGCAGAAAGACCAGTACAAAGATATTGCAGTAGTCCAAATGAAAAGTGCAAGAGCTTGACATAAGACAACTGGCACTAAGAATATATGGACAGAAGTAGATTTGATAGACATTTGGGCTAAGTGAGTTAAGGATATAAGACAGTGGAGGAATGAGACGCTGAGGAGTGAGACATCTGGGAAGTCTTATGTACACTGAATTTCATTAGCAGAATACAGAAAGGAAATATGGAAGATCATAACTTCACCTTTTATATTTTATTTCAGATATGTGAGGAACATTACATTAAGACATCTAATGTAAAGCAGCTAGAACTGTGAGTTGAGAATGCAAAAGTAATATTTAAGCATGATGTCTGATTAAGGTTATCACTAAAAGGTCATTAAGAAGAAAAAGAAGAGGAGGAGGAAAGGAAGAGGAAATAGCAATAGTAACTAGTAGAATATATGTAGTAAAGTTTTGTATGTGTATGTTTTTATATAAACAATATCATAATAGAATAGATAAATAGATATACCAGTATGTAATTTGTTTATTTGCTCCATAATAGATTTTTGGATATTACTCCATTTTATGAAATATAGAATGACCTCAACAGGAGCAAATATGTAAATGATAATGAAAATTCTAGAAGAATATGCTGATAACTGATAACAGTGATTAGAGAAGAGGGAGGTAATCAAGATTATGATTAAAGAGATGTTTACATTTCTTGTAAAGTTATCTTTGTTTAATATGGAGAATGAATCAATGTATTGCCTGTAAATAATAATTCATTTTAAGTGAGGTTAGATTGATTTGCCCAGATTTGTCATTCTTTGTGCATAATTCTATTGAAAGTTTATTATTCATTGTCAAATAAAGTCATGTGCCAGACTCTTAGAAATCCCCACCAAAAAAATGGCATGTTTTGTTCTAAAACAATAATTAAATAAAGCACATTTACTATTATTTGTGTATCAAAACCTTATGGTAGCAAATAATATAGCTGCAGAATTTTGCATTTATAAATCATCTATCATTTAAGAAATCAGTAGAATTCCATAAGCCATTTGGGCAAAACCAGCTTGACTTTTTAAAATACCAAATCATTTAAAATATGTGCAATTTCTTCTCGACATTTGCATCAAATAACCCTTGTGAATACTGTCAAGGAAGTGAAGAAAATGACAGTTATGATCCATTTTCTTTCTCTTCCTAGAAAATTGACTCATTCCTTCTCTGCCTATTTGAATAATAACCAGCTAGCCGCCCACCCTGTCAGCAGCAAGCCATGGTGATTTCCGAGGTTCAACTCCAGGCTTTTCTTCTTTCTCTATACAACTTTCTCAGATAATTAACTCAGTCCCATTGCATTGATATTTTCCCCCCATTACTTGAATGTTCATCAGGCATAATATCTCAAGTTCAAATTTCTTCCCCAAGTTCAGCTGTGATTTCTCTCCCTCATATTTTACCTCAAACAAACAATCTCCAAACAAATTATATTATCTTCCTTCCCTCCTTCTTTTCCTTTGCAGTACATGATCACATCCAAACTGACTTTTTCTCCTGGCTTTCTTCCTTAGACTGATCCTCCAAGGTCACTAAAGTTAGAGGAAGAGTGACAAATTCAAAGATCTATCACAACAGGAAACCTACTGCATTAAGACAGGAAGGAGTGATATTGACATGGCCCTTTAAAGACAAGAGCTGTTTCTCTACTTGGCATCAGCCTATTGTTGCCATGTGGGTATATGTCCAGAGCTAGCAATGAGTTGTTTTTTTGTTAAACTATATTGAAAAGTTGGTAATTACTGTACTGTAAAAACAATGGCAATGAAAACAATACAGAGAAGTTGATAGCCTTTAACTGTAGAGAATTTGATTTTACATCTATGGAAGCAGTCATATGCTTTCATTTTAAGTAATCGTGCACATAACAATGAACACACACACATACATGAGCTAAATAAATAAGAGAACAGAACACAGGGTCTATGTAGCGTTAGTCTATAAAATTAATGAAATCTTAAAAACCTCCTATATATTATCAACACCCTAACAAGTAACCTTTTCACTGATGCTGACACTGTCAATGTCTGAAAACATGTCAAAATCTTTGAGGTTATGAGAAGCATAAAAAAAAAAAACTGCTTTTTTTTCCCCATCAAGAATAAAATAACTGTAAGCTCTGGAACCTTAGTCATTGTGTATATGTTACATTTTTCTCTAGTAAAACTAAGGCTATTCTACCAGGCCTCAATTATAAATGTTTGATTTAAACTCTTTTAATTCATATATGTCAGTTTTAATGAATTTCCTGAGATAATTGCTATTTTGGGGGGGAAAGGTGTTAATGGGGATTGAATTCAGGGACACTCAACCACTGAGCCACACCCCCAGCACTATTTTGTATTTTATTTAGAGACAGGGTCTCATTGAGTTGCTTAGGGCCTCACAAAGTTGCTGAGGCTGGTTTGAACTCCTCCTACCTCCTGAGCCCCTGGGATCACAGGTATGTGCCACAGAGTCCAGCCCAATTGCCATCTTAACTTGCTGCAGCTTAGGCTTTGAGCCAGCACAGCATTGATGTCCATTCTAACATAGCATGCATCCTGCAAGCTATAATCATATGTATTTCCCAAATGCATCCTTATGCAGTTACCTTTCATTTTCTTTTTTGTAATGAAGGCACCATAAATAAACTCTTTATCAAATTTTTACTACATAATACAATATTATTAACTACAGTTTTCATTCTAAAAGTCCTAAAAGTCCACATAGAAATGGAGGCAGACATTGGCCTTATGTGACCATAAGCCAAGGAATTCCTAGAACCATCAGAAGCAGGAAGAGGCAAGGGAAGATTCTCTACCTTTTAGGGGTAGGATGGCAAGCACCTTGATTTAAGACTTCTAGAACCCACAAGTTTGTGGAAATTCCTCTAGTAGTGTTAGAGAATTAATACATGTCTACTCCCTGATCTGATTAGGCATTTTCACATGTCTATATGCCTAAAGAACCAAACTTTTCAAAGATTTTTTTAGCCACTCTCCCAACAACATATATCCCACATTTCCCTCTTATCACTATAATTAGGCTGTTGTTCTCAGGGCCTATTTATAACTACAAGCACATTTTCTCATCTCATCTCTTATATTCCACACTCACAGTAAATTTTATCATAAGCAAGGTCTTAGAAGCCAGATCATGTTATCCTGTCTCTAACATATTATAACAGTGTGAACCTGATCAGATTATTCAAACCTCTGTCTTATCCTTCATCTTTATTGGAGGTCATTAATCGTATCTACCTCATTGGATGATATATGTATATATGGATGATACATTCATTACATATATTTACATAAAGGTTGAACACCTAGAATGTCTGGCAAGTAAAAATATCAGTAGTGTTAGTCATTATGATTATGATTATAATTCGACATCTACATTTTAACAATTGATAGGCACTTCAAACCTAGTATGTTCAAAATAAGATTCATGGTTTTATTTGGTCTCAGTGCCTGATTTTCCTGCTGTGTTAGGTATCCTCGTATTTGGCCTTAAGATTCCCAAACAGAAGATTCAGCCTATGCCTCTTTTTCCCTCACTTCCTCTGTCATCTGAGACAATAGCAGATCCTTGTAACTTCATCTTTCAAATAGAAGGCAAAACAACCTTTTTAAAAATTCAATCAGGAGCTCAGGAGGCTGAGGCAGGAGGATCATAAGTTCAAAGCCAGCCTGAGGAACTTAGAGTTTGTCTCAAAATAAAAGTTTAAAAAAAGGGCTAGGGAAGTGGTTCAGTGGTTGAACACCCCTGATTCAATCCCTCATACCCAAAACAAACAAACAAATAAAACTTAATCAGAACATGCCACTTCATTATTTAAGGTGCTCCAATCATTTCCAGTTAATAGTTGACATTGTAATTATAGTGTCTCCTATCTTAATCCATTCAGGCTGTTATAACAAAATACAGAATGAACATAACTGCACTGAAATTTCAGAAACTTTTGAGCACTGCTATGATGGAAAAAACCTCATGTGAGAGATTGCAACAAAAAATTGAGAGGCATTAAAAATGTTGTATGAAATTACCTTTCGTAAGCTATATATGAAATGTAAATGAATTTTGTATTTAGTTTCTGGTCCCATCTCCAAGGTATCTCATTATGTGAAAATGTTCAAAATTTGATACATTTCTGATCCTATACATTTCAAATAAGGGATATTCAACCTGTACCACAAATTTTATGACTTATATACCACAGAAAGTTATTTGCCATACTTCCGGAGGCTTGGAAGTCCAAGATCAATGAATCAGCAGATTCAGTGTCTGATGTTTTTTTGCTTTGTCTTCACATGTCTACAGGGTCACAGGAGTTCTTTGTGGTGAGTTTTATAAGGACACTGACCCCATTCATGAGGTTGAAACTCTCATGACTCAATCACTTTCCAAAGGTTCCATCTCCAAATAACATCACCTGGGGGTAGGATTTAGCACATAAATCTTGGGGACATGAATGTTCAGTCTAAGCACTTCACATTGCACTTAGAATGTACCCACAATGACCTCATCTTACTTGATTCTTTTCTATCTCTTGTTTTGGCCAAAGTCAGCTTCCTTAAGACCTGGGTAGCATCTCAGGTGTATGTTCTCTCCTCTTCTCATGGATACCTCTCCAGCCTGATTTTTATATACCTGGATCCTTCTTCTCATTCACATTTCCACTCAACTGTCATCTTTTCAAAATACCTTTACTGGTCTTCCTATCAAACATTGCCTTCTCCATTTCCAGGCAGTTTTCCATCCTTCTTTCCTGGCTTCTTTGCTGCATTCCTCAGGATTAATACCCCCTTTCTTTGTTTTATTGTTTCTTATTTGGTTTTTTTTTGGTTTTGTTTTTGTTTTCCTGGCCAGGTGTGGAAACATATGCCTGTAATCCCAGCAGCTCCGGAGGCAACAGCATGGTGCTAAACAACTTAGTGAGATCCTGTCTCAAAATAAAAGATAAAAAGGGCTGGGGATGTGGCTCAGTGGTCGAGTGCCCCTGAGTTCAATCCCTGGTATCCTCCCCTCTCCAAATTTTTTTGAGTGTAGTATGTATCTTGTAATATTTTAATATAATTTTTGATAATTTATTTAAAAGAAAAAATAGCTGTGCTAAGGGTGCAGCTCAGTGTTATAGACTTAGCTATTATGCATAAGGCTTAGAACTACAATGACATAAAATAAAATAATTAATAAATAAATAATAAAAGAAAAATATTCATTCTTATTTATCATGGATAGTAAATAAGCTATCCCGGGTGAGTAAACATCTTTGAGAATTAGATGTGTAATATATTTTTAATATTATTCAAATAAAAATATTTCAGAAATTGCATTTCATTTTCGTAAGTTTATTGATGCAGTGCGAAACTACTCAAAAGAATATTTAAGAGATTTACCTACTGTCCAACAGCAGCATTGCTGAGAAAATAAATTTTCCATATAAATTTATTATCTTAATAATTAAAGTTTATAGTGTTAAGTGTTCCCAATGTTTTTTTAAATGTGTCTTTTATTAAGGAGCTTCGTGTTTTACTGAAAATAGCAAGAGCTTTGGCAATAGACAAGGCTTGTGATCCCATTTAGTCATTTATTAGCTATTTTAGGCAATTTACTTAAATATTTTGAGGTCTAATTTCATTATCCTTTAAAGGAGAACAATAACTATCTTTGGGGGTTATTGTTAGAGTGGAGAAAAACACTTAGCACATCAGGTATGTACTCTTACTGCTTTTTATGGAGCATTTCTAAATTATTAATGCTGTGTTTATCTTTCCTCAAAGTACTAATTTTAATAACCTGGTAATGTTTGGATTTCAAAGTAGAATTAACTGACCAAATAAATATAAACATGAGGGTGATCCTCAGTCTGCCATTACTTCATCATGTTATATTAACCCAGTCATTTCTCTCCTATGGCACAGAATTTCTCTATCTGAACTGCAGGAATTGGGAGACAGGCATAACTATTTCATATGGTGTCTTTGTGCTTTGATATGCTAATATTCCAGGAAGACAATGACTGTTTTATGTTGTGATGCTCTTATAAATTGAATTTTGTCCCCCTCTCCCCACCAAATGTGTTGAAGTTCTAATTCTTGGTATCTGTGAATGTGGTCTTCTTTGGAAATAAGAACAACTTCGTGGATTTTATCAAATTAGAACAAGGTATGGTTGTCAGGGTTCTCTAGAAGAATGAGCAAATACAATCTGCAGATAATTATGGGAGGATTTATTAGTTTGGTGTACACCATCGGAGACTGAGTAGTCCTACAATGACAGTATGCAGAAAGGAGAACTGAGGAAGCTAGTGCTATTTTAGTTCAAGAAACTGGAAGCCTTAGAACAAAAAGGACAAATGATGCAGCCCCTGTCTGAGCCTGAAAGATTGAGAGTCCCTAGAGAGTTGCTGATGAAAGTCTATATTCAAATGTTGAAGATGGCCCACTCCTGTAATCCCAATGGCTCAGGAGCAGAAGCAGGAGAATCACAAGTTTGAGGCCAACCTCAGCAACTTCTGAGGACCTAAGCAACTTATCAAGACCCTGTCTCAAAATTTTTAAAAAAGGCTGGGGATGTGGCTCAGTGGTTAAAGCCCATGGGTTTAATCCTGTGTACCACTCCCAAAAAAGCATCTGCTCAAGAAGGGTCAAGCCTGTGAGCATGTGAGCATGTGAACTTCCCCCTTCTTCTGCTTCTTCATCCCAACTGGGCCTCTTGCCTATTGGATGGTCTTCCCCACTCAGTTCACTGATCCACATGACAACCTTCTCCACAAACACCCTCCTAGCCTCTCCACATGTCTGTTTTACCAATTTTCTGAGCAATCCTAATCCAGTCAAGTTGACACCCAACATTAACCATCACACAAGGTGTCCTTGCAATTCAGTACGATTGATATCCTCGTAAGAAGAGGGAACCATGTGAGAACAAAGTCACACAATGAGAAGTCAATGATGACAGAGGCAGAAATTGGAGAGATGCCACTATAAGTCAAAGAAGTCCTAGAATCAACTGCTATTGCCAGAGGCTGGTATTGACCTGCTACTACTTGGGAGGATGGTATCAAAAGTTTAGGAGATGCTTGGCCTTGGCGGCATCTTGGCTTTAGCCTTCTGGCCTACAGAATTGTAAGAAAAACAAACTTCTGTTGTTTTAAGCCATACATTTTATGATACATTGTTAGATCCATCTGAGGAAATATGGTCTCAAAGAAGTGAAGACTTACTGGTTCCATTCCAATGAATGGTCTCAGTCCATTCATTCGAAAACTATATTGTCTTACAGTGTTATTCTCAAAAATATTTTTCACCTCCTAAACAGAACATACTACATGTCATTGTTATAAGTTTTATGATTTGCTCCATTTTGTTTCTAAAAAGAATCTAAATCAAATTTTTCAAAATACATTTAAGAGAGCCTTTTTCCAAGATAATTATTTTCAACCTATGCTAAACTCCTAACATTTATTTTTACTCTTTCACTAAGGTAAGAAATGCACTTCACAATATTTCATTTTATTTACCATGTTTATGGTAGATGCAATAATAAAACCAGAGTCACCTCACAGCATGTATTTAAATTTGTTTCTCAAGTATTTTATATATGTAATTGTCACAAAATATATTTTCTCAAGATTAAACCATTTTATTTCTGACATTCCAACACAACTGCCATAAATAAAAAATCACTTCTCCTTATTAACAGTGTTGTCAAATGAAACATAAAAATGCCAAGTAAATGTCAAGTTTTATTGGGTAAGCTTTTGTAATTAAAGCAACTTATTCTCCCAAAAGCCATAGAAATTGTGAAAGTTACTTCTTCAATGGCTGTGTATGCTATGATTTGATTGATGGTATCCCTTCCAAAGTTCATGTTGAAATAATTTCGTCCCCAATGAAACAATAGTAAAATGCATGGCAATTGGGAGGAAATAAACACTTGAGGTTTCCCCATGATTGGGATTAGTACCCTTATAAAAGTATTCAAGATTGAGTTGAGCTCTTTTCTGTCTGACTTCTGCCATGTGAGGTTCAAGGTATCCTTGGAGTGGACTCAAAAACCAACCCTGCCAGCACCTTGGTCTTGGAATTCTCAGCCTCCATAACCACAAAAAATAAGTCTCTGTTGTTTATAAACCATTCAGTGTGTATTATTTTGTTATATCAGAACTAACAAACTAAGAAATTATGCTATCCTGTTTCTTCCTACTCAGGAGAAAATTAAGAAAGAATTCCTGAATAAATGTATCATTATTATAATGATGGTTATTTTAGGTTTTGACTCTAAATTTTGTTTTTGTACTTCAAGAATGGACCATAGATCTATATTTTCTAATAAGTACTAAAACTTCAGTTTAGTATTTTGGACCATCTTTCTTCCATAACTGAGGACCCAAATTAGCAGATTAATTGATAATGTTGCCAAGGCTTATTTAAGGAAGTAGGAAAAAATGGATTTTGGTCCAGTTATATCATCTATTTGGTGATAGTCTATATATTTATTTTCAAGAACTTTGTACTCTATAATTGAAACATTATCATAAGATCCCTATTTTGCAATATCTCAGTATCTAATATTAATTCTTCTTCATGGATCTGGAATAAATTCTTAATAATTAATTTTAGAAAAACAGGTACTTTGGTCAATTTTTCACTGCTGTAAGAGATATCACACACTGAATAGTTTATTAAGCATATTGGCTTACTCTTCTGTACTTCCGGAAGTTCAAAAGCATGACATGGTCATCAGATAAGAGATGCATGATACGATGGTGAAAGGGTATGTGAGCATATATGTAAGGCAGAGCATATATGTAAAACAGAGAAAATAATGGGGCCAGACTTATCCTTTTTACAGGAGTTAGTATCTATGATAACCCACTCCCATGATAATGGTATTTATCTATTCATGAGGGCAGAATCTTCATGCCCTAACATTTCTTAAAAGTCTCCTCTCAGTGACATATTTTTTTATTTGAAAGATCTAACTGGATTTTATTTGAGATCCCAGAATTGGACAGTATTTTATTCTATAAAAAAGAATGGGCCTTTCAATTAGCTGAGCAGATGAGATTGGCTCTCTGCTCTGCAAAAAAAGGGGTGATTTGCCTTCCTGAGCACTGTTCATTCTATGAGGAACGAAAAGCCGATTGTCCTTTCAAAGTTTCTTTCCTAAAAGGGCTCACGCAGGGGGAACTGTCTTATGCCAGCTCAGGCAAACTGGGCCCCTTTTGTTTAGTTTCTGTGAATCTCTTGCTTCATTTTTTTTAATTGGCACATTTTGGGGTTAAGTTTGATTATAGGGCAATTATTATGAATGACATTGTCTTAGATTTTTTAAACTCTTGTGAGCCTCAGTTTCCTTAAATGAAATGATATTTTTTTAATGGGCTTGGAACTAACATGCATTTGGCAAACACTTAATAAATTCTACTTATTAATAAATATGATTCCAAAATTTTTTTCTGACAGGTTTATTATCTGTTGAACCCTAATATGCCATGTAACTCACACCCTTGAATGATAGTTCATTGTACACTAGAGGATTTATTTTTATTTATGTTACATATATTATTATACCATGCTATTTTAATTGCTCAGTTTTGAGAGCCAGCGCCTTAAAGACAAGCTCCATTAGAAAAATTAACTGTGTTAAATGTAACAGTTCCTCATAATAGCAATATTTTAAAAGATGAATGGATTTCTCTGACTCCACAGAAGTATTATTTATGTCAATAAAATTAACTGCTATCACAATTTGGTACCCTGAAGTCTAATAACATTAAAGACACCCATAAAATAGCAGGGCTAATCATTTATATTGAGGAAATGCAATGTAGATTGTAAGAAAATAGTCTGTATAGCCAGAGTATCAGGTTTGGAATCCTACTTCTGCTGCTTATAATCTATATTACTTTGGCAGGTTATGCAAACTTTCTGGGTTCTTTGTAAAATTAGGTGAGTAACAGTACTTACCTCATGACTGTTTTGTGAGGATGGAACATGTCAATATATAAAATGAATAGAATAGGATCTATCCCCAAGTCAGTACTGTAATATTATAAACTATTCCTATGCCAGGCATGGTGGCAACTCCCGTAATCCCACTAAATTGGGAGGCTGAGGCAGGTGGATTGCAAGATCAAGGCCAACCTCAGCAACTTACAAGGTCCTAAGCAATGTGGTGAGACCTTGTGTCAAAAAGAAGAAAAGAAAGAAAAAAGAAAACAAATAGCTGGAGATGTGGCTCAATAGTAAGGCACCCCTGAGTTCAATCACCAGCACTAAAACAAAAAAACCAATTAAATAAATATTATAAATTACTCCTAATATTATATGCCGGGATCTATTCAAATTGCTGAAAATATCAATGTAAGTGTTCACTGCACCTGTGCAGTGGGTGAACACAACACAGCCTGTAAGCTGGTTTGAAAAAATAAAAAGTCAAAATAAAAAACTTTTAAAAAAGAATAATGCTTCTGTGCACAAAAAAATTAAAAAGAAAATAAAAAGTCAGAAGAAATATTAAGCAATAAAGAAAACAGATATGAAAATGGAGTAGCAGTGGGACCCAGTGGGTGATCCAACTCTGACGGAGACTGGATCTAACAAAGGGAATGAAAATCCACGCATTTATTATATAGGTATGAGCATTAAAGGGTTTCAGTGTGAAAAACCTCTTGTGGAAAGAGGATGATGTTGAGAAAAACAACATGGTTAGGGCTTAGCAGGTTACGCCTACCTCTTCTACCTCCAGGCAGCTGAGATTTGAAATCAAGCCTTTTGAACTAGTGAATTCCATGACAAGCAGGAATCCTCCTCATCAACAGAAGTCATCTTGCAAATGGTCATTCCCCTGTTACTTTAACACCACAGGGTTCCCTGAAGCAGGATCTCACTGTCCAGGGTTTACATAGTTCAAAGCAATGATTTATATACTGCTCACAACAGTGAGGGCAAAATATGATCCCTGCCCCTCAAGTCTCTCACAGTGTAGTATGGGACAAAGGCACACAAATTGATCATCTTAATGCACTTTGATAAATACATGTGCATGAGTGCAGAAAAGAAACATCTAATCCATTCAAGGACAAGGTGAAAGTGAGTAGTTCAGAGAAATATTCTGTTACAGTTTGGATATGAGTTGTCTCCCAAAAGTTCATGTGTTAGTGCAGGAATATTCACAGGTGAAATGACTAGATTATGAAAGCTGGAACCTAATTAGTCTATCATAGCTTGAATGGACTGACTGGGTGGTAGTAACTATAGTCAGGTGGGGCATGGCTTCAAAAGGTGGGTCACATGTCCTGGAAGAGTTCATCTTCCCTGCAACCCATTCCCCCTTCCCTTTCTGCAACCTGGCTGCCATCAGTGGAGCAGCACTCTTCCATCACACTCTTCTTCCAGGATGTTCTGCTTTATCTTGGGTCCAAAGCAAAAGACCCTGTTAACCATGGACTACACCTCTGAAAACATGAACCAAAATAAACTTAGTGTCCTCTAAGCTGTTCTCATCATGTATTTTGGTCACAGTGACAAAAGTTGATACCAAGAAGTGGGATCATTGCTGTGACTAACCTGACTGTATGATTCAGAAGTCTTTGGAAGAGGCTGGTAGGTGAAATTTAGAAAAGTTTGGAGATGCAGGATAGAGAAGTCTTAGAATGTTCTAAGCAGAATTTAATGGGCAATTTAATGGAAGGTCAGAAGACAAGAAGGATGAGAAATATTATAATCTATATGACTTTATAAAGACAGTGCTTAGGGGGTTTCAGAAGGGAATGGGGACTCAATTAGAGATTGATGAGAAGCCATTTATATTACAGTCCAGTAAATAACTTGTATATGTTTTACCCATACCTTGAGACTTTGTGTGAGGCTGAGTTTAAAAGCAGTGGTTTAATTAATCTGTTGGAAAAAAATTTCAAGGCAATACAGTATTCAGTGAGTGGTTTGAATTTTAGTGAAAACTTTTAGTCAGGTTTACTGTGCCAATCAGAAGCAGAATGCAGAACTAAAGGATTTTAAATACTTGCAGTTTGATTAGAAAAGTGCATATAAAACTGGGGCCAAGGAAATTGTGATTGTTGAAAAGATTATAGCCCCTAAAGAGATGCTTAGTACTTTGTACAGAGACAATAAGAAAGATGGATTGAAGGCATCTCAAGAATTTTCAAGACCACACCCTTTGAAGGCTTAAAGATGCAGAGGGCAAAGTTCCTTTGAGAAAAGATCATGGGCACATCCTGCTTGCACAGGGAAGCATATCACTAAAGTAATAAAGAACACCACCTATCATCACAGCCAATATTAAGCAGACTGATGAAATAATACTTAATTAATCCCTATGATAAGGATTAGTACTACTATTTTTTAACATTGTTCAAGAAGTTGTTTACAGTGGAAAAATCAGAGAAAATTAAATAAGAAAAGTAGATATTAAGGAAATGAAAAAACATTTATCATGACTTGCAGGATAAGTTTTCAAAAATAAACTAGAAATTTACTGGAAACGCACAACAAATTCAAAAACACCAGATTTATTTGCTCAGGCTCCCATAACAAAATGCCATAGAGCTGATGACTTCAACAACAGAGATTTGTATTCTCACAGTTTTGGAAGTGGAAAGTCCAACAGCATGGTTCAGCCAATCAGTTTCTTATAAGAATCCCATTCCTGGATTGTAGACGGCCCTGCTCACTCTGCTGAGGTGCCCTTTCCTTTATACTCTGTGAGTATACAAGAAAGAAAAGTAGAGAAGGGGAGGGGGATGGTTTCCCTTCTTCTAATAAAGAAAGCAGTTCTATCATATTAGTATGCTACCCTGATGATGGCCTCCTTTAATCTCAACTACCTCCCTAAATACTCTTTTTCCAAACAGTCACATTGGGTATTGGAGGCTCAACATACATAGTTTAGAGAAACATAATTCACATAACAAATACTATCTTGAATTTTATTGTGAAACATAACATAATATGTGAATAGTTTAAATAGTGTATCTTGTTTCTGGAGGTAAATCAATATCAGCATTTTTCAAAATAATGTGTATGTGCTCATGACCCCAATCAAAGTATAACAAGATTTTATTTTATAACATCTTTTTCTTTCTTAGATGAGTTTTTGTAAGATTTTAGCAAATAAAACAAAATTAATCATTTTTTTAAAATGATAAACATTTCAAGCAGCACCTTATAATTTGTGAAGTGTTTTCACATTCATTATCACATACAATCCTGTTAAAATACTGTTTCAAAGAAAAATTATTCCTCAACAAAAGAAATGAACTGTTAGAATCCTCAAGTAATCCTCAGATAATAAATAACAGACAATAACAAAAATTAACTCAGGAGGAAATCAGTCCATTCATTATGTAAAATCTATCAGACAACTGACTCTATGATTAGCATACTTTTCTAATGTAGGTGAAAATTCCACAAACAACTATTTTCCTTTTCTCATCCTTGTCTACATTAATTATAACAAAATGTTAAATACATTGTTACACAAAGTTCATAGATAGATTTTGTTTGGGTATGAGCACTAAATTTGAAAAATATTTTTAAAACACTTGAATGAAATGAGAGTAGATATACAGAGAATAAGGGGTTCCAGTCTTAATAGCTTAGTGGCCTCCCCTCCCTTAAGCAAAGAAGAATCAAAACCTTCCATGTGAAGTGAAGGGTTTTATGGAGAAGCCCCACCATAGTGCTGTTGACCTGAAAATTCCTTCCACATTGCAACCATCCCTGAATATACTCCTTCTAACTACTCTATTGTAGGACCATATTCTCCCAGAACTATAAAGATTCCACTCAAGAAGGGGAAAGCATTACAGTTCTAGCTCTTACAAGTAATTTTGAGGAATATCAAGCCTGTATCAATGGTTAGAATACTTTTCAATCAAAACCAACTCATTCTTTGAAGTTGCACATTAAAAGTTATGCCTATGATATCCCAATGTGGAGGGATCTAGAGAGGATACCAGTTGTCAGGAAAGGAAGAAGCCAGTATTTCACACTATGAAATTTTCCTAATACACAATAGCTTATAACATTGAAACATTTTCCAATATACATCACTTTTTAATTTAAATTTATTTTAGTTGATATTTATTAAAACAAAAGTTATACCAATTAAGGTGGTACCAAGTTATTTCAATACATGTAAACATTGTGTAATATTTAAATCAGGTTAAACATATTCCTAAATTATATATTCAAAATTGTTTCTTCTTGCTTCTTGAGATGTATGGTACATAATTAACTATAGTCACCGCATTGAGAAACAGCACACCAGAACTTTTTGCTCCTATCTGATTATAATTCAGTATCCAGTAATAAACTTTTCCCTATCCCTTCCTTCCCGGTACTCTCCTCAGCCTTTGGCAACCACTTCCAGGTCATTTAAAATGTAGCAAATGACTTTGTCAAACTTGTTACAAATTCCCTTTCACAGTGAGTGAGAGAGAAAAGAAAGAAGGATTTTGAGTTAAATTATATAATGGATTTAGAAAATGCAGTAAGTAAATGAATCCAAAAATACAAAGGAGATTTCAGAGAGAAGTTAAATAAGAGAACATGGTTATCAAACAAAAATACAGAAAGATGTCTAAAACTCTTTAATTTACCATCTGTATAATTGCTCCAAAATGCTCTCTTTTTTTCCCTCCAGACATGCCTTTTTCTTTCTTCGTCCTTCTCAAAAAATCTAATTTGAAAACAATCACTTCAAGAAGCTTTGCCAACTACTGCCCATCCCACAGGCACTAGCAGCAGAGTTAACTCTTCACTTCTGCATTCCCTAGGACTGTTTCATGTAGGCCCCTAACCATCACCATCCACTTTCTATCTCTAGATTTAGTTGAGAATACACAAGGAAATCTTTTCAAAATTTATTAACATCTAGTAGCATAGAAGTGTGGTACCATAAGTATAGAGGGACACTGAACACAATAATATTTATTTGATTAACTTAATTAATTTGATCAGTGCTCTGTTTTGCAACAAGAAGGTGGGAGTCTTCCCCTTCTTGAGAATAATAACTGCCTAATGGAGGTTTAATCTGAGCAGTTGCAAAGGATCTTGGAATGGTTATAATGATGAATTATAATTTAGAGCATTTCAGAGCTAAAAGAGGATGAGCGAAGTTAGTGACAGAGAATTTGTCTCTTGTATGTATTTTTACAATTTCACATTTATTAATATTTTAAATTTTAGTACCTATCCCATACTCATCACCCAAATTTTAAAATAATCTCATTTTACTTATTAGTCAATAACAAGACTAAAGTCTACAACAAAATGTATAAAGATGAAACATACACACATAATCAATAGGGATAATTTGATTTGGTTTGTATGGTATTATGCACAAAGTGGTCTTTTTAAAATGTTTTTGTTGCTGTTTTGTTTATTTTGTACTGGGGATTAAACCCAGGGCCTTATGTATTCTAGGCAAGTGTTCTACTACTGAGCACCACCAGCCCTCTATCTTCTAAAACAGGTCAGATCTGTATGAAGGAAGAAAAATCCAGATATGGAAAGAAATTAATCTTTAAGCAAATCTGGTGAATTATTATAGAAAAGTAGAAAATGTTTCAGTAATAAAACTATGTTTCTCTTTGCTGAATTTCTATTGTCCAAAAAAAAACATACTAAAATTTATTATTGGATGACAGACTACTATTGACTCTGAGGGGAATGGGATGCTAAGAGGCTTTATACTTACAGTTGAACTAAAATATGACTACAAAAATTCTCTTCAGAACTGAACTTCTCATAAGTAATTCCAAGACCAAATTCAGTCAATCTCAAGTATTTTTGTTTTAACTCTCATAGAAGATAAATAATGTTCATATTTATAATATGTTATAGACTACTTTTAGTAAAAGAAAAGCTTCATTAATTGCTTTGGGATAATTAATTTTAGTTTTAAGAATGCAGACAGCAATAATACCTCTAATTTGAAGTTATGTCATGGATTAAAGTGAAATTACATAAGGAATTATAATCTGTGACACACAAACAATAAATCACTAATACCAAAGAAACAAGGTTAATTTGTCACTGAGTATGAATCCATGAAAGTTGAAAAGGAATTAAAAATTTACAACTACAACCAGTGAAGGAAGTATAATTATTCTGTAACAAAGAACAATATTATCTACACTGTAAAAGTTCCAGTTGTACTAGAAGCCCTAGCCAGAGTAACTAGGCAAGAAAATGAAATAAAAGTAATGAAAATTTTAAAGGAAGAATTAAAATTACTATTCACAGATGACATGATTTTGTCTGTAGAAAATTCTAAAGATTCCACACAAAAAAAACCTGTTAGAAGTAGTAAACAAATTCAAAGATGAAGCACACAAAATCAACAAATAGCAGTCGTGTTTCTACACACTCACAATGAATAATTTGAAGAGAGAATTCAGGGGAATAATATCATTTACAATAACACCAAAAGGAATAGAATATTTAGGAATAAACATAACCAAAGTAGTAAAAGCTCATGGATGAAAAAATCTAGTGTTAAAATGCCATTCAGCTCAGAGAAATCTACAGTTAATTCATTCCTTATTACAATCCCAGGGTATTTCTTATAGAAATAGAAAAAATCCTAAAATTCATATGAAATATCAAAAGATCTCAAAGAGCCAAAACAAAACTGAAGCCCTCATAATTTATGATTTTGATATGTAAAGAAGCTACCATGACTAAGACAGCATGGTGCTGGCAAATAGAAAGGCATATAGACCAATGAAACAAAAATAAAACCTAACAAGTAGTCAATTGATCTTAAACAAGAGCACCGGGGTATATAAGTGTGACTGCACTGGAAAAGCCAGATATAAACATGTGAAGGAATGAAGCTGGATCCTCACTTTAAAACTACCTGAAAAATTAAGTCAAAATAGATTAAAGACTTGAACAGAAATCTGAAACAATAATATTCCTAGAAGAAAATACTAAAGAAAAATTTCCTGATTGATTTGGTAATGGTTTCTTGAATATGACACCAAAATCAAAGACAACAAAAGCAAAAATAATGAATGGTAACACATCAAACTTAAAAACTACTGCCCAGCAAAGGGTACAACCAAAAGAGTGAATATGAAACCAATAGAATGTGAGAAAATATTTGCAAGTCATTTATCTGATAAGGAACTTATCTCCAGTATACACAAAGCATGTCTGCAACTCAACCACAAACACACACACACACACACACACACACACACAAGAATAACTGTATTTGAAAAATGGACAAAGTGCTTAAATACTCATTTCTCCAAAAGTACTCAAATAGCTAAGGAGTATCATGAAAAGATGCTCAATAGTAATTCTCACCAAGATTGCAACTATACATTTAAACAGAAAGCGCTGGAGCAGGATACAGAGAAATTATAATGTTTGTACACTGTTACTGTTAATGAAACTGAAAAAAGAGCAGCCTCTACAGAAAACAGTATGAATTTACCTCAAAACATTAAAATTCAATTACAATACACTCAAGAAATCCTACTTATGGATATATATCCAAAAGAAATGAAATAGGATCTCAAAAGATATTTACATACCCAATATTCATTGTTCATTGCAATATTCACATTGGTTAAGAGCGCGAAGCAACCTAAATGTCCACTAACAATTGAGTACCTAAAGAAAATATGCTATGTAAATACAATGGAACACTACTCAAATTTACAAAGGGAAATCCTAACATATGCTAAAACACTGATGAACTTTAAGGGCATTGTGCTAAATGAAATAAACCAATTACAAAGAGACATATATTAATGATTCTACCTATATGAGGTATCTAAATTAGTCAAATTTTTAGAAACAGAAAGTTGAATGGTGGTTGCTAAGGAGCATGGGGGAAGAAAGAGGGAGATGTTTGTTGATGGGCACAGAATTTCACACAAAATGGAAGTTTTGGTACATAACAAAGTTCATATAGCTAACAATATCATACTTTGCTCTTAATATTGGTTAAGATGGTAAATTTTGTACCTTTACTTTAATTAAAAAATTCCAAATTTTCCTTTTGGAATAAAAATTAAAATTTGCCATGAAACTCAGAATAACTTTCTGCAATTATTATACTTTTTCTTGATATTCAAGTATGCAGTACTTTTTTAGATATTACTGAAGCCCAATGGGGAATAATTATGCAGATGAAAAAGTAAATATTTGTATTTCTCTTCAAAACTATGGAGAGATAACAGGTTTAAAAAACTTTCTGGTTCATGGAGCAAACATGATAGAGTATCTTTCAGTCCAGTGGAGACTATCAAAAAATTGATCACTGCTAGGACATGCCAGAAGATCAAAAAGGAAATTATTAAAATAAAAATAGTCAAATAGATAATATAGGGCTCAAGATTTTCTGTTTATAGTTAGCAATTTTAATAGTTGGTTTCATTCTTTTTAAAATGTTTTAATTAGTGCATTATAGTCATACATACTATTGAGGTTCGTTTTAACATAATATTACATACATAGAATATAATTTGTTCCACTTCAGTTCCCAGTCTTATTTGTAAGTATTGTAGCGATTTTGAGAGAATGTACAGCTGATTAAGGAAAAAGATATAACCACGAGGTGGCACTACCACATAATGACCTTGGGCCATGCTTTGACAAGTTTTCACATAGAGGAATTCGCTGACAGCACCAGACCTTCCAGAAGCCACTACTGAGAAGAGGAAGATGGCAAAGAACTCCTAGGAGAGAGGAGGATAGGAGATGGGGCTTACATATCTAGATGATGTTGCTCAGGAGCAAGATGAAGAGTCTCTATCACAGAGCTCCAAGGGGCTCCAGAAACTTAGGGTCTCCTAGCTTTGGAGTTTATTATATCTATGGCAGGCAGAGGTTGAGGATGGTTTTATGGGATACACAAAGTCTCAGATTCTAAATAGCTAAAATTCTGTTTATTAAACTATAATCAAAACAATTCAGTATGTAAAAATTTAAATTTAGCACCAGTGATGTTTGGAGCAGACGAGCTCCAGCTTGCTATGAAGAAGTAAAACTCTTGGGACATCTTTAACCCACTGCTATATCAAAAAATGTCACAAAGTATGATCATTTAGCAATACCTCAGGAAATGAATTGTTTCTTCTAAGTGTTTTTAAATGAAGCAATGTTATTTCCAGAGAAATAATGTTAGTTACCTTTCAGAAAAATAAAAATATCTCTTTGGGATGAAAGTAAATGTTTCATGTCATGATAGTTTATAATATGAGTACTTTGTCTTCATGGCCTCTGGGTTTCTTCTATTTGCTTGATTATATTGAAATCACCATCATTCTGAGATTTTTGAAAAGCATTTAGAAGACCAATCTGTAGACTATGGAAATGGGTCAATTCATGATTCATTTTGAAAATTTGGTTTTAACTGCAAAAATTGTACTTGAATTAGCTCACTCTTTAATGTCTGTTTAATAAGAATAATTATTTGGGAATAAGATTTTTTCATGAAAAAACATCTCTAATTTTTAATGTTTCATTAAATACCTATGTAAATTTTGATTTAAATACCAACTCAATATACTCAAAAATATACTATATCTTTTGTATGTAAGGGGTAATTTTCATTAAGTACCTCATTGATTTTACATTTTATTATTTTATTTTATGCTTCCTATTACCTGAACCTGGGTCAGTTTGACTAATTTCAAACTACAAATCTGTATTCATTCCTGCACATAAATATTTTGGTGTTTAGTGATGGTGGAAAAGATGGATGAACTAATCTACATTACATTTATGAACACTTAAGACACTTATTTTGTAATGTTCTTTAAGAGCTATATTACAATATTGCCATAATATTGACTTTTTAATAATAATAAAGTCATCTGGCAACTCATCAAAATGTAGAAACCATTAAATTATATCCTATTTTTATATCAGAAATATCAAAAAAGGAGCCCTATTGACTTAACATAAGCACACACATATTAGAAACAATTGAGAGGAGATAGTTCAAATATAAATTTAAGATTATGTAGATAAATTGGAAAGGATGATCCTATCTAATAAAATGCCTTGGGTGTTTCCAGTGTAACATTTAGCATGTTCTGTCACTTGTATTAAGTATTTAGTGCTCTGAATCACGGAGACAGCTGAAATTAGAGAATTCTGAAACCTTAAGCAATAGCAGTTAACCCCAATCAAGTCTTGATAATTAATATCAGTAGTTGGCAGCTGAGGCAGAGTGTCAACATATATTACAGACAGTGAGGCTGCAGTGATTTGAAAGTCTTGTGGTTGACAAAATTATTTTCCCCATGGTTAAAAATCATGTTTCATACCTTATTTTACTACCCAGTGTGTGGCAGTCACCTCTATAACAATCGGGCCACGGTTGGTATTCACAAAATGAGTGTAGTGTGAGCTGGGTGTGGTTGGCAAGGTAAACTCTAACCATCCCAAAGTGAAATTCCAAACCTACTTGAGCCCCACTGGCTGTCAGGAGCAAAGATCAAGTTTTTGAAAAATCTCTCTTCTGCTAAATGGTGCTATCTTTGGTCTGGCTCCTCTGTGTCACAGGGATTAGACATGTGCACACTCCCAGTCTGGCAGCTCTGTTCATTAGTTTCAAACTTAAAAGACTCCAGAAGGTCATGCTTTCTGTTGCTAGGCATTTTATTTGGAAAACTTTTAAGAATTGGTTGTAAGACTACTTTGGTTCATAGGCTATTTTTAAAAAATTTAGCCAATGTGCAGATTGAAACCTTGAATTCTGTAAATCATTGAATTGTGAGTGAATGGATGTATTTTTCCATTCTCAATTCAGACCACCTTACTAAATTTTGTGAATTAAGAAGAGAGAGCAAGATTCCCAGTGAAAATATGAGAGCTGATGGTGGTACCTCTATAATATATGCACATTTCTTCCTTTCTTTTTTGAAGTGAATTTTTTGTTGTGTTGTTGGTAAATTTTATCATTCTTTTCAAAAGCCTTATCAGGACTGTGGACAAGGCATATCAGTTGTAAAAATCAAACATTGAACCAACTGTGCTGTCCGTCTGGTTTGAATTCAAAGTGTGATTAGAGAGAAATACATTTAATTGTAAATCAAGTATATGAATAACTTTTCAAGGCCTCCTGTATCTTGATAATATACCTAGTGGCTGCATTTAAAATGCCTGCTTTTTAGAAGGACGTGTGAAGTTTACCTTAGATTGCACAAAGAATTCAGGATAATTATGCAGGCAGAGCTTGCCTGTAGTTAAAACTTCAGAAACACACAACTCCTACATCTGCTTGCTTCTCTTTCTCCTAACACCCTCACCCTGATTCCCTCCTTAGCCTTCCTTCAAGCCTCCAAGGCAGCAGCAGACCCAGGCATAGCAGGGCAGAGGAAGTCACATGGGATATAGACTTAGTTCTGTAAGAGACTGGTTCACTCCAACCCAAGGTAAACACTCAAGACAAGACCCATAAGAAAGGAAAGTAAATGAGTATCAAATTAAGAATGCAGTGATAGAAAGCATGAAATAATAAAGAATGGTTTTCAAAAGAAGGTAGTTACTTCTATATTTTTCTGTACCTTGTATAATACATTATGTAAACATTTGTAACATACAAAAATTTACTCTGCTTTGTAATGATATTGAAATGTAAGTATGTATTTAAGCCATAAAGGAATTACTCAGAACAAAAAGGAATTTGTATGTTAACTGTACAAATATTAAATCTGAAAGCATGCATAAACTGGATTATAATGATTTCAGTTCTCCTTTCCAAGTAATTTAGGATAATTAACCAAGCACCTGCTATTCACTCACTATTGTGAGCTCTGTAAAGACTATGAAAAGCAAATAATATTCTTCTCAGTTCATTGTTCATCTGTGAAAATGAACAGTAGAAATTGAAATGAGAAATGAAAAGAAATATATAAATGAGTGAAAAATGTATATGCTATTACTTAACATCACTGTGACTCACTTCCTACTAAACGGCATATACTGTAATTCAGTAAATGTTCAGAGAGTCAGAGGTTTGCAGGCATTTAAAATGAGTGAAGGTACAAGGGAGGCAGGTGACCAGTCTTGAAGGTCAGTAAGATTTACATAGGCAGGAGAGGGAGGAAATGCTGAGAGGGCCATACCCTACCTCTTGGCAATAAAATGTTTTCTTTTGTTTTATAGCAAAGCAGATAGTTTATATGACCAAATATTCAATCTCTGAATTTATAATTACTGAACACTGCCATTGTGGCAGGGTTCACTGAATAAAGCAACAGATATTAATTTCCAGGGATATCAAGCATTACTAATCAGAAGACAAATGTGTATATAGTTCTAGATAGTTCAGAGATACCAACACCACTGCTAGAGATTACACTGTATTGTCCTGAGGCTCCAATTAGTTCTGTAGACATGAACATGTGGCTTAAGTTGCAAAGTCAATGAAATGTTTTGAACTATATTTAAGGAAACAATCCTCATCCATGTGTGTGAAGTTGGTGCTGTGTACACTGACAGCTCATGTAGCTCATGTATTAAGCATTAAACTTATGCACATTAACCCAATTCCATTCATCTCAAGCATTAATGTCATTTTGTCTGTTAACTTGCACTTAAACTGAATTGTATGACTATTTTTTCAAAAAGGCAAAAGGAGAATGACAATTGAGCCTTCTGCTATTGATACATCCAGCCACAGGGTGTCATTCTAAGAGTACAGATTAGCCTGCCTAGAAGCAATACTGTGGCAGCAGATACAAGGTACCATATCATAGTAAATATGTTAAATGAATGTTAAATAACTAATGAAAGCACCTGATTCTTAGCCATATTTAATACCTAACTGAAACATGCACCAAACTACGCCATTAGATATTTTCCTATCTATGACAAATGATTTTTAAATCATTAGAAGAAAAGTACAGACACCCCAACTAAATTTCTAACATTGACTCAACCTTACTGAATTGCATTAGCCATTGTTTGACTTAGGAAGATGGAGAAATGTACAGTAGATAGTGTTCTCTTCTATTCAGAGTAATATGGGAAAACAACACAGGTGATGAATAGCTATGGTTATGGAAACATTTTCCACTTAAAACTTTGTTTCTGTTAATTTCATCAAACTACTAGACCTTTTTTCACCAGTTTCTTTATCCACTGGTTCAAGTAAAAACCATGCATGGTTCAAGTATCCAATTTATGCTGAATCTGCAGACTTTTTCAATTAGAGTTAAAGTGACTGTGAAACTACAGTTAAGACCAAACCTGTATTCCTAACAAAATCAGTTTAACCTTGGCACCAAGTAGCCTGCCTTGTCTCCCCCTAAATTGGTGCAGTTCATTCATCTGTAAAAGGGTGGCTTTAACCACTCTGGGGGAAATAAGGTGAAAATAGCTTGGAGGTACCCTTGTGATCATCAAAGCAGTGACAGAGCAGGGTTAATAAGAGCCAATAGATACTGTCTTTAGTCACTGGTATTTGGAGAGATTTAAGCCTCCATCAGAAACTTGAGATAGAATCTCCCACATGCCTACTTACATTGCTTACCCAGCCAATTACTCTGTATAGAAAACAGATCAATATTTTATTCACTCATTCAGCAAGTTTTTCTGAGATGGGTTGCCACGAGGGAGAGAAAACTAGACATGATTCTTTTGTACTTATGCAGCTTAGTCGTGAGTGAGTGAGAGGGACATGAATCAACTAACCACATAAGTAAGACAAAATTTTCCAATGTGGTTACCACTAAGAAGGAAAAATACACCACAGGGTACAAAAGTCATGTATTCCCATATTTTATCTAGTTACAGAGATTAGAAAAGGATTTCCTGAGAAAGCCAAGATAGAGTGAGAGTATGATCAATGAGTAATAGTTAACCAATCCAATGGAGAACAGAGAGAGGTAGGATCTGAAGTTCCGTTGGGAATACAGCAGTAAGAGCTCTGGCTGAAGGTCAGGCCATAGGGGTTCATACAGTGAGTACCATACGATACCATAGGTGTTAGTAAATAAATTAAGTTGTTATGGTTTAGATATGAAGTGTTCCCCAAAAGTTCATGTGTGAGACACTGCAAGAAAGCTCAGAGATGAAATAATTGTTATGAAAGCCTTAACCCAATCAGTACATTAATCCCCTGATAGGGATTAACTGGCTGGTAACTGTAGGCAGGTAGAGTATGGCTGGAGGAAGTGGGTCTCTGAGGATATGCCTTTGGGATTTATATTTTATCTCTAGTGAGGGGAGAGCCCCTCTCATCTGCTTCCTCATGAGATGTGCTTAGCTGCTTTCCTCTACCATGCTTTTCCATCATGATGTTCTTCCTCGCCTCTGGCCCAGAGTAGTGGAATCAGCCATCTACGGATGAGACCTCTGAAACTGTGAGTGCCAAATAAACTTTTCCTCCTCTAAATTGTTCTTGTCAGGTCTTTTAGTCAGTGAAAAAGTGGACTAAAACGCAAGTCAAGGATTCAGTCTTTAATCTTTGGTCTTTACCTAAGAGCAAGAGGGAGCCAAAAAAAGTTTCAAAGCATGAACAAGAAGGGGGAAAGAAAAAGAGGTGAACATTCCAATATAATAAAATGTGATTATCTTCACATTTTTATAACAATTATTTTGAGTTTAGGATGTAAAAAAAATTTTGATAGAAAAAGTAGGGTTAGAGAATCCAATTTGTAGCTAAATGATGAGAATTTGGATGAACACAGGAAAATAAAAATGAAAATGTGAATCTCAGGCATGTAGAAAGAAATCACTTTTCTATCTAATAATTCTGATAATAGTGCGGGATAAATCTTTATCTTCTGAGTGACTGGTGAGACTCCACTCCACAACAGATGTTGGCTCAAGGGCCTACACCCTTCAATCATCACCCCAAGGAAGGTGAATGGAGATTTCCTGACATATGATCTCATATTTCAATAACTCCGCATATGTTCAGATATATATCACAATAATTCCTTCAAAATTTATTATACCAAATCAGACTTTCACAGAAAAATGTCTGGGGTCCCAGTTTTCCTACTTTCTTGATAAATTTGAGCACTGTCAATCTTTTTATCTTGGTTTAAAAAACTTGGCTTTTAAAACAACTCATTGTTTTGACATTTCTTCAGTTATCAGGTAACTAAACCTATTTTCACAAGGATTTTAGCTGTTCTTACATCTTCTTTCATGAATTTCCTATTTGTGGAATTTGTCTAGTGCTACTATAGTTTTTGACACTTCTGAAATATTTATAAGAGCAATAGTCTTTCTGTTTTCCAATCATCTTCAATTTAATAAAAATGAACTAATGGGTTCGATCCTCAACACCACATAAAAATAAAATAAAGATATTCTGTCACCTACAACTAAAAAATAAACATTAAAAAAAAGAACTAAAAAAAAAATGAACTAAGAATCTCACTTACCCTCAAAATATCCCCCTTCTTAGATCTTACACTTCCTTAAAATCTTTAATTTTCTTATATTGTCAATGACTTTATGGTCACAAAGACCCAGTATCATCTCTCTACATGTTTTTAGATTTAATAAATAAAACTGAAGGATAGTCAATTGAATTTGAACTTCAGGAAAACAACACACTTTTTTATTGTATCTTCCATGCACAATTTGGGACCTACTATACTATGAAATTATATGTTGTTTATCTGAAATTCCAATTTACTTGGCTTTCCTGAACTTTTTGTAACAACCTTATATCTGTTTCAATTTCATTTTTGTTGCAAGATTCCAAATTCGCCCAAAATTTTAATGAAAGAACAAGAATAGTTGTTATCCTAGACTTTCAAATGAACAACTTTTTTTTTAGGTTAACTTAGAAGATGCTGGCCTTTTATTGAATCCAATGCCTTTGGATAAGTTGGCTAAGTCAGCTCTGAGATTGAGGGGCTCCTAAGAATGGAATCCAGAACTTTTCAATAAAGAACATAAAAGTTGAAGGCCCATAATTATTAACTTACAAAAATATATAAAACTCTCCCATTTGGAGTTTTTGATGAATATGCTATATTAGTTTTGAGTTATCAATATATTTTATTTTTTGAGTTTTAAAATATAATCATACCAGTTGATGAAGTACCTACGTCTTCAAGTATCGAGGTATTTCAGAAAAATTGAGTATCAACGTGGTAGACTGAAGAAATTGCCCACTGAGAATTCCTCTCTCTTAACCCTGGAAACTGAGAATGTGCTACCACCTTACATGGCATAGGGACTTTGCAAATGTGACTAAGTGAAGCATCTTTAGATAACCTGGATGATATAAGTGGATTTAATTTACCCACAAGGATATTTATAAGAGAAAATCAGTACAACTAGTCAGAGAAGGTAATGTGGTGATAGAAGGTATATATAGAGAAAAATCAGAAGATACTACAATACTGTCTTTGAGACAAGAGTACTGGGCCTGAACTCAGGAATACAGGCAGCTCCTAGAAGCTAGAAAAGGAGAGTGAGTGATTCTCCGCCTTCATTCTGAAAAGCTACAAGTTGTCAATATCTTGATTTTAGTCTGTAAGACCTATGATTTTTTTTGCATCCCATCTCCAGAACAATACAATAATAAATAAATGTATATTGTTTTAAGTCTCCAGATCTGTGGTCATTTGTTACAGCAGCAATAGAAACCTAATACAATGATGATACTCAAAGTATTTTCAGGTTTTCTTGTATATCAACACATTTTATTCAATATAAACAAAAATAGGAGAGGGTAAGCCCCTGATATTTTTTATCTCATTGATTACACTGTTTCAACTAATATTTTTACCTATTTAATGGTCAAAGAAAATAAAATAGCTATAAAATAAAAACTCAATGCTTTGTGCTCTCCCTTTATTATATTAACTAAAATTTGCACATCAAGAAATTATGTATTGAAGATGTACTTTTTCATTTTTTGTTTTCATTATTAAACATTCTTCAAGAGAAAAGGTTTTTTAAGTATTACAAGATTTGAATTATGTTGCCAGAATATGTTCCATAAATGTAAAAAAAAAAAATCTCCTCACATTACTCTTCTAAAGATCATTGTAAATAGTGTAAATTTAGTTAGTTTAAACATCACAAGACTTTTTGAAGTCAAAATGGAAAATATTAAATATTCTATTTTGAAAAGCATGTGTTTCTTTTCTGACATACAAAGACAGGCTTGAATATTCTATTTCAGGAAATTGTTGGATCTTTTTTTTTTCTTTTATGCATTCATTTACATGCTTTAAAAACAGTTTCAGAGAAAAAATTATATGAAACTTAACTATACTGTTGTGTTCCTAATAAAACAGAAAAATGACATGTTACAAAGCCATAATTATAGGGAGTTTCAGAAGATGTATTTGAAAAAATCGAGTAGATTAGTACCTAAAATGGGCCAGTTGCTGTAGAGCTTGTCTTTAATGTTAAGTTGGATATATTTTCCAACACAACTCATTAGGTTATCATGTATAATGAATTGGATCTCAACAGTGCCATGTTTATAATATTATGTATTTTGGAACTCTGGAAATAAAATTTCTTACTAGTTATCTCTTTTATTTGATAGAAATTTATTTTTACCTATATTTTAAGAAATACATACATGGTATGAACTTTTTTTCTATTTATGAATGTGTTTTCACTGTGAAACTGAGAAATCTCCTAAAATATTTATCTAGTGAGTTAGTTAAATTTTGCCTAATATTGATTGCTTTCCTATGTAAAAAACACTCTGATAACACATACTGTGTACCTCTTCCAACCACCTTATGGAATGCATATTCATCATGGGCAAAAGGAAAACAAGGCTCACAGAATTTAACTTGCTCCAAAGCCTGAGCATTTAGCAAATATAAATTTGTATTTTATCTCTGTTATGGTCTGAATTATACTTTGAGAGATGTGGTTTAAACATGATCTTTAATTGGATATGTCATTGTTATTCATAACAATATGTGACCAGCATCTTATATATACATATATATGTATATATATATAAAGATACAATCCATGATGTAATATACATGCCCTTAACATTGTATTTTCTATTGAAACATAACTGCTCATTATTCTTTGTTGATATGAGAAGATCTTTGTCAGAATAAGTCCTCTGATTGACTATTTCTAGTTTCATTCTTTTTAAGCTTAAGCAAAAATTTATGATATTTGCTAAGCAATGAGAGTATAGGATCATTTGATAATCCTTCCCACTGTCTTGTTTGTCTGTCTTCACTATACCTAATATATGAGGTTTTGTTGTTTATCAATTAGCACACACTTAAGCAACATTATTTAGGTAATCACCAAACTTCTTTTTAAAAGTTTATTTTATTATAAAGCAAAATATAATTCAATACTGTCTTTATTAAGAAAATTTCATTAAGCTATATCGAAATTTTATGATTTTCAAATCTCAAATATATGATTCAAACTGTATAATATATAATTCTTAATTTGGGCCTACTCACTTATCCTTCCTTTACTTGGAATGTTCTTTCCTCAAAAAAACCACAAAGTCTTCCTTTTCTCTAATACTAACTCTACAAAAAGCCTTTCTTGACTAGCCTGTCTGAAATAGCCCCAATCATCTTATCAGTCCAACATTCACAGTTAAACCAGTGAAATCCATACTCAATATGTTGGCCGGCTGCTGTTAGGGGCAAGTTAGGGCTGCTTCTCAAGTCCCAGAATTTCTTCCAAGCACATGGACTACACTCAACTGAAACATACAGCATGTACATGAACACACACACACACACACTTATGCATATATTCTTTAAAAAACAACAAAGAATAAAAAATGAGAAGGAAAATGGCATGCCCTAAATTGACTTTTGCCCAACAATGTTACAATAGAAGAATTTATCTAAGACAATATGTTTTTCATTATGATGTTACCAAAAAAAATCTCACTATAACAGAGACAAGGAAAAGAGAACTCTTTAAGTAAAAAACTTTTAATGTGTAGGAGAAAGGTGTTGTGAAGCATGAAGCACCTCCACCAAAGACAAACAGATGTGTCAGGAGAGATGGAGTTAGACCAAGTTGGAGGCCATCTGAAGACAGTACAGCACACTGAATATAAAACTTAAGAGGCAGTGGATAGAGGTGAAGGGAAAGAAACCCGAGATGACAGAAGAATGCCAACCACTCTGCTTTAGGACACCCTTATCTATGATATACTGCTTAGGAAACCAGGAAGGAATCAAAAACATCTAATACACTGTCTCAAAATAGACATTTCTAATTTTAATGATTGAAGTCAATTCATTCTAAATTTTTAAATTTACATAAATTTTGAAAGAATATTTTTATGCATGCCCCAAAGACAAAGTTACATCAATACCATTATTTAATGTTTATGTGAGATTTTTAAGAATTCCTGAAAAGTCCTCTTTTGTGTTCTTTATGTAATTATGATAATAATACATATCCATTAATAAACATTAGGACTGTTTCTCTTAATGTTATAAGATTTCTATACTATGATAAATTCTTCATTGCCATTATTAGCTACCTACTAGTCAAGACTGGATAAATAATAAGGGATTTTAAATATATAATTTTCATTGATATATAGATGAAATTTTTTCCTTGAAGCTTTTTAAAATTATCGTTAATAAATTTTAGAAAAGAGCCTTTCTGGAATATAGTCACACCACTTAGAATCTGCAATTTAAAAACACTAACATACGGAGATTTACTCAAAATGTTTAAATTCTGTTTGCGGTAGTGCAAGACCCCAATCATGAAACAGACATGTGTGCTTTCTCAAACTCCAGTGTGGTTCCTTCTGTCAGTATCTGTATCCATTACATTCCTCAAATGACAGACCAACCATTTCCTTCAAATCTCCGTGCTACCTTATGTTTTTACCAAATTGAATAATAATGATGATCATATTCTACTACCATCTTTGAAGAACAAAACAAATTTATAAATAATCTATGAATGACAACTGTTAGAATGCTTGGTTGATTTAAGAAAATATTCATGGTTAAGATTTGCAAACCTTTTTCAATGTTTAATGATTCACATCTAGGAAGTAACTGTCTTTCCAGCATCAACAATGCAATCTTGCTAGAGCCATCAATTCTCATGCACATTCAGAACCCTTATCATAGTATTCATTTAGGATCAGAATGTGGTAAATCAGGACATTGTCAAAAATATTCCTGTGTGAAATGATGGAAAATAGGGTATGACATAGCTTTTCTCTTTTCTCTTCTCTATTAAAATAATCAGATAAAGAATTTTAGACAATTGGGATGCATGTCCTGTTGATATGGCACATAGAACTTGGAGCACTTGCCACTTAATATTGAAGTTGTGCTTGAAAAGGTATGCTTATCTTCTCTGCCTTAAAACAGTTGGGTGATGATGAGTGTTAGCTTATTTATTCTCATTGCATTCCTGTTGCAACAATGAAAAGTCCCACTGAGGTACATGGATGCCTCATTTTGATTAGGAAAACAGTAAAAGACACATGCATGCAAATAAGAGACTCACACTAAACAATATTTAAAATATCCCACAGTTCTATGATCCCTTTGGTAACTTAATATGGTCCCATAATGACCCTTTATTATGATCCTAGGGTCCATCTCACTTTAAGAAGTTGAGAGCTAGGTCTTTATCCACCATATTTTTCTTTTCTCTCTCTTTCCTTTTTGCCAACCAACCTAATAGGCCATCCCAAATACTGGATAGAAATCTCACAATTAATAGAGGGTGCTCACGCGATCATTCCGGAGACCGGGTTTCCCTTACACTGTGATTACAGGAGAATCCTGAGCAGGTTGACTCAAAGAGAAGAGCTGTCTGTACTGAAAGATGGTCAAAAGTGTAATCTGGTGCCTGATGTGAGAGATGTCATCTTGGTCCTCACTCCATTGCTGCTCTAATTCCTAAATTTCTGACCAACCTCTAGGCTCAGATACTTTATTTGAAAGGAATATAGAAATCAGAACAGCATGGTTATACTCCTGAGCTTCCCAACATCTCCCAAACTGGTTCTGGATTATGCATTAGTTACTACCTGCAGATTCTTTTTTAACTCGGTTCTAAAGTCTGCTCTTGTGTAGAATATATGCTTCCAAAATACATCCCTGGCCATTGTACATATGGATTCAGTTATTATTGCTGAATCTAAGTTTCCCTTGTAAAAAGTTCAGGATCTAAGTAGGAACACTAATAATTTTCCAAAATGGTTCTTTCTTTTTTCTTGCTCTGTGAATTATCTTGGATCTTTTTTATGTCACACTTTACATTCTCAGGATTTCATCCTTGAGCTTAATATACCTTGGCTCTCTAATGGTTTATAATTAGCTTTGAGTTCAGTTATATGCTCACAGACATCCTTAAAAATGACAATCTTCCTAAATGTAGAATGACAAAATGTTTACTTACTCTACATTCAGAATAACAGAGAATCTCTATCAAATCATATGATCTTCTTTTATAGTTTTGGAGGAAGTAAATAAATGTAATTTTTTCCAGTTAGGTAATATAAGGTCAATGCTACCACTGAAACTGTCTCTTAGCCATTGCTATCTCTGCTTGGAGATATCACATAAACCCTCAGTCTCTCAAAGTGGCATGAGGCAGCCTCAACATTGCAATTGTTTTATCAGATCTTATGCTAACAGAGAAGATATAGGTTTCCCAAATCTGTATGACAGCCTTTGAATTTCTCCTGGTATTTACCATGTAGTAGCTGCTAAGGATGCTCCTTAAACAGGAGGAAAGTTGAGCAGAGGAATGACTAATCTTTGCTCCATAATCTTTTTAAGGAATCTGCTGACGACAGCCCTGATATAGCTTATGATCCACTATAATTATGGTCTCTAGACTTTCATTAGAGCCAGCATCTCATGGTCTTCCCCATGACTTATCCTGATCTTGACCAGTGCTCTTCTCATGAAAACCCCCTTAATCCGTGACTTTAATATGATTTCCTTGCTACTTTACTATGTTGAAATTCACAGCACCGGGAGTCTAATTTTGAAAAAAAAAAAAGATCTTCACCAATAATTCCCTCTGACAAAAACCGTTATTTGGACTCTCAATATCCCCATGCCCTTCAGAGGCATGAACAGAATTTTTGCCCCATCCTTAGCAAATAGGAAGCAGAACTCCTCCAGTCTTCTGCCCAATTAACAGTGAAATTCCACAGCATGTATTTTGATACAGTTTCCTCTAGGCTGGTGTGAGGCATTGTGGAAGGTGGTCTGCTCCCAGAATACCACATGAAAAAGGGTTTTTGAAAGTTCATTTTTTATTGCTTCCCAGACATCACTACACCTCTCTCCTAGAGCTTTAACCTGGGAAAGACAAGTTACTGTTATTTTGTCTTCTTTCAATAATTAATTGGAACTAGGAATAAGAGAAACCAGATTTCCTTTCCCCTTTCCTCACTTGCCCTATCTACACTCCATGTGGGTCTGACACAAAAGATGTTGCATCAAGTGTTGTGGAAGAAGGTTACTGAGGGAGTAAGGAGCAAGATGATAATTTTCTTCTGTGCTGACGGCACAGTTTCCAACCTATATCCTACTGGGACTCCTAAGCAAGATACAATTACTACCAGAAACTGTGACTCAATTACTGTCAGAAATTAAATGAAAACTATTTATTCTAAACTTTACTAAAAACCAAAGCTATACATTTTGGAAGACTGTCTTTCTGGATGGAAAATACCAAATAACCAATCTCAAAATGTCAAGAAATTTATTTATCTGGATTAAGTAATTTTTCTTAGAGGCCAAATGTGTTCAAAATAACTTATACAACATTTTTTAAGGTACTTTTGTAATACATGAAGACAAATTGAATACTCATCTCAAAATTCATCAGGCCATTTCAAACATTTTTCAGAGTTTTAAAATGGAACATGTTGGGGGTTTAAATCAAGCATTTATCTTTTTATTTGAAGAGATATAAAATGATTTCAACAAGAACAAATATTGCTAACTCTATGGAGAGAAAAATCTCTATCCTGCCTTCATGAAAGATTGACTAGGACTCAAATAAAGCAAAACTACTTCAGCAACGCCAATATTTCAAAAAAATGTCAAATTTACTTCTTCAGTTCCAGAATTCTTACACTCTTAATCTTAGCTAGAGGTTTCAATATTAAGTTACTCACTGTCAAACTCCTACCCAAAGTTGAGCTAGATTATAGATAGAAGAAATTTAGATTTTTTTGTTTAGATTTTCTGCAAATCAGTAGAGGAAAAGATGTTTTTACTTTTGATTCCCCAATGAAATGCTAACAATTAATACTAGGACCTCACAGTTTTTTGAGGATCAGTGTAGGAAAAACATTTGAAAATTTTGTTTTCATCTTTTATAAATTGCTGTTAAAGATTTGTTCCTGTATATATCCTATATATTTATGCATACATAAATATCTGCCTAGAAACTTCATCTTAATAAAATTATTTAATTCTTTAAAAACAAATTCTTACTTGGAGAAACACACTTATGATCTTAACATTTGTTTTCTTGCTCTTTCTCCTCCTTTTTTTGAACAATGAACGTTCATGGAGTATGCACTATGTGTTTCCCTAATGTGATTTTCATGACCTTAAAGTTAATAGGGAGTTTTCAAAACTAACATTCAGTTCAATGAAACTTTATTTTTAAAAAATTTATGAAGAACGGAAGTTTATTTGGTTCACAGTTCTGGAGGCTGTAAAGGGGGAGGGGGCATAGGGACAGTAAAGATGGTGGAATGAGATGGACATCATAGCCCTAGCTTCATGTATGACTGCATAGATGAAGTGATTCTACATCACATACAACCAGAGAAATGAAAAGTTGTGCTCCATCTGTGCATAATAAAACTGTATTTTTTAATTTCAAAAGCACAGTTTCTCTAAATCCTTAAATCCAACTACAAAATATTTTACACTTTGTAAATCTAACAAAATTATCAATTTCAACAAAGGCCTTTAAGAAAAAATTGGCCAACTTCTTTAATTATTTCTACTTACTTGTGGCTATATTCTGCTCCAAATAAAACAAAATACTTTTAAATATTTAAGTTATTTCCAATAATCTCTTAAATTAAACATGAACAGTGAAAGTTTATTTGGCTCACAGCTCTGGAGGCTGTAAAGCGGGAGGGGGCATGGGGACATGCTCTTTCCAATAATCTATTAAATTAAACTTACATATATTTATAGTTGTAGGCGTTTTACTGCTTCTTATAAAATTAATAAATACATATGTAATCTTTTAATATATGATCTCAGGTCTCTATCCAATATCTCAGTAACATTTTTAAATTTAGAGACAGCAATCTCTAATATGCTAAATTATTTACAATAGTTCACCACATTAAATACATATATGCTCAAATTGTTCCCAAAATCAGTACAGAAAATTTTTTTATATTCGATTTATATATCTTTCTTTAAATATATGATAATAACTTTTTAGGGTATTAGAAGACTTCCAAAGATATAGTTGTACCATGGCCAATCATCTGCTAAGGATATATGTTAACAATTCAACATGAAGTATTCACCAGTGGATAGAGCCCCTTGTCCTAGTCCATAACTAGGACCTGAGAGCTATAGGAAATTTGAAATGTCATCCTATACCATAATCTTACCTTCTGTCTCATCCCTTCTCTTGTTCAAGAATGCCTGCTTGCTTCTTTTCAAGTATGGGGCATCTAAACCAGTGCCTTGCACAATATAGGCAAGTGCTCTGCTACTGAGACACAGCACCAGGTTTGTTTGTCTTTGTTTGTTTGTTTTAAGACATGGTTTCACTGAGTTTCCCAGACTGGCCTTGAATTTGCCATCCTCTTGTCTCAGCCTCCCTATTATCTGGGATTATTGGAATGCACAATCATGCCTGGTTTCCACTCAAGAATTCTTCAGCCATATGGAAATGGAAATGGTAACCAAGAGCTTTACTATTTGCTTGGAATTTGCAAACCTTTGGCTCCCTGAATTCATTTGAGTATTTTCCTGTCTGGCTTTAAAAACACATTTAATGTCATTCTACTGGATCCTTAGTGCACTTATGTCATTCTTTCATGGCCTCTTAAATTTGTAACCTGATTCAGGTAGGCAGAATTCTGTATTCAATATTCTTTTCATATTTTTCCTGTCTGACAGGCCACACATTTTATAGGCATTAAATGTCATGGGGATGGATTCTGTACATCTCTCATATTCTTGGTTCCATGGTCCTGACACCAAAGCAGTGCTGAAGAAAGTAGCACATAAAGATAAATGAGGTCACAATGCCCAGGGCAATCATAAGCATCTCCCCAACCCCTGCACCCTTGTTTACATGTGCACTGGGTTTCTTCCTTCTACTTTGCTTTCTAGGAAATTCTAAGCAGTATTTTGCTCATCATAGTGACTTACCTTATTTTGAGTTAGATTAATCCAAATTTCTTACTTTTCTCTTTAGTATAAAGTATTGGATCTTTTATTTTTATCTTCTTTGAATGCAAATTCTCTCTAGTTCTTTTGGAAATAAAGGAGTTTTTAAGACAGTAGATAAATCATCTAAATAGTCTATTAATAGAACCTGGTACTGTTTGATAGGGCTTAAAATCGAATTGAATAGCTGAGTTATTAAGATATCTCACAAACCAAATTTTAAATTTTCCTTATTTAACACAGTTATAACCTTTGAAAAGTAAAAGTTTTATATCCTTCTTTAAAAATATACACTACTAGGCGAAGTGTTTCTAAGGAATATGTTGAAAATTCTTTCAGACTGAAAAGAGCATAGATTCTCAAGTCAGACTACCTGGCTCTAAGGTATAGTTTAGTAACTTTCTTACTCTGTATCCCTGGGAAAGTCACGTACAGATTCTGAGTTTCAGTTCCTTCATATATTAAATAAGAATAATTTTAAAATCAACATCATGGAGATATTATAAGAATTAAAATCTACATAACAGAATAGTAAGCATTCAACAAATGCTATATATTTTTAAAATCCCATAAAACACAGACAGAAAAAAGACTTTTCAGTATACTGGGGAAATATTAATGGTGAAGCTCATTTTATATGTTTTTGCTTACCATGAATACCTGGGATTGCATATCCTACTATGTTCAATAGGGCGTCGGAGAGTGGCAGGTTGATGGGAAAGGCTGTAAAGACAGTGTCTTGGTAGAACAGATAAAAAACAAGATGCAAAGTTATGAGTAGACAGATAAGGTTTTAATATGATATCCTGAGAAATTGGGGCATTAAAAGATAAGAAGAGGGACATGTGTCCAGATTTTAATAGAAAGACAAAGATTATATGATTAAATGTGCATTTTAGAATGATCAATCTTTTCATAAGGAAGTTACTGTGATGCAAAACAACAATATTTGCTGCATGAGAATGGCAGAGGTCTGAGAAAGTTAAATTAAAGTGAAGTTAAACAGTATTAAGGTAAATCACAATGATGCATGTCTCTCTATTACTAATAACTACTCACCTCTAGTTAAATACCGGTCTAATAAAAAACAGCGCTAAATTCCCTTTGAAGATCTTCAGATTTGATGCAGTAAATCTGTAAATTGACTCTCAGATCTAATTATTAGAGGTGAAAAGTAAATTTCTCACTAAAATGTTAAATTTAAAATGTATATATATGAATAGAAGATATCCAAAATGTTCAAATTGAAATTTCAAATAGATTTAAGTTGATTTTCATGGCTCTCCTGCCAGTCACTAATTCCAAGTAACACTGTATCGCATCTTCTGCACATATACACTCAAATATTATGTGTGTTAGACACCCAAGGTTTCAAAAGCAGTCTTCAATGAATGAATTTCTAAATTACCCATGAAAACAGTTATTTTTCCATTCTGATCAGGTTATGCAATATTATAAAGCTCTGTCACACGTTTGATCTCTCAGGGCTACAAGGATACATTATGTCCCTCATTTAACATTATTATTGAGAGGAATGCTTGACTTCTGAATTGTTGGAAGCAAATTTGTATAAGGATTCCATTTTTCAACTACAGAAGAGACATTCTTCAGCCAAGTGCTTTCTCAACTCATTTCAGGGGAATTCTGACTCAATGTAGAAGCTCTGCATTATCTGATTCTCACGAGCTAGAAGTAACAGCTGCCCAAATTCCACGTTATTCTAAGCTCAGGTAAAAATAGACACCAACACTCACAGAATTGTTAACTTGGCTATAACTTTAATAAATCATTTAAAACTTAATGCAATAAAACCTATGAAATTAATTTCTCTATTCATTGGTCATTTATGAAAGAAATCATGTATCTTTCAAACCATTCTAGAAGTAAAAAAAATACATATTATTTGGGTTTTTTTCACTTCACAAAGCATCATCTCTCTCTAAATATTTCTCATTTTTTGAGAAGATGAGGTTTCAAATGGTTAATTTTGTTTTTTTCAAGTAATAACATCAGTCAAGCAGAGATATTCTAATACCTGTTAATAGTAAAACCAAGATGAAAGAAAGTTACTCACAATGATTTAACACTATACTTGACTTTTATAGCCATAGCTTATCATTTATAACTAATTTATTTACTACACAAATGTTTATTAAAAACCTAGTCCTATGATTGATGGTCAGAGGAATGCAGAGTTATATAAAGTTGTTCCTTTTTGCAGAGACATTCAAATTCACAGTATGATGTCAGGAAAGAATATGTGTGTGTGTGTGTGTGTGTGTGTGTGTGTGTGTGTGTGTGCGCGCGCGTGTGCATTGTGTTTCATTTTATTAAAACCTGCTATCAAAAAAGTATCTAGTGCAAATAGCTTTATCTTCCCATCCTCCTCATGAACACATTTTATATTTGTTCTTCCCAAAGTTAGAAGTTGGGAGCTTCTTAATCATATTCTTGCACATAATATTCACTTTTTTCCTCTGGAAATTCTAAAGAAAACAAGGTTTTAGAATTATCTAAACAGACTTGCATGCCTGATATAATAATTAATCAATTAACTATAATCATTATAATTAATTGTAATGAATGATTATAATCATTAATTTTATTTAAAAAGCAGCAATTGCCAACAGAAAAGAGAAACATTTATTTCATATGATATGTAATGTTTATATTTGATGAATAAATTGGAGAAGATTATTTGATCCAGTTTTTCCTTTATAAATAAATTACCATGTTTCCCAAGAGAATTTCTGGAAACAGTATTTTGTACTTTCGGCAGGCAAATGACTTTTTAGTACAAGTTTGTAACTTCACCACTATTGAATTTACTTTTAAAATTGTGTTTTTTGTTATACCCACCATGTTCCCTGGGATGGTCATCAAACAGTACCTTCGAACATATTTTCCACTTTTATATAGCTTGACACACAGCATTCTTAATTGGTTTTCCTCTGAAAAGGCAACTTCCTTTGAAATGTTCTTCAGCTCTGCTTCATTTCCCCTACGCACCTCATTTCTAAGGAAGTATCTTTAATGGCATCGGCCATATATATGATTTCATCCTTTAAATGCTACCTAGTACTTGCTACCCATCTGCTCCTTCCCTGCTTATTGTAAAAACAAGACATATATTAAAGAAACAGTAATATTTTAAAGTCTGGAAATATAGTATCATTGTTATCTGTGTTTAATGAAACAATTTCTTATCTCTATGTGCCAAGTGGTCAGCATCCTTCTACCTTTTTAATGTAACAAGAATTTGCAAGACAATCAAAAGAGAACATGGTTGACTGAATGTGGTTCTGAAAAGAAGACTTAAATCCGTGTCCTTCAGGTTGCACACTTGCTGCTGAGCAGCAGCAATTTTAGCAGCACTAATCCACCAAATGGTATTTATGATTGTACTAGAAAGTTAGCATTCATGCTTCTTTTAGGCAGGCAACATTTTATTATGTACTAAATGACATATGACACTTGCTTCCTGTTCACAGATAAAAATGAGATATGCCACTAGATCTGACCTTTCTTCTCACTCTGCTGGCAAACCTCCGCCTTTGAAATAAAAGTCATCTACTGGACTGGCACCTAGGAAACAAGAAAGACAGCTTTTTATAGCACAGTCATGTCCAACTTTGCTCACAGTCTTTTACAATTCCACACAATCCCACCTTGTCACAACAGGAAGTAAGGTTATAAACATGTCACTTGCCCTTGGGGCTACACCTGTGAAATGCTAGATATTTTCTTCTTTTGGGGGAAAAACAAGAGTTTAACATTAACCCCAACCTCACCATTAGCACAAACAACAAGAAATTCAGATACATTTAGGTACTTCTAACATTTAAATTTTTGATTCATATTTAAATGTGTTAATATTGACTCCCCAAGTTACTTCCTTGAGGTTATAGAGCACATTTTCACATCTATGTTATAGCAGTTTAGCAATGAAATAAAAATTAGCAATTGTTAGCATTGTTAATTATGAAGACTCCTTCCTTCCTTCCTTCCTTCCTTCCTTCCTTCCTTCCTTCCTTCCTTTCTTTCTTTCTTTTTTTCTCTTTCTTTTTCTTTTATTTTTTTGGTACCAGAGATTGAACCCAGGGGCACTTAAACATTGAGCCACATCCCCAGCCCTTTATTATATTTTATTTAGAGACATGGTCTTGTTGAGTTGCTTAGGGCCTTGCTAAGTTGCTGAATTACTTGGGAACTCACCTTGTTCCCAAGCTGCTGGGATTATAGGCGTGAGCCACCGCATCCAGCATGAAGAATCTTTAGTTTCACATCTTTTTACCCAGAAACCTGAATATTTTTATCGCCTGCCATTTCTAATCTTATTTTCTGCCATAAGTAATATAGAACAAAAAAGAAAGGACAAGGGTGAAGAATGACCAATATTCTTTTGGATTTTATTTTATCTATTTTTTAACCTTTATTATAGTAACAAGTTGTCATTTCAAGATCAATAAATTGTATATTGGTTTTTCAATACATATGTAGGACCAAGGATAAAAGAAACAGAAGAATGAAATAGGCAGGGGAGAATGTGATGCTGAGAATTTTGGGGAATGAAGAAAGATGATACAAGTGGGGGAAGTTATAGCTGTCTCTATTGCTGAAGTGAGAAGGAAGCAGTTTTTCTCTGGTCACCGAGCCCAGCAAAATATTCTGGTCATCCCTAGATTAAGTACATGGTTTAGTGATATCATCCTGAGCAAATTTTCCCTATCACTGTCATTCTTGGTTAAATTTTAGTTTGTTGAATATCGTTGAAACTTTGTAATCCACAAATACATATCTTTTATAAGATGTAAGAAAGCTATTCATAGAGTCAAATTTGTTGCCCTGAATTTGATGAAAATTTTGGGAGAACCACAATGAATGGTCCAAAAATGACTCTACAGTGCTTTAATTCCAAAACCATAGAACTGGCTGACCTAAACTGACCCAGTTCTGTTTTTCCTGGCCATATCTTCAAATACTAGTAGTTGTCTTGTGTCAAGGCTATTTCAAAAAGTATTTTTTCCCTTGTCACCCACATACTTCAATTTTCTTTCATTTCCCATGAGGCTGGAGATTGTCATCTATAAAATTCATAGGATGCTGGGATCATAAACTGAGTATCTCCAATTATTTCAAAAGCAACTACTACATAGAACACTGAGTTATCCATATTTTCAAACTCAAAAAACATTTAATATTTAACTTGTGCTTGCATTTTTAATATGTCCTTACTCATATTTATATGTGAAAGGTATTCTCTTTCCATCAAATTAAATAAAGTCTTAAAATCTTAGCCTGAATATATGAGAGAGAGAGAAAGTAAATGACAGACAATGAAGTCAAGCTTTCTGACAGGTGTTACAAACAAAATTACTTTGGGCTTCCCTTGTTAGTCTCATAACAGTTGTCTTCATCTATTTGTACTATTATAACAACATATCACAGACTGTTTCACATATAAGGAACAGAAATTTACTTCTCACAGTTTTAGAGGCTGGGTGAGATTGAGACATTGAGAAGTCCATATTCCCATATTCTGGCCAGGATTCAGTCTCTGTTTCCAAGATAGCTAGCACCTGAATGCTGTGTCCTCCAGAAGAGAGGAATGCTGTGCCTGCACAAGACAGAAGGTGATAAGGCAACAATGGGCAAAGCTCCATCAAGTCCCTTTAGAAGAATATCTACCCATTCATGAGGAAGGAGCCTTCATGGCTTAGCTGTCTCTCAAAGGTCAGATTTCCCATTATGATTGCCTTGGGCATTAAGTTTCAACCTGAAATTTTGGAGGGATCCCAAACAGTCAAACATAACAATAATTATACCACTTGATATCCTATCATTGCTTCTCATATATTACTAATATTGTCTCAAACTGTTTCCTGTGTTCTGTAAGGGCAAGAAGCTGTCGGATCACTGTAGATCTTGGTACAGTGTTAGGAAACTAATGAGTATCTTCTGTGTGCTTTGTGAATGACTAATGAGTGCTAGAATAGACTTATTTTTAGCAAATGAAATGACTTCCCAGTATAAGTCAAATGTCAGTGGGATGATACTTCTTTAAAGATCAAAATGCCATTGGAACAAGAATCGGATCTCCAGGGTATGATTTGCGAGAAGTTTCAGCCCATGAGACCTTGTCTGATGATGACATCTGACACCAAAATTCCTATTTTAGATATACTATGAATGATTACTTAGATCCCATAAAAATTGTCCCAAGGAAACTTAAATATAGAAATCAGATCCTTCCCTTGAATCACATACACAAAAATACACAAAATCTATGTATGTATGGAAAGCATGGTAAGGTTCCAAAGGGGAAGGTTCACTTTGTCTGCAACAATGAAAACTATGTGGAATTTAAACTTAGTTGTCCCTCTTCCAAAAAGTCATTGGCCCCTTACCATCGAGGGATTTTAACTAGCTATAGCACTGTACTGTGCCCAAGTCCTCTGGTCATCATTTTTGTTGCCTTCCTGTCCCAGTGTCGTCTCCTCCTCCTCCTCCTCCTCCTCCTGCTCCTCCTCTTCTTCTTCTTCTTCCTCTTCCTCCTCCTCTTCCTCCTCCTCTTCTTCCTCTGTGTTCTTGATAGCTTCTTAAAGAGTGACAAAACTTTTAAACATAGAGGACTAGGTGGAGGCCTCTGGCATACCTCTAAGTAACCTTCATATCAAATCTTAAAAAATTAGAATGAACATGCGCCAAAATTATAGTCACAGTCATATGTTCCTGGTAAACTCTATTGATATTTTATACTATTTAAATATATTCATTCATATAAAAACATATATGTTCACCCTTACAAACTTGAGTGAATAATACCTGCATTTTAAAGTCTTGCTAAAGACCATTGCCTCAAAGTCTTCTAGTATCTACTTTATGGGACCATGCAATCTATTCATCAACTTCAATATTATTCTTCATTTTGACAACAGGGAGTGTACCTATTAGCTTCATTTTCTACTTCATATACTGAATTTCTTCCGCTGAGTTATACTTTTCATTTACTGATGAAATACACAAGCTACCCTTACACATAAGCTGCTTATGTTTTTTGGTAACAAAATGTCTAAAGCTGGATAGTTTATAAAGAAAAGAAGTTTATTTAGCTCACAATTTGAAGGCTGACAGTCCAAAATTGGACAGCCTCATGTGTTTAGCCTTTCCTGAGGCCATGGTAAATGGCATCAGAATGACCAGTGCACGAGCACAAAAGATCATATGACGAGACAGGAAGCCAAAGAGATTCTAGGACCAGCTCTCCTTTACGTCAATCTTTTCTCTCAGAGAACTAACCAGAGTCCCAAGAGAACTACGTATGGTATCTTCTGAGGGCAGTGTCCTCAAGGACTCTCCCCGCCCCACAGACTCCAACTCTTGAATGTTCTGTCACCTTCACACTGCCACACTGGGGACCAAGTGTCCAGCACATAAAGCTGGGGTCAACTCAAACTACATTCAAACCATAGCAATTCTACACAAGATTAATTAATATATAATTTTTTAAAAAGGGAAGCAAAAAGAAGGTCCTTGATCTTTACAGTTGTCTGAAGTTCAGAGTAGAATAGCAACTAAAATTTTTAATAGGAATATGGACTTCATCAAGAACACAGAACAAAGGAGATGAGCATTTTGCTTTGTTTTATGTCTAACAGGAACAAGTGGGGTATTGATTCCTGACTAGGGTCCTACAATGTTAGAGGAACACTGACAAATCAGAGTTCAAAGGAGAATAATCATATTAATGAAAGAATGACAGGATGTGCTGGAATGGAACATTTTAAGTCCAAAGAAGTGAAGGCTTAGAGACTGAGGAGAAAGGTAAGATTTTCATATATGAGAAGGGAGGTCAGGAGGAAGCAGGATCACATGGCCTTCCTATATCTAACTTAAATGTGGTGTTCCTCGGGGATAACAAATCTATCTCCTCTGGATCTCAGCCAGGTTTCATGACACGCTTTCTTCATGTCTTCACTCTCCACTCCTTTTACATCATTTAGTCTGGTTTTTCTTCTCATTACTATACCAAAATAGTTCGTTTTGGGGGGAGAGGAGGTACCTGGAAATGAACTCAGGGTCACTTGACCACTGAGCCACATCCCCAGCCCTGTTTTGTATTTTATTTAGAGACAAGGTGTCATTGAGCTGCTTAGCACCTCACTTTTGCTGAGGTTGGCTTTGAACTTGCCATCCTCCTGCCTCAGCTTCCTGAGCAGCTAGGATTACCAAACTAGTTCTTGGTAATACTTCCATATTAATAATTCTGAAAGATACATTTCTTTTGTTATGGATTTCACCAGCATTCCATAGTGCTATCCTCTCCCTTCTTCATTACAAGGTTTTTCTTTGTCTTCCTTGAAACCTGCCATCCTTATTTCTTCCATTCAAATATTTTTAGCTATTTTCCTTTGAGTTTCATTCTCTACAATATTCAAATTAAATGCCTGTGTTTTCTTATCATTTTCTGTTCTCCCTTTAAGAGACAATTGGACACCTCATAAATCTAGATCTAAATCGCATACTTCACCTCCAAATTCCAGATCCATGTATATAATTGCCTAGATAATGAATCCTATTGTTTGTTGTAAAGATACTTCAAACACAACATATCCAAAATTAGACTCAGCATTTCTTATTCCATTCCCACCTTCCCCCCAAAGCTTGCTATTCCACTAGTATTGCAAGACTTAGAAAAAAAAACAATAATAATTCTTTTGTACAGGTTAATAATTTGTATAACCTTGAGACTTCATCTCTTCTCCATTCAAGACAAGTCTATCACCATGTTCTTTAGATTTAATTTTCTAATTGGTTTTAAAATATTTCTACCTCTTATACTGTACCAGCACCCTAGCCCAAGTCCCCACCATCATTCACCTCCATTTTTTAATATATTAGCTTCTGGAATCTATTAATAATCCTTGCATCTGCTGTTTACTTGACCCACTTTGAATTGTTCTTCCTGTTTGTGTTAGTTTTCTATTGCTGCAATAACACATTGCCACTAAGTTGGATGCTTCAAACAGCAGTCACATTGATTTCACAGTTGCTGTGGATCAGAGGTCTGGGCAAAGGGTAGATCAGCTTATTCCTCGGCTCTGGGTCTCAAGCTGTGGGCACAGCTCTAGAGAAGGATCTGTGTTCTAAGCTCATTCAGGTTGTTGACCTAAAACAGTTCCTGTAGGCAATGTTTGTTGTCATCCCATAAGAGTAACTACATTTGGTTTAAATAGAATAAAAACATGTGACCTTTTCTTCATGCCAACTTTCAAATATTTGAAAACCATACTTTTCTAAACAGTCCCTAAATTTTCACTTCTTCAGACTTAGAATTTCTCATTCCAACACCTAGTTGGCTTTCTTTCATCAACATCATGATGTTTTTCTTGGACTCTTTTCAGTCCCTTTTAAATTGTAGACACCCAAACAGAAGTCGGTACCACATTTGTGGTCTGGTAGATATAAAACAGAGGTCCTTGTTTTCTTACTGCCTTTCCACCAAGGCTCACCCCTAATTCTGAGAGGCCTCACTCCCTCTGTGCTTGTGGACTCCAGCATCTCAGAAGCTGCAGCAGTGTATTTAATGCTCCTTCTGTGTGGAACTCTACCTGACTTTTCCTTTTGCTGTGTCTATTCCTCCAACCAAAGAAAATCTGCATTTAGGGGCTCATCTGATTAGACTGGGTACACAGGTATATTCAGATATATTTCAAAATAATCTTTTTAAAGGCCCATATCCTTAATTACATCATCAAAGTCAATTTTCCAACTAAAGTAGCCTATGGACAGGTTCCAGGGATTAGGATGTGGGCATTTTCAGGGATCATTCTGGCTGTCACAATGATCTATTCAATAGACCATTATAGAAACATGAATCTATGCTTCTAGAGACAAGTTTTCTTCACAGAGTAAAAAAACCCTGTAGTGTATGAACCAAATGTACTCCTCCCACATTAATTAATATGCTAGTCCCTTCATTTTCTTCAATATCATAAGGGCATTCGAGGCCTATATAATTTTTCTGCCTCTGCCTTCCCTGAGGACGTTGTGCATACTGGTGTCTCCACCTAGAAAAATTTCCCTTTACTTCTTTTCTTGGATTGCGTCTATGCTTCTTTTTGCTCTAACCTGCAGACAGACTTCCTAACAAGCACATTTCCATGTCCCAGTGCTTGAGAAAGAGCCTGTCACCTGGTACATGCTCAGTTGTTCTTCATTCAGTGAATATGATATGAAGAGTAACAGGTAAAGTTGTTCCAACATAGAACAGTCACATTGAAATGTATGGGTTTCCTATAACCAACTTTTCAATACAATAACATTATATCATATTACAATGATATATTACAGGTACATTTTAACATACTACAGATAAAATAATAAGATACTATTAATCTTACAAATGTTAGATTGTCTTGTGTGTGTATATGTAATATGTTTATGCACTCCTATGTATATTTAACATATTATCAATTTATTAGTTTTGCCTTAAAATGTTAAAATGAGATTTTTTTTTCTCTTTCTTTTTTAGTTGAAGACCCAAAATTGCCAGCCTTTGTATCATTGCAAGGAAGGTGCTAGACCACCTATCAGAACTGAAATAGAAGTGTCAAACTAGTTTTGTTAACTTTGCCTAATGTGTGTTTTCATGGCATACAAGCGGAGTCTAAGGATTTGGGTAGGAAATGATAGAAATATTTTTGAAAAGATTTCTTAGTGTGTTGTGTGCCTCTTACTCTGCCCCCTTGGTAGTGGGAAGGGCAGAAAGTTTTTGGATAACTTCAGTGGGATCAATCAAATGACTTGTAATATGTTTTTTCTATAATTTGGGGGACATAGTAGAGAGAAGTCTTACTAAAATTCCAGAAGCTAAAAAGAAAGAAGCTGTTTAAAGTAATGATATCGGCAGAATAAAGATAGAGCTAATCTCTCAAGGGAGCACAGGTACCTAGAGAGGCAAGGAGTCTTCAGCAAAATGAGGTACTCTTGCTTTGGTGTTAGTTCTACGTAAGAGAAGACAAGAGGGGAAAATGGAGGGCTTCAACTGGAGAAGAGGGTTTTATGTGTGTTCAGAGAGGTACAGAGGAGAAAGTTCAGTAATGGAGGACTCTCCAAGTGTCTATAAGAAAGTCTATTTTGAAACGTGCCACAACCAGCAATACCACCCTCAACTTGAACACTGTCCAGTAAAGTTTTTCCCTCTTTGACTCCAGACTTGGATGGGCTGAAACTTGAGTGGCAAGCAGGGGGAAGAAGTTGACAGGACAAGAAAAGAAGAAATTGGCTGGGGACATAGCTTAGTTAGTAGAGTGTTTACCTCACATGCACAAGGCCCTGGGTTCAACACACAGCACAAGAAAGACAAAAGACAAGAAAAGAAAAGAAGAAATCAACTGTGTGTAACTTTTCCACTTCAGAAAAGAGCTGACTACAGGTTGAGCTGGGATGGCAAGAGAAAGAGGAGAAAATTTTGAATGAAATCTGAAATGTATCTAAATAATTAAAGAAGTGAGTCTTTTTAGGACTAAAGTAACAGAAGGTCTTTATAAATCATCTAATAGTAGAAACATTAAACTAATCACTAACCATTCAGTACAGGGAAGGATGATGGGAGGAAAATTAAAATTATTTAGAAACTGCATCCTATGACTCATTTCAATATTCATGAAACACATTCAGGGCACATACACCACTTAATTGTTAACTATAACTATAAATAATAATATGAGCATGTCTAAAATATTTGAATAGGTTAGTAGCTTATAAATATTTGAAAAAAAATAATTGCAATATTTGAGAGTTGAAATAAATGCTCAATTTCTAAGTATAGGAAGAAAGACGCTAATTTTTGATTAATTACTTTTGAATTTTTCAACGTAAAGCATACTTCAAAGACAAAAATTCATATGATATTTAACCCTTCCTTTTATATTATTGCTACATGAAAGCATAGTATTAAGATAATAAAAGAAACATCTGACATCCAGGTGTTTACTTTCTTAAGAAGTTGTCCAAGAGTAAAGTAATTGCAGTAATCAGATGTGCATTGTCTCTTTAGGAATGACAGAAATCTCAGTCTAATTTTAAGTCTAAAAACCCTTTAGAGGTAATGGGAAGTTAACACAGTTCAGAGGCAAGGAGCACACATGCTATCCTTCCTCAGGGCACCTTTCAATATTACTACACAGATATTTATCAAATATTAAATTAAGACAATCAGCAACTTGATTATGTCAGAATGGAATTTAATATACATAAATAACAATTATATATATAAAAACAACTATAACATATATACAAATAACTATTTATATATATATATATACACATATATACATATGCCCAATAATCACACAGCTTAGATTTCTTCTTTATATTATACTGAAAAATGTGAATTTTTATTAAATTAGTATATGATTAAATTAGTAAAATAAAATGTTCTGGAGATTTAAGACTTCATAATCAGAGATTAGCATGCTTTATCTCTTTCTCTCACTCTCTCTCTTTCACCATTGCCCATAGACTGCTCATTTTTTTTGAAGTTTTAAAATGTCAATATGGACATGATTTGTTTCTCTATTTTGAAGTTTTAAAATGTCAATATGGACATGATCAATGCATGATGCATGAATGTATGGAAATAGCAGTAAATTTTATTAATGTATACAATTAATTTGTGCTCATCATAAAAATAAATTATAAATGTTTAACTACAAAAAAAGAAAAATAGTCAGGCATGGTGGCTTACCCCTGTAATCCCAGCAGCTCAAAAGGCTAAAGTAGGAGGATGGTGAGTTCAAAGCCAGCTTCAGCAAAAGCAAGGTACTAAGCAACTCACTGAGACCCTGTCTCAAAATGAAATACAAAATAGATCTGGGGATGTGGCTCAGTTGTCAAGTGCTTCTGAGTTTAATTCCTGGTACCCCCCCCAAAAAAAAAATTAAAAATAAATTTTAAAAATGCCAATCACATCCCAATACCGTTGTTCAAGAAAATTTGAAGATGAAGTCATTCATTTGTGTACTTACATGCAGATGATTGCTATGGGCTAGAAATGCTTTAATTGTGCTCCCTCTCAAAGCTTGGAGTGGTTTGAGGCTTGGTTCACAGGCCAGAGCTATGGAGAAGTGATGGATCCTTGAAGAGGTGGAGCCTAGTGAGAGGTCCTGAGGTAACTGAGTGTGTGTCTCTGAAGTGGTGTTTGGGTGAACCTTTTGTGGCTCCTTCTTTAAAATTGTTATAAAAGGAACAGGTACAGACAAAACCAACATTTTCTGCTTCTTGGTTCAAAGTATAATCTGCTTGTTTTCACCCACTATCTACCATTGCTATCAGCCATCCATCATCTGCCATGAAGTGATCTAGTCCAAGGTTATCCCACACCACAGAGCCTGCATTATGCTATTTGTACTTTGAACCTCCAGAACTGTGAGCTAAATGAACCCCTTTTCTTCATAAGTAATGTGTGTCAGGTAATTCATTGTAGTGACTAAAAACTGACTTACACAGTGTCTGAAAGTCCAAAAATTCTATAAATACAAATATACATTGAAGTATAGACTAAAGCATTTAGAAAAGAAAACTAAATAGGTTCATAATGAATAAAAACTCAATATTGATTTAGACTGGAAGAAAAATAGAAAGAAAGCCAAAAAGTACTTAGAATATGTTTTAGAATTGCAATATATGAAGTTTGTTCTACACCAAATAGAAATGCCAACTGCCTACATCTTCGCATACACAATACCCACCTTGTAACATTGTCAAGTATTGTATGTCAGCGGGATTTCCAAGTACATTGAACTGAACTGTTGGAAAACCCTGTAAACAAATTCAGTATGGTTCACACATTCAAAATTGTGTAATAATTCACTTGCTATATTAATAAATACTTTTCATTCATCTTAAAAGAAAATAGAAGGTTGTAGCTTGTTTATCAGGAATGAGGATCTACCTTTATTTATTTATTTATTTTTAGATTTTTAAAGATATCTTTATTTTATTTTTTTATGTGGTGCTAAGGATCGAACCCAGTGCCTCATGTGTGCTAGGCGAGCACACTACCACTGCACCATAACCCCAGCCCCCCTACCTTTATTTTTTAGAAGTTAATATTAGAGACAGTTTAGTTATTCAAATTTGAATATCCTGTATCCATTTGTATAATGCTTGGTAGTTAATTGCCACTGTGCAAAACCTCCCCAGGAAGCCACTGATAAACTTTAAAGACACATGTCCAAATTAAAGATTCCAAAAATGCTTCTGCCATTGGTCAAATCTGTGTTTATTTTTATCTTTTGAATGAAATTCTTCTGAAGTTCTACTTTGACTCACAAAGCAAAGCTTTGCTCCTGTTAAGCATGTAGTGGGTATCTGCATATATCCAGGTAACAGACAGAATTAGCAAAGTACAGATCAAAAAGCCCTGCAAATGCTAAATGGCACACAAAAATTTATTTGTAATTAATTATTCAACTATAATATTTTTTTTGCCAAATTAGAGAATTTAAACTTTTATTTAAAATATTCTGAAAGGTCACTGTACAATTTGCAAATTTCAATCCCTTCTCTACTCTCTTTCCACATTTTTTCTCATTACCCATGATCATTTCGCAGTACCATCTCAATTGGGAACAATTGATTGGATCCAACTACCTCGTTTTTTAGAGGATAAAATTATAGTTGGGTGACTATAAGTGATATAACTCTACTTGATTGCAAAGTCAAGTCTAAGACAAAGATGGTGAAACCATTAAAAATTTTATGCTGATATTAGTCAAAAGTGCATTGAGTATTTAGTCGGGAGTTAAATTAATTTAGTTAAGTAGTTATCTGGCAAGCAAAATTGCACTCAAATGCTTGAATCTTTAAGGAAGCTATTTTCAGCCAAACTTTGCAAATCATTCTAAAAGCTAGAGCCCCCCAACTTTAGAATGGATTGCCTCACATGATGATAAGCTTCTGTACATTTGGCACATTCCTACAGATAATAAATTATGAAAACAGAGAATGTCTTGGATGTGATTATTGCTTTGAACTGAAAAATCTCCTGCAAGATTTTAACATCCAGAGATGGTATCTTCTGACTCCTGCTCAAATAATCCAGGACAGAATTCCATTTCTGCCACTGCCTAATTATTCAACCTGGAACAAATCACATCTTTGTCCTCATCAGATTATTGTTACAATCATTTGAGGTTGTATATGCAAACCACAAAGATATTTGTACTATTACTATTCTTAAAATAGTATAGTGTGAAATTTTTAGTCGCACAGCACTCTAGAAAACATTGTTATTTTAAAATAATTTACATGTAATTTAAAACACTTTCAGTTACTAGGCCCTATAAGAAAATAACAATAGCAACAACAAAGAGTCCCTTATGCTCTCCTAGGAAATGAATTTTCAGGGCAAATAGCTAGAGAATCTCTTCCAAACCCTAGGAGTCTGTTAGATTCCTGTATATAAGTCAGTAAATTAACCTGTGCAGATAATATAAAGCAAAAAAAATGACAAAATATGTCTCATTATATTTACTTCACTGTCTTTACTATTTTGGATAGTGTTGGTAGTGTCTCGAGCATAAATTGGCATTGTTAAACACTCTACCTTGTTAGGAGGAAAGAACATTTACCTGTAGGTAAATATGATCTTGTTCTTTAGAAATTATAAAGGAACAAAGGAAGAAAAGGAAATTCTGACTCTTTAAAAATAATGGGAGGAGGGAAGGAAGTGAGAGGAAGAGAGGAGAGGAAATATAAGAAGGAAGGGAAGGAGGAGAAAAGAAAGGAGAGAGAGGAAGAAAAAGAAAAGAAGAAAGAAAGAGAGGGAGGGAAGGAGGAGGGGAGGAAAAGAAGAGAGAGAAGCATTTGGCAACTAGAGATCTGGAAGAGGCTCTCTTTCACCAATGCATGAAATTCAGTGTTTGCTTTTTTCAGTGTTTATAATAGTGGAACCCAACATGTAAGGATTAGCTCAAATTGATTTGAAAGTAGTGATCTCTGTGAATGATCTTTAAAAGGAAAAGCATGATATGTTCTGACACCAGGAAGACCTTGCCAGGAAGTATACTCAACAATTTATTTTCCAAGTAGGATATATTCATTAGATCTAAATACCAGAACATGTTCATACACAAACTTGTTCCTGAAATGACTGAATATTATCTCTGTCTGGTCCTATTTCAGATGTTGCTTACAATATTGTCTTTCAACTTTATCTCTGACATCGTAACTCAGTATATTAACAGAGTATAACTAACCCTGGTAACTTCTCCTTTAAGAGGGAACAACTAGGAAAACTACAGGCAGAAAATAATCAACAGTTCGTTTAATGATAAATGTTTCGTGTAATGTGAGAAAATAAATAAAATTGATGAAATGTAAAGAAATCTTAAGGCCAGGCACAGTGGCACATGCCTGTAATCTCAGTGACTCTGGAGGCTGAGATGGGAGGATCATGAGTTAAATGCTAGCCTCAGCAACAGCAAGGCGCTAACCAACTCAGTGAGACCCTGTCTCTAAATAAAATACAAAAAAAGGGCTGAGGATGTGGCTTAGTGGTTGAGTACCCCTGAGTTTAATCCTCAGTACCAAAAAAAAGAAAGAAAGAAATCAAAAACAAAAAAAGAAACCTTAAGATACATTATAGTTGCATCTTATAAAAGAACTAAGAAATTCATCTTCAGAAAATACCTAGAGTTGTTAAAACTTAATCTTCCTTATTTCTTACTTGAAAAATGAGAAAAAAATTGAAAAAAATTGGATCAAACTTGCAGAGAATATACTCATAAATTTCGCTATTACTATACATGATTAAAATGCCATGCATACTGTGGCACAATGACTTATTAATAATTAGTTAGCTATTAGAGTATCTAAAGGTTCAACTTTTGTCATCCTCACTACTAAACACACATTTCCAATGTGTCATCAGTGGAAAACCACATACCCCAAAATCAAGATCTCAGAATCACACTTCTTGCCTTGCAACACCCAAAAGCATGATTATCTAATACAGTTGGAACCACACCCTATGTAATGTGTTGCTCCTGCTTATTTGAGAAAGATTTCCATTCTTGTTTCTCCTATAGTTACCAGAGCTAAGATAAGAGCCAGACTCTATAATTTGCAAGGACAGAGAAGTGACAGATTTCAATAAATGTGGGAAATAGATGACCTCCCTTATAAGAAAAGGAACACACACACACACACACACATACACACACACAAACTTAGTAATATGGAACCAACAAACTAGAACGTTCAAATATTAGCATACTTAGTTGTTAATAATTGTTCTTTACTTTGCATGAATTCTTCTCTAGAAACAGATATCCAAACACAATATGAACCAGTTCACACAGGTTCATGTAGGTAATGTTATCTTAATGTATACTACCACCATCAAGTGGTCTTTGAAGGAGATAACACTAAGTATTCATAGTTTCACATTGTCCAGAATGTGTCCTTATAGACCATTATCCTTACTTAACCCTTTACTGTCCCTCCTCAAAATGAAAGCAACATAAAATAGCAGAACAGTAACAACTGTACAAACTTGTCTGAGACATTCATTGACTTATTCATAGGAAAAAAATGTTTATTGACCATGTACTACATGCCAAACCCAGAAGTAACCACTGTAACCATCAGTGGAAACATCAGATGAGGATCATCTCATGGAGCTTACGTTATGAAGGAAACCTGCAATCAGCAATATACAAGTAAAAAGGGTACATTATTTAGTAAGAAGGAAACTTTAACTTTTATGGAAAAACAAAGCAAAAATTGAAGTAAGACAGATAAGGAATTTTTTGGTATGGGCACAATTTGGAATTCCAAATAATGCAATTGGGATAGTTTTCATTAGGCAGGTACTTGTTAAGTGGTTGACTTTTGATCAATGACTTGAAAAAAGTTAGTGGTTGTTCCTGTGGATTCACTGATGAAAAGAGACTTTCAGGTAGCAGAAACAGACAATGCAAAAGCCCTAAGGAGGTCATTGTACGGAATTTGTCAATGAGGAAATCATTGCAGAGGTCTAAGCAGAGGAAAGACATGATCTGACCTATATATTTAAAAGATCATTATGGCTGCTATAATGAGACTCTAGAGGGAAAGACAGAAGCAAAATGACAAGCTGGAAGCAATTAAGTAAAACAGGTGAAAGGGAAAATGACTTGAACTCAGAGGGAAGAAGTGGAGATGCTGAGAAATGGCATGATTCCAGGACACAAGTGGTCTTTGGGCCCATGAAAAGGAGCTTAATAGACACAAAGTGAAACTTTGAATTACTAATACAAACTAATTCATTCAATTGCATGAATATAGTTGAAAAACTAAAACTTCATTTTTGCTCTATAGTAATCATTGAATATCCTCAGTAGTATAGAAATTCCTTGTCCTCAGAATGAGAACTGTTTTTTTCATATAAACCGATTTCCTAGTAGCTCCTATGTGGTAGGCACAATGCTACCCAGGGTATAACAAGACAAATCAAAAGCGGTCTCTGCATGATTTAGTAGAGAAAAAAAGTCATTGAAGCAACCAAAAAATAATAGAATAATGTACTGGAAGACTGAGGAGGGTACCTTGATGCATAAAGAGGAGCAAATGATTCATGATTGGCAGGGCAGCTGCAAAGGTGCATTTCAGAACATCTTGGGGCTATGATACTTGTAAAAAAACCAGTTTTGAAAGATGAATATTATTCTTCACAATGATTAGCACATTTCAAAAAGAACTAAGAATATGAACACTGCACAAAATCATGGTCTAGGAAGTACTTTAAGACAAGTATAAGTAGTTTAGTGATTAAAGCACAAGTGGTTGGAAGACAGCTAACTATGGGTTTTACATGTTTCTGCATATCAAGCAAAGGAGGCAATAATTGTCCTTATAATCATAGCTACCTTCTCAAGAATCTTTCTAAATAAATAAATTTGTAAAGTATAGATAGTGATTCTGTCCAGAGCAAATTGTGAATTTGTATTCAGCATTGGAGGATAAAAAACTTCTTCTGTGTAGTATCCAGTATAAAAGATTCATGTTCCCTATGTTCAAAGTAGAACAGTAATTCTGCATGCCCACTGTGTTCGAAACATCCACTGGGTCATCTCCATCATGGCCCCAGGAGATGCAGAGGAAGAAGAGAAACCAAACCATAGGTGAAACCCATAGTGCTTACTATACTGTGTCTTGAATCTTTTGTCTCACTGTAAAGTTAGAGAAGAGTCCACAGACCCTCACTTCTGAAATCAACTGTAAAGTTTAGAAGTCCACCACACTAACTGTTGGTTTTGACAATTTTCTAGAAAGACTCATATAATTCACAGAAAGATTATTCTACTCACAACTGTAATTTATTGCAGCAAAAGAATGCAGATTAAAATGAGCCAAGGGAAGAGATGCATGGAACACAGTTTAGGAGAATTCCAAGCTTGGACACTCATGTTAGTCAGCTTTTTTTAACTATGACCAAAATACTTGACAAGAACAACTCAGAGGAGGAATATTTTATTTTGAGCTCATGAGTTTTAGAGTTCTCAGTCCAGAGCTGGCTGACTTTATCCTTCTTGCCCCCGAATGTGGCAGTACATCATGGTGGAAAGGTGTTGGGGAGGAAATCTTCTCAGCTCATGGCAGCCAGGAAGCAGAAACAGAGGAGGAGATGGGGAGAAAAAGAGAGAGAGAGAGAGTGAAGAGACAGTTACAAAATATGATTCCCAAGTGTACACCCACAGTGACCTATTCCTCAAGCCATGCACCACCTGCCTACAGTTACCACCCAATGATCCATTTTAATCAATAATCTATCAAATGAATTAATATACCCATTAGATTACAGCTCTTATAATCTAATTATTTCACTTCTAAACATTGCTATTTTGGATATCCAGTTTGAAGTTTGTGAGTTTTTCATGGGACACATTATATTCAGACCATAACAAACCTCTGGTGGTAATCTCCCTGTGGATCTACAGTGTCCTTTTCTGATACTGATGTGTAGTAGTACACACTGAGTGCTGTCCACTAAAGAGGTGCACCTGAACTTGGACGTTCACAGTCTTTATTGAGGCTCCATCACATAGGTCTGGCTAACTGTCTCTGTGTGCCCTCAGTGCTCAGGCCCTGTAGAAGTTTGTCTACAATAACATGGCCCAAAACTTCCCATTGTAAACCACATTATTAGACTATCTGACATGGCCCGAGTATCCCAGATAAATGAAGACACATTAACCTGGCTGTACATTCCAAGGGTTTAGAGATTACCTCCCAGGAGCTGAGGACCAAAGCTGGACTTCTCTTTCAGCAAAGTTACATTCTTTACCACACACACTTGCCCCAGTGTCTCATGTTTTCTCGTAACAGCCACGAAACTGTGGAAGGATATGTGTTAGCTGGCAATCAGGGCAAAATCTCAGACCTTTCACAGTTCTTAACAGAACTGTAAAGAGAGATTTACTGGATAATATGCTTAGAAATGAAAGTAAACAGAAAACACATCATGGGTTCCTTTCATGCTTAACTAAGAGGCTGAACTATATTCATTAGCCTATTAAGATTATATGTTTTTGAGATGCCATTTCACATTAGAAACATGATTTTTCTTAAGCATCATTTAACACCCCATATACAGAGGCAATGACCATAAGTGGTTAGAATGATTCAATTTAGGAATTTTCAGAGAATGTGTGAAAGGCACGTGTGAAAGCACTATGAATGTTGGCAAGGAAGATATTTATCAATGATCCAGACTGTAATAACTGGAACAGAGAGTCATAGAGAGAAACCTGCTAATGTTAGAGAAGAAAAAGAAGATTCCAGGGTAATAGAAGACAAATAATGGTGTCAGCAGAGACTCAGGAGATAGGAGGATCACAAGTTCAAAGCCAGCCTCAGAAAAAGTGAGGCACTAAGCAACTCAGTGAGGCCCTGTCTCTAAATAAAATACAAAATAGAGCTTAGGATGTGGCTCAGTGGCTGCGTGTCCCTAAAATTCAATCCTTGGTACCCACTCAAAAAAAGAAAAACAAAGAAGAGTAATCTAAAATGGCAGAAAATATGATAAAAGATTTATTTGCTAGAATTTAAATTTTATGAGTGGTTCAGGATATAATTCATGAGGATGATTTGTTAAGATTGATAATAAGTAAAGTTTTAGGGCTCAAGTCACAGTAAATTTGGAACTAGGACAAACCAATTTTAAAGACATTCAAGTCACTTAAGGGGTATGAGTCATCATGAAAAAAGTGCAAAGAACATATGCTAGAAGAAAAAAATTCTAAATGAATGGGGGAGAGAGAAGTTGGTAAAGGAGAACTACCTGTATGGGAAAAAAATGTGTCATAAGATATTATGTCTAGAAACTTTAAGAAGGGATGAAAGAAAGGAAATCATTCTCAATAGAGAGTAAGTAAGGACACCTCTACTTCCCCTGGGTTACATGGAAGATTTAACAACCTTGATTTGAGTGGGTTTCAAGGTATAATTCTTAAAGCTAGAAAAGACCCAAGTTTCAAAATAGAAAAGAAGTAAGTGAAGACAAAGGATATTGAAAATTCTTTGAAGAAACTGAAGGCAGAAACGTAGAAATGTTTGCCAACAATGAATGTGATTTAAAAGACATACAGTGGTCCTCCATGATGTTAATTTGAGGGTTGATTTGACTGAGCCACAGGTTACTCAGATATTTGGCTAAATATTTTTTCTGGACATTCCTTTGTGGATGTTTTTGGATAAGATTAACATTTAATTCCATGGACTGAGTAAAGAAGATTGCCCTCCCTAATGTGGGTGGTCTTCATTCACTGTGTTGAAGACCTGAATAAAACAAAAGACTCTGAAAGGGAGAAATACCTCTCCCTGTCTGATTAGCTTTGATCTTGGATATCAGTCTTCTGCCTTCAGGCACATGTTCACATTGGAATTGTACCCTTGGGTTTTCTGGGTCTCAAACTTGCTAACTACAGAATCTGGAACTTCCTCTATTAGTTCTGTTGCCATGAAAAAGGGGAAACTAATGCAAATAAAAAGATGTCCCAATGGGGGCAAAAACAGGATGTGGGGAGGCTGAAAAAGGTAGGACATAAAAAGAAAATAATGAACATGGGATTACATACCTATGTGGCTCCAAGAATGAGAGAAATAATGCATCTGACTTTCTCCATGTGTTTAAAGTCACCAAGCACAGTCTCAGTTGCAGACCAAGTCCTACTGAGTTATCAGAATTTAAGCTTTGCCAAAGTTGCAAATAGTATAGGTCTAGCATTTTCTCTTAAGAGTTGCTGAAAGGATGAACTAGTTCCTGGATGTCATCTCCTGCTAGAATTACCTGACACAAGATTATGGCTGCCTTAAATATCCACAGTGGAAATTAGAGGGGCCTGGTATAAGAAGGCCACATATCTCCTCTGTTGAATGAGAGATAAATCTGTTTTGTTTTGTTTTGTTTTTATCATATTTAATTTATTTATTTTTCTATTTAGGCTTACATGATAACAGAGTGCAATTTGATTCATTGTACATAGATAGAGGATAACATATCAATTCTCTAGTTGTAAGTTGTATAGAATCACAACATATATGCAGTCATACATAAAGCTAGGGCTATGATGACCATCATATTCCACCACCTTTACTGTCCCCATACCCCCTCCCGCCTTACACCCCTGTGAACAGAGCTCCACCATTGTTCGCATGTCTTTCCCCACATTATGGATCAGCATCCACTTATCAACAAGTACATTCAGCATTTGGTTTTCTGAGATTGGCTTACTTCACTTAGCATGATATTCTCCAACTCCATCCATTTACCTGCAATAAATCTGTTTTATAAGACAAAATCACTGCAATTAGAAGCACATGTATAGCTTGACTTATTGAAGATTTCAGGAACATATCATTCTACCTGAAATAATCAGACTGAAGAAAAACTCAGCAGATTAAGTGGAAAAACAGATTGAAAGGAGAGGCAGTTTTCTCAAGTGGACTGATACTATGGAAACTGAACAATGCATCTAAGTCCTAGTGTTTTCCTTCTCTTCCTACTTGTTTTTGAGAGCCATAATATGGTTATGTGAATTATGTGACTGTGCTATTCACAGAAGTGTGATTTCCTAAGGAGATTCTGGTTTAGGCAAAAACAGTTAGGCGTCAGTATAACCACATAGTGACATCGCTTCATTTTCAATTAACAAATTGTCTTTAAGGATTTGATATTCCTGAGTACTTTAAGAGGTTCGAGTGCTATACGGCCTGCCAGGGAGAGAAAAGAGCAAGGGAAAGGATTGAGAACTAACTTTTAATGGAATTCTTAACTGTTTTATACTATAAACTTCTAATGAATCCTATGATCTTCTTATAAGGATAATACATAAAATGTAGAGGTTTGGAAAAGAAGAAAAGAATTTTCAAGTGTATTATAATTATCAAAATATATTTTAAGTTGTAATGTTTTAGTATATGTACTTCCATTTTAAGATATTAAATAATAATACATAGGGGAAGTTCTAATAACTACAATAATTTTTAAGTAGTAGTACATATAAGAAACATTTTGAGACAAAGTGAAATGTAAGTATTTGTGACTTCTGTGGGTAACAGAGATCACAGGTACAACTAATGCTGTTTAGAAGAGGTTTTAGCCTATATTTATGAGTGAAATTAGAAATAAATTTCATTTAAAGATTAGGAAAAAACAGATATAATCTTTCCCATATAACACATGAATTCCCTGGCTATGTACCAGCATCCAAAAAGTTAAAATCAAAATGATCAAATGGAACCAATTCTGTACCAAATATTGTGCTGTGATAGAGAGCTTATCATGGCTTGGGAATATACAATAGAATTGCTGTGGTTTGAATAAGGTGGATATGAATCCCACAAGGGTCCATGTGTTGGAGGCTTGCTCTAGCACGTGGAATGTTGAGAAGTAGTGGGAACTTGAAGAAATAGAGCCTCGTGACAAGTAGCACAACGGCCCTCCTCACTCTGGATTTCCCTGTGGCCATGTGATCTCTGACTCTCACTTCCATTTCTACGCTGTTGTCATCTATCATGATGTGATGCAGCTGAGGGGAACCTCACCAGAACTGGCTGTATGCCATTTGGAATTTCAGCATTCAAAACAGAATAAATATACCTTATTTTTAAAATAAATACTCAGTCTTGGGTATTTAATTATAATAACTGAAGACTAACCAGTACAGAAAACTGATACTAGGAATGGGGCATAATTATAATTATACCTGAAGATGTGGAAATGGTTTTGGAATGAGTTGATAAACAGAGGTTGGAAGAGTTTGAAGGAGTAGGATAGAAATGGTCTTTAAATTCTGTAAGTGGAACATAATTGGCCATTCTAGTGAGCCCTAAGAAATACCAAGAGACTAGGCAACTAATCTCAGATGAAAATGAGAATCCAACTGGAAATTGAAGTAAAGGTCATCCTTGTTATCTGGTTGTAAAGAACTTTCTACTGTGTCCATACCCTTGGGTTTCATGAGAGCTAAATTTAAAAGTGGTGACGTAAGGTATTTATCAAAAGGAATTTCTAAACGACATTTGGGCTGCAGCATGGATGTTATTGGCCATTTTTAGTCAAATTTTCAGTCTGATCCAGGAAGGACAAAGCTTGTCAGGGTGTGGAGAAGCTTCCATTTGCTAAGGAGATTAGTGTGGATAAAAGAGAGCCGTGTAACAATTGGCAAGAAAACAGGACAAAGGCTTTGAGGGCATCTCAGAAATCTTTGAGGATGTGCCTCCCATCACAGTGCAGAGGCGTGGAAAGGCAGAATCATTTCATGGATCACTGGAGTCTCGTCAGAGTTCACTACCCAGGGCTGCCTCAGTCTTTCTGCACTGAGTTTTGGTCTTACCTTGAGCCAGTTATTCCTTTCTACTTGCCTATTTCTCCAACTTAGAAACAGATATGCCCATTCTATCCCTGCCCTGTCATTGTATCGTGGACGTGTACAACTTGTGTCTTGAGGCTCACAGCTCAGAAGCATTTGCCTGAGTTTCGGATGGGCCTTTGGATTTGGATGTTTGAGTGATGCTGTAAACAGTTGAGACTTCAGGACTATTGAGGATGAAATTATTGCACATTGCATTGTGATAAGAAATTAAACCTTGAACGACTTGGGTGGGATGCTGTGGTTCGGGTATGTTTGGAGTGTATCTTCCAACAGTTCAAGTGTTAGATGCTTGGTTCCAAGTGTGGTGCTTTGGGAACTTCATGAGACAGGGCTTTGTGGGTCACAAGATTGATATTTCTCCCTCACTCTGGCTTCCTGTCACATATGTTATCTTTCTCTCTCACATACACTCCCACCATGATACATCTGCTATGATGTCACACAGCAAAAAGGAGCCCTACCAAATTCAACACATTTTTTTTTTTGCTTCTAAAACTGTGAGCTAAGTGAAGCTTTTTTCTTTATAAGTACACACCCTACAGGTATGTTGTTATCATAATGTGAAAACTGACTGATATTAGGATCCATTTATGTAATTGAAAAAATATCTAGGCCAAAACAATGCCACTTATTTCTTATTGAACCCATACACATGCATACATAGAAGTCAGAATGGGAGAATACACATTAACTTAAGACAGCTGTTTTCTTGTGGAATGATGAGGCTATGGATTATGTGGACAAGTAATATTAGGAGTATCTATAAAGCAGTGTAACAAAATATCAATGTACATTCTAGGATATAAGAATATGGATGTTTATTATAAGATCTAAAGAACAGATGAAAAGGAACAATGTGAAAAGTTTGATGATTTTGAAAATTAATAAAGAAGAAAAAAAGAAACTCTTCCCAGTGAACCTTTGCAGTGATGTGTCTGGAAACTTTCAGAGGCAGAACCCATAATACCTTAGAGCATTTCCACAGCCAACTATGACTATGAGGCATCACAACACTCCCTCAAAATGCAATCACTAATGGTACTTGAATGATCTGTCTTCAAACAGTATGAGTCCAATTAAGAATCATGCTTTGGGATGATAAAATATAACAATAGGTCTTTGCTTTGTGTTCATTGTTGCATTCACTGGACTTTATAACCACTTAATCCTCACAAAAACCCTATGGAGTTCTAGAAACTTCCATTTGAAAAATGCCTCACAAACAGAGGAACATACTGAAGAACATGGTGTGGAAAGGCAACTGAAACCAAGTTATAGAAGAAATAGTTTCAGAGAGACTCTTTAACCTGAAAAAACAGTACAGAGAGATTCAATTTCTAACAAGGAAACTGTGTACTCCAAGATTCTATTTAACTTAAAAATTCTCTGGCATTATAAACTGATGAAACTCAAGTCAGCAGCTCTTAATCTTGGAAATCTTTGTCATTTTTTAAAGATAACTTTTAATTTCTAGACTGACTGCTCCTAAATACCTTTGTTAATTATCAATAGAATTTTATCTTTAATATCTAGCTTATACTTGATGCCTTCCTAGCACAAGGTGTAATCAAGTTTCAAACAAAAGGGTTTAGAGTCTAAGAAACAAATAGTTGGATATCAACATTGGTATCTATAATGGCTGACAGTAACCCTGTGATTTATTAAGGAGATCAGCCTATCCTTGGTTTGTCTCTTCAGTTTTAGTGTTTAAAAATGCAGTGTGACTTTTAAAAAAGCAAACAATGCAAAAAAATTTTTGTGCGATTTTTTGATGTGTAACATGTAAATTTGAGAAATTGTTATCTCATCATCAAATTTAAATCAAGTAAAGCTACAAATAACATTGACTACAGTAAGTCTTGGTACTGACTTTGCCCTTCAGACAGATCCTGTAGCAGTATTTGCATGTCTCGTGCTACACCAGAAACATTTCTTACTGTAATTTGAAGATTCGTGCATTTTCAATTAATGTTGATGTTATTGTGTAATATCTTTATAAGTCAGCTACAGCTACCTGTGGTTAGTAGTCTTATAATATCTCCTTTTTTCACCCTTAGCAAATCTCCCTTCTCTTTTCTCACTGCAGAGTAGTCCAAATTCAGAAGCATGTACCTTCAGGCTTATCAATTTAAGTTATGAATTCATTTTGACTCATAGAGTTAAAGATTATAGTGGAAAAAAGGTAGCAGAAAATGAAAAGTCTTAAAAGTAGCTTATAAAATACAGTTTATTACAAGAAAAAGGCAAGAGAGCTATATTTAAATTAAAATATTATTTTCCCTGAATTTTTAGTAAGGACTGTCCTATTACAGGAAGTTTACATAAAACAGGTTTTTTTTTTCCTTCTCTAGATAAGAGTCAGTCAACAAGAAGAAAATATCAAAATTAATTTGCATACATCTCAGATGCTTCCATCAAAGCTCCATATGGTCTGTAACTTGAATGGAGGAAATTGTTTCACTTAACTGGCTGAACGATTCTTTTTCCTTTTCTTCAGGTGTTAGAATGTGGCAGTGTGCCATATTCAGAATAGTCAGGCCAAGTATAGAAATAGTGTTTTTCTTGCTGTACAAAGGAAAATATAGGAAAGTCACAGAATTAAAAAAAAGAAAATGTGATCATATTGTCTTTTATGTACTCTCTGCCTAATCACTGAGAAATATAATTGTTTAAACCAACACTGAAAAATGTGTTGAATGATGCAAGGAATGCATAAAACTATGAATGGTCTTCCCATGGATGTTGGTAGCAAAGCCTACTCATTCCACTTTTGGATAAGAACATACTTCCTTGGGTCTTATTGTTATTTGTTTCAATGATTTTATCATCTGTCTGCATTATGTGCAATTTATTTTAAGGAATCTATTCAGATTTGAGTATTATATATCATTCATGGGCATAATAAAGTATTCTCAATAGAATTTTTATTATTTCTAAGATAATGTCAGAAAAATAATCTTAGGATAATTAAGCATTAGGATCAATTAAAATAGTCAATCTTTTGATAACCTTAAGTAGTAGAATTATTTTGCCTTCATTTTCTTAGGGCACACTATTTGTGGGGGGAATATTGTCCTAGTAGATGTTAATACAGGGGGGCTCTAAATCAAAGTGTCCATTGACAAATTGGCTAGGAATGTTGATTTTTCTCTTCTAGAAGATTTACAATGACCTTAGATTCCAAGAAAACTTAAACTGAAAAAAAAAATGCAAAAGACTTGGAGATATTTGAGATGGAATAATTTTAAAAGATATTGAATATCTGATATGTGTGCTATAATTTGGACATGGAGTATCTCCCAAAGGCTCATGCATTCCATAAAAGCTTAGTCCTCAGTTTCGTGCTTTCAGCCCAGCCAAATAGAGAAAAAGCATGGCAGCTTACATACGGGGACTTACAGCCAGGCCTGGAAGTTGAGGAGTTCACTTTTCTATCTGTTATATGGGCCAGAACTGAACCACCTTGTTCCACTTAAATACAAGAGGATTGGGAAGTGAAGATTACTGTGAGTTAAGAAACTGAAGAGACCTAATAATATATTTATAAATATTATAAAAATGTATTTGTGATGCTTCTTTATGTTATGGTTCCATCAGTCTTGAAATATTGTCTTTGAAAAGAGAAAGTGTATTTCCAATTCAAAGGTCGAGCAAGAAAATTATCTTTGGATCTGATTGAAAAACTTTCATATTAAATTTTAAGATTGTGGGGGGTATAGCAATTACAGAAGCTTAAATTTTAATATCCTCTTAATAAAATCTCTAACATGCCCAATAGAAGTTCCCTACAAGTATGTGATAAATCATAATACTTTTAATTATAGCAATTACTGATATTTGGAAAAATAATTTAGAATCAGCATATATAAAAACTGATAAATATTATATGGTCGCATATGTACAAGGTTATATACCACATGGATATACATATGCATGGACAATATATTCAAGTGGATAATCACATTATATTGTTTTATGTGTGAGCAATTCATCCACGTTCTTTCTATACTTTATGCTTCCCTCATCTCCACGACAGTCATTTGAATTATTTTAATGTGATTTTGGCATTTGTATTTTGATTTTGCTGCAGCTCCACTTCCTATCCACCACCTCCATTTAATCCTAATGCTCAATGTTTACTCTCTTAATATTAACATCTGTATGTACCCTCAGCTTTCTCATCCACTCTTGTGTCTGTGGAAACTATCCCTCACCTTTCACTCTAGCATGCCCACTTTCCAAGTTCTAAGCCTCAGGTTTCTACAGAATGCTAAATTTTCTCACCTGGGGCCTCTACAACAAGTGCAAACTTATCAAAACCCAAGCAAACCTTTCCTTTCTACTCTCCTAGCTGCTCCTTCTAGTCTATTTTTTCCAAAGATGCCTCTTTTGTGTTCGTATGATTTTGATCATATGTGACTTCTCCGCTGGAAGTTGTGTTCATACAATTGAAAAGCCTAGGGAGTTTCTGTCCATTACCTTTTTCAGTCCCACTGAATCCATGGTGTTTATTGCAAATTTCTTATCAATTTTTTGCCTACAGCCCTTTCTGTTTTAACCTACTGAAACCACCAGAGCCTAATTATTATTGTTATAAAGTTACCAAATCTCTCCTTAAAACTGTTCAATCACCTCCTTGAATAGATACAATCAGGCATTAAAGTCCTCTTTAAGTAGGACTTTATCTTCCATTCTAGCTTACAACGCACTGCTCTCAATGAATATTCTGTACTCCAGTAATGCTCAGCTACAAATGTGCCCCATAATTTTCCTTTTTTTGAGATATTAATCATGCTTCATCTATTTCCAGGAATCCCTGCTACCTCTTTCTCCCTCCCAGATGACATGTCAAAATTCTACTTATCTCTAAAGACCACCTGTTCAAATTTCACCTCCTTCGGATTTATCTTTTCTAATCCTCTCAACCATCTTTAAAAAAAAAAAGCTGTATAATGGCAGGTCATTTATTCTGGTTTTTATTTCAGATACAATGCCCCAATTATATGCATCATAATCTTCTAGAGTGACTCTTTATCTATTTGCACCTGGGACATAAACAAAGAACCCTGAACACAGTAGTTATTCAGTAAATGTTGGATGAATTTACAAATCTTTGATTTTATTCACTCAAATTATGATATCTTAAGCTGGAATTTCATTTTAGAAACTTTGAACCAAACTGACATTTAGTTAAGCAAGCAATGGACACTTTCTCAATCACATTAAATTATACAAAAAATGTTTAAAAATCAGAGAAGAAATCTGATGAATGAAATAAATTGAAAGAGTACCAAGCATACTTATCTAAAAGGCAGAAAATGTACATCACAAATGTTTAGAAGTGAAAAAAAACATTTTTTCTTTTTTCGATGTATCTGGAAATGTGCTACCTCTAGTTTTTCAACATTACCAAGAGAAAGATTAAAATTTTTAAAAAATATATGCAAAAGTCAGAGAGCTATTTCTGTTTCATTCTTTTTTTTATAGGCTTATATCAAATTTGCTGCCCCCTAACCTGTGCTGTTTAGAGTCAGGAATTTATTTAGAATCTTAAAACTTTATAACTAATGTTAGATATATTCCCTAAATTAGCGTTCGTGACTGAGTTGCTTATATCTACAACTAAAATATCATGCTTCAGTTCCAAAGTTCTGGAAGTTTCAAGGAGTTGAAAATTTTAGATAATTATAATGATGAACAGCTGACAGTGATCAGAGAGGATAGGTAATTTTTGGAGTTTATGGATGATTCCTTAATTAAACTTTGCCATATTTGAAAAAATAAAACATCTTTTGGTTTTTCTTAACAATATTTGAGTTTGAATAAGTCATTCTTCATGAACAAGATCCTGCCTGATGGTATTTTACATGATTGGAATATGACTTACCACTGGATCCATAAACATGCTGTTCAAAAGCGACCACATTGCAAATGCGACAGAAATAGTGTATAAAATTGCAAATCAAATATGCTCTGAGCAACAGTGCCAAATCTATTAAAAATGATTATAGGAAACCCAAAGAATTAACCCTACTACATTTGATATCTTGCCCCTGCCCCGGGGGGTAGGGGAATAAAAACAAACAAACAAATAAACAAAACACAAAAAACAACTTAGATTTCCAAAACTATAGATAATATCATAGAAAAATATATTTGAAAAAAGTTTAAAATTCTTCGGTCTGTCAAAGCAGATAAATCTATAATTCTCCCATAACCTATAGTGGTCAAGCTATCCTAGTTTTCTAAAAATTCAGGAGATTTAGTAAGGCTCAGTAATATTTAATCTTTGATTTAACCTACTTCTTAGCATAAATTGTCCAAGGCATTTCCATCTCATTTCATTCCTTTTAAAGCAGAAAAAAGGAAAAGAAAAAAAAAAGGAAGAAGAAACTTCTGTAAATTCTCTATCAACTTAATCTACTTTGGAAAGTATTTCAAACAAAAATAAAATATTACTTAGAATTTTCTCAAAGCCTCATTTTATTTTCCTAGATTTTTAAATGTGTGCACATTTTCTTAGAAATTTCTTTTTCTTACACTAAAAAGCAAAGGCATAGAATATTCTGTATTATGGCCCTTTCCCACTGAAGTCACATACAACAGAGAACTGTCGAAAGTTGTATAATATATATTTACAGCATGAATTTGGAATCATTTTTTAAATATCATTTCTCCAAAAGTGGATTTTGAAAGATCTCCAATGTTTTCTTTGATGGATTGGATAAACCAAAGCAAAGAAATTAATTGCCAATTCTCTTTCTTTCTCTATAAAGTCCATTAATAATTCAAGGTTCAAGAGCTGTACAAAACACATTATGTAAAGAACTGAAGATCAGAACATTCCATAAGTAATGATGCAACAGATATTTCTTTCTCAGGGCTGAAATAGCTCAAGTGTAAATTGCCTCCTTTTTGAAGACAGGCTGAATGAAGAACTTGATCTATCTATCAGTTTTGAGCATGCCCTGAAGCACAAACACAAAAAGAACCCATCTCTGCTGGGGGATTGAGGTCTGTGTCACACCTGGATGTGAGCCTGACAAAGCTTCAAAGAGTGACAGGAGCTTCATTCAGGTTGCAGAGAGGATGAGCGGACTCCATCAAGAAATTTTTTTAAGTCTTAAAAAAAATCTTTCACCAAAGATCTAAAGACCTCCGTGATTCTCTCACTTGCCTAAGGCCTGGGAGAACATGTTTTACTGCATTTTAATTAAAACCTTGTAAGTTTTATGAGCAAAATAGGAAAAAATGTGACAGGATATTTCCCTTCCTTTTTCTGTCCTTATCTTCTGTGAATGTGATTTTTGTGCCAACATTGTATAGATTTCTTAACATAGAAAATCAATCTCTGGTTGGAGGAAATATATGTGCTGGATTTTCATTGAAAAATGTCTTGAATTCTTAAAATCCAAATCTAGGTGTCAAACAAGAAAATAAATGCTTCTAAAGCATTCACCAAAGACTTGGTTATAGAAAACTGATTCATTCAGTGAGACATAGAACTGGTCCTATGACCCTGGTGGCTAGTTGAGGCCATGTTGAAATTTCTTGTATTTGACGTCTTTGGAGGCCTTACCTCTCTGTGTAGTCATTGCTCAGGAATTAATATCTGCTGTGATTCTCCTAAGAATATGCCATAAAAAGAGACAAAATAAGATGTACTCTTGTGAAAAAAATAACCATGCAAAAATGGTATAGATCACACAAAAAATGTATTACTAAACCATACTTAGAGCCAGAAATGGAATCAGAAATTTTTAAAAACTGTATGACTAACATCTTAGAGTTGTGACTTAAAGCTTACAAACTTGAAGCTTGTGGACTTCCAAATTCTGCACTAGCACATTTTTCTCTTTCCATCAAAATGTTTCCAAATGACACTGTGTACTTGTTCCTTCAGTTAAACTATAGTCCTGTGCACATTTTCCTTGTCCTGTGGTAAATCTGATTTCCTCCCCTTCTTTTTGCTGTCAGTATTCCCAAGGCTTTGTTTTGTCTGTCTTCCTGTTGCTCTCTTTTTCCTCAACAACTGTAACGATGTCTTCTTACAAGTCTTGGTGCCATCTCTTTCAAGATCCAGTGTTCTCTAAAGGTTCAATCATCTGTCAATGCAGTTTGCTATTTTATTTTCCTAATCTCTTTCTTGGGCGCTAGCTTTGCTTTTACAAACACAGGCTAGACAGATCTCCCTGGATGTTTCATTAACAGATCAAACTTAGCATGCCTAAAAGGACTTCTAAAAAGGATGTTCTCTTAACCATAAATTCCTCTGGACATGTCCTATCTGTAATTGGCATCAATACCCTTTCATGTTTCCGGCCTGTATTTTGCCCTACTTCAGTGTCTTCCCTCCTGCTATTCCATGATCTCCCAGTCAGAAGTGAGACACTAATTCTCAAAAAAAAATATTTTTTGCATATCTTTATGATGCTTCTCAGGTTTTGATTTACTGTACTATTTTGACTCTATCTTTTAATCTCATGATCTTGAAAACTCCATAAACCCAATCAATATTAAGTTTTCCTAGCACAGAACTCTCTCCTCAGAAAGTATTCAGAAGATGTTTGGTAAGCAATAAATTTGATAATTAAGTTAATTTTATTTACTTAGAAAGTCTGCTGTAGAAGTGATAGTTCAATCTGACCTTATTTATGTACATAGATGTTTCTAAAATATTTATGACTACACTGACCCCACAGTTAAAGACGAACTGAGGGGACGAAGGCAGTGCTCACATTCCAGAAGATTCACTCCAGGGCAGATGCCAGGTAAGAAGTAGGCTATTTACTAATAACAGATATGCTGGCCCAGGTTGAAAATATGAGTCTGTGCTGTTTGTCATATAATTGATTTTGAAGAAAAGGCCCTGCAGGTTTTAATCCCTGCCGATTCCTCTGAATGGTGAAAACTCATATTTCAACATGCCTTCAACTAGTCAGGATTCTATTAGAAGAATAAAACGCTGTCTTCTCTGCATTTTACCTGGTGGTGATAACATACTCTGTCTGAAAGGAAAATAAACAACTATGTCAATGTCTTTATGAAAGGGATTAAGGACCTAATTATATGGCAGGAAAAGGGTGAAAGGATGGATTCTGTCATCTCATTGTGTGGGTGAAAAGTACAAAGGCTAATCTAGTAACTCAAGGAAGAGTGAGGGCCCTCAACAGAGCTGACAAGACTTGAAGAAGCAATTATTTACATGAGTACATCTAAAAGGCAAGTGTAAGTTCACAGGATACTTCAGAATAACAGGACTATGTGGAAATGTGCTAAATACATGAAAACAACATTTAGTTAAACCAAAATCATTCACTTTTTCACATTGTCAGTGACCCAACTTAAATATTCCAAAATGAAGAGTGTCTATTCTTTTCTAAATATTCACATTACTATAAAAATAGTGAACTCACATTATAGATATTAACTTTGGTTTTCATAAGAATAAAAATATCTGTATTTTTTGCATGAATATAGTGTTATATATAGCAGGATAGCAGATGTGACATTTAGGAAAAGAAAAAAATCTCTAAAATGCTGTTTCCATGGCAATGATTTATAAAAGAGGATAAAGGAACTTAATAAGCTTATGCAATTCTGAATTCAAGGAAAGCTTTTTGACTTTTAGTTGCTAAATAACAAAAAAGTATTCTTTCTTTATAAATCAATCTTTGAAATAATAAAAGTAAAGATTGCTAATGTTATACTTTGTGACCTACAGCAGAAATTTTCTAATGCAGACCTAGAATAAGTCAAATGCTTTTAAATCTGCCTACTTCTCACCAGATGGTCCATAGTACAATAATTTCATGTTCACTGGGCAAGGACATTTCCACAGCCTATTTGGACAATGCCATATTCTTACCAGCTTAGAACACAAATTAATATTCAGTTGGATAATTGCACAAGGAATTGAATTAGATAATGAAAAAGATAGAGATTAGTGCTTATCTAATAAGGAAGAAGTGATAAAGACTACAAATAATGTACAATGACTCAAAAGGTATCAAAGAATGCAAGAAAGTCCCTAGTGAGGTGCAATTACAGGACAAAGATGAAGAGATTACTTTAGATTGATCATCCAATTGTCTTCCTGGTGGAAGTAGCAATTAGTCTGTGTCTTAGCAGATATGATGGATTTGAAGAGGTAGAGATGCAGGTAAATATGTTTTGAGAAATGTTCTTGCAAGTTGAAACAAAGAGCCAATGGCATATTTGAAAAATAGTTCAATTGGAAATAAAATAATTATAGAAAGTAATAAGGAAGATAACCAAGCATTGAAATTTACAGACACCCAATAAATCTTGGTTAAATTGAAACTAAGGGAACTGAATTGAAATGAATTAACAGATTAGTAGAGTGCTAACTTATGGAGGGTATTTAAAGTCAAACTATGGATTTTAGAATTTATTCTGTTGACAGGCAATTGACTCATTGAAACCACATTTAGAAAACTGTTTAATACAAATCAAGCATTTCAAGAGTTTCTAGGAATTCAAAGGTAACAGTAGTTTTTTCTGCGAAGAAGTTATCAGCTGGCCATAACTGATAGGTTTGGGGTCCATGCAGGGGATTTATGAAAGCATTGCTTGGGATAATTTTAAAGGATCAGTAAGGCTTAGTCAGACAAAAGAGAAAGAAATAGAATTCTAGTAAGAGGTGACTTGTGGCATAAAGGCACAAAGTTCTAGAACCACCTACAGTATTTTAGACTAGTCTTGATATTCCCCAATTTTCCTAGTTTAGCACTGAAAAATCTGTATCCCCATCCACCCTCAGTTCTGGACAAACTGGGACAATTGATCACCCTGAAACTAGGATTTTGAGATGAAATTTGATTTCCTGCTTCCGCTAGCAGATGAGGTTTTATAGGCTGCAGGCCTCACCAATTTCGTTCTGGGTTCTTGTCTCACAAATTTGGAGAACAAAATCTACGGACAATAACAAAAGTGAAGAATGAATAGAGTAGAATTTATTTAAATAAGAAGAGCTGGAACCCCCACAATATGGAAGTAGCAATTAGTAGCAATTATTCCACAATATGGGAGGGGAACTGATAGTGTTACAGGATTGGGCCTTTCCAGGAAACTCAGCAGAGTAAAGAACCCCCGCCAACACACACACACTTTCAAACCCAAATTCTTGCAATCAAGTCAAAAAGATTCAGACATGTTGTTCTGAATAATAGGCATGAGTTTATTAAAGGGAAAGGAAAGGGGGAAGGGGGATATGCCCAAGACAGAAAGTGGATCCTCTCAGAGAAGAGAGAGTACACCTCTAAAGCATTCTAGTTTTGTTGAGGATCTCAGAGAAGTTTCCAGATAGTCCCACCTCTTGACTTTTGACTGACAGCAGATAACAGACTTGGCAGTCCCCACTGCCATGACAACTCTAGGTCAACTTGACCCATGCTGACTGGTTCTAATTGGATTCTCAACCATACATTTTTACAGGTTTTATGATTAAGAGGAATTATCCTTATCTCTGAGTTCTAGGATCTGGTCTATAAAAATGGTCTCCAAAGTCTCCTCCTTCAAAGTAACTTGGGTGCCTCTTATGGATGTTATTTGGGGTCTGTGTTTCTCTGGCACATAACAGGTAGTTTACTAAGTAACGTGACATATCCTATCTACTTAAGCCAGGCAGACATGTAAGCAAATTGCTTCTTGGAAAAGAAAGCATGTGGAGTCATGTGGAGCACAGCAGACTGATTTTATTGAATTATTCCCTTTACTTCATGTTCTCTTCCCTCCACTCACATTTACCTGCCCCTATCAATCTTAGGGGAGAGAATGCATAGGAAGAAGACTACACATTTTAAAAGGCAGACTATAAAGTTAAAGCAACAAAATATTCTGGTGCAATAATTAGGCATTGGCTGAATCATGGGATGTGTTGATGCTAAAGATCCAGGAACCACTGTTGGGTTGGTTCTAAAGAGAAGTGTCATGATTATACCTACACATTACATAAAGCATCCATTTGTGAGAAGGCTAAGACCACATACTCCAGGAAGAAAATAAATGATAAATGAGCAAATTGGTGGTAGGAGACAGAGAGAGGAGAAAGTAGAAAGTAGAAATACTTTGGGAGTAAAATTGGGAATGTTGTCATGTAAAGAATTCAAGAGGAAGAACTAGTTGTTAGAAAAAGATAAATGAGTCCAATTTTATGTATTGGATGTCTTACTTGGAGAATGGTATGAAAAAATTTCTAATAGTCATAATCATACTGCATAAAGATCATTCTGGCTATACAGTGAGTAAGATATACTTAATATGAAATAAGTTTAAGAAAGAAATAGAAAACGGGGGAAAAAAACCCTTGTTTATAAGTGCTAAGAACACGCCCTACAGATATTTGGCAGGAAAGTAAAGGACAAACATCCAACTATTGTTCACCAAATAGAGGTGGTAGTGGTAATAGAGGAAGAGAAATAATAATAATAATAATAATAAGGAGCTTTAGGGGATAATGAGATCATTTCAACATATTAATATCACAGGATTCTCAGGGCCATTCATGGATGCTCTGATGAAGACTTCTACAGAGAATTAAAAATCTGAAGCTGGATATCAAGGAAATGTTTGCCTGTTAACTACAAGCAACCTTAAAGATATTCAACTCCATCAGAATAGTTCCAGCCACTACTGGAAAAAGAATGGAGAACAAAATAAGAGAAAAATAAGGATTGAAACTTTGGGAGTATTCCATGAAAAAGTCAATAGGAGGATGAAATGTATGAAAAAACAGAAAATGAAAAGTTAATTAGAAAAGTTTTCTATGTCAAAAAAGTCGTAAGGAGTTCCTCAATCCACAAAATCATGTGTTATGGTTTAAATATGAGGTGGCCCCCAAAAGCCCCTTGTGTTAATGTGGGAAAGTTCAGAAGTGAAGTGATTGGTTGTGAGAACTGCGACTTACCTAATCAGTCTATCCTAGTTTGAATGGACTGACTGGGTGGTAACCGCAGGCAGGTGAGGTATGGTTCAAGGAGGCAGATCACAGGGATTGTGCCCCAGAAGGATGCATCTTCCCTGTGACCCCTTCCCCCTCCCTCCTTTCTCTCTGCTTTCTGACCCTACCATCAACTAACTCAGCAGCTTTCCTCCTCCTCTGAGCCCTTCTCTCAGAATGTGCTGCTTCATCTTGGGCCCAGAACAACTGGGTCAGCTGTCTGAGACCTCTGAAACCAGAAGGCCCACATAAACTTCTCCTTCTCTAAGTTGTTCTTGTCATGTATTTTGAACACAACAACAAAAAGCTAACTAAAACATCAGGATAATATGACTCTACATCATTTATGACACAAAGATTTATGTTTTTAATAAGAACAATTATTTTACTTAGAATCATAAATTTACTCCTATCCTTCTTCATCTATATATGAACATTCATAAAATTTGGTTAAACATAACTTGGACAAGTAGGCAAGGATACATTTATTCTAATACAAGGAGCCTAAGAACATAATTTACAATAAAAATTGATTAAGTACTTGTTTTTCTGAAACACAGAAAAACCTAAAATTTTTATTAGAAATGTTTTTGGGGTTTTTTTAATTACAGGTTATTATCTAAACAACCTGAGTATAACTGACTAATTTAAAGTGACCTGGTTTGACTTTAATGTAATAAAGTAATTAAAACCTGCTTGAATACACAAGTTTTCATAAATGAAACTTGGTAAATGTGATTTTTTTCAACAAAACTGGTTTAAACACTGCTGTATTCTCTGGATAGCTTAACTTTTAATCAAAACATTGAAAACATGAGTTTATATCCAAAAAATCTGATAGAAATGTGATTTTTAATAACAGAATTATACACAAACAGGTTTAAAAAAAATTTGTAAAATTGCTTTTCCATTAAATTAACTTAATTAAATCTGAAGAGCAGAACTTCACTTGAAACGTTAGCATATTTGAGTTTTCATTTAAACAAGATTAAATGACTTTCCATCCATACTATCTTAAAAATGGTAGTTTTCCTAAGATATGATTGAATATAAACTTGACATCAAATGAGTGTCCATGACTTTTCCTCAAAAATAGCTTAAAAACATCTCTCTAAAACAGCTTAAGTCAGGTTTAGAAAAAATTAATTTCAATCAAAATAATGTATAAGCATGAGATTTTATCTACATTAATTTAAACAAAGATATTCATGTGCATTTCCCTTTTCTTTTTTTGAATATCACCACTGCTAGACTTTTCCCTGGTACCTAGCATATTGTCTGGTTCATAGTAAGTGCTCAAAAGTAATGATTCAATCAATGGATATACGGTTGGTTTTTCCCTATTCTGAATTACTCTCACATGCGGCTCTACAATTTGTACCTTGGCTTGATGGGCTCAAAATAAAACGTGTGTCACACATCTTATAACTTTTTTGACAACCATTTAGAATTTATTGGCTTAATATATTATTATGATAGTTAGACATGTTGTTTCTCAGTTATTTCAGGTGTTTTATGCTTTTTCAGCTCAACCAGCTGAAATATTTTTAAGGCAAAGATGTGGCTTTCCTTTCTTTTGTGTAGTATCAGACTATGCTCTGCCTGCCTTCATTCTCACTTAGTAAATTTTATTATAAAAATAATTCAAATAAAAGCAACATTGTTTTCAGCTTTCTATAATTGTTTATTTCCTTTAAATAATTAGGTAAGTGGTTATCTGTAGGTTATATTGAAGGCTACGTGCTTCTTAGACTTACTGGAAATACATTCAGAGACTCATAGATGTTCCTAATGACAATATCACAAGACACAATACAATATTCCTTTGTTTGTCTTTTAATCTTCTTTATGCTTCAGATGCCTCTGTTGCACTAGAGAAAGATATTCTATTAAAACTTTAATAGAGCCGGGCGCGGTGGCTCAAGCCTGTAATCCCAGCACTTAGGGAGGCTGAGATAGGAGAATCGCGAGTTCAAAGCCAGCCTCAGCAATGGCGAGGCACTAAGCAACTCAGTGAGACCCTGTCTCTACATAAAACACAAAATAGGGCTGGGGATGTGGCTCAGTGGTCGAGCACCCCTGAGTTCAATCCCTAGTACCAAAAAAAAAAAAAACTTTAATAGATGTATGGCATTCCCTTTGTGGTATTTATTTAACTAATAACTTATTCATGTATACAACAAACGTTAAGTACGTGTTTATGACATGTACTATTGCAGTCACTAAAAATGTTATACAAAATTAAATGAGTTTTAATATTGGAACCTTCAATGCTAATGCTTATATTCAAGAAAATGCATAGAAAAATTAAAAATACATACTGTAGAGTGATAATAAATGGTAAGAATAAAAATAAGACAGAATAAGGGAAAAGGAAACTTAAGGGCAAAGGAAAGTATTGCAGTTTGATTCAGGAAGATCAGCAAAGGCCTTGGATGTGCTAATACCTGAGAAGGTCAGGGAGCGAGGCCCATGTGTAACTGGTAAAGAATAGTCCAGACAGTGAGAAGAATGTAAAGGGCCTGGGGTAGGCACGCGCTTAGCATGTCTAAGGAACAGAAAGAAAACTGAAGAATGAGGGTAAATCGGGTACAGCAGATAAGCTGGAGAGCCAGATGATGAGACCGAGGAAGTATTGGTGGAAGGGACATTGGTGAGTGACACAGAGCCCATAGAACAAAGGAAGAACTTGGATTTTACAGTGAGACAATAATTTTGAGCAAAAGGTTAATGTGATGTGACGGGATCTATGTCATAACATGACTCTGCCTTCAGGGTGTCCAAAAAACTGTAGGGGACATGTGTCAAAGCAGAGAACCAACTTAGAAGGTTTCAATGGTTTACATGAAAATAATGGCAGCTCAGAACAGAAGGGTTAATACTAGATTCTGCATATATTTCCAGGAAGAAAAAGAAAAGAAAAAAAAAAAACAGAGAGCTAAAAGGAGTTGATGAATTATTTATGCATAGTAACAGAAAGAGAGCAGTCAAGGGTGACTCCAAAGGTTTACGGCCTGAGAAAATGGAAGAATGAATTTGCAAGATTATGGAAGGAGCTGATTAATAGGAAAGTTTTAGGTTTTAGAAGTGTTGTTGGCAAATACTATTAAGCATACAAATGGGAATGTTATGCAAAGATTGGATATGAGAAGCCATTCTCCCACTTTTCTTTTTCCTTTCCAGAACGAAACTCAAGCATCTTAAAGCAAATCTATCAATCCAGTATTGATAAAACTAGGGATTGTTCAATAAAAGTCTGCATGTGAATGGATGTTGTAAGTTATTTTATAGAAAATATGCTTAGAAATAAAATCTCTCTTCTATTTGAGGGAAAGGATTTTCTATCAGAAGTTGGTTGTCTAAGTATGTGAGGTAAACTTTTCTCTGAGAGCCAAAATATCGACTAAACCCATCTTTATGAGCTGGAAATACAGATTAATCCTCTTCACAGATATAAGAATTTATGTTGTGTTACTGAGTGCCAGATGTAAGGCTGGCACACTTTGCATGTCAACAAGGATTACAGTCATCTAATTTGGTATTTATTCTGGGACTTGCTCTGTGAGTAGTCCTCAGAAGGAAAACCCTTAATACCACAGATCCATAACTCTAGCAGTATAAACTTCTTGAAAATTCAGATGGGGTAGCCCCTGGGCTTCCCTCCTAATCCCCGTATGGTAGACCAAGAAAGTAATTTGCAGAAATTGCGTAGAAGATCTGTGATTTCTGTGACTGTGCTTCTCAAACTTAGGTTTCTTGGAGTGCCTTTGTTTTAATTGGAGACCAGTTTTGGACTTGAGCGACTTCTCTTCTTATAGCTGCGTGCTGCTGTGGTTTGTCTTATGTGTGTAGTCTTGCTGTCAGCAACTGTATCAGGGGGCTGGAGCTTCCAAGGGCTGCTAATGCATTCTTCCACATTCCTTGTTTACAAATGCTCTCCTTCCACTTGACATAGTGCAATTATGTTGTTCCATGGATTCATTCATGTTTCTCATATGAAGGACTCAGTTGGTGTAACTGTTTCCAATAAAATAAGATGGTCTACATCAGACAGCTTGCTGCTCTAAGTCCTGTTGTAGCTAACAAAACAAAAGCATGTCTGAAACCCAGAAAATATCAACAAGCATGTAATAAGAAGGCAAATGCCAAAGGAAAATGGCTCTGTCTCTTCTAATTTCTCTTCATTTGGAAACAGAAAAGGAGATTGGAATTTGCTAGTCTCTAGGCTCCATTGTAACAAATGAATCAGTCCCTAGGGAGTCACAGAACCCTGTTTGAGAAACCCTGTTGTAGTCAACTCTGGATTTCCTTAGCTGACTGAAATGATGAACAGTCAGCTATTTTGACTTTGCTTTTCACCAAAATGCAATGCTTATCTCTTCTTCATGCTTCTGCAATTGAAATCACCACCAACAAAAATGCATCCTTCCTTTACCTCCCTGCAGCCTTTTGTTCAAGAGTTAACCCATGTATTATGATTCTGAGGCATTCTTTTTCTTCTTCCAGTCTCCAGTCCTCCACACTCTATCACCCACGTCCCCTCTCCCTGCAGCACACATACCTCTCTGCACCTGATTTTGGATGCCTCACAGATTTGCTTCAACTAAATAAGCTGACCTGGAGAAAGCCTCCTACATGCACACCTTCACCTCCATCTCCTACATGCAGAACCTGGTCCTTCTTGGTCAAATTCTGGACCATGTTGCTGTGATGTGTTTTTTTCCAATTCAATTATAGAATTAGACAAGAGGTGCGTACAAGGTTCAAGGGCAGCAAAAGCATTAACTTAAGGATCTTTGTTGCTCCCGATGTCAAAAGCATAAGAGAAGACTATAAGATTACTGTTTATAATTTTAAGAAAAAGAAGTACTGTGATTTGGGGAGATTGGTAACACTGGTTCAAGTAGTGCATCAAGTTATTTTTAAAAAAAGGCAAAGCAACCTTAGTGGGCCTTAATAATCCCATGTTTTAGCAAAGCAGGAATAGGTGACCATATTTAATTGAAGATAGAGAAGATAGTGATCAAGGTGCACAGAGGGAAGCAAAATGAAGCTCAGAGTACATGTAGCTCACAGGGGAGAGGTAGAGATGGAGAAGCAGCTAATCCAAGTCCAGTTCCAGGAGACATGTATGACAATAAATAGTGATTGCTCAACAGAGCTAGTCAAGGCTCTCTTCCTTCTCATGCAAGTGCCCATCAAAAATCCCATAAATATATCTCATTCCTGGTGCTTATACTGCTCTATTGCTGATGTACTTGTTAGGGACTTTCAGAAGTCTATGAGCTTTATACAAAGGCATGTTAAGGGTTCTGACTTTATGTATGTAAAGTCAGAGCCTCCTCCTAGTAGGAGGCTCTCAAAAATTCAATGACAGTATTAACGCTGATGCAAAAATGTCAGATCAAACTAGAACTTTCAGAATAAAAAAGTCTGATTGGAACTAGAACTTTCAGAATAAAAAAGTCTGATTGGAACGGGGGTGTAGCTCAGTAGTGGAGTGTTTGTCTAGAATGCAGGAAGCCCTAAGTTAGATTTCCAGCACAGAAAAAAAAAAGTATCTGATTATATGTTAAGAATATTCCTATTCATATGGCCTTGTGTCATATCTAGTTCTTGCTAGAACTTAAGGTCCACCAAACCAAATTCATTGCCAAATCCAACTGATTCTTTCTCTGGCATTTATATCTGTCTTCTCCCCACACCACAATATCTGTGCTAGTCCAGAACACTATTTGAACTCAGATGAAACACCTTTATCTACTTCTTGTCTGTCTGTCTGCCTCAGTTGTGATCTACTGCAGTTAAATTTTTCATTCTGCCACCAGCAATTTCCCAAACAAAAAATTTGATCATTTCACTCTGGGACATAAACTCATGTGAGAGCATCCCCTCATATGGAGAGTAAAACCTAGCTTCCTTTGCATGGCACACAGGTCTTCATGATCTAACTCTGGTCCTGGTCCTGTGCAGCCTCTTCTTCTCCTTTTCCTTTCTTCCCCTTCATGCTTCTCTGCTACAGCTAAACTCATTCTTTCCATTCCTTGAACACACCATGTTTTCTCAACTTTGGGACCCTAAACACACAATTTCCTTGGCCTGGAATTCTCTCTACCACAAATTCCAAAGCCCTTAAAATACATACCACAACTCTTCTGAATCATTCTGATTCATTTTTTAAATATCAGCTTAGATAATACGTCTTCAAATATTTCAGTGACTGCTCTTCATTTTCAAGTTTAGGTTGGCATTCACTTCTCGTGCTGCTGTAAACCCCTTTAATCCCCTATCACATTAGGCTGTGTCCCCCAACCACCATTTTGGTGTATTGTAAAATTTGTAGTCAGGAACACCATATGTGGGCACATGGTGAGCACTCCTTAAATATTTTTTTAATTGAGTGAAGTCGATCTTGGGAATATATTTCTTCAGAGAGCAAGATAGGGGTTGATGGTGGCATAGAACAGAATAAACATACAAGAATAAATGCTAAGGATTTGGAGTATTTTTTGTGAAATGAGAAGTTAAACATAGTACCATTTCAGTGTGTGAGTTTATCTTAGGACGAGGACAGACACAGAGAGGGAGAATGGAGATGGAGGGTCTTGCCTTCAGATTTATTGTAGTTAATGTGTGGGTCAGTAAATGGATTGTTGCTTAAAGGAGAATCTTGTAGCATTTCAAAGAAATCCAAATTAAGAAAAGACAGTATTAGAAAGGTCCATTTTTATAGCCACCTTTGTCCATACACAATAGATCTATAATTAATTGAGAAATAAATTTTAGTCTCTCCATGTTCTGGAATCAAGTGTATAAGCATTCAAAGAATTATTTTCTGAAGATTCAAATCATGCTACTTTTCCCACAGAATATGCCATTGTATTTTAGAAATATCTCACTTTTACAAACTTAACAATAATGCCACCTAATCTTGTAGATTGAGTATATATACAAATAATCTCATGATACTACTAACTAGGCTGTGGGTTAGGAAGGGCTAATATCAATATTAAGTTTTGCAGGGAACACTGGTGTATGTCTATAATCCCCATATCCTGGGAGGCTGAGGCAAGAGGATCACAAGTTCAAAGGCAGTCTCAGCAACTTAGTGAGGAAACCCTAATCAACTTAGCAAGATCCTGTCACAAAATAAAAAAGGACTGGGGTAGAGAGCTTTTCTAGCACATGTGAGGTACTAGGTTTGATCCTCAGCATCACGTAAAAATAAATAAAAATAAAGGTAAAAAAAAGAAAAAGGGTGGGGGATATAGCTCAGTGGTTAAGCACCCCTGATTCAATCCCTGGTACCAAATACATACATACATAAATATGTATATCTTCATTTTTTAGTTTAGAACCTCAGATGATACCAATGCCGCCATCATTAGAAGAACTGAGACTTACTTAGCCTCTACTCTGCTTTGCACGCATCCTCTCATTTAATGACCACAGTCATTTATGAGTCAGGACTACTACCACTCTATTTTGTGGATGAAAAACATTCAGATTTAGAAGAGTAGTACTGTCTCTAGGGCCACAGAGTGAGTAGATGGAAGTGTGGAGTCCAGACCTACTGTTTATATACTAACCTAATGCTATTTTTCACAATCACTGAGAATTTTCTAGTTGTAAAATTTGAATACTTTTGTTTCTTTTAATTATTTCATAGATTGCTGTGTCATGCAACTCATAAACAGAAATAATCTTTTTTGTTGTAATTATTGTTTACCAAAATTACTGCCCTTTTCTTCTGTTTTTTTGTACTAAGATCTCCTCCCACTCCTTTTTTTTTGGTACCAGGGGTTGAACTCAGGGACACTTGACCACTGATCCACATCCCCAGCCCTATTTTGTGTTTTATGTAGAGACAGGGTCTCACTGAGTTGCTTAGCGCCTCGCCATTGCTGAGGCTGGCTTTGAACTCGCAATTCTCCTATCTCAGCCTCCCAAAGTGCTGGGATTACAGGCGTGCGCTACCGTGCCCAGCTCTCTCCTTCCACTTCTACCTCCACTTTCTTCCCTCTTCTTCTTCTCTTTAATATTTCAAGGAGAAAAGTCTGTTTATATCTTGTTAGATCTAAGAATAAGTTTAGATAAACTAAGACTTAATTTTATAACCAACTTGCATGACCAGTGCTAATATTCTGGTTTTGTTCTTCAAAATTACATCGAATTTGCAATACAGAGGATGGTGTTCTGATCTTTACTGGAGACAGTTCATAGAGACAAAGATTATGACTGTTGTCATTCCAGCTATTGAGATCACCCTCCTTTCATTCTGTGGAATTTGAAGAAATATTGATTGGTCATGTGTATGCCTGGGAAAGAGCATTAAACTGCTGATTCATTAGGATATCATTTTCAAAATTAAGACTTTGGTATTACTTGCTATACGATTTTATGTCACTGTATATAAACAAGATTAATTGTTCTTAAATGTTCTGGTAGGAAAATCCAGATTAAATATCAGTATGCTTATTTATGATTTTTTTATGCTTTTGTTTTAACCAACCAAGTTGCCATGATGGTCAAATTAAGAACAAAACATCCATTAATATTTTTTTAATTTATTTATTCTACTTAGATATACATGATAGCAGAATGCATTTTGATTCATTGTACACAGATGGAGCACAACTTTTCATTTCTCTGGTTGTATGTGATGTAGAATCACATCATATATGCAGTCATACATGAAGCTAAGGCTATGATGTCCATCTCATTCATTATTATATTATGTGACTAGACTATGATAAACCAAACTGACATTTTGGGCCATCACTAATTTGCTAACATCTACAGGTAATATGAACATTTTACCTTGTCATTGTTCATAGATGCATTAATTTAGTTCTGAGAGTAGCAACTCTATGGTGTGACTAATGTGTTTTTTTTAATAGACCAAAGACTTTAGAAGGCCTTAAGTATTGCAGGTATAGATGTTTGATTAGCCCAATGTTAAATAGTCACAGTGTGTTATTTGCATAAAGTAAAACAGTATTACATGTGAAATACAATGAATCCAAATAGGGCAGCTTTTACTTGCTTTAAAAGAGGAAACAAAACCAAATACCAAAAAGGAGTTTATTTTTACAGTTTCCTTTTTTAATAATGATACGAACATTACATGAGATTGACCTTCTGAACACATTTTTGAATGTACCATATATATTGTTAGTAGGGACACATTCTAGATTTCTAGACATTTTTTATCTTAAATTGCTAAAACTTCATACCAATTATAAAAGAGTCCCCAATTTCCTCTCCCAACCACTGACAACCATCATTCTCCTTTCTGCTTCTATGAATTTGACTATTTTAGATACCATATCTAAGTGGAATTTGTCCTTCTGTGAAAGGATTTTTCATTTAACATATGTTCTTAAAGTTCATCAATATTGGAACATATGAGAAGATTCTCTTCTTTTTTTAAGTTAAATAAAGTATGCCATGATTCAAAAATCAATAAGCTTATCATGGTGGTACATGCCTACAAACCCAGCAACTTGGGGGGCTGATGCAGGAAGATCAAGAGTTCAAAGCCAGCCTCAGCAACTTAGTGAGGCACAAAGCAACTTACTTTTACATGTTACATTTCAGGCCCAGGAGTAAATTCTACTTGATCATGGTGTCTGATCATTTTAATAAACTGTTAAAATAACTTCACTATTACTTTGTTGAGGATTTGGCATCATATTCATCAAGGATGTTGGCCTGTAGATTTCTTTTCAGGCACTATCTTTGTCTGGCTTTGGTATAAAGGTGGTGCTGGCCCCATAAAATGAGTTTAGAAGTATTTGCCCTTCTTCAATTTTTGGTAAGAATTTAAGAAGAATTGGTATTAATTCTTTTTTAAATTGTTCAGTAGAATTCTCCAGAAAAGTCATCTGGTCCAGAGCTTTTCTTTGATTTGAGCTATGTGGTTTACTGATCCAATCTCTTTACTAGGTCAGTTCAGATTTCTTTGTGATTTAGATTTGCTGTGTTGTATATTTCTAGGAATTTGTCATAGCAGTCACTTAAAACGTCTTTTATTTTTATATTTTCAATTCTAATGTCTTTTTCATTTCCAATTTCGTCTTCTTTGTTCTTTCCTTATTTATTCTAGATCAAATTTTGTTTTATCTCTTAAAAAATAAGCATTAAGTTTCCTTGAAAATTTCTATTATTTTTCTATTCTATATTTAATATATTTCTTCCCTTATCTTTATTATAATTTCCTTTCTTCTGCTAACATTGGGTTTGGTTTGTTCTAATTTTTCTAGTTTCTTGAGATAGAAACATAATATTTATATGAGATCTTTTTTTCTTTTTTAATATAAATATTTACAGCTATAAACTTTTCTCTGAGTATCGCATTTGCTTTGTTATGGTAATCTCATTTTCACTTCTGTCCAGATGTTTTCTAATTTTATTTCTTTTTTTGCTCATTGGTTGTTCAAAATTAACACATTGGTGTGTTAATTTTCACTTATTTGTAAATTTCCAGTTTGCATTTTGTTATTTATTTCAGTTTCATTCCATTGTGTTAGGAAAAAAGAGACTTGGTATGATTTAAATGTTTTTTAATTTCTTAACACTTGCTTGGTTATTTATCATATGATCTATCTTGGAGAATGTTCTGTGTGTGCTTGAGGAGAATTTGTATTTTACTATCATTGGATGCAGTGCTCTGTATATATCTGATAAGTCCATTTGGTATCCAGTATTATACAAGCCCTCTGTTTCCTTGTTGATGTTCTGCCTGGAGATTCTATTTGTGAAAGCAGAATATTGAAATCTTCTACTATTAATGTGTTACTATTTCTTCTATTAGTTCTGTGTTTGCTTCATATATTTAGATGCTCTAAATTTTAGGGGCATATGTTTTTTAATTTTGATGTCTGCCTGGTGAATTGTCCCTTTTCTAATTATATAATGGCCGCCTTTGTCTTTTTGACGATTTGGAACTTAAAGTCTATTTTGACTCATATAGGCATGGCCACCCTGGCTCACTTTTGGTATCATTTGCATTGAATGCCTTTCCTCACCACATTACTTTCAGTGTATGTGCATTCTAAAATCTAAAGTGAGTCTTATGTAGACTACATTTCTTTAAGAATCTATTCAGCCACTCGGTCTTTTGCTTGAGAAGTTTTAGTCATTTATATTTAAACTAATTACTAACAGGGAAAGACATATGATTGCCATTGTGCTCAGTTTTTTTGCTCATTGTTTTCCAGATATCTTATAATTCCTTAGTTTCTCTTTTCCTCTTGCTATCTTCTTTTGTACTTTTTTTGTTTGTTTGTTTGTTTATTGGTACTGAGGATTGAACCCAGGGATGCTTAACCACTGAGCATGTCCCCAGCCCTATATATTTTTTGAGACAGGGTCTCACCAAGTTGCTTTGTGTCTCACTAAATTCCTGAGGCTGGCTTTGAACTTGTGATCTTCCTGCTTCAGCCTCCCAAGTTGCTGGGCTTACAGGCATGCACCACCATGCCAAGATTAGTGATTTTTTAATCATGGCATACTTTTATTCTTTACCCACTTCTTTTGTTTATGTTCTGTAGATATTTTCTTTTGGGTTACCATGGTGTTTAAAGAAGACAACTTAGAGCTGTATAAGCCAGTTTCAAGCTGAGAATAATTAATTTCAACTGCATACCAAAAGTTTATATTCTTACTCCTCCCCCTTACAATATTATTAGTGATGTCACAAATTACATTTTTGTATTATGGATTCATTAATCTACAATATAAAAAATCAAAATTTTATCTTTTTATTTATATTTTTATGCCTTTATATTTTAACTTTTGTACTAAAATGAGTTGAAATCTCATGCACCACCATTATAGTATTAGAATAAGCTGCATTTGCCTATTTACTTTTATTTACTTTTTATTTACTTTTGCCAGGAATCTTTTCACTTTCATATGCTTTCATGCTGCCACTTATTATCTTTTTGTTTCAACTTTGAAGACTCCTTGTAGCATTTCTTTTTTTTTTTTTTTGGTACTGGAGATTGAACTCAGGGGCACTTGACTACTGAGCCACATCCGCAGCCCTATTTTGTGTTTTATGTAGAGACAGGGTCTCACTGAGTTGCTTAGCGCCTGGTCATTGCTGAGGCTGGCTTTGAACTCGCAATTCTCCTGTCTCAGCCTCCCTAAGTGCTAGGGTTACAGCCTTGAGCCACCGCGCCCGGCTCCCTTGTAGCATTTCTAAGATAGATCTACAGTTGATGGTCTTTCTCAGCTTTTGTTTATCTGGGAAGTTTTTTTATCTCTTCCTTATTTTTGAAAGGCATCTTCAAGTTTCATTCATACACAAAGAACTTCTATAGTAATTTCTTAAAAAATATTTTTACTTCTTAAAATAACTATTTTATTATAATAGTCCTCTTTACTTTCTATTTTTCCCATTTTCCCTAATGACAGCATACAGCATTGTTCCATTTCATAATGTATTTTCTATTTCCAATCGATTTAGCATTACAATGATTATATCCTAAGCGATGAATAAAACCACTCTTATTTTTATATTATACCATATTACATTAAAAAACAACTGAATTCCCTCTATTGATTTAAGTTTTTCCATTCTGACCTATTGCATGTCCTAGTCCTCAGGGAGAAGATAACTAAGGATCCTATGGCATGTTAGATTAGCCTTTAGAATACAGTCGATAGATAAAATACAGAACATACTTATACAAAAATCTATTTGTTGTTTATCTGAAATTCAGACTTATCCTGGTGAGATGCCTTCTGTTTTTATTGCTAAATATAGCAGTTCTACTTTTGGAAAGCTACTAACATTAGCTCACCCTTTGGGAATTGAGAGGAACAAGCACTAAAAACCACTCCGCTATTTCTTAGAATGTGAAATGCTCTCACTTGAACTGCATCAGAGGATAGAAAAGATTTATAACAAGACAGGCACCATTGAAAATGTGCAACGTGCCAGACATAATGCTTAGCTTTTCACTGAATTTTAGCATAATCCTTTCAACTACTCTGCTTTCGAGATAGAAAAAAAAAATCAAGGCTTAGAAAGGATAATTTACCAAAGGCCACATCTTCAGGAAGCGATACAGCCAAGATTTTAAACAAGGCTGATACTTCCCAGAGCCAGAGGGCTTACTCAAAGTGCTATGCTGAAGGGATAAAAGCTCAATGTCCCTCAGGGCTTATGGTCACTCTATCTGTCTATCTATCTATCTATCATCTATCACCCCAGGGTCAATGAGAATGTGATCTTTATGATACTTTCAACTTTCATTTAAATAACATCACATTGGTGAATATTCTGTGTCAGCTCTGATCTATGTTGCAAACATAAAATGTTAAATATAAGACCTATGCAACTTTCACTCTCTCAAGAATACAGCAAAATTAATAATATTCCAGGAGAAAAAATGAGCAGCAATCGTGGATCCATGATATAAATAATAAAAGTTCTTTTCACAAATGAACATGTTTATTATTTCTGAATTTGGAGCTGATAAGAAGTGGTACAAATTTATATATCTTGAAAGCTATCAAATACATACTAATGAAATGAGTTTCTTGGCTATAAGTATTATTGAATATAAAGAATGGAAATCTTTCATTCAACACATAACAATAGTTTGTTCCCAACTCTGTGGTGGTTTGTACCTTGATCTCAAATAAATAACAATTTAAATTGTCTGCACATATATAAATATATCAAAATTGAGTATTCTAATTATTTTGAAAGACCTAATAATAAATTAGAAAGTAATACATACTTTTTCTGCTCAACTTTTATTGCATGCTTTATAATCTATGATGAAATCATTCCTAAACAATTTGAATTTTATTGCACAAGGTATTATTCCTCTTAGCACCATAAGTAAAATTATTATAACACTTATTACCTAATATAAGGATTCTTCCGAGAGTGAAAGGAGGACCTATTAATTATTATATTTAAATAACAGGAATGACCAGGACAACTTGTATTTGTCATCCATTAATCTCTATCTCAAAGACTTTAAAGAACACCTTGGTGTTTGGCTGTGAATAGTTCTAGAGACGTTTTGCTTAGTAGGAAAATGAGAGGTCATCATGCCAATTGTTATTCAGTTTTCCATGATTGTGACAAAAAACCTGAGATAATCAAGCTATAAGGAGAAAATATTTATTTTGTCTCACAATTTCAGAAGTTTCAGCCAATAGTCACTTGGCCCCATCACTTTGGGCTTAGAACAGTGTAGTGCATATGGCCAAAGCCCACTGCAGGGGAGGTCTGTCATCTCAAGGCAGTCAGAAAGGAAAAGAAAGAAGAAGGGACTGTGGTCCATATATCCACTTCAAGGGCACATCCCCAATGATCTAACTTCCTTCTACTAGGCCACATCCCTTAAAGGTTCCACCATCTCTCATACAAACATAGGCTGGAGACCAAGCCTTTAGTCCAAGGGCCTTTGAAAGACATTTAAGATCCATGTAGTAACAGTACCAAATATATTATGTCAGGATTTGTCACTGCAGCATTATGGTACCATAGGCAGTGGTCAGAGCTAAAACCACAGGAAAAATAAAAGTCCTTTCTCCTGCTAATAAATGTCCATCCTCTGCAGTGGAGACAGAAGCATAATTTATCTGCTAGTTAGAAAGCTGGGATAATTAAGGTGAAAATCAGTTATTGTTGAATAGTTAACAACAAAATATGTAAAACTTGTCATGTGTTATTATTGCTTATCTCACTCTTTTCATCTGTACATTTCCCTGTGTAACAGTTTTGATGAATGAGAATCCTTCAGTAGAAAAGTTTTCTTCCATATTGCCCTAATAGGTGCTTATTTCTAGACTATTTCTCTCTATCGTGTTTCAGTGTAAAGTTGTCAACCTGATTCAATTTTCCTCATTTGTATAGGTAAATGGTTGTTAGAGAGTAATGACTATTCATATCAGGACCAGTTATCTTGACTTCCGTTTAAATTACACATGGACACATTGTCCTGAATAATGCAGATAATTATATTTTGCTGTGTCTTTGTGGCTGCCTTCTTTTTTCTTAAGTAGGAATTCTACAGAAAATCATCAGGTTTTTGTATATAAACCTTCAATCTGTACACATTCCCTGAAGTTAGTATTAATTTTTCATGTAGAATTACAACCATATACAAAAACACCTACATGCTAATTTGCAAATACAGTTTTTCTTTAAAACAAGTAAAGTCAAGTTTATTTTTTATAAAACAAAATCAAGTTTATTTTATAAAACGAATTTCATTCTACTCCAGCAAAGTAATAACCAAAGAGAAAGTAAAAACGATTGTCAATTAAGTAAATAAATTTTTGTCTATTGGATATTTGCTTCTTAACAGACTTTTATAATTGGTTATTAGAAGGAAGAGGACAGAGCAAAAGCCATATAAGAGATAGGTTTTAAAGTAAAATTGACTGTACACTAAATTAGAACATAACTTTTTTGTAATTTATCTTCTAAACAATACTAATTTCAGAACCATTATTTCTATATCTATACATCTTAAAGAGCCACTGGGCTTTTCACACATTTCCCACTGGGAGCAGTAGTCAGTGTGCAAATTTTTGTTAACATTTCAACAAACATATAGAAAATCTGCACAGATTCAAGATGAATATTAATCGGATTGAACTTTGGAAAAAGACACAAGTAGGAAAAACAAGCTATATTTAAATATAATCTCTTTCTAAGACACTAAAATTGCTTTAGGAACTTAGAAAAATCAATAACCCTTCACAGTGTTTCTGCAAGGTAAGTGGACATTACTGCTGCTGTTACAGCACTAGGAAAAAAGAGCTGGGTACTGAGGGAAGATATAAGCTAGTCAAATAAGGTGATGAATAAAGTGCAGAACCGTAGTCACAGCTACACAGTTGTATAACACATAGAAAATTCTAGCATTAAACATATGAAAGAACAAAATAATTTTCTTTTTTTTTTGGTACTGGGGATTGAATTCAGGGGTACTCGACCACTGAGCCACATCCCCAGCCCTATTTTGTATTTTATTTAGAGACAAGATCTCACTGCGTTGCTTAGCACTTCGCCTTTGCTGAGGCTGGCTTTGAACTTGCAATTCTCCTGTCTCAGCCTCTCAAAGTACTGGGATTACAGGTGTGAGCCACCGCATCCTACAGAACAAAATACTTTTCTATGCGAAATTATAGGCAGCTTAATAAATGTCCATTTCTGACAAAACAAACATATTCCTACTGCCACATATAGTAAAAATATTAATCCATATTAAAACTTAAAAAATAAACCAAAAGTTTTAAATGAAAACCACTGCATTTTAAAATGACAAATGGGCTGGGAGCATAGCTAAGTGGTAGAGCTCAAGCTTCCTGTATGTGTTAATAAAAAGGAAATGAATGAAAACTCCATTAGAGAAGGACACAAATAGAACTGTAGAATATAAAGGACAAATGTAAATTTTCCATGCATTAAGGAAGAGTGTTTCATGTATTTTTAAAATGAATGTTGGTGAATATCAAATTATTATACTTCTTAAGTTCTTAGGTTCTGTTGGATATATTTATAAGAGTTATAACAGTTTTGTATTAAAATACCAATATTTACAATACACTGGAAATTATATTCTAATTTTAAATGTAATAAAAACTTTTAGAGGTCAACTTAAAAACATGTGAAGGAATGAATATATTTTCAAAATTCTACCAGGTAATTCCCAAGCAAAAATAAAATTTGAAGACCACAACTAGGGGCAATATCTTGCTTAATATTGTCTCACAAATAAATATAAAACCTCAAAACCTATTTAGGGGCTGCACATTGAGTTTTCCTACATCACTTAACAAAATGAGGTTATTGCCAACATTCTCAGGTGTTCTGTGATTTGCAGCCAAAGGTGAGAAAATGCAAGAGGCAAATTCAAAAACCCAAGCCCACAATTCAGAGAGGAGCCCTGAACTTTCATCTTTAGTTCTCATATGAAACTTACCAAATACTATCATTAATGTATTTCACACCTGAGTGAATTCTTTCTTAAGACATTCAATTTACACACTGAAGATCAATTTATTCAGCAATCCATTATTTGAGCCTTTAATTATAAACATGAGAAATGTGCAAGCAATATTTGCTTAGACAATGTAAAAAATGTCTTATTTGAAAATTTCTCATACCTTAAAATAATCTTTAAAAATTCTTACATTTTTCCAAAGTTGGATAGATGGTTTTTTTTCACAAGTTTTAATGCCTATGAAAATAATGATTTGAAAATGTGATGTCTTGACCTCATTCTATTTTTAAAATAAGTTTTACTTATAAACTGTGAACAGTAATTTTATTAAAATTTTCTGTTAACTATTTAATAAGCTAGCACTATAATAACCTAGTCAGTGGTTTTCTCACATCTAATCTGATCCATCAATTTAATGTTTAGCACTGTAGGACATCATAAACTAGATTATATGACTCCTCTACTGAAAAAATAATAATAGCAGCTGAAAAATCCCAAATCTATGCAATGAATGAAAAACCTACATGATTCAGGTCCACCTCTTCAACTTCTGCTTTAATGGTATCTCTCACAGAGCACCTTCCAGCTGAGTTCATTTTCTTTTAGCTTAAAGAACTGATAGACTTCTGGAATTCTCTCTTATAGACTGTTTCCTTGTCCTGTATTTCTCTTCCCATCACTACCAACCCTAGTACCTGCCACCTGATTAATTTTCACATTTCAACTTAATTTCTTTTGCTTACTGAAAAAATCACTCTGATCATTTGCTTTTATAACACCTTATCATTTCTTGTATCATCCTTACCAGAATTTATGATTATATACAAATTCTATTGTGTATTTATATTTGTCTATGTCTCCTCAGTGTACTGGGACCTATCTGTTGACCTATCTTAGTATATCTCTCATACACCCAGTGTCTTAGCACATGAACTTTCAGGCAAGGAGGTGAAAATGTTGTTTGAATAGAGGCATGTGAATTATATAGCACTTCCAATGTGTATGTGAATTATATGGCACCTTGGAAATAAATAAACAGTGAATGTGTACATGAATTCCATAGCACCATGAAAATGAAAAGTAGCAAACAACTAAAGATCTTTACATATCTAGCAACTTCATGTGCATCTGTAATACTTACTAGCCAACACCTAAAAGACTAAATATGAAAGGGTAATGACCAAAGTCTACAAAAAGTAACTTTCGATGTGAGAAGTCTTCTGCATTTAAACTTAATCTTAAAATCAGTTTCAGATCAGCTAAAACCAGTTACAGACCAAAATTTTTTTTTGACATAGTTACCCACTTACCTAAGCGGTGGTCTGCAGCTTTCATTATCACCCACACCAACTAAGCTATGTTTTAAATACATTTATATTTACATGTTTTATAGATTCCATATCCATGTGGACTGCCAGATTTTGAATCTTTGATTGGTCTTTCTTTTCTCCAGTTCACTGAAGTGCTACTGCCAGATTAGTTACCTTCAAATACTTGATAAAATAAGTTTAATCAATTCATTTCCCACTAATCTGCCTTTTTTATTTTTTTTATTTTTTGTCCGATTCTCTGGAGATTGAACATACGCTCTACCAATGAGCTACATCCCCAACCCTTGCCTGCTGCCTTTTTCACTGGGCTCTCTTACTCATCTCTTGTTCATTCATTTCTTAACAATCTTGCTTTCCATTCTTTTTCTGGGGTTCATTGCCTGATGCTTTCTCCTTCTAAAAACCTCACATAGTCCCGCCAGTGTTTGTTGATCTCCTTTGTCTCTGAAGTTTGGAATTTAGTCTAAAGCCCATTGTTTAGCAAGTAGAAAGGAAACTCCCTGAGGGCACAGGTTGTAGTCAACTTTTTTTTCCTACTATATGCATAGAGTTGAGCCCATTCTTGTACATTAAATGTACTCAGTCAATAGCTGTTGAACAAATAAATTAAACTGATGGTAATTATCTTGCTTATATCACAGGTATTTCAAGTTCTTTTTGTTAATTGCTGCAAGGATGTCACAAATTCCTCTTAATATATGCCAGCAGTTAACAGGCTTGGATCTGCAAGCCTGGTGCTTTTCCTGTAAGCTCTAGTCCTGGAAATGGAGCAACTACCTCCAGATGAATGGGTTGCTCATCAAGACACTCTGATTATTTGCTTTAGTTTTAATATGTCCAAATAATTGACTACAATTCTATTTATGCTTAATATTTTCAAAATTATTGTGATATTAGGGATGTATACGTTAAAATATTAGTAAAGATATAATCTAGAGAGGCTGGAGGTATACTACCTCAGTGGTATCGTACTTACTTAGCATGTACTATGACAGATTAGCACCAAAACCAAAAATCTAACACAAGATATAAACTATAAAATAAATTTTGAAATGTATTTACTTACATAAGTTTGTGATGAATGTCCAAAGCGTATACACAATAATTCACTTAAATTTGACTTTAACAAAACATTTTATTTTTGTACCTGTAATGGAGGGCTGGGATTCAAGTGCTATTTATATGAACATTTTCTTAGGATCAGTAACTTTCTGTCAGCTGTGATTTAAGCCCTTCTTTTCTTTGCTGAACCATGTGGGAGCAGAGAGGCCAAGCAGCCATTACCAGCTTGCTTTTCTCTTCCCTTTAGTCCTCAGAAGCCTTTAATTACCAGCTTACTCTAATTATTCCACTTCATCTACTTGAGTTGCTAATTCCTTGTACCCTACATCCCCACATCTTCGCACTGGAGGCTTTTGCTTATCAGGTTATGATTTTATAGTCTTAAGATACTATAAAACAGATTTGGTTGTAAAATGTGATCTCCTGTATAAGAAAGCAGAAAAAGATTAGATAACAAAGTGATTCCCCATAAATAGGAAATTATAAAGTGGATTTCTTCACATCTGAGAAGAGATTGCTTTAATAGACTAACTTTGTTGCTTTCCAACACTATATTCTAGCACTGTCTAACCAATGTCTGAAGCTCAGACCTGCAAAAAGGAGTTGATTACAAAAATAACTAAATAATAAAAGTCACTTACAAGTTAGACCAAATTCAGCAGCTACTTTTTTTTCTTTTTTTCTTGACTTTGTTAAAAAGGGAAAATAATAATAGTAATTAGTATGAAGCCAGGGACCTCCACATTATACTGCTGTAGAAGAACTGGATTGCTATATTGTGTCCTTCCTGTGCATTGTTGGAAAATTACAATAAAAATATGCTGACCGAATATGTAAGATTCATAAATACAATATAAAACTGCATTAAGCATGATCTTATAATTATATCCTTTTCCATTCTCCAGAGGAAATTGTATATACTTTCTTTAAAGGATTTGAAATATCTTCATTTGATAGCTACAAGATGTCAAAACTAATTTTCCAAATCTTTACTTTATAATCATCAATCATTGTTTATTTAAATGATGGCTGTATATAGAATTGTTGCTGTTATGGTGAATCACAGAGCAATTTTGCATGATTTCCTGACATTTCTCTCCACCCTCGTCCACCCTTCCTCCATTAGCAAAGCCAAAGTACATGGGGATTGAAACAGCACCTGTCCAGAGGGATTTGCTCCTGATCATTTTGATCTAATGTTCTTTGTCTATGTGATGACAAAGCAATAGCATGTTTTTCATCAAAGGCAGGAAACGTATTATTCTTTCTTTGATCTCTAAAAAGGAATTCTTAAGTAGAAAGGTGAGAGGACAGACATTAAGACTTTTTTCAGTGCTCTAATCTGAAAACAAACTGCTTTTCCATGAAAAATTAGAAATTCCTAAAAGCACAATTCTAAAATAAATGGACTGATTTCTTATCAATTTTTAAATTAAAAGAAAATTATTTCCTCCCCTTTAGATAGTTATGTACCTCTGAGTCCCAAATGGGGAGTCTTTTATTGACTTGGATACTTAATACTATATTTTTACCTTGGAAATAAGATCTTTTAAAAGTCACTATTTAAAAACTAATGTTTTTATTCTCTTTCTTCTTTGTCTCTTCTCTTATTTTATTTGAGCCCTGGTACAACTGGTCCAGTCTGTTGCATTCTTCCTCCTTGTTTCCATGTAATCTTAATTCTCATTGTTCTACTCATTTATTCAGTCAGCTAACTTAAGACTAAATTCAGGTTGAATTTTGCATTATACCTGATTAATTTATTTTCCTTTATATGTGTGCATGAAGTTTGTGTGTTTCCCTCTTTAGACTTATATAAATATTATCAAGAATTATTCCATTCACTGCATATTTTACCTCTCAATTCAAAATTACTCCTCACCTAAAGTTAGGTGCAATTTTTATTTTATATTTTAAGGAGAAGTTCAGAAACACAAACACACAAAATAATTTTTAAATTTAATCAGTATATTGTTTGTGCAAAACACTGAAGAAGCTATTATGAGATGGATAATTTATTTATTGATAAAAGCATAACAATTCCTTAAAAACAATAATATATACATTAAAAAGTGCAATGTCAGGTATTACATAAAAGGTGTTATAGAAGTTTTATAAAATACCTTGAGGGTTCAAATGAGTTGTTTTCAGGAAACAGTAGTAGAGAAGATAAGCAAATATCTTGGAAATAACAGGTAGTTTGATAGGTAGAAAGCCAACCACTTGAAAGAAATAACAGACTGGAGGGAAGTAAGAGAGTTTTAAAAATAAAGAGTGTCTTTATTTTTATTTTAATTTCTGGGGCTGGAGATTAAACCCAGGGCCCTGTGCATACTAAGCATGAACTATGCACTCTACCACAAATATGTTGCATCTCTATGTGTAGTCACTACTAAGTTATATTGGAGCAAGGTATGATGTTCTTGGATTGCCAAGTAAAGAATTATACACTTGCTTAGATAAACAGTAAGCAAATATATAATTAGAAAAGCAAATTATTCAATTTAGCACTAGTATTTAAGGCTTTTGATTTCAGAGTTCGTGTATGGGGTTCTGAAGAAAAAATATTTAGAGTCTGGGAATCTGCATAAAACAATGTCGTAGAACTCCAGGCAGGAAATGACAAGAGGCTGATTTATGATAGAAAGAGCATGAGACATATTTCAAAGTAAAAATCAAAAAAAATCAAAGGTTGGATGGCAAGGAAAAATACATCTTTAACATCCTGAGTCTGATCAAAGATCTAGGTATTAGACCAGAAACTCTGTGTCTATTAGAAGAAAATGTAGGACCAACTCTGCATCATGTCAGTTTAGGAAATGACTTCTTCCACAAGACTTCTGAAGCACAAGAAGTAAAACCAAGAATCAATAAATGGACTGGGATCAAACTAAAAAGATTCTTCACAGCAAAGGAAACAATCAAGAATGTGAAGAGAGCCTACAGAATGGGAGAAATTCTTTGCCACCTGCACCTCAGACACAGCATTAATCTCCAGGATACATAAATAACTCAAAAAAACTTAGCACCAAAAATCTCCCCAAATAACTCAATAAATAAATGGGCTAAAGAACTGAACAGGCACTTCACAGAAGAAATACAATTGGTCAACAAATATATATGTGAGAAAATGTTCAACATCTTTAACAATTAGATATATGCAAATCAAAACTACATTGAGATTTCATCTCATTCTAGTCAGAAGGGCAATTATCAATAATAAAAGTAACAATAAATGTTGGTGAGGATGTGGGGAAAAAGCTCTACTCATACATTGCTGTTGGGACTGTAAGTTCATGCAACCAGTCTGAAAAGCAGTATGAAAACTCAGAAAACTGAGCACTCAGAAAACTTGGAATGGAACCACCATTAGACCCAGTTATCCCACTTCTCAGCATATACCCAAAGGACTTAAAATCAGCTTATTATAGTAACACAGCCACATCAATGTTTATAGCAGCTCAATTCACAATAGCTAAGCTATAGAACCAACCAAGGTGCCCTTCAACAGATGAATAGATAAATAAAATGTAGTAATGTATACCCAATGTAATATTACTCAGCCATAAAGAAGAATAAAATTATGGCATTTGCCAGTAAATGGATGTAACTGGAGACTATCATGCTGAGTGAAATAAGCCAATCCCCAAAATCCAAAGGCCAAATGTTCTCTCTGATATGTGCATGCTGACACAGTAAGAAAGAGGAAGGGAAGAATAGAAGTTCACTGGATTCGACAAAGGGGAATGAAAGGAATGGAGGGAGAATAGGAATAGGAAAAACAGAATAAATTGGACATAACTCTCCTATGTACATATATGAATACATAACCAGTGAAACTCCACAACATGTACAACTGCAAATATGGTTCCTAATCAGTTATACTCCATGTATGTATAATATGTCAAATACACTCTACTGTCATGTATATCTAAAAAGAACAAATAAAAAAATTAAAAATTTCTGAGTTTGAAACCTAAGGTAATGGTGCACCCATTAATAGAATACGATGAAAGAGCAGGGAACTATGGAAGATGTTTTCATTTTTCTTGATCCCTTCGTATATTATACTTCTGTTGAAGAATCTTCTTCTGAAAGTAGATATATTTCCTAGAGTGGTCAGTGTTGGATTTGGCTTTGAATTGCTCTGGAATGTAGATTGTGGGCAGAAGAGAACACATGAAAGTTCTCATATAAAGCCTTCACAAGTGTCATGCTGTTACTGTGCACACTCTAGCATTCCTTCGACCACCACGAGAAGAACGTGCCTTTTTAGCACAAATGGAGACATATGAAGCAGATCTGGAAGCAGTCTAAATCTTGTCAAACTGAAGTTTAAAATAAATCCATCCTAGTTAAGCCACAACCTTATAAGCCAGAAAAATCAACTCTGTTTAAGTAAGTCATTGAGCTTTGGAGCAAATAGTTATGCTCCATTATTAAAGCAATTGATAACTAAGTTCACATTGAATTTGATATTAGGGTTGCATATAGAAACATACTAGAAATAATTAGAAAGTTAAAAGTGAGTCATATTCTTCAGCTTATAAATTTCTGTCATGCTTATAAAACTTGAGGAAGAGACAATAAACATAAATAAAATGACAAGCAAATCATTGCTATTAATAAAACTTGAAAATGTAATCAATGAAGAGGAAATGCCATTAGCAAAAAGTCTCTAATGAAACATCAGATCTGAAATATCTAACTTGTAAACTCAAATAAGTTAAAAAGCTTCTCTTAACCTCACTTTGTCAAAAAATAGGAATAATGTTTACTATTCTATAAACATAAGGCAATAATGCTATTGTGGAGTTTAATCTTTATATGTAAGCTCTAGTGTGGTGAGTGGCATGAAAATTTTTGTTTAAGCTTCATCCCTGTTGTAAAGAACTTTCTGTGATTATAGAAATGTATCCTGTCTGTCCTATCCAATATAGCAGCTCTAGTCATTGGACATTTGAAATGGGAGTGCTACAACTGCCATTGGTACAACTGCAAATTCTCTCAGAAGAACTCATCATTCATGGCATTTCATTATTTGCCCAGGTTTTCATGCATAACATCTAGCGCTCAGGCAAAAATAAGCACACATACAAAATGACAAGATATGAATAACTGAAAACCAAGAAAAAATAACAAATGAAAGATTCAAAAATTAATATGATTGTACAAATAACTATGGACATAACTTTCAAGAAATTTGAGTAAAAAACAGAAATTTGTAATTATAGATCCAAACAAATAAAACAATTGAAATTAATACTCTGTACATGGGTTTAAAATTGGGTCAGGCACAAATGAAGCAAAATTTAAATAATTGTTAGGTAATTCAAAATTATGCACAAACTACAGAATTGATACAAGATAAAAACAGAAGTGAGCATAAAATATATATTGACATATATAAAAATAGATTCAAAGAAGAAAATAAAAACAAAGAGAATAGTACAGAGACACTATTAGAATGGAAAGGGAAAAGAATCTCCTATATTTTATATCAAATCACAAGTTCAAGAAACACCATTAATAACAACCAAAATAATAAAAGGAAATTTAGACCTTATCACATAGTAACAATAAAAGAAAACTGACATTTTAAAAGCAGTTGGAGAAAATGGCATTACCATCAGAGTAGACATCAAACAGAAACAGAAACCTTTAAAAAAACTATATCTTCAAATTACTGAAATAATGTATACTAGAATTATATACAACATAATATATTCTAGTATATATACTAGAATTATATATTTCAAAACATGAAGCCATATATAAACGTTTTTAAATTTTTTAACTTATTTTTAGTTTTTGGTACTGGGAATTAAACCCAGAAGCACTTTACCACTGAGCTACATACCAATTTATTTTAAGACTGGATCTTACTAAATTGCTGAGGTCCTTGATCAATTGCTGAAACTGGGCTCAAACTTCCAGTCTCCCTCCCTCAGATTCCCAAGTCACTGGGATTATACAATGTACCACTGCACCCATCAAAAAACATTTTTAGACAGACAAAGCTTAGATTAATTAAAAATCATCAGACACATAAGAAAACAAATGAAAAATTCTACCTGTTCTTTAGGCAGAAGGAAAGTAATTTGTTTTTGAAGTGGAAATTCAAAAAACAAAAAGAAATGAAAAGAAAGGGTATTTGGGTAAAATTAACATTTATTCTATAAAAGAAATGTTTTGTGAGACTTTCGGTACATGTAGAAGTTCAGATATGCAATTAAAGCACAACAGGTATAATGGGATTTGAAGAAATTCAACTATTCTAAGGTCATGGAATGTGTCAGTCAGCTTTCTGTCATGATAATAAAGTACCTGAAATAATCAGCTTCCAAAAAGAAAAGGTTTTTTAAGGAGATTCCTTAAAAAACTTGGAACAGAACTATTTAACCCAGCTATCCCATTCCTCAGCCTATACCCTAAAGACTTAAAAACAGCATACTACAGTAATGCAGCCACTTCAATGTTTATAGCAATTGCTAAACTGTGGAATAAACTAAAATTGTTTATTGTGATAAACTAAATCTGAGTTATGAAAGTTATGGCCATAGTTATTTGTAAATCTGTACAAATCTGAAATAATTTATTGTGATAAACTAAAATTGTTTTTCACAATTGCTGAACTGTGGAAGCAACCTAGATGCCCTTCAATAGATGAATGGATAAAGAAACTGTGGTATAAATACACAATGGGATATTAGTCAGCATTAAAAGAGAATAAAAGTATGGCATTTGCAGGTAAATGGATGGAGTTGGAGAACATCATACTAAGTGAAGTAAGCCAATCCCAAAAAACCAAAGGCCAAATGTTCTCTGATTAGTGGATGCTGATACATAAGGGGTGGGGGTGAGGGGCATGGGAGAAATGGAGGAAATTTGGATGGGATGGAGCAGGGGAGGGGAAAGGGGAAGGGGAATGGGAGTAGCAAAAATGGTGGAATGAGATGGACATCATTACTCTAGGTACATGTATGAAGACAAAAATGGTGTTACTCTATCTTGTTTTCAACAAGAAAGATGGAAAATTGAGCTCTATATATGTACTATGACTTGAGATGCATTTTAAAAAACGAATAAATAAATAAATAGAAAAGATTTGCCTTGGCTCACAGTTTTGGCAGTTCTGTGTATGATCAACTGGCCCCACTGCCTTGAACTTGAAGTAAGGTAACACATCATAATGAGAGAATATGGTCTAGCAAATCCACTCACCTCATCACCAGGAACCAAAAGAGAAAACAAGGAAGGAGCCAGGTTCCCACAATCCCCTTCAAGCCTCCCATGAGGCTTAAGGATCCATGACCTCCTAATAATGCCTCTGGAGCTCAAGCTTTAACATGAAGACCTATGGGGAACATTCAAGATCCAAACCATAGCATTGAATTTTTTAGTAATTTCACAAAAACGCTTCCAGAGAAAATACAAGGAAAGAACAACATTTGAAGAAGTTCCTATAACTGTTCTATAAAAATATTTTTAAGATACTTCATGACAAGCAAAATATGTACTAATGACTTTAATGAACGAAGCCACAACTCTTGTTATAGATGGAATGTTTTTGTCTTCCCCAAATTTATACAATGGATTTCTAATTTCCAATGTGATAGTATTTGGAGATATAGCCTTTGGGTGGTAATTAGAGTTAGATGAAGTAATGAGCATGGAGCCTTCATGAGGTGATTATACACCAATGAGCTTCCTCTCACTTTCTCTCTCTCTGTATATGTGTGTGTGTTTGTGTGTGTATGTGTGTGTGTGTATAAAATAATATATAATGTATATGTGTGTGTGTGTGTGTGCAGGTTTTTGAAGGGAATTTCATGTGAGCATACAATGAAAAGTCACCCCTTGCAAGTCAAGAGGAAGAGAGCCCTCATCAGAATTCAGCTTTGTAATACCTTGATCTCTGCCTCAGTCTCCATAAGTATAAGAAAATTAATTTCTCTGGTTTAAACCACCTCATCTATGGAATTTTATTATGATCAAAATGTAGATTAAGATAAATCTTTACAAAAATATCAACTAACAGAAATGACAGACAGATATACAGATATGTAGATATCACCTGTAAGTATGTGATACACACACACACACACACACACACACACCTGATTTATACATAGATCTAATATGAGTATCAGATACTGATACTGGCAGGTGTTATTCTAAGAATACAAGATTGGTCAAACATTAAAAAGCCAAATTTGCTTAGTTCAAAACTCTAATAGAGTATTAGGATCATATGATCACCTCAATAGATGAAGAAAAGCATTTGACAGAACATAATTCATGATAAAAATTTTCATCACTCTAAGAATAAAAGGAACTTTCTTGATCTGATAAAAGAGATTTTCAAAAACATACATGTAACATCATACTTATTGATGAAATTTTGAACATTATCTGCCAACAACTAGAAAATAGAAAGGATATCTGCTCTCATTATTTCTTTTCAACATTGTGCTGAAGGTCTTAGCCAGTACAATAAGCAAGAAAAAGAGCTAAACGGCATAAAAATCTGAAAGGAAGAAATAAAGCAGTCTTTAAGCACAGAATACATGTTTTGTTTATGTACAATACTCCAAGGAATTTCTTCTCTCTCCCAGAAAAACTAGAAATAATAAATGAATTTAATAAGATTACAGAATATAAGATCTATATTAGAAAAATAAATAACTTTATTCCTTTTAATTGACAATAAATGAATGGAAATATATTTTATATTTTTATATATCAGCTATCACTAATCATTTAAATTGCAAAAAAAGACAAGGGCAATTTTTGCATTTTACCTACAAACTGAGCATTTAAATAAATACAGAGATAAAAACTAATTGTGTGGAAGACTATCATGTTAAAAATACTATTTCTTTTCAAATTTGCCTTACATGTGATGTAATTCTTGAATATCTTAAAAGATATTCTAGGATATCTTTTATTTCATAGACACTGACAAGCTGATAATAAAATTTATATCTAAATATAAAAAACTAAATGAACAAAAACAATCTTGAAAATAAGAAAATATGGAGATTTCATACTTAGCTTATTTCAAGGTTCATTACAGTTCTTTAGGCATCAAGATAGAGTTATAACAAGTATAAAGAGAACAAATTTGATCAATGAAACAGAATAGAAAGTTCAGAAATATATCACATTTTATGTAGTCAATTTATTCTCAAAAATAGCATCAAAAGAATCCAATGGAGAAAAGAGAACAAACAACCCTAAAAAAGTTTGAAATCTATGCAGTTAAAAAAAAAATCAGAGGAGGGTGGGGGTGTAGTTCAGTGGCAGAGCACCTACTCAGCATGCACAAGGCCAAGGAGTTGATCCTCAGCACTGAAAAAAAAAATGTAGTGGTGATAAAGATATTTGATTAATTCCTTATAGCATGCATAAAGTGTTAATTTGAAATAGAAGTGTTAATTACTGTTAAAAAATAGCTAAAACTAGCACAGTTTCAGAAGAAAATCTAGATTTATCTTCATTATCTTAGGTTGTCACAGACTTGTTTAAACAGAGCACACTAAAATATTAACAATAAAAAAATTGATCACTTGACCATCAAAATTTAAACTTATACATATTCAAATTCATTATAAAATTAATATGTAATATAAACTAGTAAAAATATTCACAACATATTTCACAAAGTACTTGTGCCTGGAATATATACCTAACTTCTTTAATTAAAAAATTACTACCTTTTTAATTAAATTAAATTTTAAATTAGAAAAGTAGACAAATTTTAAATTAGAAAAGTAGACAAAATATATATGAAGAGAAGATAGAAAATTAGAAAAAAGTACATTTGAAGATGTTGAACTTTATCGATTAGTAGGGAAATGCAAATTAAGACCACCCTGAAACATCTTTTTTATAACTCTTGAAGTACAATTTAGAAAACTGACAGCATGAAACTTTCGTTATAATAAAAAGCAACTAGAACATACTTATTGGAGAGATATTTGATCCAACAATTCTTGTGCAAAGAACTGAAAACATATACACACAAACATCTTGCACAGTTGGGTGCAGTAGTGTGGACCTGTAGTCCCAGGTACCTGAGTGTCACAAGAAGGATCACTTGAATCACTTGAGCCCAGGAATTTGAAGCCACCTTGGGCAAACTAGTGAGTTCCAGTATTTAAAATAAAAGAAAATCTCAAAAATCTTATACATATGTTTATATCATCTTTAGGCATTATCTCCAAAGTGGAAATGACTCTAATGTCCACCTGCCAGAATACAAAGTTTACTAATATCGAACAAAATAAGAGAAACAGAAAAATATATTGTGTGTAGCCCCAAACAACTTACAGACAGTAACATCTAGAAAAGGAAAGAGAGTCCTCAGAGTATGTTGCAAGTCTGACAAAGTTTCTGGCAGCCCAGTAGGGAACTCTTGAGCAAAAATACTGGCAATCAGTGCAATTCTTCTTTGGTTAAAAATGGCTGGGCCCTTCTGCCACCCACTGTTCAGTAACTGCCCGGGGAGAAACTCCAAGGAGAATAAGTTCTTAAGCTACTGACCCTGACTTAGTCATTGATTAAGGATTTCTAAAATCAGTGTAGCCTTGGAGCAAAAGATCAGATAGGCCATGCAGAAGTTCTAGTGAGCTTCTAGTAGTTTAGAGGTCAGCAGCTAAGCACATTCCTGGCAGTGCACACAGTCCTTTCTGGAAGTTATTTAAGCAGTATATCGCCATGAATTTCACCCTGCTGAGGTTGAAATTATGTAAATTTCAAAACTACCATATGATATGAGGTGTCATCATGTTGGTTGTTTTTGGAAAACAAAAAGACGTTAGTGGTTAGAAAGGAACATAGGGGTGGTTTCTGTGGTGCTAGTAGTGTTCTATTTCTTAACCTAAGTGCCGGTTATATAGGTGTGTTTATTTTATGATATTTAATCAGCCTGTATACCTAATGATTTATTCATTTATGTACCTAGACTTATTTAATTAAAAGTAAAATGATTTTTTGTAATTTCAGTAATGAAGCTGCAAACCAGATGATGATTGGAAGAATGATTGTTGGAAAAATCTAGGAAATGCATATCAATAGATAAAGAGATAATTTATAAGGAAGCATGACATTTAGAAAGTAGCATCTATTGTACTGCAATAAAAGATAAGATACTCACGAAAGCATATCTATGATTACAATATCTAGACACTTGTTATTAAAGTGTCAGATTAGAAGCCTAATGAGCAAAGTCTAATATCTGATAAAATGTAAAATTTAGTGGATTTTGAAATACAGCAGCCTCCTCTTATCCACAGAATATATATTCCAAGACTCCTGCCATGGACTGAAACTATGTATACACTTGCTTCCTATACATGTGTATACATGATAAAGTTTAATTTAAAAATTAGGCATGGTAATAGATAAACAACAGTAATTAATAAAATACAATGATAATATGCTGTAATAGATATTTTGTGTGTGTACTACATATATTTCTCTCTCTGTACTGTACTGCTCACTGATTCTTGAGGTGATGATGTTTAGATGATGGATGCCTACTCTATGAGATCAAGCAAGGTGAGTGACACAGACATCACGGCATAGCATTAGGCTACTATTAATCTTCAGACAATAATCGCCACGAAGATGTTGATGGTTGAATGCCTGACTGCAGTTGACCTGAGCTAACTGAAACCAGAGGAAACAAAATCACAGATAAGGGGAGCCTACTATATAGCAACAGCCTAGAAATCTCTGCTTTCCTACAATGTATTCATCTCTCCTTAAGCACTCAAATTTCAAGTCATCCCTTCAATTTCTAATTTTAAAGATAACACAAATGTCTTACTAATTAAATATTTCTATGCAACAAACATTTGTTGAATCAAATAAAATACATCCAAATAGACTAACACCAGAATTTTCATCTATATAATTTCTTCTATATTTAGGAGTATGAATATGCCCAAACTAATGTATTTCTTTTCTTCAGCACACACATAACTTACAGGCAAATATATATTTTTGGTGCAGTTACCATATCTGAGGCATTGTTCTAATTCCTGGGGGAAAAATTATTAAAGTACAGTTTTTACCATCAAGGAACTAAAACTCCAGCACTAGAAGGTACTCTCACATAATAATCATGGAACAACATGAGTTCTATGGTACTAAGAAAAGAAAGAAGCAGAGAAAACACAGATATAACATTCTCTAACAGCCAAGAAAAAAAACAGTTATCAAATGCCCCAGAGAAGTTTTCTTTAATGTATGAGTTCACAAAGTATAGGCAAGGAAAGAATATTTCAAGCAAGAGAAAAATATAATAAAGAGCAGAGGGGGTGAGGGGAAATCTTGTGATACTAAGATTTTTGAAGATTGTGAAGTGGCATAATTTATTCCAGGTAGTAAAGGAAGAGTATAAAGGAGAGGTGGACATAAGCTGGAAAGTTCAGGCTGGGGACAAATGATGAAGCTTTAAGTTAAATGAGATGGTATGAGAGATTTACTATCAACAATGTGCTGAGGTTGGAGGATGAGCCTCAAGTGCAGCTGCCTAAAAAAGCAGAAAAGCCAAGGAAAGAGACAGGAGGAGAAAAGCACGTATAGAGGATCCTCAAAAAAATTAAAAATAGAACTATCATATAGAACCAGCAATGCCACTCCTGGTTATGTATCCAATGGAAAAGAAATCAGAAGCTGTCTGCACTTCTGTGTTCATTGCAGTGTTATTCACAATAGCCAGGAAATGGAATCAACATGGATATGCATCACTTGTTGAAGCAAATGTGGCATATATACATAATGAAATACTACTCAGCCATAAAAAAGAAGAAATACTATCATTTTAAACAACATGGATGGGACAAGAAATCAGTATATGAAGTGAAAGAAGCCAGGCACAGAAAGACACTCCCATGATTTCACTCACAAGGGAAGTCCAAAATAGTTGATTTCATGGAGTTGAGAGTAGAATGGTGGTTACCAGAGGCTATTTCAAAGTGAAATAATTCAGATTTCAAAATGCTAAGAGAAAACAATTTGAATGTTTTTACCATGAAGATGTGGTAAGTGTTTGAGGAGAGAAATACTGATTTAAACATTACCCGAGGTATACATGTATTAAAATATCCGTTGGGACCTGATAAATGTGTGTAATTTTATATTTTATGTATCAGTCAAAAATAAGGTAAAAAACAAATTGAATTTTTAAAAATGTTTGCTCAATGAGTTAATGAAGAAATGAAAAAAAAATGTAGAAGAACTAGTGATTAACCCATTCCACTAACTCAAAAAGAGGAGGCTTCAATAAGCCAAATGTTGTAAATAAGTCGTGCCATGTGAGATGCGAGAAGGAAATCTTTTATTGGCTTGTGAGCTGGGGTGGGTAAGTCAGGATGGGTCATGAACAGAGGTAAGAGTGTGGAGTGGGAAGGCTGTGCTATTAGCTCAAGAATCATACTGATTATTTATTTTGAGAAAAGGAGGCAACAAAGGAAACATCCACTTGAAAAGACAAGAAGAGAAACTTGTTTTTAAGAAATAGAAAGGCTGAGTAGAATATGCCCTTTAAAAAGAAATCATTAGACCAGCACGGCGGCATATACCTATAGTCCAAGCTACTTGGGCAACCAGGGTAACAAGATCACTTGAGCCCACAAGCTTCAGTCCAGCCTGGGTAACACAGCAAGACCCCATGTGTTAGCCAACTTTTCGTTTCCGTGACTAAAATACCTAACAAGAGCAACATAGAGGAGGGAAAGTTTAATTTGGCTAAGTCCATTGCTCTAGGCCCAAGATGAGGCAGCACATCATGGTGGAAGGGCATGGCAGAGGGAAGTGGCTCAGGACATGGCAGCAAGGAAGCAGAGAGAGGGAGGGGAAAGGGGCTACAGGGAAGATGCACCTTTCAGAGCATACCCCAGTGACCCACCTTCTCTGTCATACCCCACCTATCTATAGTTAATACTCAGTCCATTTACAAAGTCTATAAAATTTACAAAGGAATCATTACAAATATAAGAAAGGAGGTAGGAGCACAGTTAGAAAGAAGTGGCCCCCTTTCATTTTTCTAAAGGTGAATGTAAGGAAGAATGAGCAGATATAAGTAGATACTTAGAAAAAGAGGGACAGCTTTAACAAGCAGATTTGGCTAAGGGCCATAATGAGAGGAAAACAGAATGATTCGCTAACATGTTGTAGGCATGAATCAGTAACTGGAGTCTCCGGAACAACACATCTTATAAACCAGGCAATGCCAGAATTTGACTTACTGCCTCACTTGGATAACTTTCCTCAAAATACCCTACACTGACTCAATTTATTTTATACCATTTTCCACATTTAATTACTTCTTTTTCTCTATTTCTTCCTCACTCTTATTTTCAAGACAAATACCATAGTTTTGTTTTTCTAGAGCTACCTCATGGGCAAAGTCTCTCCCAGCAGTACAGTGGCTCTTTCCTGAAGGGAATATTCTGGAAGGGGATTCTCCCTCTCCCCAGCCCTCATCTTCAGCACTACCTCTTTCTTCATCCTAGATCATCTGCACAAAATTTGACAGCTGTTACATTGAATTAGACAATGTATTAATTGTGATTTAAAAAACAATAAAATATATTAATTTCAAACAGCCACATGTGAAATTGTGATACCAAGGTACAAAGACTATAAATAAATCAACTTGTCCAAAATCTCTCCAAGCATCAACTGTTGATGAAAGTATTCAAATCCAATGCCTCTTATTTCAAAAGTAAATAAATAACCTCCAGGCTCTGTGACATACTTCTCTAGTCTCAGGTACACTTTGTTCAAGGCCAACCTGAGTAACAAAACCAAACCACATCTCAGACAAACAAACAAAAAGAATTAAAGTAAGTATATAAGAAAAATGTTATGCTATTACTGTGACCTCTTTAATCCCAACTAGAATGGGATGAGAGGCCAACTTGAGAAAATTATTTTAGT
>CM053408.1:27381674-27462789 GCA_028644305.1 Xerus rutilus
GAGAGAAAAGTATCAGATTACATAAATGGGAAACGCATTCAGATCTCAGCAGATTTCTCAACCCGGACCCTCAAAGCTAGGAGGTCCTGGAACAACACATACTAAGCTCTGAAAGAACATGCATGCCAACCAAGACTCTTATGTCTAGCAAAATTAAGCTTCAGATTTGATGATGAAATAAAAATCTTCCATGAGGAAATGGATATGATGGTGGCCTTGGACCACCGAAACATGATCCAGCTCTTCCAGGTCATTGAGAACATTGAATACCTTATTACGGAGCATGCAGGTGGGGGACAGCTATGGGACTTCATACTGGAACCTGATGGCTTTCAGGAAGAAGAGGCCTGCAGACTGTTCAAGCAGGTAGCGCATGCCATGCAGGGCTGCCACAAGCAGAGTATTGTGCACCTTGACCTCCATAGGGTAACCTCAAGAGAGCAGCAGGGTTCCAAGAGGCCTAAAAGGATCACCAAACGTATTCAACCTCTGGACAGTGTACAGAAAAAGACTGGGAAATGCCAGGGCCACACAGGCAGAACCAGCAGGCAAGCAGAAGACGCTGAACTCTGTGGATGCTGACCAGGGTGTGGGAGTGAGGTGTGTCATCTGGTTCAGGCTTCTCTGTACAGATTACAGGCAGCACCGTGTCCGTGCCCACCACGAGTCTCTGCTACCCCCACCTGTAATCTCACACCATTCCAAGGGGAGTAAATCACCAGATTTGCTGATGTACCAGGGTCCACCAGACACTGGGGCTCTCCTTGCCAGAGCTCCAGGGGAAATACTCCATGACGGCAGCGAGAACGCTATGGTGCAGGCCACGAGGCAAGCGGGGGTGGGGGAGGCTGGGCCTGGCATCTTCCTCAGCAGGGAGAGGATGGCGGTTCTGCCTTCCTGGAGGGCAGCAAAGATCAGGTTACAAATGGCTTCAGCCCTGGGAAGTGACACAACGCTGGACCTCGGAGAGCACAGAGGAGCCCGCCTCTCTACGGCCTGGCTTTGCGGCCTCTACGCCCATGAAATCACGTGGCACTCCAGAACTAAAAATAATAAACCAAGCTTTTTTTCTTTTATTTTTATCTCTGCATCCCAGGTGTGAACAATGACAATCAAATCAGATAAAAATTTGAAATTATATTAAGAGTGAAGGTTAACTTAAATAACATAACACCTGAGATAATTGGTCAATAGTTATAAAATTATAATTATAAAATAGTTATAGATATAAAATTATTAACTATGTAAACATAATGAATTGGAGGTAAGTATTCAAAATATCTTCCTGAACTAAGGTGAAGGATCAAAATGCTTGGTAATATAACTATTTGGTCTACGCTGCAGCCAGGACCAACTTAGTATACGCTTGAGTCCTAAACTCTTCAATGGCTTCCTGCTACCTTTAATATAAATTACTAAGTCTTCCTACTCCAGCACCTCTTGATTGTATATTGGATTGTTCTCCTGACACACTGGATTTCCTCAGCTCTGAGAGGTTTTCTAGCCTCTCTCTCACTCTGGACTCCCCCATGCAGTCTCCTCTCTGCCTCTGGCATCATTTCCATAATTTCTTTCCCTACCCATCTGGCTACTTGCTCCTCAACAGCCTCCTTTCAGGTTATTATTAGCAAAAGTAGTTCCTTTTGTGAACATTTTCAACTCACATAGACTAGATGCCACCAGTATACCCCACCTGCTGCAATTTATTTATTTAGGACACTCTGTGTTCGCTTTTAAAATAATAATATTTTGCTGTAGAGGCTTAGGCACTTTTTAAAAAATTTTTTCCTAATAGTGGGTATAAGCTGAGGTCAGATGCTAGGACTCTCCTATTCACAACTGCAAGTCTGCCGCTGTCTAACATAAATCTTGGTTGTTCAATCTCAAAAAAGAACAAGAAAAGGAAGAAGAAGAAAGGAGGAGGAGAAAGGTGGGAGAGGGTAGGAAGACGCAGCAGGAAAATGAAGGAGAAGGAGAAGGGCAAGGAAGAGAAGGACATGAAAGTGGTTTTGGAACACCATTTCAGAAAGCACTGGCAAGCAAATATCATATGCCTTCAATTATCTCTCCAAAACTTAGGTCACCAGGAAGTGTAACAGAAGTGCCTGCGGTTTAATTGGGGCCAAGAATCTGGGTTTCTTGGTAGAGCAACTCCTAAGAGTAAGCCAGTAATTTTACTCATGACTGATAGAAAATACATAAAGATGCATTGCTATGGAGACACAGTGAGGATTTTATGTGGTACATAACTACTTTATTTCTTTGAAAAGCTTCTGTACAATAATTTTAAAACAACAAAACAAAATCACACTGAATTCTTATACCAAAGTACAGAAAACATAACAGATTATTGCTGTTTTGCCAAGAAATATACTAACATTCTGACTTTCATTGAACCTTTCAAAAATGCTATTAAGGACCTGCAGGTTTGGGGATGTGCCAGTTGATTCCCAAAGAAGAAAATTGTGCCAACATTAAAGATTCTGTGGCTGAGCACTTGTAGTAGGAATTATAGGGAGGCATCAGTGGGGAAAGACATTCCCTTAGGCCATGAACCTGTTTCCATAACCAACTATAATGCTTAAATAACTCAAAAGGAATGTTTTCAAGGCTTGCAAAGTTTAGAATAGTTTACCATAATTAAACGAGATAATGATTAAGAATACTGTTGACTATTATCTTTCTTAATGAGTGAAGTAGAACAGCCTAACCAATAAAACAAAGGACAGAATGGGAAAATAAATAAATTGTATGATGGAGAAGCAATTATTTTTTTTATTTATACCATTATCCTCAGGTGAGACTAAAGAAAATATATGAGCAAGGAAGCTAATTTTTCAGTCTATAGACTCTGTTGACTTTTTTATTAAATACAATATGTTCACTTTCTAGCATCTTCTTGTGAACAGTGTTAGAATTTGAGATTCTTTTTGATATCTAGGTATGTTATGTAGTAGAATTATATTGATATAGATTTTTAACGTACCACCTACAGTCGACAAAGAGAATGATTCATATAGCAATCATATAAATGCTCAAATATGAGTATAATGAAAGAGTCATGATACTTGCAATGCATTTTCATAATATATCTTTATTAACTTTGAAGTATTTGAGGAATAACTCCTGAATAGACTCTGAGAGATGTATGCTAACAATTTCTTGCCTTCCTTCTTCCTTCTTTTCTTCCTTCCTTCCTTCCTTTAATGAAATTTCACCTTGGAATAGGAAAACTGGTTTATTTTGAGAATGATTCTGTTTAATGTTACAGCCTAAAACAGGTTTAAGTGAAATTAACTCTTCTATGGAATATGAATTATTTTTAGCCTCCACTACCATATGGCTGTCACACACACAAAAAGAATTGTCAAAAGGAAATCATAATCACCCATTGGTGATCACTGTGAAAACAATAGGTGGCAGCACTAAAGTAAAAATAACTTGTCTGTATCTCACTGTCATTTCATTCTTCAGTTTGTCATAATGAATGTTGAGAAGGTGAGTGAGAGATTTACAATGGCTAAGCATGGATCTTGGAGGACTACATAAAACTTGACATTTACAAGGCAGTTGGTCTCAATATATAACAACACTTTGAATATGAATGATATATTTTAATAGATGTTTCTAAGACAATAAGAGATGTAGGATGAGTTTAATTGTGTCAGATTTTTTTAAATAGCTCTCATAAAACCATAGAAAAACTTGTATTTCAGAGAAGATATGCAGAAGGGAGCAAGTGTTTTGATTTTTACTTTGGTCAGTAGAAGAAAGAGTTCTGAAGGATATTCTCTTACTGTTAATGGTCAGTTCTTTCTACAGCTGTGATTTATTTTACTAGCAGCTTGAACAGGTGTAGCCTATCTTTGCCAAAGTCTTGCAGAAGTTCATACCTGCCCTAGGCATCAGGTTTCAGATCTGTTTCATGAGATTGTTGAATGGCATGCAATCCAAGAACTTCTATCTTGTTACATGGACAAAATACTTACTTACTATGAAAGTCTTTATCTGAAAATCCAGTTTTGTACTTTGAGTACAAACTCCAACTTTGAGTTGGAGAAATGAACTTGCATGCTTTGAGAGATGTTAGTAGGAAATTTTTCCCTAAGGGGGGAAAAGTCGCTTCTTTGAAAAACTTTTAGAAAAATGGACATTAAAGTTTATGCATATACATAAAGCTGAGCTGATTTTTTTTTCTCAAAATAAACGTCAGTGTTGGCCAAGGAGCAAACATGGTACTTTTCAAAATTGAAAACATTATTACTAAAGTTAACAATGAGAAAGGCAGAATGTCAAAAGGCAAATGTAATTTTTCTGTTTGGAATACAACATTTCTGCCATGAACCCTATGAAAAAATAAATACGAGGAGGGCAAAGGTAAAAAAGTTTTAATACTCTAATTAAATATAGAGATTTCACCTTAGGTCAAATACCATTTACCAAAAATGCTTGATTTTAAAAAAGACTTATAATTGCCACGTTTCCTTTGAAAAACACACAGGATTGTGCTACACAGGTATATTTGTGTGGCTGTTAGTGTTACCAGTTCATTTGGAGTGCTGTTGAATGGCATGTGCACCCCTCAGAAACAGTCACGTGTTCAAGATGGCAGAAAAGTAATTGCCATGGATCATTTTGCTGACCCTTACTGCTATAAATGGCCACACAAAATGAGGATAGGTAGATCAACACAGCTCAGGTTTTGAAGTGAAATTTTATCTTATTTCTGGCACGGCAAATACTAACCTGATCCTTATCTGTCTAAGAAAAAACATTCCTCTGTAACTGGCAGGCATAACTCTTTGCGATTTCCACATACCTCTTGAAAATTATGAAAGACCCATTGTATGAAAACTTGGGATAAACAGGATATTTAAGGCTTTTTAGTGTGATCAGGTTAATCTGTAAATTTCACTTTGTTTTAGAAATCTCTGAAGAAATAACATTGTTCATTGCTCATTAAGTTTTTTGGATTTCTTCCCCCTCAGGCAGACAAAAACCTTGAAACAGGGTGGGCAGATGAAGAAATATTATTAAAACACACTCAGTCTATTGTTGTATGTCATAGACTCCTAGTCTGGGGGTTTGGAGATTCTATTTTCAGTCCCCTTTGTGCAAGAAGCAAGCTGTGAACTTTTAGCTCTGTCCTTGCAGAAGACACCTGACTTCTCTTGGTCTTCCATTGACCAAATGACCACTGAGCTGTATTTAAGTGCCAAAGTTCCCCGTGAATAAGGTTTAATTTTCTCCACTGTTCAGTTATTTTAATTTTTACATCTCTATATCAATTCAAATTTCAGAGGAAAAATAAGCACATTGTATAGAGGATGTATCTCGAGCTTTGATATTATAGCACTGTCATTTCATGGTGTACCCTGAACCAGAATTGCTTAATTTTTCAAAGCACATTCCTCAGATGAAAAAAAATGGATATTTCTGACACTATGAGACAATGTTCAAGACAATGTTTGAGACAGTGTTAAAGAGATAAATTAAGAAACTATTCTATAATTTACATAAGCCGTAATGAATAATAAACACCTCAGGAAGCTCCATGTGCTGAAGAAATGGACATTTCCCATGCGTGTGACATCCCCACGTGCTCCTCAGCAATGGCAGCTCTCTTCTCCCTGCACAAGGGAAACTCTAACTGTGCATTTTTTTTTGTTATAGGTCTTTGATTTTTTTGTTACTTTCTGGATAAACACATGTATTGTTAAGTGATATATTTCAGGGGTTTGAAAAGATGTTTTAGAATTTTTTATTTTGTTATAATTATTCAATCATGTTAATTGTACAAATGAGTTTCACTATGACATTTCCACACATGCACACATGCATATATCATGCTTTGATGGTGTCCACCCTTCCTATTGTCCTCTCCTGTCCTCCTCCTTCTCCACCCATTCCAAAGGCCACTTCCACTTCCCTAAGAGTCATCTGCTATTTCAAGTAATTTTTTCCCCTTTTTTCTTTCTTTCTTGTTTCTTCTCCTTTCTTTCTTTGTTTTGTTTTCAAATTTGAGACAAAACATGTAATACTTGTCTTTCTGTTTCAAGATGATTCCAAAATTAGTTTTTTATCTTTATAAGTTAGTAGTCTCAGATAGTTTGTTGTAATTCTAGGAAGCTAACAAAGATACCTAAAGGAATTGGAAAGATTTATTTTGCCCTAAAAAATTCAGGTTTAATAATCAGAATATCACCTAAAAAAATACAGACTGCAGGACATGAAACCAAAGAATTCCAAGAGGAAATAGAGAAAAAAAATAAGGATTTCATAAAACTCAATGGCAAAAATCCAAATAACCCAATTAAAAATGGGTAATGGATCTGAATAGGCATTTCTCAAAAGAAGTCACACAAATGTAATTTCAAGAACAGTGACACATGACCATTTTCCCTGCTGCTGGGAAGGCTGAGGCAGGAGGATGGCAAGTTCAAGACCATCCTGTGCAACTTAGCGAGAACCTGTCTCAAAATGGGATGTAGCTCCGTGGTAGAGCACCCCCAAGTTCAGTCCCCAGTACAACAACCAAAAAAAAGAAAGAAGAAGAAGAAGCAGCGGCGGCAGGGAGGAGGAGGAGGAGAATGAGAGAGATAAAGATGACTGACAGGCATATAAAAGGTGACCAACATCATTAATCATCAGGGAATTACAAAAAAAAATCATAACCACAATATGATAGCACTTTAGGTTTGTTAAGATGGCTGTTATCTTAAAAATGGCAAGTGTTCCACATATATCTACTGTCAAGTATAACTGATTAAAACAAATAATTTTTTTTAAATGGCAAGTGTTGAGGAGGATATGGAAAAAAAGGAATCTTTGTATACTGTAGGTGGATATGTGAATTGCTCCATTCATCATGTAAAACTTTTTGAGGTTCTTCAAATAGTTAAAAATAAAACTACCACATAATCCTGCAATCTCACTCCTGGATATATATCCAAAGGAAATAAAATGGGTATCCCAAAGACAGACCTGCTCTTCAATATTCATTGAAGCAAAATAGGCAAATTATGGAAACAACCAAGGTGTCTGTTAATGGATGAATGAACATAGAAAATCTGGTGTGTGTGTTTGTTTATATGTGGATGATTTATATGTAGTTTGTTTTAGATTTCCAATGCATACAGTCCTTTCACTTGCAATAACAATAGTTTTATTTCTTCCTTTGAATCATTTTACTTGATGCATATATATTTAATATTCTGATATCTGCCTTTTTAATTGACCATTTTGACTTTATAAAATGCCACCTCTCTATAACTATTAATATTTCTTACTTGAAATTCTGAGTCTGTAGAATTTGTCTATTTGTTAATGTTTTTTATGAAATATAGTTTTATCCTTGTACTTTCAACTTTAGGTATGTATACTTTGTGTATGTGTGTGTGTGCAATATATTGTTTTTTGCTTTTAAAATCCATTTTGAAAAATTTCGTCTTGGAATTTTGTTTCATTTAGACATAATTACTGATATAGTTTTACTTGTCTTTATTTTAACATGTACAATATTTCAAATAAAAATTTAAATTTCAATTAAGTAAAAAATACATAGAATATATTTATACATATTTAGAAGCATAACTCTTTTACTAGAAAAAAATCAAGTTCAGATTAAGAGACATATCTTCCACAGATATACAACTATAGAGGCAAGGTAATATAAAAAGGGCAAAACCACAGACACTATTTCCCACATCAAAACTATACCAGATAGACTCAGGAAGGTACCTACTGGCTAAATATTGTAAAGTCAAAAGGAACATTTGAGCTGGACCAAGTGAAGAGAATAATTTCAGTGTCACTCAGGCCTCACAGGATAGGAAGATCCTGTTATTAATTTTATTTGTCTCCTGCCCTGTGGAAGGAAATGAGGTAAAATGTTAGGGAGAAGCAAATTACCATTTTTATGCATGATACTCATGTTGGCAAATCCTAACAGTACTTTGCTATTTCATTATCCTGGTCTAGAGTGAAAAAAATATTCTAAGTCACAGGGATATTTAGTGATGGAAATAAGAATAAATATGAGAAATATAGCCCAAACCCCAAAGACATCTTAACAGATCTGTTCGTCCCATAATCTAATACTTAGACCCCTCCCCAGAGAGGCAGCATAGCATAGCATAGAGGTACAGATTTCATTAAGGTTGAATTCTGGGGATATGGAATCATATTGTGGGATGCTGCTTATACAATCTATGGCTTAAGTATAAATACTAAAATTTACTGTTGCTCAGTTTCCTTGCCTGTAAAATGAGAAAAATAATATTATTAACTACTTTCTAGGGCTAATTTGGGAAATAAATAGCATCTAAAATGATTGGAAATATGCCTAACAAATAAAACAATGGTAAAAATGGTTGTAATTATTGCAATCATGATCATCATTGTTATCATGATTAGTAGCAGTAGCACCTAAGTATAATACCATCTTTCACAAGCTTCAGGTTTATAGACAGCAGTTCTTCTAAATGTTCAATTGCATTTCATTGTTGAAAGTGTCACATCAAAATAGAACCTATTTATCATACCATCAGCTTTTGTATTCAGATCAAATATTCATTTTTTTAATTCCTAAGTCAAGATAGTAAAAGAAGAAAAGGTCTCAAACATGAAAGCATTATGTACCAATTTCGAGGACAAACATATTCTTTCAGTTCTATTCCCATATTGCAATTATGCACAGAAACTTCACAAAGGAAATATCAGTTAAGAGACTTTTTAATTTGGTATTTACACTTAGGATATGAGCTTAAGCTACCATTGAAGAGTTTTATTTTAGTTCTCATATTGCACATATATGTTTACAGTTATTACGAAATTGCAAATAACAGGAGACAATAGATTAAATTTCAAAGGTAAATATTCTTTTTGAAATATACAATGCATCATTCTATATTACAATCACCATTCTGTGCAACAGATCATTAAAAGCTTGTTTTCCTTGTACTTTTCTATCAACATCTCACCTTTCTCCAACCACTCACCTCACCCAGCCTCTGCTAATGGTCAGTACATTCTCTACTTCTATGAATCCCACATATGACTAAGAGCACGAGGTATCTGTCTTTCTTGTGCTTGGCTTATTTCATTCAGGATAGCATCCTCCAGGTTCACCCATGTTGTTGTAAATAACAGGATTTCCCCCTTTAAAAACCTAAATAGTATTCTATCCTGTGTGTGTGTGTGTGTGTGTGTAGAAAGAAAGAGAAAGAGGGGGAGAGGTATACAGATTCATATATATGATATATTTATATATATATGTGTATATATAATATATATTTTCTTTATCCATTCATCTGATGATGAACACTGGCATGATTTTATATCTTAGCTATTTTTAAATTTTTTTATTGGTTCTTTTTAGTTATACATGACAATAGGATTCATGTTGACATAATTATAAAAGCATGGAATATAATTTGTTCTAATTCAGTCCCCAGTACTTCCCTTTCCCCTCCCCTTCTTCCACCTCTGGTTCCCTTCCTATTATACCGATCTTTCTGCTATTCATAGGTTTTTGTAAATTAGTGTTTTGTGGGTATGCACAATGGTGCGATTCACTGTGATATATTCACATATGTACATAGGCAAGTTAGATCAGATTCATTCCACTGCTTTTCCTTATTCCATCGCTCCTCCCTTCCCTCATTCCCCCTTGTTTACTCCACTGATTTTTCATCTATTCTTTTTTTTTTTATACCTGCCTCTTAATTTACATTAGCTTTGTCATACCAGAGAAGACATTTAACCTTTGACTGGCTTATTTCCCTTAGCACGAAAATCTTCAGTTTCATCCATTTACTGAAAAATGTCATAAAGTCATTTTTCTATATGGCTGAGTAATACTCCATTGTGTATATGAACCACATTTTCTTTTATCCATTCATCTGTTGAAGTGCACCTAGGTTGGCTTCATAGCTTGGTTATTGTGAATTGTGCTGTTATAAATATTGATGCAACCATGTCACTGTGTATGCTGTTTTAGATATTTTGGATATACACCAAGGAGTGTAATAGCTGGGTCATATAGTGGTTCCATTCCTAGTTTTGTGAGGAAGCTCCATACTGCATTCCAGAGTGATTGTATCAATTTTCAGTCCCACCAACAATGTATGAGTGTACTCTCTTCCCACATCCTCTTCTTGGCTATTTTAAATAGTGCTGCAATCAACATGGGAGTGCAGATATGACTTTGAAATGCCAATTTCAATTCCTGTGGATATATATCCAGAAGTGGAATTGCTGGATCCTATGGTAATTCACTGTTTTCCATAATGGCTACATTATAATTTACATTCCCACCAACAGTATACAAAGGTTTCCTTTTCTCCACACCCATACCAACACTCACCTTCCATCTTTTTTTAGAATAGCTATTCTACCAGGTATAAAGTAATAGCTCATAGTGATTTCAATTGGCAATTCCCTGACAATCATAAAAAAATCATAAAAAATCAGATATTTTTTACATATCTAGAACTATTTATATATTTTCTTCAGGTAAGTTTCTAGGATTGGTCCTTTGCCTATTTTTGATTGGGTTCTTTACTCTCAAGTTTTTAGAGTTTCTTATATATTTTTGTTATTAGACCCTATCAGACTGTATGGTTTGTAAATATTTTCTCCTCATCAGCAGATGGTCCTTCAAGGGCCAATATTTTTAATTCTAATTGAATTGAGTTTATAAATTGTCAAAATGCAAATTATATCTTTGTTTTTACTTGTGTTGACTTTGCTTTATTGTTGTTGTTTTTTATTCTCTCCCTCATTTCTCTAATAAATACCTACAATTCTTACACCTTGTTCAGGGGCTAGGAGGGAAACTTTATTAAGTTATCCAGGACAGAACCAGAATAACCAATTATGTGAAGACTTCTTACCACAGGATAAACAGAAACATCACCTGGAAAAAAATCCCAGGGAAAAAATTGTTCAATCTTTTCCAATTATTCCAAACTTAATTTTAACTGAACTCATGATGTCTTCTATTTTTTCCAAGAGTCTATTGGGGGAGCCAGAGTCTACGTAATATGCTAAGTCTATCACTTTGCAATAATTCCAAAAAAGATATTTTCATTTTCTAAATCCATATACCAATTCATTTGATCCCTGTATGAGTATATGTCACTCTACCTTGTGCTTCAATTATAGGAGCCGGTTTCTCCGCCACTAAATCCCATGGTAGCAAATACAGCTGGATAAGGGGATGGAAAGTGAAGTGTTAAATTTGTCAGACCTCACCTATGTTCAAGGAACATCACACATATTATGCATTTTAAGTCTTTTATAAATCTTTGATGAATAGTGTTATTTTATTACACAGAAGAGAAAATTGAGGCCCAGAGAAATTAATTTCTTTGTGCTTCTGATTTTGAAGCCATAACTCTTTTCATGAAAGCAGAGAAATGATTCATTTATGAATTCCTCACAGAGCTGAGCATAAACCTCTAACCATAAAAATTCTCAATCAATGAAAGAAGATACACATTTACTTGAAGATACTCTTTCCTTATATATCAAATAATATTTGTTACCTATATTCTCTGAGGAAATACCTTTATCAATGACTATGTTGCAAAGACACACATTTACACATTTTTTAAAAAGCTAATCAGAATTCAGAATCAATAAGATTGAAGCACATTAACAATGTTTGTGTATTTGAAAGTCTCAATGAAAACCTTCAACATTTCCTTTTCATTATGTATTTAACCTATACGAATATGTAAACAAATAAAGAAATAATCTCTATTCTTACATAGTTTAATTCACTTATTCTTCAAAATACACTGGTTTCCGTCAAATCATGTTATACTATGAAATTCAATTAGTAAACAAGGGTTAATTACACACCTATTGTGTGGTCCAAACTATTCAAAGACTAAAAAAGACTTTCTACACATGTGCATTGTCACTAAGCACCACTGAACACTACCTTCTAAAAATTTTACCCTACCAAGTAGTTGATTGCATGGGCCTTTAAAATATACAAATTCTGTTCAAAGGAGTAAAGCCCACAGAATAAAATACCTGTTTCAGTAAAACAGGCCCGTGCTAAAACAAACATGTCAACTGTGCTATCATAAATCTTACTTTACGCTGGCTGACATGTTGAGAGATGCCCATTGGCAGGCCCACACAGCAAGTACCAGCAGGAGATCTCTGGCCAGTAGCCAGCAAAGACCAGAGGCCCTCAGTGCAACCGGCTGTGAGGAACTGAAGTCTGCCAGTAACCATGTGCATGAGCTTGAAAGGGGATCCTCCCCCGGTTGTGCCTTCAGATAAGACTGAGGACTCTGCCAACACTTTCACTACAACATTGTGAGAAACTTTGAGGCAGAAATCGTAGCTAAGCTATGCTTGGCCTAACTCACAGCAAGAATCAAATGATGAATGTTGTTGGGTTTTTTTAAAGCCAGTAAGATTTGGTGCAATATTTTACACACTACAAGATAATTAATACACTTAATAATAGAAAATAGCTGAAGAGGGACAAAAATAAAAACGTTCTTGCAAACAATGACTTGTAAAACTACTTTTAAAGTACATTTACCCCTAGGCACAAATTCTCACACACACACACACACACACACACACACGCACGCACGCACCAAAATTTCTGGAGCCAAGATGCCAGCTTTAAATCCAAGCCCTATCACTTATAGTTGTGTGACCTGGTAAGAATGTTTCCAGTTCTCTTCTCTTACCTCATCTGCAAAATGGAATAAATAACAACCAAATTTTATCAGAGTTATAGTGAGCATCAATGTGCTTAGACTATGACCTGGTACCTTGTAATCACAATATAAATGTAGCCATCCCCATCACATTTGTCGTTAACATTGTCCCTGACACATAAAGTCTTGCTCAATAAACATGTGTCTGCCCACCTCCACATCTGTCAACTTAACATGATTGATAGTATTTCCAAGGCTAAAGTCTATTCTATTATCTGAACTCAATATGTTTTGGAGCAAAATTCTGTATTGAATAGATTTTTTTATTGAAAAATTCTGCTCATGTCAGTTTAGAGCTTAATTGAAACATCTAGACAATGTGAGCATTTGGTTGGTTTTTTGAGGCACTCACTAATAGAAATAAAAGAGACTTTCCTACATACTCAGTGAAGCAAAAGAAAGGAAAGTGAAGACATATGAGAAAAACACTCATGAGAAAAATCAAGACTTCAATCTATGTGCAACAACTTTCTTCCCTCACCCTCAAAAGGATTTTACATAATGTAGAAAAAGGAAAAAGAATAGAGTGGACTCTGGCCAAAGGAAGTTCTATATTTTGAATATTGACCATGTTAGTCAGTTTTCTGTTCCTATAACAAATACCAACATAATCGACTGCAAAAAAGAAAAGGTTTGTTTTGAATCACAGTTTTAAAGGTTTCAATTAGTCGGTTGATCCAGCTGTCTAGGGGCCTGTTGCAAGGCAGCACATCCTGATAGGGAGCACATGGTGGAGAAATTCCATGACCAGGAAGGAAAAGGGAGAAAAGTGAAGAGATCAAGGTGCCAAAATCCCCTTTAAGGGCACTATTCCTGTTACCTGGAGACCTCCCCACTATGCCTCAAATCTTAACAATTTCCTGCACCGTTGGAGGCATCCTAGATTCAAATTATAGCACCAACATTTTTACCTGAGTTATTTTTAAAATGTGCAAAATAGAGCATATTCTTGTTAATTTTTCCTCCATCACTTTCATTGTTTTCTTTCTTCTTAGTTATCAAATAAGAGTTGCACAGCACAGACATGCGCTCAGATGGTCCAGGATATCCAACAAAAGGTAGAAAGTCCTCTTAGGACCTGGAGTACCAGCCACAAGGACTAGGCTCCTGGTAGACGCTTATCTAAAGCCTGTGGGTGTGTGAACTTTAAACACTAAGTCTTCTGAGAACAGATTGAGGCACCACATTTCTGGTATTTCTCTCCAGTGGGACCAGAGATACCCACGGTGAAAGTTTCTCATGCACTCTTTGCCAAAACATCATACTCCAAACTCCCACAGTGCTCCCTTCTGCAGTGAATTCTAATTTGCTTCAAAAATAAATCTAGTACTTAAATGGAAGAAAACTTCACTCTGCTCATTGAAATTATGGGGAAGAATGACATTCAAAAATGAATAGCCCAGAGGATAAAATATTTGGTATTTGATTCTTCTGGGGTGAACAATTTCTGAACAGAGGGTTTTTGTTGTTGTTGCTGTTGTTATTGTTAACTATTTTTTTTGCTGCCTTCTGGAAGGGTCCACTAGATTCTACAGGTAACAAATATTTAATTTCTAGGTGAGCATAGATTCTCTAAATATAGGTGCATTAAAAAGTCAACATTCAGGCTCCAGCATCTGTCTGTCATTAGGTAGGTGCTTCAAACCACAAAGATAGTAAATGACTCTCATCTTCGAAAACTAAAAAGAAGTTAGAACTAACGTCTTAGAAATCAGTCAGCTAAAATAAATTTTATTACTATACTGATTATTTTAATTTCATTTTGATGTGATTTTTATGGAAAACAAGTATATAGGTAGAAATATTGAAAATTTTTTTGTAGGGGAAAAGCTTATATTATTTAGGCTATTTCTGGAAGAAATAGGAAGAAGTGGGGAAAGGGATCATTAACAATTGCTGATGAAGTTAATGCAAAATTTAAAGCAATAAATTATAGACAAGTTTACATTGTTTTTTTAAAATTTTTTTTAAAATATTGATGGATCTTTATTTTATTCATTTATTACTTATACGTGGTGCTGAGGATCGAACCCAGTGCCTCACGCATGCTAGGCAAGTGCTCTACCACTGCGCTACAGCCCCAGCCCCTACATTGCTTTTGAGTAATCAATAACAATGGGCTCTTCTCTTAGAGATCAGGATCAACTGTGTCCAGTGAGTTAGTGCTCCTCATGGAGGTCCTTTAGCCAATAAAATGTATTCCATCCACTGTAGGGACCAGAAATATTCCAAATCTTCTTCAGTTGAAGCATTTTAAGTTTCCTATTTTTTAAAGGAAAATTTGATTCAAGATAACATAGCACATTTTATCATATTATTTTATAAGAGTCTTGAATAAATGAGATTAATGACAGGACAAGTTTGGTTTTCATCACTTAAGACCTCCCTGCCCAGGTACATTAGACCATGTGGAAGAATGCCATGGAAATCCTCGAACATCGAATTCCTTAAATATGAATCCTTTATTTTAATCATTTCTTTCCTTTATGGTTGTTTCAAAAAGGTAATAAAATGAAAACTAGCAACCAAGTTGATTTTACTCTCACTTATTCTTTTTCACACTGTTTATCGTGAGTAGTGAACTATCCAAGATACCCTCAGCAGAAATAAAGTGACCTGAAGGGGGAAAATAATATATAAAATATATTTTGGAAAATATTATAAAATATGTAATGGAAAGTAGATTCCCCACAAAATAAGTGATGGATATTACATTTTCTTAATACTACTACTGTTGAATAACTCTTTCCAAAAGCTCACTTTGGACCATCTAAAAATGGTGCCTTTCTTGTAACTTCAACAGTAGACAACCATGACACCTTTGTTTTCCAGGAGGACTAATTGAAGAATTCATCTAAATAGTAAAGTTACTTGCCAAGTGTTGGAAGATAGTTCCTCACAAAATGGGACTGTGAGCACCATTTGTTAACTCTCTTTCCATGTAAATGAGTTTCTAATCCCAGCTGTCATTTGGATGCAACAAGGTCACCAAAGAATAAAACCAATCTGATTTCTTGAAACCTACTGGTATCTACCACACCTGATTGCAAATAACATTTGTTTTATACCATTGTGTCTTCTTTTCATACTGTGATTGCTTAAAGGCCAGATAGATCTATAATAAATTTGGAGGATTTCTAGACAAATTTCATGTTTCCTGTGTTAGCAAATTTCCTCTTTACCACACTCTTTCACACACATACCTATCAATGTAACTGCTCTTAAAATGGGAAAAGCTAAAAGAAAACAACTCTTTTTAGAAATGACTCAGGTCAGGAAGCTTCCTGGTTTTTATTGCCGCTTCAAAGCCAAACCAGATAAACGGGCTTAAGGTTCTACTTTGGTATTGAATGGAATTCGACATAGCTGTCTGAGTAGCATGAGTTTTGAGATCATAGGAATTTTGCTTGAAAGTCTTGCCTCTGGTCCATATATGGCATATCCCTATTCTGTTCACTGGTGCCAAAAATTCCTCTTTTGTCCCCTGCCCCAGCAGATTTAGGGCTTCCGATGGTTCTGACCATTTCATCCCTCATCTTTTCAGAAAGTCACATGAGAATTGTTAGTTCTGCTACTCAATTTAAACCATTTATGTTTTCTTTCCAGTATGCTCCAACCAGCAGCAGGGACCGCAAGTGGAGCCTGGCAATTGGAAAGTTGCAAATGCCTGGATGCCACGTGTTCCATCTCCTTTAGATATCCTTGACTCATGCATCCTGTCTGGGCTAATGTTGGTTTTCTGATTGCAGTGTGTCTGGAGTCTCCTCAAGAATGCAAGCCACCCTCAAAGGGTCACTCCTTGTTTCACTAGCACTTGGGCTTCTTTGACCTCTCTTTCCTTCTCTGATTCCACTTAGGAGTCTGATGAGAGCCAGTTTTCAGCAGAAAATGTATCCTTCACTTAAGCCACTCTGTCATATTGGTTTGTCTAGTGTTCCAAAGATAATTTGCTTAGGAAATGCTCAAGTTAGATATGAACAGATACCTTTTCAGATCAGACAAGCTATAGTAAAACCTTGAAGGGAAGACATTTATTCCTAAAGACAATAGGAAATTCAACTGAGTTATTCATATTACACTTAGGAGATGACCCAATTTTAAAATTAATGTGACATGTGAAAAGCATACCAGCTGAAGTTTCTGGTTGCATCTGCAATTATGCCTAAGATTTTTCATTTCTCTGCTCAACTTTTAAGAAATACAGAGTCCATGAAATATCCTGGAAAGAGTAGCAAAAATTAAGTTCAATCAAAAATATTAGGTATCATAGCTCTGACTTTATGTATGACTGCATGTATGTTGTGATTCTATATTACTTACAGCCAGAGAAATGAAATGTTATCCTCTAAAAAAAAATAGCTACTCAAAAAAAAATTTTTAAAAAGTCAACTTATTACAAAAAAAATATTAGGTAGATCTGGAAGCTGCAAGAAATATATTGATCTTTTTCTTCTGAGTATTGACAAAATAATGCCAGGTTAAACAAGACAAAACAAAACAAACGAACAAAAAAATAAATATACAAGCATAGAAATAAAGTTATAAGTATTTACCTGCCAGAAAGTATAGATGATATTACCTTTACCTGCTATTATTTTGATTTTTGTAAACTGTTTCACATTTAAACTATTATCACGAATTTCTAATCAAAATTCCTCATATTGGAATTATACACTCATATCTGATGTTTTCAACTGGTCAAACGTTAAGAAAATTGGAATTTAAAGACAATGATGGTTTCCAACATTTTTCTTATGTTCATGGAAATATTTTTGAAAAGTTGGGTCCATATAAATCATCTGCACAATATCCAAAACTTGACATAAACTAGATATTCACAAATGTTTCAAAAATTCCAACATGATTTTATTTGGGTTGTTTCTTTTCATTTTTCCACTGGCTTCAGTACTTCCTATCTCAACACATGACAGGAAAAGAAACTACAAACATATAGAAGCAAAGCCTTTTTTTTCCCCCTGAAGTTTAATAAGCCAGAAATCAAGAAAATCAGCAGCTTCATTAGTTTCCCTTGCTGGAAAAGACAGATGTTATCAAATGTTACACATGCAATAAACATTTTATTTGAAATTTGCCCATAAGTAGCATTCAAGCAAAAACAAAATCAATATTTAAAAGTTAGGACTGATGAACCTTATAATGGCAACAGTTTACAGAGAAAGTTAATTTTGATCAATGGTAACAGCAGAACCAAAACAGTTGGTTAGATCCACCCCACCTACCTGCTGCCACCACACCCCTTGTGTTGAAGATGGCCCACATAAGACAGGATCATTTGAATGTCAGTTGATGTTCAAGAAGTAAATCTGTTCTTTAGGTACCAGATGTAACACAATTTAATCATTTAATCATTTGCATTTAACTACAGCAAAATTATTTCCCCAACATAAAATTTTCCCTTAAAATTTCACATATTTAAGTATTTACTATTTTACTCTCCCTTATCCTTTCATGAATATGATTCACAAGAAGCCTTTTCCAGAAAACTAAACACATTTCCCTATTGTGGTCACTCATGTCTTCTGAGTTTGGGTTTCTGCAACTAATCTAAATGATGAAAAATGGTAGCAATTATGTACTACAATATTTAAGAGAACAAAGTGCAAATATAAAGCCTAGCACAGCCAAAGTACCTCATCCTTGACTATTTATGAGTTAATTCATCTCTCAAAAGACCATTTCAGGTTTTCAACTAATAATAACTTTTTTCTTATTAATACATATCTGCATTAAACTAGAACTAAAAAAAAATACATGGCAGTAGATACGTAATTATGGCAATCAACCATATTCACGGTGAAAATATCAGAGAATCAACTAGTCAGTAAGGAATAATTCCACTGACATCACTATCAACTTTCTGTCAGATCACTACAAGTCTTAGACTCAAGCATTTCTTCTGGATTCCTAAATAAATGAGTCCTGACCACATTATCCTTTGACCCATTCCACTGAAAGATTGCTATCTAGACCCATGTTGTAGAGTAAGCCCACTGCAATGAGGTCTGAAACAGAGTAAATGTCAGAAAGAGCCACTGAGCGGGGCGCGGTGGCGCAAGCCTGCAATCCCAGCACTTAGAGAGGCTGAGACAGGAGAATCGTGAGTTCAAAGCCAGCCTCAGCAAGGGCGAGGCACTAAGCAACTCAGTGAGACCCTGTCTCTACGTAAAACACAAAATAGGGCTGGGGATGTGGCTCAGTGGTCGAGTGCCCCTGAGTTCCATCCTTGGTACCAAAAAAAAAAAAAAAAGAAAAGAGCCACTGTACCAAGACAACTTACCCACCCGTTCTGCTACAGTATTTGAAATACCATCACTCAAGAACCAGTTTGTTTCTTTCGTGATCCTTCCAGGACACCTTCAAATCAAATGGAGTTACACAAAAGCAGATCACATCTATTTTCTTTCCAGGAGAGATCTAGAACTCTCTGAGATGAGCTGAACTAGGAACTCAAATCCTAAATGGGCATAAAAGAGTTCAGAGGAAAAGCATAAGATCTGTTGGAAACCAAATGGTTAATATTTTAGGGCACAGTCTGCTTGCGATGATAAATTAGTTTTTAAATTCTCTCAGCAGATTATCTTTTCCCTCTTCAATATCTATGCCTGAACTACTTGCCTTCGACTGTAATTGCTTCTATTTCTTCTTTATGAGTCATCCTACATTCAGCTAAGTCCACCTTGGAAAAGTCGACTGGAAAGAGAGCACCTGATAATGTGATATCCAGTGAAATATGGTTTCTTTTCCCAGCATTCCTGTCCATATTTGGACTCTGCAGTCATGGAAGAGCCATTTTTCTTGTATTAAGAACATAGTAAAATCTTTCATGTAATACAATTATTCTATGGTTAAATCATCCCTTTCTTAGAAAAATGTCTGCTTAGAACATGGTACATTTGATATACTATTTTGGAAAATTTAAAGACTGTGAGAGATGATTAGCAGGCTTTTCCCTAGATCATCATGAAAATGAAAGGGGGAAAAAAAAGAAACAATGAAAACAAATGTGCTTAGACGAAGAATTTAACATACCAGTGGAAATTCTGTAAAGCTCACGACATACTGAATGATGTTTAACAGGCTCTCAGCTACCTCTGAAAAGACAGGGAAAATAAAAAGGATGTGATCTGTGATGCAACAATGAAAATCTTGCAAAGAGATCACTCGGTTCCTTTTGCCTCTACCAGCTGCACTATGAGAGACAGCACCTTTGGCATTCAGCTGCAAAATGCATCAGCTTATACAGAAATCAAGAAATAACTGGGTGTCAATTTACAAATCTGAAAGGAATATAGTAGATTGAGAATTTTCACTGATCACTTTTCATATCCCAGAAAGAATGTTCACTGTACTTCACACATATTTTCCTTTATTTACATGATTTCTGGGAGCCCTTCATCTCACTTAAAATACTATTTATGTTTTGAGATTGCTCAGAGAGCAAGAAAACCTTCTTCCCTTCTCAGTATGCTGTACTCATAACTGCTTTTAACAGAACTGATTCCCAAGGAAAAGTTCATTAGATATAAAAACAAAATAGACAAATAGAGGACAGCTCCTGTTAGAGAATAAAGGAGCCAAGGAAAAGTCTCTATGATATTAACTTACCTTAGACCCAGAAGGCTTACTGCAAGCAGTGAGGAAAATACAGCCCTCCTGGAGAAGCAGGACACAAAAGTAACGACATATTCACTTGGTTTTGTGTTCACGTGGCCAGAGACTAGTATGAAGCAATTTTACCACTTCTTGTTCACTTGATAAGAATTGCATTCATCAACTGAGGCTGCCCAATATCTCTGAAATGCAATATTCTCATATGTTGTATATTTTGCATATTATGTATCTCACCTTCCCAAGTAATAAAAAGAAAACTTGGATCCTCAGGCTGTTTTGCAGACCTTGACCTAGTTTTAATGTTTAGATGTAGCCAGGTGCTAGCTGAGTTCAAGGATGAGGCAACAGCAACACCAAGGGATATTGTTCTTCAATAGGCTCGTGTGTGTGTGTGTGTGTGTGTGTGTGTGTGTGTGTGTGAGAGAGAGAGAGAGAGAGAGAGAGAGAGAGAGAGAGTGATATCCAGTCCTCCAAGATTGTAGGGGCAGAGCTTCTGGTGACCAGATGAAATGCTTACAGACAGAGCAGTTCTCCTTAGAGAATCCTCTGAATCATGGCTGGGTGTTGAATCTGTCTGCATATCCTTGAAATCTGACTCTTTGATCATTCTAGCAATAACCTCAAACAAAACATTTTTTCTGCTTACATGACTCAGAATGGAGTCTGTTGTCTGGAACTAAGGACATTAACCAATGCACCATCCTCCAGGGTTTTCCTTCTCCCTGGCAAGGCCTTACTTTATTTTGATTCAGTAAGTAAGCAAAGTGATGTTTTTCAATGCTTGTATTTATAATGAAAAGAAAAAAAAAAAGAAGAAGAAGAAGAAGAAGCACATCTTCCTTCTTTAATGAATTGACAAAATTGTGACCAACTCCCTTTATGGAGCTAATAGCCATGATTTTCTCTTGGTGATTACAACTTGAGACATAACACCTAAAGAATCATGGCAATTAAACAAGCATTACTAGGTACAGGGGTGCCATAAACTAATTGTAAACAGGCACATGCTAACGAGAGATATGGAGAGGAATATATCTGGGGGTGGGGAGTGTCCTAAAATGGCCTGCAGGGATCCTCACCCCTATTAGTCACTCCCATCTGTATTTCCTTCCATTCCTGTGTGGGCTGGACTTGATGACTTTTTTCAAAGAAAGAGAATACAGTGAGTAGTGACGAGCTGCCACTTCTGAGATGAGGTTATAGCTGTCCATGACTTCTGTCTTACTTGTATTCTCTCAGTCTCCTCCGGTTTCTTGTTCTGATGAAGCAAACTGCCAGGTTGTGAGCTGATCTTTGGAAAGGGTCACATAGCAAAACTAAAGGAGGTCCCTGTCCAAAAGCCCAGGGAGGAAATGAGACCTTCAGTTCAACAGTTCAGGAGGAATTGAATCTCACCAGTAACCACAAAAGCAATCTTAGAAATGGATTCTTTCACAGTGGAGCTCTGAGGTAACTGCAGTCCTTATCAGCACCTTTATCTCTGTGTTATGATATATCCCAAGCCCTAGGCACCTAGCCAAGCCTTGCCCAGATTCCTGATCCATAGAAACTATGAACTAACAATGTTGTTTTAAGCCACTAGGTTTGAGTATAATTTGTGGTGTTATAATAGACAAAATGAAAGAATCATTTTCTGGGATATATACAAATTTGGGGAATTAATTAAGGCCTTCAGTAACACACTTAGGAAAATTAAGAAGCCTTTATTTGACTTTTCTTTTCTTGAATGGTGCAGCGAAGCTGAAGAGATTTGAATACTAATGTGGTATATTGTGGCTAAAATACTGTGGTTTTTAAAAAAAAAAAAAAAACAGACACACACTTAAGGGGACAAAGATTTTCCTGGTGTGAAATGATTCTCAATGGAAGAGGAACTTTGGAGAAGAAGAAATGTTGAAAGGTGATTTGGGGAAAGGATAATTTACTGGAGCAGTGTGAAATGGAAACATCTTTTCCTCCCTATGAAACATGTAGAAGGCTCAGTATTCTTCTTTGAAGCATTTGGAATGTGATTTTCAGTTTGGGAGAATGTGAGGTATTAAGACCAGCTAGCCGGGCGCGGTGGCTCAAGCCTGTAATCCCAGCACTTAGGGAGGCTGAGACAGGAGAATCGCGAGTTCAAAGCCAGCCTCAGCAATGGCGAGGTGCTAAGCACCTCAGTGAGACCCTGTCTCTACATAAAACACAAAATAGGGCTGGGGATGTGGCTCAGTGGTTGAGTACCCCTGAGTTCAATCTCCAGTACCAAAAAAAAAAAAAAAAAAACCAGCTGAGAGTGGCTCAGAATGAGGAAACTCAGGTTAAAATAAACCAAACACCTTCCTTTCATTAGTGAGAGATACTTACATAAACTAGATGTCTAGGGAGTTCAAACGGAAAAGACAAATGAATCAAGGGCATCCTTTGCAAAATAAAGTATAAGTATTGGTCATTATAATGTAATCAGGTGCATTTTAGTGGCTAGAGGAATGAGGTAAATTACTTTGTACTTTCAGAAGGAATTATAAAGAACAGCAGTTTAGAGAACTCACTATCATTTTAAAGGGCAGGTCAACCGTGTAACTCTCACAGTTATTTAATGGAATTACTTCAAGAGTCAAAGGATGCCAAATATTCTTTGGTTAACACAGAGATAGTAATGTGAACTACAAATGCTCTTTGCATATATTTATTCATAATAAAGTCTCACAATGGCTAATGGGCTCCAGAGAACATCTAGTTTATTTCTTACTGTCTTGGATCAGAATATGCTATTAACCCTGACACTTATCCATTAAAAGCCCACTCATCTCTGCAAAAGGTAACTTTAGAATTTTTTATGAGCAAATTTCACAGCCAAATATATCTGAAAAAAACTCTCAAAAATAAAAGTGTTCTTGTCATCTTTCACCTCCCGAATTCAGTATCCTCAGAGGAAGACCTGAAATTGATCCTACAATTGTACCTTTGCCAGAAGAAATTTTCTGTGCCCTGTTCCTAATGGTAATTCTTTAAATCTCTCCTGGAGATTAAATATTACCCATCCTATGTAATTTCAGTTGATTTCATTTACTCTGTGTTAATTTGAATTGTCAATTTGATTGGATTAAGAGATGCTGATGATGAAGAGGCTTCTGGGTGTGTCAATGAGGGTGTCTCTAGAAATGACTGGCATATGGGCTATCGAACTAAAATGGAGACCCTCCCTAAGTGTGGGCAGCACCCTCCAATAGGATGGTGGTTTGGATGGAATAAAAGTTGGAAGAACAAGGAAGCAGCAGCAGATGCAAGCTTGAGACTTCTTAAATGGGTTCTTGATTGCTGTTGCAATCACCTGAGGATATCACACTCTTGCTTCTTCACTCTTCCAAAGCAGATTCTAACAGTGATTCTCCAGGGAGTTTCTAGAAACCTTCGGTCTTGGACTGGGGTAGCATCAATTATCCCTTTTGTTCTGGGGCTTCAGCCTCTTGGGCTGTGCAGGTGCTGGTTCTTCTAGCTCTCCAGCCTGCTGATGGCCACTGTAGACTCTCCAGCTTCTGTTTGTGTAAGCCAATCTAATAAATCCCCTCTTTATAACTATACTTCCTGTTGATTCTGTTCCTCTAGAGAACTCTGATTAATACACTCTGCTTCTAATTTGTCTTTATCAGACAAACTTGTCTTACCAATCGCTTATGTCATTCCAAGACTTCTTTCAAATTTCAGAAAGTATAGAGGTGAAAAGCAGTAAAATGTTCAATATCATCTAGTGCCAAAATGCCTAGTAATAGTATGAATACTGAGAAGGGCAATGATTGGTGAAGACTTTGAGAAACAAGACTGCCTGGACTTGAGACACACCTCTATCCTCAGAATCTGACCTGGAGCAAGTCCCTCAGAAGCACAAAACCTAAGGACAGGGAGGAGGTAGTTTCCAGAGCAAAACTGAAATTCTGGGCTCTTTCCTAAAGAAGAGGAATTATCAGTGCAAATCCACCACAGTTCTTAGCACAAGCAGTTCCTCTGTTGAGACTCATGCCATTTGACAATATCCTGCTGTTCATTATGTTTCACTCTCAAATTCTTAGTCCCTCTCCTCTAGGGACTCCCAAAATAATTTTACTACAACCCAAACACTTTAGCATCCAAGTGGACAGTCTATTACCTACTAAGCCAAGTAGTCCTCCCTGACTGCGGCAACCTCCACTCCAGGGAGAGTGAGTGCTCTGCTTGGGACATGGAACACCATTGTCAGGGCTGTGGGGTCACCAAAGTGTTCATCCTTCTCTCTTACTGCAGTCATGTTTAACATGCAGCTCAAAGCCCATCTCTTCCAGGACACCTGCCCTCAACTACATGAAGATTTTCCTCTTCTGATGTCCCAAGTCAACATGACCACACCTAAGCATAGCATATCACACACTATAGTTATGCATGGTGTCTGGAACACAGTGCTTACTCAAAATACAAGTTCAAACAAACCTATTCTTTCTTCAGTATTTACATTTACATCTGTACTCGACCTCCAGGACTTTTCACCATATCAAGAGCTCACTTTTAGTCATCTTTCCTTACTTACCCCTCGCAGTTTAACACAGGTCACCTACTATCTAAAAGAATGTGTTACCTTTCTGGCACTATAACAAAATACCTATTAAAGTAAACTTATAAAGATAAAAGGTTTATTTTGACTTACAGTTTGGGAGGTTGCAGTCCTGGTTGGTTAGCCTCATGATTTTTGGGCCTGCGGTGAGGCAGCACATCATATTGGAAACATGGGGTGGAGCAAAGCTATTCTGCTCAAGGCCAAGATACAAAAAAGTGACTAGGAAGAGACTAAGTTCCCTGATCCCCTTCAAGGGTCCACCTCCAATGACCAGTAAAGGCTTTACCTCTTAAAAAATTTCCACCACCTCTCAATAATTCCAAAGCAGAAGATCAAGCCTTTAACACATAAGCCTTTGAGGCATATTTAAGAACTAGAAAGAGAAACTTGAATTACACATATTTATAATAGAAGACAGAATGGAGTGATTGTAAAAATAATGTTTGTGGAACTTCACAACAGAAAGAGTTTTAAAGATTAGAGACCCACTTACAAAGGACATTTAAGAACTATCTAGACTTTGGAGGAAGTTCATACTTGGTGAAGTAAGCAGCCCAGCAAAAGTCTTGAGGGAGGAAGGCTTGGGTAAAAAGCAAAGGTTTCATTTGACTGGATCAGCCAGGATGTGAAGGACAGCAGTGAAAGTTCCACCCCAGTGGCAAGGACAGGCCTGCATGTCATTTGCATAGGCCCTCTCTGCCTCAGATAAGGGCATGCACTAAATGGTTGCTGGCTGGTAACTCGCATCATCCTAACTGTGGTTACAAAGACTGATCTGACAGCACCATGTGATGTGAAATAGACACCTAATTACTTGAAACAACGCATTCATGAAAATCAATGGAGCTTACTAACTAACCGGATTTATCAGCCAAGGTGGAAGGGGAAAGAGTCAGGAGTCACTTCAGTATTCCAGCAAAATCAACTAATAAAAGAAAGTTTTAGGAGGATGAAATTGAAGGAAAGGCACAAACACAATGTCATAAGCTCAGAAGGAAGGCAGCAAAATGAGTTAATGATAGATGCAGATACATGGCTTGGTAAGAGTTAGGTGGCGCTAGAGAGAGATCTGAAATATATTTCAGAACTAGAATTATCAAGAATCAGTGTTATACTGAATATAAGGCACAGAAGATGAGTAGGATTCAAAGTTAGCTACAGGATTTTAAGATGGAGAAACTTGTATGCTCTTAGCAATAAAGAATTTAACAAGAGAAAGATAAGGTCATATTTGGACATGGCCAGTGGCATAATGAAGCCACAACTGAAAACTCAGGCAAGCATGAGTAAGGTTACTTTTTCACTCACACACTTTCTTTTTCAAGATCATACTACAGTCCTACAGTCTCTGACTTACGATGGATCGACTTATTGACTTCATTGACTTTAAAGTCAACCCAATTATTGACTTGAAGTCAATAATTATGACTACTAATACATGTTTAGTAGATACATACTTCAAAATTTGAATTTTGCTCTTTTCCTGGGCTAGTGATATGCCTATAGTCTTCCTCCGGATGCTCGGCTACAGCTGTGAGCCCCAGATCCCCACAGCCATGATCACAGGGGAAATGACTGATACTGTATAGTGGAACATGTGACTAAGCTAGGATGTTTGAGAGTTAGGTTATTAAATGCATTTTTACTGAATAATATTTTCAACTTGTAGTGGGTTTAGTGGAACATAATTAATTCTACCATCAGTCCAGGGCACTTGTATATAAGAAGATACAGAGAGGTTCCCCATTTCAGATTTCTATCTTCTAGAAAGCTTCCAGACATTTAATTTTGAAAATAATTAGTTTATTTATTTATTTTTTTAGTCTTATTGCATGGTAGTGTCACGGAATGATAGACAGCAGAGAATAGAATGTGTCTAATTTTTCTATGCATTACTTAAGTCTTTAAAGTTGTAGCCTGCTGGAAAATTTTTTTCCACTTATGTTTTACTCTGATTCATTTTCTCTGATTATTTTAATAATAAGCTTGCATTTGATAATTGTATACATTTTTAAAAATTTTGTTTTAGTTCTAGATGGACACAAGACTTTTATTTTATTTATTTATTTTATGTGGTTCTGAGGATTGAACCCAGTGCCTCACACATGGTAGGCAAGCGCTCTACCACTGAGCTACAACCCCAGTCCTATTGTATACATTTTTACTTAAACAGTCTGAGTTGATCTGCATTTTATGTGACTCTGTTGGTTCACATTATTGAAAAAGTAAGATTATAGTCATCTGTCAGATCTACTTTGTCAATAATTGACTTTCATATAATCAAAGGTTTTTTTTAGATTTTAGACTTTTTTTTTTAATTAAGCTAAACTGATTCAGGAACCATAATTAAATGATCCCAAAAAGATTCAAGATATTATCTGGTCATTTTCTAACATCTAAAAGAAAACATAGAGGACAATTCTGCTCAAAAAATTAACTTGCTTGTAGAAATTACAAAGTATCAACTATTCCAGTGATATTATGACATTGGTGGTAAATAAAATAAGTAATAGAAAAGGTATATACATAGACTGTGTTCAGAAAATCAATCAATAAATATATTGCTTTTCCATAGACTTTCTTTCACACTACAATCTGTAGTCTGGTGGCCCTCCCATTTACCACTCGTGAACAAAGCCATCTTTTATAGACTAAATGTTTGTGTTCATTCAAAATTCTATAGTTGAAATCTTAATTCCCATTGTGATGGTATTGAAAGGTGGGGCTTATGCGAGGTGACCAGGTCCTCAGGAATAGGATTAGTGGCCTTATAAAAGAGACTTCGAGAGCTCATTCACCCCTCTGTTAAGAGAGGATACTCCAAGAAGTCAGTTGTCTATGAATCAGGAAGTGGATCCTCATCAGACACCACATCTGCTAGTGCCTTGAACTTGAACTTCCCAGATTCCAGAACTTAAAAAAATAAATATATATTCTGTTCAAGCCTTGTAGTCTATGGTACATTCCATTATCATAGCCTAAATGGACTAAGACAGCTTCTCAGCGGAGGCAAGGTAATGTTACCAATGCTTCCTCTCTTAACAAGGATCCTGGAATTAAGCTGTGTTTGTGGTTTAGAAGAGACATTTGTCCAACTCAGTTACTTTCATATTTATATTCAAAAATTTAAAGTCCATGTATTAAAGTGATGACTTCTGAATTATGTATTTATTGACAATTAAAATATCAATTAAATAATACAGTAGACATAGACTGGTCAATTTGGGTCAAAAATAGTTTATTATTGGAAATAATGTATTTTTTTCAAGCAATAAAAGTACTTTGTCTGAATTAGATAAATAGTTCTCCATATTAAGGTCATTTTCTACATTTGTTTGAAAATGAGTCCTAGACTACATATTCAAAATCTTATTAGGAGAAAGAATTAGTTTAAGATTGGTATAACAAGTCAAACTTTGCAGATGGAACCAGGAAATTTAACCGCTGTTTCATTCATTTGAAAAACCTCCTCAGAGTCAGCCCAAGAGTGGAAACAGACTAAACTGAAATGTGGTGGAGTACTCTGTCCCCAGACATACCCGTGTCAAATTACACAGAGCAACTGCTGTAGACTTCCCCACAAAAGAAGACTGAGCACTCCAACATGCCCTGTGCAGGACAACCTGCTCACATTCCTACTAGATTAAATAATATGTTTCTGCATCTGACCAGATGAATTTTTTCGATAACATCAAACCCCAAATCCAAAAACTTTCAGCAGCCAGACGTTTAGTTCAAGATCTTCCCTAATTATTGCCAACACAGCAGCTGCCAGGAGCTCAGATCTGACCAACAGAGCATTTTCCATTATCCTACTACAAAGAGGGCGAAGGAGATCTTCCCACTCCCTGACTATCTGATTTGGCTGATATGGAGGAAAGTTGGGGGAGGGGAAAGGGAACAGAATAAAACATTTTGGCCATGCTAGGATAGTGGGAAAGTCCCTAAATAGTCTCATGAGTCCTAAAAGTTTTCTCATCTTTGTTTGGGGTTAAGAGAGATGCCAGAATATATGCAATCTTATTTTTAGTCTCATTCTTTGGAAAGGATTGAATTTCACTAACTTCAACAAGTTCATTGAAAGGTTAAAGAGTAAATATATGGCTTATCAGCATGCTGTTCTGCTTATTGAAAGAAAGAAGTTGGATGAAATCAATGATTTATTTTCAGCATTTCTAAAAGGAAGAGAAAACACAAAACATTGAAATCTATCTTGGCATAAAACAAATTAAATTTAATATGACTACAGAGTGGCATAGTACCAATCCATACAGGACTGACTTTTAGAGTATCCTTAAATTTATTAAAAAGAAAGAGAGGCAGGGATTATAGTGCTCAGAACATGGTACGAGAATATTCTAGGGTCGAAATCTCCAGCTCATGGTTTGGCTACTGCTTGAAAACTGGATCAACACTAAGTAGCACAATAAATGTCTAAACTAGACCTCACATAGCTGTTTAAGGCCTCTCGGGAACCTGAAAATCCCTCAGCCCTGCAGAGAATTTTTCCCAAGTACACAGGTCATTATTAATGAATCCCAGAGGAAAGAGAAACACAACAATGTGAATACATACCTTATTCAGTATTCAGGAGTAGTTTATAGAGCAGCTGTCATTTGCTTAACATTGTGTCAGATCCCGGGAAATCGCCATCCTCTAGGGGATTGTCCAGTGAAACTATCATGATGAAGATCACTGTGGTAAGTACCATAAATGAGAGACCCACAACATTTTGCAGGAATTGAGATTAAAAAAAATACAGTTTATAATTTTCTGAATGAATGGAGTCTTGAACAATGAGAACAAGACTCTGTGGGGATTTACCCAGGAAGGAGAAATAGTAACCTAGAAGAGAAAATTCCCTGTTGAAAGATGTAGAAGCTTCCAAGAGAGTACATTCAAGATGCAGAGGGTCCAAAAAAAAAGTTCTATGTTGCAAAGAGGATTCTGAAACAAGTTCTTCTATCCCTACTTGCATACCAATTTATAATATGGCTTTATACAAGGTAGGTTCTATTTCTTTACTCAGTAATATGAAGCTCAACCTTGGGATTTGGGACTTGCTTTGTCCAATGAGACATTATCAACTGTGATGTAAACACAGGTTTCAAAAGTGCTTGCTTTTTCCACACAGCAATAAGCCTCTAAGACCCTCCTGGAGGCACATGCCTGAGTCACCCCCTTTATGCTTGCTGACAACCAGCATCAACCACCAATCATGGGCCTGAGGCCATCAGAAACCAACCAGTCCCCAGTTGATCAGCCAGGTGACTGCAACCACATAAATGAGTCCAGATGAAACTGGCAAAAATGTATGACTCACAGAATAGTGAGCTGAGAAATTACTGTTCTCTGAAGCCACAGAGTTTTGGATCTGGTAGGTTACATGGCAAAAACTGATAGTTGTGGTATAGAAGAGTCTATCCATAAGGCTCTTGCATTTCAAAAGAAATGTATAACCAACAAAAAGGGATCCCTTTAAATAAACTCTTAAACACCTTATAGACTCTCTAGAATGACCAGATGATTGGAAGTAGAGTGTATGCTTCCAGAAATAAAAGCCGAAGTCACCCTGCAGAAATCCTTCCCTAGATGCAACACTGCCTCCACCACAGGGTCTGGCTACACAAAATTGCCTCTCTTACTTTAAAAACTGGACACTTTTAATAAAACCCCTACAATTTTTGGAGATGTACATAACTGTTGCCTTGATCATCATGATAGATTCTACAAGTGACTTCTTCATTTGCATCACGAGTTTCCGAATTAAAGTCTCCAACAGGTCTCTATGATTTAAAGTCAGGCAATACAACTGCCCTCGGTAATGGAAACAGGGTAGCAGGGGACTGAATTTGTGGCTTTAATCTTATGAAAGAATGAGCTTAAAAAACAATACATTCTCTGAAAATAGAAAGGTTAAAGTTGCCAGGAAGCAACAAATAATTCATAAATGTGCATGAAAGTCCATCCTTCATATTAATGTCATTCTTTCTTAAAAATGCAAACAACAATAACAACAGATATATTCCTCCTATCCTAATTCAAGCATCATTACTCAAATATAAAACTTGCATATGTTCTCCTCCAAGGAGGCTCACAAAGTTCTAACAGGACAAATAGCTGCAAGTCCAGAGTTTGAATGACACCCTTACTCTTCTAGTTCTGTCACATCTCTTTTATTGTTGAAGAGTCTATAAACTACTAGGATTATAAAGTTCTCCACCATTAAAATAACCTACACAAAAGGAAAAAAGAGCAAGGGGGGGTTATTAGAATACTCAAATACATACATGATACATGAAAGAAGAGCACTTTTTGATTCTGCAAGCAGCCACAAGGATACATTTAGATTTTATATTATTTCCCCACCTTCATCCAAATTATGTTCCTTCTATTCTCATCCAGCTTCCCAGTTGGTTCGGGTTCTTTGTCTGTTGAGGCAACAGAAACCTTTATTGCTCAGAGATCCTATTACTCAGAGATCAAATCAAGAGGTCCTAACTTTATGCTGTTTCCATTTTTGCAAATTTCTTTGATGTCTGGCTTATAATCTTTCATTAGTTTTTATCATTGCATGATAATATCACAGTACCTGTGTTCCTAATATGCTCCTCTCTGCCCCCACTGGATAGCAATCACACTAATGTCAGGCAGAAGAAGACCCTTTTGGCACACAGCAGAAAATAATTAGGTATGATAAAATGAAGCCAATTTATCACTCATCTCTATGAACTTAGGGTCCCTTCCTTCAGAGCCCAGATCATGGAATCAGCAAACTTTTTCTTCAAGGACAAGACAGAAGCTGTTTCCAGCTAAGAAACAAAGACACAGTGTGCCTACTTACATAGCCACTTAAACTCATACCATTTAAAAATAAAAACTAATCTTATTTCATGTAAAACAAAACAAAGCAAATCAAAAAACAGGCCACTAACCAGAATTGGTTCCTAGGAGTATAGTTTGCTGACCTCATTCTAAATTACACTGGGCATTTTGAGCATGTCAAAGTATTTTAGTCTTGATCATCACCATGTCTAGATTTCAATCAATAAATAAGGCAAACAACTAGAACATTTTCCAGCCACTGGGATGGTATGTATATGTGTATTACTATGTTCAGTCTAGTCTAAGATCATGCTTCTCTTCTCTTGATGTAATACCCACATGAACTCTCTGGGTCGTTTTGTTTTTTGTTTTGTTTTGTTTTTATGGTGCTGGGGATTAAACCTAGAACCTCAACAATGCTTGGCAAGTTCTCTACCACTAAGCTCCATCTCCATCCCAACTCCAGGTTCTTCTTCATATAAATTAGCAAACCTGTACAATCCTTAAGTGTATAAACCTGCTCCTCTCAGGTTTTCTTTTGCAAATACGTCTACATCCACACCAGGACACTGATTCTGGTTGTACACCTGGAGTTGCTGGAGTGTGACAGCTTCAGGAGAACCCTCTTTACCCCATTAAGTAATCATACAGGTGAAGTAATAACCTGGCAAGGCAGAAACAGGCTCATTAGACAAAGGAGGAAAGATAGCTTCTTGTTCAAACCATTTTATTTTAGCAGAAAATAGATTTATTAAATGCATTTAGTTAGCTTGTCATTATTCTAAAATGTTTTAGAATCTTCTCTGGAAACCAAATTTACTGTTTCTCTTGTGGCAGCTCTATGGCCCAAGATGTACTCCAAGATGGAAGCTCCCAAGCTGTCCCCACCAACCCCAATCAGGATGCAATTGCTAGAACTTCTGCTTCTTCAGAGACTGGGCTCTGTCTATCTCTACCCCAACCAATAGCAGAGGCTCCTGCTTTTCTGTGACTAGCTTACAAATTCTTTGCTTAGATGGGTACAGATGATCCTCAATTTATGATGAGGTTAAGTCCTAATCCACCCATCGTAAAGGGAAAATACATTTAATGAACACTGTCTTCGGGTTTATGTAATCACAGTTTATCCACAGAGTACACTGTATGTAGTATATAGATTGTTTACCCTCATGATCATGTGGCTTCCTGGCAGCTGCAGATTATTGCTACAGCCATGCAGCATTTACACACAGAATATTATCCCACAGATTTTGCCTGGGAAAACATCAAAATTCAAAGTACAATTTCTACTGAATGTGTATTACTTTCTTACCATGGTAAAAATGAAAAATCATTAAGTCAAACCACTGTAAGTCAGAGGCCGCCTGTGGTCATATTTAAAGAGATTTAGATTTATCTTACATCCCAATTATGAAAAAAAAAAGCATAGTTTTCTGGCTTCTGCTTCAAGAAGATACAAACTCAAATTGCTCTGCAGTACTGGGAAGGCAAATAGTACAATCACCTTTCAAAGATGCAAAGTGACTTGTTTATGAGCCTTCAGCAAGAAGTAATAGCACAGCAATTCTTTTTTTTTAAATTGGTGAATTATTTTTAATGGTAGATAATGACAGAATTTATTGTTACATATATGCACATGCACACAGTATAACAATATAATTTGGCCAATATCACTCTGAAGTACTTCCCTTCTCACCCCCACCTTCCACCCCCTGGTCCCTTTCCTCTACTAATCTCCCTTTTATTTTCATGAAATCTGTCCTCCTCTCATCTTTCTTTTCTTTTTCCTCTCTAGCTTCCATAGATAAAAGCACAGCCATTCTAATTAAGCTCTCCATCCCCTGAGCTCACCATCCCTACCACCACACCCAGCAGCCATAGCATATGAATGGAAAACAAACACAGGAGTATAGATAAAATTGCCCAGATGCTGTGCAAGACATGAAGTAAAACAACTGACAACAAATCCTGAGCAATCTCATATTTTAAAACATGGGAGAAGAGATTCTCATTAAAACAAACAGAGAGGGAGGACAGTTGAAAAGCAAGTTAGGAGAAAATGAGTGTCAAAGATCCAGAGCAAAGGGAGAGATTTAAAACAATGGTTGTGAAAGGTGTTAACAACCATTCAGAAGTCAAGAGAGAAAGGACTATGCTTATGTGTACCCATCCATGTCTAGGAGTCAGCAATCAGTTGAGGCAGGCAGCTTCCTCTGACAAGTAAAGTCCTGGGAGAAGTCAGGGTGGAATTGTTTGGCAGGAGTGGAATACTTCATGCTTCCTTTTCAACAGCTCAAGAGGACAGAACGATATTTAGAGATGGACAAAGTGTTGTCTATGTTCAAGATGAAAGAAACTTAATCAGGGTTATATGTCATTTTCTTGGTGAAGAAGAATGGCCTCTTGAATTTCTGGGGGCAGCAATGAAAAATAAAGTTCTCAAGGAGTAACAGGAAGATTTGAAATGGACACTCTGGGAGCAATTAAAGTGCATGAAGCGGAACCATGGATATGCAGTTTCGGGCCATACCCAAGATCCCTGCTAAGGCTGGCATCCATAAATTCAGAAGTCTTCCTGTAAACTCAAAGGTAGTGATAAGAATAAAGACCTGGGGCTACAGTAAGAATATGGCATGAAGATAAGAAAGCAAAGAACTTTGAAGTGGAGGTCGGAAGGTCTTCTCAGGATCTATCCTATGTTTGTGAGAAAGTGACCCCAGAGGGTTGAGAATAGTAAGAAGAATTCAAGAGTCTGAAAGTTCCTAAGCAAAAATGTTTTGTTTGTAAGTGAAAATCTTCATCAAAATAGTAATAGAAGAGAACAAAGTAAAATTACTTGGAGCCAGGCTTCATGCACCTCCAATCACGGTGGTGCATGCCTGTGATCTCAGTGGCTGGAGAGGCTTAGGCAGGAGGATCATGAGTTCAAAGCCAACCTCAGCAAATTAGCGGGGCACTAAGCAATTCAGTAAGACCTTGTCTCTAAATAAAATACAAAAAAGGGCTGGGGATGTGGCTCAGTGGTTAAGTGCCCCGGAATTCAATCCCTGGTACCAAAAACAAAACAAAACCAAAAACAAAAGCCCTTGGAGGTAAAAAGACAGTGGAGGAATAGAGGAAAGAGAAAAAAGGCAGGTGAGACTGAACCTGAGGTTTGAAAGTGGCTTGTGAAACACAGATAATGGAAGTAAATGTTCCCTCTTCTCCATGTCCCTGTCCCTAGGTAGTGACACTCATGCCAGACTCTGCAGTTGTATAAACACTGTCTTCACAGCCAAAGCCTCAATAGAACATGAATAAATGCTTCTCTAACTTATTTATAGATGACATTTAAACAGACATCTATCAAGACATTGTGTTTCCTGTAGGGAACAGCATAGATTTGATGATGTCACATTTCAGGACCTGAATAGGAGAGGGAACAAGTTAGTATTTTTATTCTGTATCCCAAAAACATACCTTTATAACTTTTAAATGTATGGAAGGTATTGAAAAATGAAAAGAAAACTTATTCAAAATTATTCATCCACTCAGTTCATATTCATTGAAACTTTTATAATATAATCAACTATAATAGTCTTTGGAATATAAGTATTATGGTTTGGTATGAGGTGTTTCCCAAAATCTCCTGTGTTAATGTAGGAATATTCAGAGGTGAAATGATTGAATTATGAGAGTTATAACCAATCAGTCCATCCTAGTTTGAATGGACTAATTATGTCATAGAATGTGGCTAAAAGGTAGGATGTGGCGGAGGAAGTGGGTCACTACGGAGTGTGTCATGGAAGGGTAGGTGCCTCTTCCCTACGGACCCTTTCTCACTCTCTTTCTCTCTGCTTCTTTGTTGCCAGGAGAGGAGCAGCCTCCCTCCACCATGGCGTTCCACCATGATTGCTGCCTCACTGTGGGCCCAGAGTAATGGACTTGGCTATCTATGAACTAAGACCTCTGAAACTGTGAGCCCCAGATAAACTTCCCTTCTCTAAGCTTTCTCGTGGAGTATTTTGGTTACAGCAACACAAAGCTGATTAAGACACTAATGATGAATTCCTTGTGGAGCTTGCAGATGAGTTGGAAGATGACAGTATCTAAACTATGTAAGTGCCAGTAAGAAACACAACGAGAGTGCAAGTCACAGGAGACTGACCAAGTCTGCAGTGTCAGTCAAGTCCTTGCCGTGGGTGTTGGAACTAATATCTATAAGAAGAGCGCAAAAGAATGAAGATCTGGAAAATGGTCAGGAAAACAATATGTAGTCCAGGTGAAAAGGTATGTGGTCTGAGTCAAAGACCCAAGTAAGCAAAAACACTGGTGAATTCCAAGAACTTGGGGGGAAAAAGCCAGAGAGTGGCAAGGTTAAAAGTAATTCATGGTGAAGCTAATGGGGACGGGAAGGCCACATCACCTATGTGAACAGGTTCTGTAATCAAAAGAATTGAAAAAAGTCTTTTCCTCCAGGGAATGTTAACACTCCTTGAATGGTTTTGAGAAGGTGAGGGACATAATCAGATTTTTCTTTCACAAATCAATATGTCTGTTGAAAGCATTAAAGGTGAAAGGGTGGAGAGGTAGCTTTAGGGATAGAAGGTGTTCAGACCAAAATAATAGCAGTATAAATGGAGAGAACTAAAAGGTTTAGGAAATATATAGAAACATAGATTAGAAATTCCAGGTCAGAAAAGGAAAACAAAAATGGTAGTTTAGTCTAGGATTCTAACTTGCTCAGCTGGGTAGATGTTAACAATAAACAATGAGATATAAAACCCCTAGAAGAAGACAAGCCCTTAAGGAAACAACCTTGAGAAGAGTTTTAGTTGCTTAAATTCTCTAAAAATGAAATATTTACAAAACAGTACACTCCAATGGCCTACAGGCAATTATGGACTAGAGATACATAGTTGAGGGTCACTTGTTGTCTAAAGGATATTTGAAGCTATTTGCATGAATTAGAAGATAGAATGAGGTGAGAAAAGGCTAGAAACAAACCTTAAAAAAACAATAGTTAAGGGGCAAAGGAAGAAGAAGAAACCTTTCTGAAAGATTCAGGGAAAGAACACCCAGAGGGATTAAAGGAATTCTTGATAACATGTAAAGAGGCCAAGGAAACAAGATTTCAAGAAAGGCGCGAGATTTTTCAAATGCTACTTAGAGGTCAGGTAAGACCCATATTTAGTAACAAGGAGGCCTAAACTTTTCTTTAACATGATAGGGCGATGGAGAAGAAGCCAGATTGTGTGGTGTGAGAACTGACAAATGGAGAAAAAGAGGGATTGCAAGCAGACAACTTTCTTGACAACTCTTTTGAGAAGTTGAGCAATTAAGGCTAGAGAAGAAATAATGGAATTGTGTTTGGCTTCTCCAAAATAAATCCCATCCCTACCCCCCCCCTTTTTTTTTTTGGCTCATACAAAAAGTAAAACTTAATAGAGCATTTAAAATTGGATGGTTTTACATAAAAATCCAACTGTTCTTGAAATGTCCACCAATTTGGCAACAAAGATTTATATTCTCTCTCTCATTTGCCAAAAGAGAAACTTGCAGGTGAAGAATCTAAGTGACTTGTCCAATATCACAGCAAGACAAGGGCTGAAACCCATGACTACTGAGACCCAGTCCTGTGTTCTCTACATAATCCCATTCTGCTTCTCAAGAAGTTTCCAGGAATAATAGCATACATTCCAGTGCAATTCTGGAATGATCAGATACATCCAATTCAAGCTATTCATATGATTCCGACCTGGAACCAATTTGTACCCTAAATGTGCAGCATGAAATCAGAGCCCCACAGTATGCAGATCTCTGTCCCTGTTTCAACAGCTTCTGGGGCTGAAAGAATGTTCCCTCTTATTCAAAAGAAAGCTGCAAGGATGCCTGGAGACATTTCTCTCAGAATCAATTACTGCAGATGCGCACACACACTGTCAGTCATGACTCACTAAATGATGAAAGTCAGAGAGAGTCAAGAATCCAATAAGAAATAAAACACTTGGCCAGGTTCACGTCTTATACTCACAATGGCTGCCCTCCAAATGTCTGGTCTCTGGGATGGAAATATCTTTCCTTAATTCTGTTATGGTTCTTTGCTCAAGGGGAGCTACTGTTCCAGCAATCAATAAAACTCAAAACTAGTCCTTCTGTCTTTGTTAGGAAAATTATTATTTGCTCTATAGTGTGTGTATGTGTATGTGTGTGTGTGTTATTCAGTGAACCTGTATTTTATTCTAATGTTTATGTAAGCCTTATTGGCTATAACTGTATAATTAATGAAACTGATTTGAAAAACAATTAGTTTTCATAAACATAATAACTCATTTTTCTTTTATGCTTTCAGTTTATCTTTTTCTAGGTTAGTTCTGAAAACAAAAGAGAGAATTTTAAAATGTCCTTCAAATTAGTGTACTAGATGTGGTGGTATGCATCTCTAATCCCAGCTACTTGGGAGGCTGAGGCAGGAAGAACACAAATTCTAGGTCAGACTAGTTAACTTAGTGAGACCCTGTCTCAAAATACAAAGTTAAAAAGAGCTGGGGATGTATTTCAGTAGTAAAGCAACCCTGGGTTCAATTCCTAGTACAAAAAAAAATTAGTTATCCAATACATATAAAAGTAAAATAGGAGTATGTGCCTCTTTGAATATTTGTCAACATCTTGAACTTGCAGAAATCATAATGGTTCCTGTCAAAACTTAGGTTCTCTAGGAAGTCAGTCCTGAGGTACATTAAGTATATAAGAGATTTAGGAGAGAATTCCCTTGAAATCACATTGAAAGAAAGAAAGGAGAGGAAATACAAGGGGAGGGGAAGGAAGGAAACATAGGCAGAGGGACATGGTGGTTACGATACAGTCTCAACCAAGACCTCAGCCAATCTTGTGCAGAGTCTAAGGCTGAGATGACTGTCCAGAGTTCTCCTGCCTAGACCAAAGGCCCAGGCATTTTTAGCCCATGTCTATCACTGGAAATGGCTCCCCGGGAAAGGGCCATAATAGAAGCAGTTATTCAAATATACCTCTCTCCCTTGCCCTAATATATACATTGATATTTCATTTCTGTCTTTTATCCTAACTATACTGCCAAACATTGCAAGAAGAGAAATATAACACATATATATGTTGATTGGTAACATCAGGAAGAAACCCTTACTAAAGTTAGAAAACTACTTTATTCCAATGCACATCCCTTCCTTTTCCTGCCCCTGAACCCCAAACCCCCATCCCCACATTGTTCATTCAAATTCTAAGTGCTGTTTCTTCCTTCAGCCATGAAAGAAACATGGAGAAGATGCCTAACTATCCACTGTTCCTCGTAAGATTAAAAAGTTCTGTGGTCACTTCTAGATACTGTTCTAAATCAATTTCCTCTCACTAATCAACATATTAAGATCTATGCAATTTTCTTAAAAAATAGAATTTAGGATTAAAACTGTCCCCTTTCCAGGATTGTATCAGATTAGCTGCCTCTAAGACAAGAGGTTTTGGTGGATTTCTTTATTTTCACCCGGCCAATTCTTCACCATCCACCCCAGGAATCTGTGACTTCTGGTCTCTCTCATTTTGAGTGGAGGGGGCAGAAGAGGGGATAGACTAGAGAGTAGTTGCTAATGAGGAGCCCTGTGTCTTTTCAGCTGATTCTCAAACTCCAAATAGAACCTGGACCCATAAGACATGACTTCCTGTGTAATGTCATGCAGCTATCACACTCCTTAGGGTTGTTGGGCATTCTAAATGTTCCAACTGGATGAGAAACCCACAAGTCTTTAGAACGCATTCTGAGTTCAGAGCTGGGGATCTGCCACTGATGTCCCAGATATCTCTTTGCTTTGTTTGAAACTTTTTCTTGACTATATTCTTTAAATTACTTAGTAAATCTTGATATCAGCTAAAATCTTTAGTTCCCATGAGTCTGATTTGACAAACAGGTCCCATAAGTGGATAGAGAGAAATTTGACCATACACTAAAGATACCAGCCCCATGCACCAAGGGGGCATAAGTTCGTTTATCTATAGCATATAATTTATAATCTAGTGTGCTACCATGAAAATGGGTTCATGGGTATTATTACAAATATAAATGACTCATACCATGATTCGAAGTCCTACCTCCAGAATTAAAACTACAAGATTAACAAAATGAATGAAGCAAAAATGTTGTTTATTGCCTCCTATAACTTAAGTATCTCAGATCATTTCCAGAGGCCCATTTTCCAGTTCTCTTTCCCTTGAGGCTTTATTACCAGAGTCCATATGGGACTCCCAGAAGACTTATCTCCAAGAAGAAAGAGTCCAAGTCCCAACTGGCTCAAGCTACAGGCCAGAATCAGGTCTAATTTGTTGTGAAGACATAAGCTGGGTCATGGGCTCACCTGAACCAGTAATTGTGGCCAGTGAGGTGGCATTACTAGGAGTGCAAGGGAAGAGGTCCCATGTTAAATGAAATGCAGGGCCGATGCCACAAAGTACAGAGGAGAGGCTGGGATGTCAAAATAGCACATGCCCGCCACATCACCATTTCACTGGTGGAAAGGCCAAAGTAGATCAAGGTTAGGACTGGCAAGTTTTTCAATTATAGTAGTGGTTTGCTATATATCGCAGAGTTCACAACATACTAAGTTTATGAGAAGTGAAGAAAAAATATAAAGTCAAATAAATTTGGAAAAGCTTATTTGGAAATTTGGCAAAAGAGATAGAGAGGATATAGATAGAGAACCAGTAAGCCCACATTTTTCTGAAACCAAGCCCTGAACATCCTTTAATAATCATGTTTCAGAATTTCTAATTTTACTTCCTTTTTTGTTTTCTTCCTACTCTTCCATCTACTATTCAATATGTATCAAAGGTACTATTCACAGCTTAGAAATACCTGTAGAGTTTCAAGAGGATTTTTAAAATAACTTTGTAACTACTCATTAAATCATCATTCTGACCTTAAGATCTATGCACTGTTTGTCTTTTCTCTAAACTTTTGAAGAAAATAATTACAAATTATATTCTTCCCTTCATTTTCTTTTTTGTATAATTCAATAAAATGACAAATGCACTTTTTGGAAATATTAATCATTTTCTTTTGAGCGAATTTGCTGACATAAGTTTAAAGATACATATTTTTAACAGGTTAAAATTATTTTTCAAGGATAAAATTTCATTCCATAAAATGTGTGAAAACATAATACAAAAATCAGGCCATTCATTCTCCATAGATTTGTTTTCTGTCATGTAATCCAAAATACGTAACCAAAAATGAAAACAAAAATAAATAAAGGAAAGAGAAAATGTGAATCAGAAAAAAAGTTAGCTGGGCACAGTAGCACAAGCCTGTAATCCCAGCACTTAGGGAGGCTGAGACAGAAGAATCACAAGTTCAAAGCCAGCCTCAGCAATGGCGAGGCGCTAAGCAACTCAGTGAGACTCTGTCTCTACATAAAAAACACAAAAAATAGGGCTGGGGGTGTGGCTCAGTGGTTGAGTGCCCCTGAGTTCAATCTCCAGTACCAAAAAAAAGAAAGAAAGAAAAAGAAAAAAGTATCAGAGAGGAAAATTAGCAAATGTACTTCAGTATCAGCAAACTTTGAACACTCATGTTCGATGCAGAAAGTACATGGCCTGGTAGAAGTTTTCTGAGAATCTGAGGAGTCCTGCTCATTGACATTTGCTTTGTCAAATGACTTTAGCCCTAGATCTGAGCTTCAGGGGCATGACAAAATTCAAAAGCAGACAATGGACTCAGGAAACAAAGCTCATAAACCACTGATCGATATGACTCAGGACTACTGTCCCCACAGGCAGTCTCTGTTCTAACTCTATGTCAAATTTAAAGCTAGACTCGGTGCTTTTCTGCTTTCACCTCAGGGATCTACTTGTACCAAATTCTGCCGTGTTGCAGTAGAGGCTATTGGATATTTTAGAGGAGACATGTAGGAGGAAGCCCTACTTTGTATACCTACAATAATTTGTGTGCAGAATTTCTCCAGGAAACATGGAAATTCCCCCAAATTTCTCTTTACCATGATCCGAAAAGGAACTTCCTCTTATTTCTGATTCCTCCCTTCTGATCCCTATGGCATAAGTCCTAAAACTAAGGCTCAGTTGAGAGCTGCCTTGACATCTGTTGAAATCCAAAGGCTTAACCACAAGTTTCTGTCTCAACTCTACAAATAAGGTTTCCTAGTCAAACAACCCTCCTTATCAAGTGGACTAGGTACAGGCCACTTATCTCTGAGTAACAGGTTTCAGTTCTCTGCTACTTTCAGTTCTCTTGAATTATTCAAGCCAGCCAATCATGTCCTTCCCCAGGAATTAGGGGCAACCCAACCTCTTGGTACTGCAAATCCACCCTCCCACAACTTTTGGTTGTTCACTCTGTCCTGAGGGCAACCCTCGTGTGCCCCTCCATGGCATGCTGTGTCCTCCTCCCTTCAGTGGTAGTCCATGTGACTAAATCACCATTGACCTCATCTTGCAGTGTTACTATTTTTTGTTCACTAAACCCCTAACTCTACGACAGGAATATAGAAGGTAATTAAAGCACATCCTTCTATCTCATCTGCCCCATGTAACGTCCAGCACTTCTTAAGCAAAATAGAACTCTCTTCTAACTTCTAAATGTTCATTTCATTTGTGTACCACTTCAAGAATGGGAAAAGTCTTTATGGTGAGGTACATTGATTTAGTCAGGCTTCTGTCACTGTAACAAAATATCTGAGAAATTCAACTTGTAAGGAGGGTGGGTTTATTTATTTATTTTGGCTCACAGTTTCAGCTCTATAAAGCTGAAGTTCAATTTGTTGTGTGAAATATAACTGCCAGGAGACCAAGCCATTAATATTCTTTTACCTCCTCTATGAAGATCTAAATTAAAACCAAGTCATGTTCCTGAATATATGTGTGTGTGTGTGTGTGTGTGTGTGTGTGTAATATATTTGGGTTTTGATTTGATAGCACACATTTGCTTGACCTCTTTCTTTTACATCTTACTCCTCTCTCTTGCCAATTTTCAGGGAAGTCTTCATAATAGGTAATTTGCACAGGAGGCTTTATTTCAGGATTTGCTTTTGGAGAACCCGCTTTAAGAGACCATCCTTCTTCTACAGAGCAGAGTATCTTCAAACAACATGAAACATATTACCCTTGTCCACCTTGAAGCATCTTAAATTGGTCAGGTTCATCTTACACATCTTTCTTCCAGCACTAGAGATATTTCATATTTATGTTGCCTTTTGAATGTGTCTAATTTTGTCAGTTGTGTGTTGACTCTATAACTTAACTTGAAATTTTGTTATTTCCAATTGTTTTATTATGTTTTTTGCTATGCATGACCACATGCCCTTCGACAAGGCAATGGTTATTCTCTCATTTTGAAAATGAGACATCTCAGGCTAGGGGTGAGAGTGCACCCATACATGTCATTTGGAAGTAATGGTGCTGAGCCCAGGAATTCAGTTCTTCTGGCTCCTAGATTGATTAACACATTTATCAATCACTTTTTAAGACTATGTCTTCACCTACTGGAAGTAATTAAGATTGTTTTCGTATTGTTCTTAAAATCTCTTAGCTCAGCTACATTTTACAATCAAATACCAAGCAACAGAAGAGGTCCTATATGGAACATCAGAGAAGCCTAGGACATTTAATTTTATGCATATGTGACAAATCATTACATGTGCATACTAAATCTCCCAACTGTCATTTGTGCTCTGGGTGAAGTCATGGGTAAATTGCCCAACAATGGTTACATCAGTCTTCAACAAGATCCAAAAAATTCCTCAGCATGCATATAAAGGTGTCAGCAGAGAAAAGTATCTTTTCTGAATTTGGATCCAAAGATCTTAATTTAGATCTAAAAAGAAAAAAATTTATTTTGTACAACTCAACTTCTATATGGGATCACATGTTCTTGTGACCTCACACCTCAGAGTATTTTTCTTCCTGCATCAGTCTCAGAAATTTTCCATGGCAGAGAAATAAGGGGGGAGATTATCTATACATTTTGAGCTATAAAATATAAAAAATATATAATACTATTTTATTATTCTTGAAAATATTCTATGCTTATTCCTCTTCTGTCATTTTTATATAAATGTATTTCTTTATAATCTCAATTTAAAATGTTGCATTTGATAAAATAATCATGTTACTTTATGTTAATAGGAAGCAAACTCAAGAGCTTGTAGGGATGTATTGACACGTCTCAGTATTTTAGAGCATTTTCTCTCAATTACTCATTAAATATTGTAATTCAGTGATGCATATTCAAACATTCATTGTGATTTTGCTGAAGAAGACTGGGGGGTTGTCTTAGAGGTCATGTTGCCTATTCTCTATACACAAAAAGGTTTTCTTTGTTGGTAAGAGCAATGCTGATTGAATTGAGACCACCATTGTCATAAAAAAAAAAAATCCACATCTGTTCTATCATAAAAAAGTACATGGAAAAGCTATTTATTTCTTCTTGTTCTAATAACAATTTCCTGAATAAATTTAGTTCTCTTTGAGACTACAAATAACATTGAAGAAATGTGAAACCTATTATATCATGCTAGCACTTAGCCAATGTATTCTATTCAACAAATATTTGTTGATTGCCTATTATATGCCACACACTCTTCTAGACCCTGAAGTTATAGCAGCGAATGAAACAAATTGAGACTCTCATGGAATTTTTATTTTAGTGGTGCAATATAATACCAAATAGTTATTTTAAAAATGAAATCATATAAGAGAACACAGTGAGAGGGGTGACTAGAATAATTTTGATAGGATGGTCAAAGAAAACTTGCCAGGTGAAGACCCAAAGATATGAGTAAGCTACTCATATACATATTCAGGCAGAAAGAGAGAATAAAAAGATCCTAAGTCAGAAATATGCTCAGCAGTGCTGGAAGAACAAGATAGTATAGCAAGAAAAATTTTAGAAGTTTGAGAACATTGAGAATGAGATCACATAGAACTTTGGAGTCCTTTGTAAGAACTTTGGGATGAAATAGGAAAATTTTAAAAGGGTTTTAAGCAGTTAAAAGGAAGGATTGAAATAATCTGAATCAAGTTTTAAAAGTCAAACATTTTTTAAAAATCTGCCAACTATGCTGAGACTCTACTGTGGGAGGCCTGAAAACAGGGAATCAATTAAGAGGCTCTTGAAATGGTTCATGGAATTGAAAATAGTAGTAGCAACGTAAAGGATGAGGAATGATTTGATGGTGAATATACATTTTTTTTTGGTACTAGGGATTGAACCCAGGGGTGCTCAACCATTGAGTGACATCCCCAGTCCTTTTTTATATTTTATTTAGAGACAGGATCTTGCTAAGTTGTTTAGGGCCTCGCTAAATTGCTGAGGCTGGGTTTGAACCCATGACCCTTCTGTCTCAGCCTCCAGAGCTACTGGGATTACAGGCATGAGTTACTGCATATATCCAGCAGTGGATATATTTTGACTGTAAGGCCAATAAATTTTTCTGACAAATTGGATGAGGGATATGAAATGAAAATAGAAACATAGAGCAACTCAAATATTTTGCTGAGCAACTAGTAGAGTGGGCTTACAATTTTATTTTGTGTTTTTTTAAATTTTATTTATTTATTTTTATTTGTTGTTTTTAGATATACATGACAGTGGGGTGTATTTTGACATATTATACATACATGAGGTGCAACCCATTACAATTTTGACTCTATTCTAGTGGTTGAACACTATGTGGAGTTACAATTTTTATGCATTCATATGTGAGCATAGGAAAGTTATATCAGATTCATTTTACTGTCTTTTCTATTCCCATTCCCTATTCATCCCTTCATTCACCTTTGACTAATCCAGTGAGCTTTTATACTTCCCCTCCCTACCCTCCCTTTTTATGGGTTAGCATCCACATATTAGAGAGAACATTCAGCCTTTGATTTTTTGGAACTGCCTTATTTAACTTAGCATGATATTCTCCAGTTCCATCCATTTACCCGCAAATGCTATAATTTCATTATTCATTCATTAGTTCATTCATTCATTCATTCATTCATTCATTTGAGATAGGGAAGACCATAGGAATACTGGGGCAAGCAAAGAGATCAGCAGTTTGATTAAAACATTTAGATGACCAAGGGAGCAGGACTTGTGGGCAGTCAGATTGAGTCTGTGGTTTGAAGGAAAGTCTGGGCTAGAGATATACATCAGAGTTGCCCACTTACAGACAGCATGTTGAGCCATGAAACTTGCCAAGAACACTTAAGGGAGTGGGGTTAGACAAAGGAGGCAAATGATAACTTTAAACACTATAGTGTTTATTACTGTGCATGTTCCTAAGCAAGAGCTATATAGATATGACTTTCACATGTTCCCAAGTTCTCCATTTTTTTTTTTGCATTTGTACAAAATAATCAAAACTTGACATCATCCTGCCATAAAATTCTCTCTTCTCTACATAAGACTAAAACACAGGTTGCAAAAATATTCTTAGTGCTGGGGATTTCTATTTATGGAACTCTTTTTTCAGAAATTAATGGTTGATTGTGATGATGTCAGACAAAGAATGGTATACAGTGGAAGAATTAGACCTTATCAAACCATGTAATTACCACCAATAATCTTTCCTTTATGGATAACTGCCCCAAATATTTCTTTATCTTTGTAATTCCTCCCATAACCAATAATTTCCTTTCATTTATGATGCTTTCTGTAGTTCTTCTCAGATTGGACAAATCTACTTATAAAACCTACAGGTATATGTGCATATGTGCTGATATATTTTCGTTTTATTCTGGAACCCTCCAACTTTCTTGTTACTTTATTTTTGTAGAAATAAAACTGTGACCAAACACCCCTACCATATAAGAGACATAATACTGCAGGATAGATCTTCAGGAGAAGGAGTATCAGGCCCAACAGCGAGAGAGATAAAGAGAGAAGCGGGGGGGAGATATATAAATACAGGTAAATTTATAAGCTATACTAAAACAATATTAGACTATTTATACCACTGGACTTTAACCTGTGTGCTCAGTTTAATGAACTATTTTATACATTTCATATTACATACAACATATATACATTATAGCTTAAAATATGTATTTAAGTTGAAATTGTGGTGCTCTCCAAGTAAGAAACAAAAGCAAAACTAGTCTTTTAATCAAACTTTTTTGGGCACTTATCTGTCACACCAACACAATTTTGCATTCTTGAATATATGAATAATTAGATAAGAAGTATTGTTTTGCGGTTTTGTAAGCAAATGTTGAGTCCTCACAGAAGCACTTGGAGGGAAAAAAGAGTATGCCATTAAGAAATCAGTGTCAAAATTGATAAACCCAGCTTTGTGTACTTTAGGCAATGATCATTTATATTCCATCCATCCCCTGGGTACTTGAAATGATCCACCAACAGCTGTTATGATGGATGAATGTGTACCATTTGACATCAATATGGCAGATGTGTGTACTCTTTGCAGCTGTCAGAGTATAATAGAAAGGGCAGCAAAATCCTTCCAAAGTTGTGTCTATAAGAAAACACAAATATCTTGCATTTTTACATAAGTTAGGAAGACAATACCAAAATTCAAGGAATAAAAAGGAAACAAGCAGCTTGTTTTGCAATGTGTGGAATTCACTAATGAATAGTTCATTGTTGGGATACAGAGAATCATTTTTCCCATTTTGAAAAATAAAGACACATCTCTCTTTCCCATGTCTGCTCATTGGCTTTGCTTGATACTGGTTCTAGGTTAACAGGGAGAAGAAATCCATTGCTTTGGTCAATGCCATCACCACCAATTCACTGCTGAGGCATTTCAGACCAAAAACACAAACACACACATACCTGCAAACATACACACAGCAACCCTTTACAATAGAAGACATAACATACATTTGCATTTAACTGAGTTGTTGATAAATTGCTCTGAAAATAAAAATGTCTCTCAAGAAAGTGTCATCAATTTGATGATAAATGATAACCATTTGGAAATGATGATGTTAATTGTTGTTGTCTATTCAGGATTACTTGAATTTGTCATTTAGATTTTTTGTGTGTGTATATTTGAAACATAACAGAACACATGCTTGGTTGAGAGGTACTTCTTCAGTAATAGTTTCCCCATGGTGGATCTTGTTATCTATGACTTGAAGCTCGACTTCACCACTCTTTTCTGAATGTGGTCAAATTGCTGGCTGAGAAATCAAGGAAAAGGACTTGGTAAGGATATTTGAAGCCTTTCCTATTTCACTGACAGAAAGTTGACTAAAATCAAGAAAAGCACCACACCCTCAGCAGAACTCACCAAGTGTGAAAACCTAAGCAGAACTGCATTTCAAAACATATTTTCCTATAAAAGAAATTAATTCTCCACTATAATTGCCAAAGTCTTTCCAAGCCTAAAACATTATGATTCTAATAAATATATAGAAATACAAAATGTTTTACTTGTCCCTGAAGAAAATACTGGTATTAACACTTTATGCATTATAATTGGGACTTATTTAATGAAAACCAAAGTTTTTCCAACTTGTGTTAGTCTGTACAAATGTAAAGAAATGAAAAACTTTAGAAGTGACTCCAGTCATTCCAGACATTTTTTACTGATAAAAATCAAAAAGGACCACTTCCAAGTTCTAAAAATTGGCTGAGATTCTGCAACTGGCAATTGTCGGCAGATTTTCATTCCCTCCCCTGTATTGTGAGTCTGGTTTTTGTGTAGCAAACTCTTTGAAGTCCATGGGAGTTCTCCATGCAGAAGAACTGGTGTCTGGTAAATTAGGTCTTTGCTCCCCTTACCTCCCCCAACATTTTGTAAATGGTTGGTGTTGGACTAATATATATTCATGTTGTAACTTCTGCTTTTCTTCATAATATCATAAAAAGATGCACTTAAATTGTACAATCCAGAGAAAATATTAACCTTTATGTTTTCTAAAAATAAAACCACTTTATACAATTGAAATGAAAATGACTTTTACAAATTAATTATAACTAGTTTATAGAACAAGAAAATCAAATATATATATATTTGATTTTATATCTCTCTGTCTTTACCTGCCTCTACCTCTCTCTGTCTTTGCCTGCCTCTTCCCCCACCTTCCTGCCTGCTCCCTCCTCTGTCTCTTTCTTAGATATAAGATTTTAAAAAGTTAAGTCATTTGGTCTCAAGTTTTCCACATTAATGTCTAGTCTAAAATGGAATTTCTTTTGAAGGCTTAAGCAGAATCTGTCTAGTTATTTGTGAGTTATGTGAAAATGGAATAAATATGCTTCTCCAGTTATAAAAAATACTGTTAAGATTTTTCTTTTTGTTCATATAAATCAAATGGGGCTGAAGCTATAAACTTCAGACTTGGAACGATTAGAATCCCATTGAGGAAAGAAAATGTAGCCAAACTCAATGAAAATCTTCTAAGGATTTTGTATTCATTAATTTATAGAATTTGAAGGAAAGTGGTTTAAGCATACCTAGTAACATATGTCTGAATACCTGTCCAAAGATGACAGAATGTATGTCTTAGGGTACTTAGAGTACATACCTGCATTCATTCTTCTCTCTCTCTTCTCTTTCTTCCCTTCACCTCAAGATTAAAGATATCATTAAGAACTTAAAAGTCAGGAAATTATCAAAAGAATAGTTCACAAACAGAAACACTAGGATTATGCTTGGAGTACAAATCAACTTTTCCATTTTCCTAATTTAAAGAGTTCCTTCCACCCTGCTACCCATGGTTTTATTTTCCAAAGTTTCAGTTACCCCTGGTCAACAAATCACATTGCATCATCTTACATCATCAATACAGAACAGTGAGATATCTTGAGAGTGAACAATATAGAGACCACCTTCGCTTAACTTTTATTACAGCACATTATTATTGTTCTTTTTTCGTTTGAATCATTGTTGTTATCCTTTTATTGTGCCTAATTTATAAATTCAACTTCATCATAAGTTATATAGGTATAGGAAGAAACAGTATATGCAGAATCTGGTACTATCCATGGTTTCAGACCCCCACTGGGGTCTTGAAATTTATCTTCAGCTGATAAGGGGAGACCACTGTTTATACATGTTCTCCTCTGCTCAATCTTATTTCAGATTAATACAACCCTACTCTATACTCTGGACCCTAGTGAATACTTGAATCACTTATCTGGCCTATCTTTTCACTCCAAAACTATGATTTAAGGAAACACTGTGGGTCACAGTTCACAAACATCTTCTATTTCTTTAATCTAGATGACCTATGAGATACCAGTTTTCCGATAGTGGTCAAAGGGCAGCCTTGCCATCTATACTTCTCTTCTATCTGCAGTACTTTTCAGCCCCAAAACTGCAAATACCCCAGGCATGTGTTCACTGACACCAAAGAAAAAGCTTGGAGAACCCAACAGAGAGGTTTTGGACGTCTTATTACTCGTTCAGGCCTTGGCAACAGCAGCCCAGGATACAATGAGGGACCACAGGATGTCTACAAGCAAGGGAAAATATAAGATAGGTTGCATGCCCACTGTGCAGATGGATTACTTCACATGTTTTATGAGTACATTCTTTTACTTTAAAACAAAGTCACTCTGTTTTGATCCACACCTAGATTAGAGATAAGGAAATAAGGGAAGTGGCCAGCTTCTCCTTCCATTTCCTTCATTATCACATCCTTTAGAGTCCTTCTTATCTCACTGCAAGCTTTCTTAGGCACTGATTAGTGTTTTTTCCAACAGGTACAAGGTGACTGTCCACACTTTTCTCGATTCCCCAGTGGCTGTGTTTAGTACTATTATGTTAGATTGACTTCATCACTCCTTCATCCTTTTAAGTCTTTTTGACTATAGATCACTTCTTTATAAACCTCAACATACTTGAAATGAGGCTAAAAATTTGTTGTCATTCCTCTCATGAATTAATTTCCTAACATCTCAAACCACATCATCATCTGTACAAATGGCCACCTCAATGCCTTGGACTTCTGGCTCCAAAACCTCAATATAATTTTAAGTCTGTAGTTACACCATTACCTCCTTCCACTTTTTGATTTTCATTACACTACTATCAGCCAGGATCCCTTTGTTTCAACTTGGTTTATTGGTATTAACTCAAAACTAACTCCCTGATTCACATTTCCTTTTCCTTTCCCAAATTCATTCTCTACTCTGAATTCTTCACCCAATTTTAACTACCTGTATTTTTATTTATAGTTTTTCAGGTTGTGACATCTACTCAGACATTTTACAATTAAATTTAACCTCTAAATTTTAGTCTCTGAACTCCAAATTTTATCTGCTGACTCATTGTTATGAAAGATAACAATCAGACACTTCCTTAGCCCACACCTATTTATTATTAATATCATTGGTTTCTGATTTTTCTCTTCATTATTTTTCAACTTTATATAAAGTCTCTCTATAGAGGAAGCTTTAGAGGGTATTTCTTAAATCCCGTTTATGTAAGAGAAGGAATCCTATTACTGTTAAAGAGCAGAACAATGTTATGAGACATTTTGATTTCATTCTATATCTCTCTATACTGAGTTACCTATCTTTGAATTGCTTGTAAAACATAAAGTAATAAAGATTTGATCATGAAATTCACATTCAAAGACTGCCTATTTTCTCAAAAGGACCAACTTTCCATACTCCCATAATGTTGTAATTTATACACTTCCCCCTAATTCCTTATCCAACACCTAGTTTGTTTCTCTACTTAACAATGCTGTTCCCTGCCAGTCTTAGAGCTCATCTCAAACCATGGCCAAGTTATCCAGAACTATGCCCTCAAAGATGTGGACATGTTTTACTCACCAGATGTATGAATTTCACATCTGCAAAATGAACCTCAAAGTGCACAAATTAGTTATCTGGCATATTCTGACACTACATCCCACATGCCGATCTTGATCTCTTATACTAATCTGACAAAAGGAAAATTAGGTTTATTGCATCATGGAGTTGAGGCACATTGAGCAAGAGTTTAGCTCCCTCCCTAGTGCCAGATCATGGGCTTTACCCTACCCTTGTCTCCAAGACACATTCTCTTCCATTAATACCTTCCCTCCAGCAGCAGCAGCAACCATAGTGTTAAAGCCCTAGTAGACCTCAGGGATAAACTCACACAAATGAGGACTTAATGTTCAATTTGTATGTCTCCTCCAATTTCTCTTGGCTAGATTTTAAGTAACTCCAAGTCAAAGTGAATTTGCTTCTTTGTGTAGAAATGATTTAAGTTGAAATAAGGAAATTGAAAAGCATTTTTTTACAAGAAATACTATAAATTTATTTAAATAAAATAGTTTAATATTCTATCAAAAGAAACAGAACTCAAAATTCTTCACTATACTTTCTTTTAGCAACACTCCCTAACTTCATAAGTATATTTAGCATTGATTTATTTATTTTTCCCTTCTTCAACCATTTCATCAAAGTTATCATTTGGGGGACTAGATTTTCTTCATGCTTTATTCCCATGTTTAAAAAAAGGAATGTTTTCTTTCTTCATGTGTGTTTTTCAAAAGTAAACTTTCCATTTCATATTGGGGATGACAGTGGCCAGCCCCAGTTCCATGATTTCCAGTCAGGACTTGGCATTCTTGTCCCTAAAGGAGATAAGACCCAGTCATCACTCAACAAAGGGGCCACTGGCCAGAAGGAAAATGCTTGGATTGCATAATAGAAGCAGCCAAGGAAAGAATCTCAGAGCCCATAGAAGAGAATACAATAATTTAGAGCATTTCAAAATGTATTGCCAACATTTGATATAAAATGCAAAGAATGGACAGTCTTTAAAACTGGCAGAAGGAAAAATGTAGATTAAGAACATTACATTTTCATTTTTAGTGGCCTAAAAGATTTTTCCCTGTGTTTTTTCCATCAAATATGAACATCAAATTATTCCAGGAAAGCTTATCAAATCTACAACTCCAATAAGTCTTGAATTCTTTCCAGATAAAATATTCTACCCTACAGCAATAAGCTAGTCATTTTATAATTCCAAGACATCTTCAATGTCCCATCACAAATCTAAATAATGGTAAGTGAATCTCATTTTTAATTATCACATTAAAACTATAGAGAGGAGTTAAAACATCATTTACTTCCGGTTTCCTCTGACTTCTGTACTCAATCCACTTGAATATCTTTTATTTCTTCTAATTCACTATGTCTTTCCCAGCTCACAATGAGATTGCTTTTCCCATTGCCTGAAAGCCTCCCAAACCAGCCCTTCCTCTCACTTGTCCAAAGCTCCCTTAAGAAGTACATCTCAGGTACTCATCCGTTCTCTCAACTGCTTACATCATGGTGGCAGAGAAGTAAAAAGAGAGAGAAGTGGGAAGGTCCCAGGTCCCAATGTCCTCTTCAAGGGCACACCCTCAATGATCCTTTTAGGAAGAACCTACTTGGTACTAAGCACTATTCTAGATGTTGAAATAGGGGGTAACATTCTAGGAAAGGGAAAGATGCAATAATTAAGCAAATCTTATGATGTAGGGGATAAGTACTGGGGCAGCAATAATTCAAGATGAGGGGGAAATGGAGTATTAAGATAAAAAAGATGACTCATGAATGCAGTGTGGTCAAAGCATAGGTTTTGAACATGACGTTGAGAAAATATCTCAGAAATGAGGGGGTTGTGGCATTGGGACAATGCAGGATTCTGGGTATTTTGAAAGGAGTGTTTACAGCACCCACTGAGGGACTGCATGTGAGTACCAGCTTACCTGTGACAGACTCAAGGAAAACCAACTTAGACCAAGTTAGGATCCCCGGGAATACATTCCCAAAAGACCTAACACCTGTCCTTGAATGCACATTGGAACTTTTCAGTGTATGTTTTTACACTAGTTTTATTTCCTCCAGGAACCCCAGCTTCTACAGTAGTGCTTTTCATGCATGAGATATCTAAGAATATTCTGATATGATTAAGTGAATGAAAAACTGGAGCATTTATACACTTCCTTCCTTCTGCTTGCCATTCCCTCTGTAATTTGTTGACTTGATGTATTATTATTCAGCTTTCCGTTGCTTTGAAGAAATACTTGGGCTAAACAACTGAGAAGGAAAATTTATTTGACCAGTGGTTCCAGAAGTTTCAGTCCATGGTGGATTGGCCCTAATGAGTTTGGGCCTGTGGCAAAACCATACATCATGGAGAGTGTGGGGCAAGTAGAGGAGGAAGCTGTTTACCTCATAGTGACAGGGAAGCAAAAAGAGACAGAGGAAGATGTAGGATTCCAATGCCCCTTTCAAGGTCACACCCTCAATGACTTGCTTCTTCCAAGGAGGCCCCACCTCTTAAGGTTTCTACCATCTTCCAATAGCACCATCAGCTGGGGACCAAGCCTTAAATACAGGAGATCTGAGAGGACATTTAAGATCCAAAGTATATCATTTCATAACCCTATGCATTCTCCAAAGAATAATTCAACCACCTCCTCCCAAAGCCTTCCATTTTCCTTTTTAAAAGACGGAATTACTAACCCTCTGGCTCCTTACTTCATAATACTGCATTTATTACAATGTATTATAATTTACTTCAGCAGTGTAGTGAAACTAGATCAACACACATGCTCTCTGCAAACAATATCTAATGGTTAGTGGTTTGTGTTGCTGCAACATATTAAACTCTTGCCAAACACTCAGGATTCCAGAGTGTGTGCTGTGCACACAAGTACAGTTCCAGTATGAGAGATGTTAAAAGTGATAGCAGTCAGTATATTGAACCTTTAAAATGTAACACTCTATGTTAAGTATTTGTGTAAATGATAACACTTTTCACAGAACATTTTGAATCAGAGCAATTTTTATCCCATTTTACAAATGAGAATACTGAACTTAAGCTACTTGCCCAATCTATGCAGGTAGCAAGTATCAGAGCCAGAATTCAGTCCTGAGTATCTTTATGCTGTGCTGCCTCTCTCAAATACAAGAGATTGAGTTTCATGTCTGCCCTATGGGAGATAAAAGCAAATAGACACAGGGGTTTAGAATTAAGTTAAATCAAGCGTCCAGCAGGAATAAGAACTCAGACCTCCAATCTAAAGCCCAAACTGACCATGTTGACATATCATCCAGGAATTTTCAGAAAGATGAGAAACAAAAGATTTCCAATGGGCTATAATATGGATCCATTTAACATAATTTCCAAAAATTAACATGTCCACATAAAGCATATGAACTACACTTATTTTCATGTTTACTTGCCCTAACGGATTTCAGTTTCCCTGAAAAAAAAAGAAAAGAAAAGGCTTTTTGTCTTATCACTTTTGCAACTTAACCACTTAACGAGCTCTTATTTAATTTTGTGGAATAGAGTCATTCAAATCTTCCTCCACTTATGGCAAGTCAACTTTAATCTGAAGAGATGAGATTACTAGGCCATAATCATGCAGGCAGGTTTCAGCAGGGAAGAGACAGGTCCACCAACTCCCGGTAAAGTGCATAATACCATCCACTGCATTTAAAATCATAAAGTGCAGTGATATTCAAGAAAACTTCAAAGAGAAGGAAAACGAAGGATCAAAGGAAGGAGGAAGGAAAAACGGAAGGAAGGAAAGAGAGAAAGGAGGATGGAAGGAGTGAAGGAAGAAAGATGGAAATAGAGGAAGGAGAGAAAGAAAGAAGGGAAAAGAGGGCAGGGGAAGGAATATGAAAGTAGGTTTTATTTTTATTTCTTAACCAAAAAAGAAAAACCTCCAGAGGTCAGTGTAGTTACGTAACTCATTTTATTTACTGATGGGCACCGTAGTGTGAGCTACTGTGTTGACATTTCTTTCATTCCACAGTTCTTTCTAAACCATTATGTCCCATCATCCTATATAGAAAACTTGGGACATAGTGGGTTAATATGGCTTTTTTTTTCTTCTCCATTAAGTCTCTCCTTCAAGTGTCACATTACACTGGGACAGGGTAGTCATTTGTACTCCACTGGATTTCCATTTCCTATATTGTGACAGGAATAATCTTAAGTATAAATTAATTTATAACCCAATATTAAATATTTGGCAAGCACCTTGCCTGAGATTGACATATTAGAAAAGCAGACCCCAACCCACTATAGCCAATAATGGAATCAGCAACCACTGAAGTAGATAGTCACCATAACATATAATAATAATGAAGTCAAGCACTAACCAGGTTAATTGCAATGGATTCTCAAGTGTAAAGTTTTTTCCAAAAAGGAGTTTCAATTTCTGGCAAACTCTTAGAAGGAACATATCTCACAAGTCTGGATCCACTTTTTTCCAACATCTACTTTTTCCACAAGCACAAATTCCCCTGATCCCTCTTCCCCAGACTCCCCACCACTGCCCCCATCTACTCCCCACACAATCTCGCAAATATTGGAGACATTTCTTCACTTGTGCTTTTTAACTAATGGTCTTTTAATTATGTTGCTCTCAACATCATTCTTTTCCTGAAACAATCTAGATATTTTCTACCAATGGTTATAGGCTAAATTGAATTTAAGCATTAGTTCAATGTGCTATCACTTCCATGAAGACTTTTTAAATGTCTGGTCTAACAACAGTGCATTAATTGATATATTTATTTTTATCCTCAGCTAACCTCTGAGACTTTTGGGTTCCAACCCAGGATCTTTTATCTCAATCATATATTGTTTAGTCAGATGCATTGTTTTTGTGTCTGCTGATATGACTACTTGATGAACAATCTTGAGCACTGGTTTTCCCAGATTCTTGGTTTCTCTATAGTCTGAGTTTGCCTCTATGTGGATCACCCTGTATAGGCCTCCACCCAGTTTATTTCTAGTGGGAACGAGGGCTTAAGAGCACTTCAGAGAAGTGAGAATGAGTAGAGTCATGAATGTCCTTTTCAGGTCTAGTACCAATGGGTTCTCCTTGCTACCCTAGAGGAAATTCAGAACAATTATTCAAGGACATGTCACTGAACCATGGCTCTGTGAGGCCAGCATCTCTTCACTTCCTCCTCAGCTCAAAGACATATCAAGTTTCAACTAGACTTTATATATCTATCTCAACAAATAGCAGTAGCTTTTAAACATTAAGGACAGAGTAGCATGGAGAAACCTACTAAATGCAGATTCCTGGCACCCACTACCACAGACTTCAAATCCAGTGGTTTGAAATGGTGACCAGAAATCTAAATTTTCAAATAATACTTCAAAATGTTATTGTGAAACAAGTGTCTTTGCATGATGACATTGTGAGAACTTTATTATAATACTGTATTATGAAGTATTATAAGTGGACCTTCCATCCATGCAGCATGCCATTATGGTTTTAATAGTTTCCCATTATTCCTATGAATTAATAAAGATCAATAGAGATTCTTACCATTAGAGACTCAACAGAGCTTTCTTTTTCAAATAGCTGGAAAGGAATGTTGACTAGAGTCAATTTTCAGGGTACATGTCTCTGTTGTCAGTAATATCAGAATATATACTAGTAATAACTTCTTAATTACATTTGCTTCCTAATTTTACAGTTAGAGCCTAATCATGCCAATAATTATCATACCCATCAGGCAAATCTTTTAAAGAGCATTAGTTTGCACATACATTCCAAGTAATCACTACAAGATAGAGTAGACTGCAAAAAAAAATATGGTAAAAATATACTTGTCAGGAATAAAAGGAAGTATAAAGTCATAAGACGTTGAGAAACAATCATATAAAAATTTGATCTTTCCCTTGGATGATGATCTGACCTCAATATTTTTTTTTGTCTTTGATTAAAGCCACGTAGCTCTTGAGAGCTTATTCTCTGTTCTCATATTTTATCCAAGTTGCTAGGTCAAGAGATAAATAGTGAGACCAAGAGGAATTGCTTCAACACTCAGATGCATGTCAAATCTTCCAAGAACATCCAGAATTTACTGAGCCTGCAGGCTAGCTTTTGTGATCTTTTTCTGTGAAATCCAGTACTGTGTCAGCTTCCTAGGGTCTAAAGTGAGCCTTTCTTAAAAGACCTCAAGATTTATTCCCTACAGCTTTAAATGAGTGAAAATGTGTTTTGTTGAAACTTCCTGAGAAGTAACTGCATTTACCATGGAATCTTCCATTGTTTATGGGCCTGATGAAAGCATTTGGCACTTAATGATTCCCAGACTACTTCAACTTATAAAAAAAAATTAGAAAAGGAAAGAAAAGATGGCGAAAGCTGAAAATAAAATAGGTGGATTCTTTAAAGCTTACACATTAATTAATGCAATGATTTGCCTCAGATATCATAAAAAATTTTAATGACTGCTGACCTGTTCAAATGAAGAAAATGAAACATGAGAAGAAGTGACTGAGAAAAAGATATCCAGGTGGCCCTCTGAAATTCAAGTCTGTTGCTATGAGCTCTGGTTTAATTACCTTCCACTCCCTCACAGTTAGTTTTCCCACAAATGTTAATACTCCCTATGAAATCCCAGCCCTTGCCTCAGTCTGACCCTTTATCGACACTTTAAGAGGTGATGTATTCAGTTCAACATCTAGCCAGTTAGAGGCACCATGCACATACATACTTTACTGGAATTTATTATAATGATAGAAAAATTAATCTTTATGATTTTCCCAAAATTATTTTCAGGGAAAGAAAGGTTTTTTTCCTTAGTATATGCCACTAATTTTAAATTGCTTTAGAATATTTATTTTATGATAAAGATGAAAATTTATATAAGTGAAGCATGAAATTCTCTCATTGCTGAAATTAGGTTGTGTATGAATGACGCAGAAAGTACAAACAATATCTTCTGCTGAAGGAAACTCTTGGTAATGTTTGATTTCAAGACTAAAGTTTCCATTTTATTAAACAAGCAAACCACTAGAATTTACTCAATTACTTTGTCAAATTGTTTAATTATTAAAGAGAAATTAAAACAAAAAAAACTCTGGAGTACAGTGTTATAAACCAGGTTCTTTTAATTTCTAATTTTTTAAATGTCAAAATCCAAAGTATGGAAGACTAGTGCAAAAGTTATGAGGGCTCATTGTGTATATTTGATAAGTATCAAAATGCAGTGAAAGAAAAACACATAAAACTTCTCTGGGAGTCTTTCTATCTGCATATAAATAATAGCGAAATTTCGTTTTCACACTGCTCACTCTGCACTTCTTCACATACTAGTAACACAAATACAATGAATGTCCTCAGATTCTACTTTAGTTTCTTTAAGACTCCCAATTCGATGACCTCACAGAAATATCATCTCTGACAATACACACTCCAAAATAACCTCTTCCTTCTACTCTTCCCATCTTGCTAATCATTAATACTCTTGGATCTGAGCCAGCATTTTCCTATTTGAGACTAAATATATACACACATTTAATAGATACATATTAATGCCCTGATCAACTAAGTTAGGAGAATTCATTAACTGTTTTAATTGGGATATACATGTGCTCATGTACAACTGGATCTGGAATTTGAAATGCTGTCTTTATGAATCTCTCATTCCTATGTTTTATTTATATCACTTGTTTTAGCCAGTTTCAGTTCATGAACAACAAAAATGTGTCTAGAACGCTTTAGCTTTATATAGTACTTAGTATCTAAACCCTCAAAAAATGAGAGATCCTTTCTCTCTCAATACCCTATCATTTCCTCCAAAAGTGACTTGACTGATTCTGTTTGGATTGTATGACCAAGCTGGATAGTCTCCAAGACAGATGAAATGAGGACAGTCACAAGTCTGCAGAAGTGCATTCCCACTCCTGTGGTTGGGAAGCAAGAGTTTTGATTGCTACCCTGCCATTTGGGTAAAGTGGCATTCACACCAATAAACTAAGGACTATTGTTCTATGCCCTGCTGAGAACTTATGACATATTCACCATACTGAAGTAGGTTTCAAGCCTTAAGAATGGTCAATACCAATATATCCTGATGGTGGTGTTTGTGGTGGTGTGACTGAATGCCTATATATATATATATACATATATATATGTATGTATGTATTTATATACATATATATATATGTATGTATGTATTTATGTATGTGTATATATATATATATATATATATTTTACATAAGGAATCTTCCAATATCCCCCTTAAGAATGGCTCATTGTTCTTTGCTTCGTATTTTATCTCCAAGAGCATCTAATTTCCAAGGTTTGCTGTTCTCTAAAACTATATGTGCATTTTTTCCCTTTCCAAAAGATCCTTCAGGAATGAATCAGCAATCAAAGAACCAAAATATGTACATAACTCCAATTTTGATTGCAATTCACATAAACAAATTGACTCAGAAGTTTGTCTGCTATTGTTTTCTGAAGTATTGTTATAAATAGAATAGTTCTCAGTAAATGTAGAATCTCATTTTTATTAAAGGAATCAAGTAAAAAGTAAAAGAAATATTGAGGATACATATTTTTCCCCAAAAATAATATTTCGAGCTCCACTGTGATAAAAGATTATCTATAGCCACTTTGTTATAAATTAGACAGAACATTGAAATTGCTTCACACAAAACTACTCTTAAGGTCTCTTTGAACCTGATATAGATTATATTGCATGTATTTATTTGGAAACCTATCTCTTCACTAAAGATAAGGAATTCCTGACAGGGAATTATAGCATTCAGACTTTTCACATCAGGTAAAAAAATATCTTGTCCAATCTTTTTTCCTAAAAGACTACAAAAATGGAAATGTTTAAAAATGCTAGTCTTCCTAAAAGACTACTGGCATGGAAAAGTTTAAAATCTTGCGTTCTGCTTTTTAAATAAATATTATCATATCAATAAATTTGTATATTGAGCATGTATGTTAATCTTGGATTAGAGGGTGCTATAGGTAGCTAAAATAGTTTAAAGCTGGAGTGTTACAGAATGGTGTTAGGAATTATGTGCTACTGTTATTTAGCATTGGAATATAGTATTAGAAATTTGATGTAAGATAACATAGCTGATTCATTCTGGCAAACTGAATAATTATATTTTTAGGTTTAACTGATATAGAATGCTGTAACTTCTTAGTATTATGGAAATCCTAGGAACTGGTAAATTGTTCACTTAATATTTCAAAAACCAATCAGAATAGTATTGAAACATCCAAACAGACATCTCTCTTTCAACTTCTCTGTCTCTTTCAATTTCTTTCTCTCCCTCTGTCTCCATGAATAAATAAACTGTCTCTACATATATGCAAACATACATCTATATATGTCTATACACATATGTATTTGTATATATGTTTGTATATACACAAATGCATTGATGCTTGCAAATACAAAAAGAATGTATTTTCCTCATAATGAATCTCTATTGCATGTAGTGGAAAAATCTCTTTGGACCACATGAGACTTAAGACACTCTCTCTCAGTGACTCTGAATTAGGCTTGGATTCTGATATCACACCGGTTCACAATGCCGCGTGAAGCTTCCCAGTATTCTATTCTCTACATAGTTGTCAAAGTGCCTAGGTAAATGAATGCCATGGCGATATTCAGCCTCAATTGTCCATAAAAATATTTGACCGTGAGGAGGGCGGGGATGAAAGCAAAATGACCTGGCAGCTATTGGAAGCAAGTTGGAATGAGGCAGATTATAACTCTTAAAGAGTCACTGGGACATAGCTGCAAACAATAAAACCTAAAATTGAGTGGCTGGAAACAACAGCAACTGCCAGGACATCTTCATGTAGCTTCAGGGAAACGTGTTCATCTTTTGGAGTGAAGATATAAGGCTCTCTGGAAATCCTTAAAAGAAAAATGTAGGATACTTTTCAGATAGGGAAAATGCCAAAGATCATATTATATATTCTCTCATTTTATTCTGTGGCAGTTGGTCTTGTTTTTAGCTATATTTATGGATCTTTACTACCAGTAATATTTTATTCCAAACTAAACTGCAATAAGAAACCAAGAAAGTATGTGTATATATGTAAGCATGGATGAATAATGAATGTACTCACACACACATATCTAATAAAGGGAACAATATTAAATAACTGGATATTGTATTTTGGGGGATATTAGGTAAAAAAATAGTCCTATAAAGTTTCAATTTATATAAATTTACCTTTTCATAGCTAAAGTATTATTCATATCACCATATAGAAATAATTTTAATATAATTAAAATATTATTCATGACAAATGGGTTTAAATCTATTTAGATCCCTAAAAATAATTTTCTTCATGATTTTATGTTTTCTACTTCTACTCAAAATTAGTTACTCCATTATTACAAAATTTGCACTAATCACCATGCCCACTAGAGCCACGCTTCTTACCTCCGTTTGACTGTTAAATTATCATAAAATAATGAACCAAATTGTCAAACTAGCTCAAAATGTCAGTTAAAGACACTTTCAAATTTAAAAATACTAGACTAGTCATCCCTAAGGCAATTTCTCTCAACTTTTCACCACATTGCTTCTAGGAAAACCAAGAAAAACAGAAAACCTAAAATGAATCTAGATTCCATGTACCATAAAATGGATTAGGTTAAATTGAAAATCACAAATGATGATTCCTCATTTAAGGAAATGCCTCATTTAAGGAAAGGTGGGAAGATCCATTAGCTCATTTTAAGCTCTGCCAGCTGGATTAGCTACAGGAGATATGCAGCAACAAGTGAGTGGCCCCACAGTTGAATAGGTTGCACATGGGATTAATTCAGTTTGCCTTATGTGCTTAACCTAAGTCTAAGCTTTCTCTTTACCCTAATGCCCCAGCCCCAAAACACACACACACACACACAAATTACTTTCTTCATCTCTTTAGAGATTAAAATTTAAAGGAAATAAATAAGAGAAAGAAAGGGTTAGGGAAAGAGTGGATTAAAGAAAGAGTGTTGAATGCCATTTTGGAAGACATATCCTCTAAATTAATTGTAGATTGCAGGAAAAGCCTTAAAATATAGTAGCAATAATTTTATATATCTATAGCTTTGCAATCTAGTAGCTATATTACATATAAGTTTTCTTGTGTGTGTACTGGAGATTGAATTTAGGGATGCTTTACCACTGAGCTACACCACAGCACTTTTTATTTTTTGAAACAGGGCCTTGCTAAATTGCTTAGGCCTAGCTAAACTGCTGAGATTGTCCTCGAACCTACAATCCTCCCACTTCACTCTCCCAAGCTGCTGGTATTACCAGCATGTACCCACATGCCCAGCAACAATTAATATTTTAATATTCTGAGAATTAGGCTAGGAACTAATCACAATAATCCTGGAAAATCCAATGACAGTAAAAAAAAAAATCTATGTAACATGAGTGAAATAAAGACAAAAGCAGGTCACCACAGCCTATTTGTTGAAATATCAGATCTGGAGAAAATACATTTCAAATAAAAGTAAGAAAAACAAATTTAGGGGTCATGGTGTAGCTCAGTGGTAACACGTGAGTAGTATGTATGGGGCCCTGGGTTTAATCCTAAATACCAAGAAACTAAACAAAACACACACACACACACACAATTATATATGTATGTATATATATATATATATATATATATACGTAGAGAGAGAGAGAGAGAGGGAGGGAGGGAGAGAGAGAGAAAGGGAAACCTCAGTGAAAATTGCAGAAAATTATGAGGTTAGTTAGTTTACTGTGAAATATAATTTAGTGAGCTTTAAAAAGAATACTAGAACATTGGAAAATATAAATTTAATAATGAATAAAAGGAGAAACATATAAAGATAAAAAATATGTAATTTCAACTATTTAAAATGTCTATGCATGGTATTGACATCAAAATAGACATGAAGACCAATGAAATAGAAGAGACAGATAGAAACTCCCATACTTACAGCAATCTGAAATTTGAGCCAAAGTGCCAAAAATATATGTTGGAGAAAAGATAGACTTTTATGCTGAGAAACTGCATATCCATGTGTAGAAAGATGAAATTATATGCTTATCGCTCACTCTGTACAAAAGTCAAATCACAGATCTAAGACTTAGAAATTAGATAAGAAATCCTGCAAATGCTAGAAGAAAGCACAGGATCAACACTCCACCATATAAGTACTGGTCCTGACTTCTTCAATAAGACTCCTAAAGCTCAGGAAATAAAACCAAGAATCAATAAGTGGAATGCCATCAAGTTACAAAGTTTCTGTGCAGCAAAGGAAATGATTAATAGCATGAAGAGAGAGCCTATTGAATGGGAAAAAATATTTGCCAGCTACTCCTCTGACAGGGGATTAATATCTAGAATATATAAAGAACTCATATTGTAATGCCAAAAAATAATAATTACCCAAACACTAAATGGGCAAAATAACTAAACAGACATTTTTCAAAAGAATCACAAAGGGCTAACAAATATTTTTGGAAATGTTCAACATCTGTAGCAATCATGGAAATGCAAATCAAAACTATATTCACTCCAGTCAGATTGGCAATTATCAAGAACAAAAATAATAATACATGCTGGCAAGGATGTGTGAGGTACACTTTATACATTGCTGGTGGGACTGCAAGTTAATGCCATCACTGGAAAACAGCATGAAGATTCCTCAAAGAACTAGGAATAAAACCACCACATGCCCCAGCTATCCTACTCATTGGTATTTATCTAAAAGAACTAAGCTGGGCGCAGTGGCGCAAGCCTATAATCCCAGCACTTAGGGAGGCTGAGACAAGAGAATCATGAGGTCAAAGCCAGCCTCAGCAACGGCAGGGTGCTAAGTAACTCAGTGAGACCCTGTCTCTACATAAAACACAAAATAGGGCTGGAGATGTGGCTCAGTGGGTCGAGTGCCCCTGAGTTCAATCCCTGGTGCCAAAAAAATAAAAAATAAAAATAAAAGAACTAAAATTAGCATGCTACAGTGAAACAGCCACTTCAATGTTTATAGCAGCACAGTTCACAGTAGCCAATTTTTGAAATCAGCCCAGGTGCCCATCAATAGATAAATGGATCAAGAAAATGTGGCATATGTACTCCATGGAGTTTTACTTAGCCATAAAGAAGAATGAAATAATGGCACTTGCCATAAATGGACAGAAATGAAAAATATTATGCTAAATAAAATAAGCCAGACTCAGAAAATAAAGGGTTGAATGTTTTCTCTCATATGTGGCAGCTAAAATAAAATAAGGGGAAGAAGGTAGTTGCGGGGGGGAGAATCAGTTATCATAAATATATAGGGAAGATCAATGGAACAGAAGGTGGATTGCAAGAGGGAGAGTAGAGAGACGGTGGCAGGGAGGAGGGTAAGGGAAGAAATATGGAATGAATTTAACAAAATTATGTTCTATGCATATATAAGTGTGCCAAAGGGAATTTCTCCTTTATGTATATGTGGAAAGTACCAATCAAACATAAATAAAGAAGCAAAAGGAAGATCAATGGAGTATAGGAAGAAGAATAGGGGGAGGGAAAGGGGAAGGGAAGAAGAAAAGGGTGCATAAAATTCAAATTCCATGCATATTTCATTTTTGTCAAAACGAATGCAACTATTATGTATAATTAATGTTGTAATGAAAGACAAGGTAAAATGTCTATGCAAATGTAGTTGTCTGAGTAAATATTAGTCCATAAAGAATATCTCAAGATAATGTTGAAACATAAACTATACAATCTATATTTCTGACCAATAACTGCTTTTGTTGCTCTTTAACTCTGTCTTCTGAGGTGACTAAGTTGGAGGCAAACTAAACTAATTTATTTAAAAAGTAACTACAAAATTATGTTTTTTATAAATCTAAGGGATATTACCAAAGTTGTAGTCAGTGGCAAACATATAACCTTAACTTTTTTTTAATCTTGAAAATAAAAAAGGAATGAAAATAAATTGAAATAAACATTCAAAATAAGAGGGGAGAAAAGCTTCAGTAGGCAAAATAAAATGGTAAAGATAAAGAAGGGAAAATGAACTTGAGGATATAAGAATAGATTTTAAAAGTTCACTGAAAACAATATAAGGAGTCATCAAATCAAAAGAAATGATGGGAATTATTCCCCCAATTTAAAATCACTAATACTAGATGTAGCTAAAAATTTAAGAGATGTGCAATTCTGTACATTTCTTTGAAATTTTTAATGAGATGTATGCTTTTCTAAGAAAACATAAATTACCAGCTGGAGGAGTCTTCTAGAAGTTGGACCTCAGGAAAAACAATGGAATTGGACTAATTTTCCAGCCAAACACAGAATACATGTCAAGAAACTCACACTCCTTCTGGGCCTCTTTCCACTAGGTGAACTTGAGCAAATCAATTTACACCATGGGCCATCCATCTCCACCACAAAATAAAAACTTCAAATGTAGTTAAGACTGGGGTCTCTTTTAATATTAAATTTCTTGATTCCCTTACATGCTAATCCCCATTCAGGTATGCATATATGTAGACTATATATAAAACTAATAACATAGCAGTAAACAAAGCCTCAAAGAATAATAATTATATCTACCCTCCTTGCTTGCTCTCTCACTTGGATCTGAGCTTAGTATCTGTCCCTGTTAGTACAAACACCATAGCTAAAGAAAGAAATGCAAGCCAAAGAATGCAGTTTAATACTTTATTCATTCCCTGGCTTGTCCTATAATTCTTTCTTTTCTTCCCATTTCTAAAGAATATTTCTTCTTTTCAAGCAATCAGAAATCATCTGTGGTCTTCTCAAACTCCTAGAGTTGGTTTCCAACACCTAAGTCCCCTTCAAATTCATACTTCAATTTTGTGGCTTCTTTTTATGTTGTTTCATGGAAAACAGCCAAAGTGAGTATCTGTATTCTTGTTTTTCCAGAGCCTCCATACTTCACTCTTTCTCTGAAATTTCTCTTTGCAGTTTATATCACTTGGCATCTCTCTTTTTCAGTGAGAAGGACACTCTAAATCTTTTGCAATGACTCCAGGATTCAGATATATTTTACTCCATTCTTGCACTCCGTGTATCAAGTGGGTCAGATTTTGAAATACCATCTGGTTATGATTTAACTAAAATAGACCTTATAAGTAAATATGTTCATCATATTTATTTCCAAATTATTATTTTAACTAATTACAGGCTACTATAATAGACATGTATTGAACCAGAACAAAGAGTAGAATTCTTTGGCAATGAATCATGTGGGAAACAGGGAAGTTGGGAAGGGAGAAGAAGACAGATAATCTAAATATTTCAAAAGCCTACATTTACCTACTTTAAAGTTTCCACTCTTCTCATTTTCCCAATCTCTTAACAATTAATTTCATTATATGGTATATAATGTATATACTCCCATGACATGCACAGAATACTCCACTGAGACCTAGAGTTTTGTTGTTTTGTTATTCAACCCTGGGGAACACATGAGGGATGTTTATTCTTCTACCTCTCTACAGAAGTTCCCTTCTCCTTCTCCTTTACAATTTTAACTATCACTTCAATGCCATGAGCATGTCTAACATTTACTGAACACCTATGAGATGCTGTTTTCTCCAACAGGTACTTCAATAAACTAAACTTGAATTTGTATGAGCCCAAGCTCACCATAGTACCCATCATAAGCACCTAAACATCAATAGGTGCAAAGTAGATTCTCGATAAATAGAACTGAATGAACAAAGACATTGCTTGAATTCATCTTTGCAATACATTACAGTAAGTGGTGGAATCTACATTTCTCCCCATGAGAAAACAATAACTTGCTCAAAATAGGTTGCTAGTAAGTAGCTAAGTTAGAATTTAAACCCGTCTGATTAAGTTCCAAACTTTTACCAGTTATACTACCCTAAACCCACTGCCAATGTCTAAAATTCTGAATGTGCTTCCATTTGAGTGAGACTGATACCATTTTACGGGCACTTCACCATGTATTCAGAGGACATCACAAAATTATTCAAATATTCTTAAATATGGTTGAGAGTTATATGGATATGAAAAATCTTAGAAAATGCTTCAAAGAGAGCAATTACACAAATTTTGCACTGTTTAGACCATGGGTTCTGATCACTACTTAGCATCCATAACTAGTGGCAAATTGGTTACACAAAGGATTTTAGGCCACTTCCTATGCCCTAGATGTAAATATTCATCTCTCCTACTCCAAAAAATTACATCTAAACATTAATGAAATTGACATTGTTATTGAAAACTTCAGTATTATAACTATCAATAATTATAAGTAAAAAATCAACCATGTGCGAAAAGCTTTAATATTCTTTAAATATCAACTAGAGATTTGTCTATTTTTCTACAGAGCCCACTACTATGGTTTAGATATTGAGGTGTCCCCCAAAAACTCATGTGTAAGACAATGCAAGAATATTTAGAGATTAACTGAGTAAATTATCTAACCAGTGAATTAATCCACTGTAAGGGATTATTTGGGTGGTAACTATAGGCAGATAGAGCATGACTGGAGGAGGTGGGTCACTGGGGACATGCCTTTGGGGTTTATATTTTGTCCCTGATGAGTGGAGCACACTCATGCACTCTCTTTCTCCCTCTCTCTCTTCTTCTCCCTCACTCATTCTCTCTTTCTCTACCTCTCTCTCTTTCTCTCCCTCTCTCTCATTCCCTATTACCATGTCCTGAGTTGCTTTCCTCTGCCACACCCTTCCACCATGATGTTCTGTGTCATCTTGGACACAGAGCTATGGAGTCAGCTAACATGGACTGAATCTGGAAACTGTGAGCCAAAATAAACTTCCTCCTCTATGTTGTTCTTTTCAGGTCTTTTGATTACAGCAACACAAAGCTGACTAATACACACACACATACATAAAAAAGGAAATAGTAAAACATTATTCATGTTGAAACTATATAGTGGTAGAAGAGACATCAGAAAATAAGGTCTACATGAATATTCTCCCCTTGTTAAAACTTATTCAAACATTGTATACTGAAATAATTAAGATATAATATGCTGCCAATAATTGCCTTTCTTCAAAATGAATATTATGCATCTCTTCCATAAGTAGGAGTCAATGTTGTCTTATTAGTAGTCTTGTTATTAGGGATTTTTTAAATATCCCTGCTCATTTGATAAGAGTTATTAGTCATTTCTAATAATTATGTGGTCTATCCAAAAATCTTCTGTGATGAAGTTGTTATGTTTGTTAGAAGAAAAAGTTCAGACAAATTAAATTTGACAGTTTATATGAGCAAAGAATGAGGCATGAATTGGCAGCACTCAGAATCAGAAGCAATTCAGAACAGCTCCACCCAGCAAAATGAGCAGCAATTTCTGATAGGAAGGATGGAGAAAAAGCAGAAATCATCTAATTTGGATGGTCTACCTTATTTTCACATCGTATGTAAACTTTCTCTGCATTGTAAGTTCCTATGTAACCAGCTGCAGTAACTTGAGGAAGTAAACAAAATGAAACATAATTTAAGAGTATATTTCTTGTAACATGCAGTAACAATCTCAAGTCAATATTTATCTATTTATTTATCATATTATTATTGATATCAATATTGATATTATGATACCAAATCATGCCTTAGCAGCATATATATAATAATGTTACATTTATGTATTGGGCATTTTTTTTAAACATGTTGGTGTAACAGACATTAATTATACAATATATTGAGCTATAAAATAAAAAGCTGAATGTATATCAGAAATGAAAGTAAGTATCTTTAAGTTATTCAGGATCAGGTTATAAAATCGGAGTATTCACATTTCCTACTTATATTTTCTGCTTTATAACACTTGCAATATCTCCATATTTTGGTTTGTGATCTCAACATTGACCATATTAATAAGTGATTGACAAATCTTGTCCTCAATTTTCAATAGGAAGATTGAGGAAATCAGTACTGAATTGCATTTTATAGCTGAATCAAGATTAAAACCAATAATTCTTTCTCCAATTTTTTCTTGCCCTAAGAGCTACCTTGCTCACAACATAAAATGAGCAAATATTGACACTCATAAATCTCCTTAGATTCCAAGCAAATATGACTCTTTAGTCATTGATTTACTTTCCGACCTAGTCATCATTACCAAGAAAGTGGAAAAAAGTCCATTTTGAGCCTATTTGTGGAGAGATTTTGATGTCATTCACACAAGCAGACTCAACAATATGCCTGGGGGAAAGACTGTGGCTGTAGTACTGAACAAAGCCTACAGTTCTCTGGAGTTCTCTCTTGGGAAGGTTCAGTGCTGGCCAAGCCAAAACAGTTGGTGACAACATTCTGGCTATGTGTGCTCACCAACTGGAATTGCCAAAATTCCATAGTTTGGAAACAGAAAAACAAAAACTAATGGTACAATTCAATTGCCATGGAAGGCCAGTTTTCCATAAAAAATTGTTAATTGCTGTGAGAATTATTCATTATGATTTAGAAGTCCTCAGAGTTCTATTAGAATTGTCATGTATGTGTTCAAATGCAAACACTGGAAAGAATCAGATAGTACCTAAAGAAATACTTTGTGGTGAAAAGCTACAGCTCTGGAGTTGGACACACTTTAGTTTAGTTCCTGGTACTGTTTCCCACTGGCCATTTGCTCTTGATGCAACCTCACTGAGCCTCATTCTCTTCATCTTTAATTCATAAGGTTTTTTTGGTAAGGTTTAAGTGAGAAAATAAAATTAAAGAAAGGCTGTAACACATGCCACGTTGTTATAGTTTGAATCTTAAATGTCTCCCAAAGGCTAAAAATTAAAAGTTGGTCCCCAGCCTGTTATTGGAAGGGGGTGGAACTTTAAGAGGCAGGACCTAGTGGGAGGAAATTAGGTCATTGGGGGCATGCTTTGATGGGATATTGGGACCTCAACTCCTTCCTTTTTTTGCTTCTTAGCTGCCCTGAAGTGAGGTTTGTTCTATCACATGCTTGCTGCCACAGGTTCTGCCCCACCACAGCCACAAAGACAAGGAGCCTAGCAAACCTGGACTCAAACCTCTGAAACTATGAGTCAAATAAGTCTTTCCTCCTTGTATGTTGATTGTTTCAGGTATTCCATTACAGAAACAGAAAACTAAAAGTATTTGGTAGCTGGCACATAGGACTGATTCAATAAAGGGTATCTATTATTTTTCTCTCTCTCAACACAAACACAAAACTTATTTTAATTTCAACAAATACGTACTGAGTATTGACTATGTTCTGGATTTCATCCTAAGTATGAGATATACCAGTGAGCCCAATGAACAAAGATATCTGCCCATTCTATTGGAGGAAGAGTACAAACAAACAAGGAATATATGTTAAATAGACTATGGAGTATTCCAGAGGTGACGAGCATACACACACACACACACACACACACACACACACAGAGAGAGAGAAAGAAAGAAAGGAAAAGAAAAACAGAAAGAGATTAAAAGGTGAGACTGATTGTAGTTTTTAGTAGGGTTGTCAGGATGGGCCCATGAGGTAAGATTTCATTTGTTTAAGTCTTCAGAGAGTTTAGTGTTGTTAAAATTCCACTTCTTTTTTCCATTTATAAACAGCAACCATTAAAATAAAAAATTCCTTTGCTAGAGTTATTCCACAGGATTTATTTTTCAAAATCAGAAAGTTCATCATCTGTCATCCCTTCTCCTTAGAATTTGCTGAGTTCACAATTGAAAAATCAATTGTTGCCAACAGATTGTGTAATCACCTCTAGCACTATATATATAAATCACTGCTGTCCCAGAAAGCCCCTCTGATTTCATCACAACTTTTCATATATCCTGTCCTGCTCATATCCAAATCAAAAGCTGCTTTCTATCAGAGCTATGAGAACTCTGAAACATTCACCTGGCACACAAAGTCCTCCTGCTTTCAAATAAAATAAAAGGGGAGAAAAAACTCTTTCCAGAAAGTCTGTGGAAATCAACATGTTAAACCAATGAAAACCATGCAGTAGCATATAAAATATTTTCCAATTATTTTCTTTCTGTGACATTAGTTCCCGCAGGTAGAACTTGAGGTATTTTGGATATCTCAGACTCAGTAGTTCTTTAAACTTATAATAGTTTTACAACCCTACTGCTGTTTAAATAACAAACATAAGAAATACTTAACTGGCAGTTTTTAAAGTAAAAAAATTAAAATTAAAAAAAAAAAACTTTTTGGAGGAGCCTAGTATTCCTCAGGTACAGAACTAACTGCTTTAGATACTAAAATCAAACTAATCAAAAAGTCTAACAAGGTTTTATTTTAAGAATAGGTATCTGTTTCAGATGAACACCAAGAAGTCCTGGGAGCTATGTAATTACCTTCTTAACAGTAAAGAAAAAATTACATATATCTACTGTATTTGCCTTCTTTTGTATAATCACTTACCCCTGTTATGTGTCATACAGACAGCACTTGTGTTTCTGGGAGTAAAATTTAAATAATATTCCAATGGAAACATTAACATCTGTCATCAGAGCAAATGTTTTCAAAATCTGATCCTTAAATTCAATTTCAGATACAACCTATAGCAATTATTTCACTTTTTAGTTGTTTCTATTTAAGTGCCGAGTCATCATTTGTATTTTTATTTGCAAATTTAAATCTAAATTGTTTTTTGCATAATTATTTGAGTGAAAAAAAATTGTGACAATCCCACCACATAACAAATTTCAATTAGAAATGTTTTCTTTTGATTGAGATGTTTTCTCCAAAAATACTAATTAAAGGTTTTTATTCATTTGTATAAGCTCTAAAATTTTGAATTTTCACAAGGTATAGTTACTAAGGATGAAAAATAGGTCTTCAATTTTATATGCCACATTTTCCATCAAACTTTTCCAATTATTGCTTAATCTTTTTCCCTCTTCATCTTCATTTTATCTCCAATCCATTTACAAAACAAAACTTTCAACATGCACATATGCACACATCTATATACACCAAGACACAAACAATATAAACATGCATATATGCACATGTCTATATACACCAAGACACTCACAAACACAACCACATATACACATACATACACATTCACCTTGATTTCCTAACTTATAACCTTTGGAGAAGGTAGTGATATATAAAACAAAAAATGAAAGACTATTGTGTTTCAGTCTCACAAGCGTGCATTAACAAAAATAACTGGATATGTTTTAGCCAGAGGAAAAAAAATAGCACATGTAATAGTGGGAGGTTAAGATAATGGATCTCAGTGCCACCCCATAGCTCTTGAAGTTTCTATAGCTCTGACTTGTGCAATCTTTTTGGAATTTGTTGTAATTCTCTGGAGACCTACAAATACCAATGTAAGAGTCAGTGTTCCTAAACATTATGTATAAAGTCAGAAGTATCAGAATAAGTTTCTAGAAATAAGGTTGCCTACCCAAATTCCACAAATCCCTCAAGAGAACATTGGCTAAATCTTAGGTCTGGGTTTACGAATAGATTATATTTCCTTTTGAAAATGTACACTTCTGAAGTAATCCATAGTGTGCCATTATGAATGAGTCTTTTCAAACACAGCGGATCATTTAGGAAAGTCAGATGGATGGCTGGAAGGTTCATCAGAAATCTGCTGGTCACTTGAAGCAGTCTTTTTAAACTTGATACACATATAATTGCAAGTCCCTCAATAGTTCTGAGGGTCCAAATCATTAGCATAGAGACTGTACATGGGAATGATCATGTTCTGTTTCCTTGACCCATACTGGCCCCATGATGTTACTCATCCTTCAAAATCAGATAAGAACAAACAACTATTATTTCCTACTATATATGATCCTCAAGGCAATTTAGTGGAGAATTCCACAAATGAGGAATATGTCTATTTTTATCACAAATCCCTAGCCTATTGAAAAATTCTCATGAAGTTATATAGGATAAAACTATAACATTTCTTAGGAGTATGTTCTCACATTCACACAAATCCAAATCCAAATCCTAATATGGTGTGGTTTCAACAGTGCAGAATCCACTAATTGATTCTGCCTGTTTTCCAACTCACACTATCCTACAGTGCTAAGTATCTAATATAAACATGCCTGCTGAGATTCTTCATAAACCCAATTTTTTTCTTCTTTCAAGTCAGCTAGTGAATTTAGATGGCCTATATACTAAAAATAAACTTAGTTTTAAACTTTTCACTGACATAATCCAATCCTGCACATAGCATTGAATGCTGATTATCTATTTTAAAATCTTCCCCTTAAGATCAATACAGTGTTGATGTAGAAAGTACAAAGAGAGGAAATCAGAACAATGTTTTGCCAATCTCAGACATTAAAAAATAGAACTATTTTTTCTCTATAATTTTTTGTAGTTGTTATCTTGGCTTTAATGCTTAGTGAAATGTAGGATCTCAATACCAAAGAACATAAATTATAAAGGTATAATTTGATGAATTTTTACAATATTATCACAGACATGTCCAGCATTGAACTGAAGGTAGAGAATATGGCCAGCTTCCAGAACCTTCTTCTGTATCATCTAATCATTATCACATTCACAAAAGCAACAACCATGTTTACTTTTATCAGCGTGAATTAGTTTTGCCCATTTTTGAACTGTTAATGACTGGTGTATTCAAAGAAAATCTTTAGACAAATTGAATTTAACATCATTTGAGGAAAGAATGGTTCATGGATTGGGCAGAACCTTGACCCATTAAGGATTGAAAGATCCACTCAGCAACATGACAGGCAGTATTTACAGATAGAAAAAGGAAATGCCATACAAACACAATTTGATTGGCACAACTGAGCATTTGCCATATATGGACATGGTATGATCAGTGGGTAGCCTATGATTCACTAAAGCTCAGCTTCCGTAATAGGCTGATATCCAGCTATTACAAAAATACAGCATACTGTTAGATTGCAGTTTTCTATTTATAGAATCAACTCTAGGCTAAATGTATTTAATGTGTCAGGTGTCATACATTTTGTACTTTACGAATTTATTTCTTTTTTCTTCATGTGTTTGTGAGATTCATCACAGTATTATGTGTAGCAATAGTCCATTTCCTTTCAGTATGGTATAATATTGCATTATATGAGTAGTCTTAATTATGGATTCAATTTCTTTAATACATACAGTAGTATTGAGATGTTCTGTTTTGTTTTTTGCCTGTTATTGAAGATTGTGTTTTTCAAGATTTGTTCATTTAAATTTAATAATTTAATAAAATTTGTTTATTATATTTTTAAGTCTGTGATCTACAGTGTTATCACTGTGCATTTTTTAGGTTGGCAATTTTTGTTTCTTTTCATGATTTGTATCACTAGGGAGATCATCAATGTTATTAATCTTGTCAAATAACAAAATTTGATTTCTTGAGTTTGGCTACTTTTTTGTGGTTTCTTGTTGGTTGGTTTCTGTTCTTTGTCATTTCTTTTCAGTGAGGATTTTTTATTTTAATTTGCCATGATTTCTTTTGGACTCAAAATAATAAAGTTTAGGTAGTTGTTTATAACATTTTTTTCTTAATTAATATCACTTAATATTATAATTTCCTCTAAGTGTTTTTGTGGCTGCATTCCACAAGTTTTGATATTTTTGCTAAGTAAAAACAAGGTATTTTCTAACTAGTGCCATGATTTCTTTTTTAATGTGTATAATTTAGAAAAGCACATAATAATTTCCAAAAACACTTAAAAGATTATCTTTCCATACTTTGGTCACTGATTTCCAACTCAATTCTTCCATGACTAGACTGTCCTCTGGTTATTTTCACAGCTTCATATGGTGTTATGATTTGCTTTATAGTACAGCATATGGTATCTTTTGGATAATACCATTGGAAGGTGATTTTCCATGGGCCTCTCATGTTTTTTCACATTTTAAGAGTAGAGGAAATGCCTTCATTTATTTCAAGAATGTTGGTGAAACAAACAGCTTCACAAGATAGAGTGTCTCCCTCCAGAACAAAACCATCGTTTTTCTTACAAAGGCTGTCTCTTTGTGGAAGAGCAGGAAGGCATCCTTTTAGTTTATTTATCCTTTTCTGTGATGCAACTCATTTGCATGTGTAGGTGTTACCTCTCCAAGTCATCTGGAGGAACTACTACCTGAGAAACTGATGCTTGTGCTGCTTGCGAGAGTCTCAGATCTTCTGCTACCATCCATGAAATCATGGCAGCCTCACTTTTTAGGTTAAAAGTAGGGTAAAATTGAGAGAGGAGTAATGTCAGAAAGATGATCAAATATAGTCTCCTTTCATCATTCCCCCAACCTCACAAATAGGGATCACGATGAAGAATAAACAGCTATGTTCCGACTAGAGTAGCTGAGGAAGTACACTGGAGAATAGCAGGGAAGTGGTGATACTCGTGTGCACCACGAAAACCCAACATGGCACCATAGACAGGAAACCAAGTCCCCTTGCCTCTCCCATACTGTCTCACTACCTGGATTGGCTTGGAACCAAAATAGAACTTCTCTTTATGGGTAAAAGGTAAGGTGGAAACACCAACAGTCCCTATAACTAATGCATATGACTGTATAGGAAATTCCCATAGTACTCACAGTCCCTGAGCACAGTTTGGAGAGTTACTTTGAAGAGTTACTTGAAGTTCACAGACTATGCTGCCCCAGAGCAGAAGCGCACATTGTTGACCACTCACCCATTCCCTGTCCCCCTGCCTCCTCCTCACCCATAGTTAAAGGTACTAAGCAATTATGGCTTAGGACCTTGAAACTAGGTCCACTGCTGAAGTATATCCTGTCCTGGGACCTAGTAGTTACTGTCTGTCTCTATTCTTGAGGCTCTACTACCATCAACCATGCTTACATGGTGTATGCAGCACCAAGACCCTGATGCTCAGAGTCTGGCCCATGGTAAGGGGAGTCTCTCTCTCTACTTCCTGGTGTTTTGTCTTGAGATGCTTTCCTCCTCCACACTCTTCTGCCATACTGTTTTGTCTCTTCTCAGGCACCAAGAAATGGAACCTCCTTTCTGTGGACTGGGACCTCTGAGCCTTAAAATACACTTTTCCTTTTCTAAAATTGTTCTTGTCAGGTCTTTTGGTCACAGTAGCAAAAAAGCTGACAAAAACAGGATCAAACTCATCATGTGAAGTCACAATTATTCTAATACCAACACCAAATAAGGACAAAACAACAAAAAAGGGAAAGTTGTAGAACATTAATGCAAAAATTTTCAACAAATGATAAATTCAGTAAAGTTGCTGAGTACAAAATCAAGTCACGTGCAAAAAATAGCATTTCTATACACTAAAAAAAAACTAGTTGAAAAAGAAATTAATAATGCAATGCCATTTACAATAGTTACCAAAACAAAAAAAACCCCTCAGGAAAACTTCATAAAGCTACAGTAAAATAAATTGGAGAGGGCATACACAAAAATGGATTGGAAAGTTAAGCATTATTAAAATGTCCATATTGCCCGATTGATCTACAGATTTAGTGCAATCCCCATCCAAATGCCAAGGAAATGCTCTACAAAGAGTGAATAAAACACTCCTAAAGTTCATATGAAACTGCAAAAGACTCCCAATAGCCAAAGTAACCCTGAGCAACAGGAACAAAGCAAGAGGCATCAGGATACATGACTTCAAAACATACTACAAAGGTACAGTAACCAAAACTGCACATTACTGGCATAAAATTGACACATTGTACTAATGGAACAGAACAGAGAGCAAGGAAATAAACCCATGCTTCTACAGTCAACCAATTTTGTACAAAGATGATAGGAACACACATTTTTCAAAGGACAATCCCTTCAACAAATGGTGCTGGAAAAATTGATTATTCTCATGCAGCAGAATGAAATTATACCCTATGTCTTACCTTATACAAAAATCAACACAAAATTGATTTAAGTCTTAAATGTAAAACCCTAAACTATGAACTTAATTAATAGAAAACAATATAAGGAAATTTCTTCACATATTGGACTGGATAAGGTGTTGGATAAGATCCCCAAAGCACAGGAAATGAAAGCAAAAATAAACAAATAGAATTACATCACACAAAACTTCTGCACAGTAAAGGAAACAATGAAGGAAGGGCAGAGACTGCCTAGAGAATGGGATAAAATATTTGCAAACTATACATCTGACAAGGGTTTTCTACCTGGGAAGGAGAAAAGCAAAGCATTTATCCAAAGTTTAGCTTGTCCTGGGGCTGTGGGAGGGACTAAATTGTCCTCCCTGTCTCAGCACTGCGAGGCACCAGCCTGCTCTGGATTTCTACAGGACACTGCCAACACAAGAAGCAGAGTTGCTCAATGCTATGTCAGAGACCTGTGATACAGCAATCAAATGTCAGATACATGGGTAACTTCTCCCTTGGGACAGAAAGACAGGCGCAGACACTCTCCAGCTTTCTGGCTTTTCACTGCTGTAATTATTCACAGTAGTCAAGAGGTGGGTGCAATGAAAATGTCCATCAACTGATGAATGGAAAGAGAAAATGTGGTATATACACACAATGGAATATTACTTAGCTATCAAAAGAAGGAAACCCTCCATGTATGGCATCATGCATGGATATGGATGATAGTCTACTAAGAGAAATAACCTAGCCATAGAAGAACAATTGCTGCATGACCCCCTTAGATGAGGTATCTAAATAGTTAAACTTATAGAGGCAGTAAAATGTTGTTTTTCAGTGACTCTGGTGAAGGAAATGGGTATAGAGTTTCAGTCATGCAAGATGAAGATCTAGAGAGCCACTCTGTAACTCTGTATTTGCAATTAATGGTATGTATATACTTAAGAATCTTCTGAGAGAATAGATTCCATATGTTGTGTCTTTTACCACACTAAACAACAAATTAGTTAATAAGTTATATATAAAATAAACTTTTGAAACAGGTAACAATTCAGATAATTCTCCAGGGAAGTATTTTGAATGTAAAAACTAATTCCCAAAAGATTATATACCTGTGGTTCCATTTACATGACATTTTTGAATTGACAGAATTTTAGAAACAAGAAGGATCAATAGTTAAAGAGATTTAGGGAGGAGAGAGGAGCTGGGTGTTGTTATAAAGAGACAAGCAGGACCCTGAGGTAGTGGAACTGTTCAATACTTTGTGACTACACAGCAAGTATACAAAACCACACTTGTAAGTAGACAGCCTAGAACAAAATGCACACAGGAAGTTTAGCTCAAGTAAATCTGAATAAATCCAAATAAGATCAGTGAATTGACATTGTACTATAGTTTTGCAAAATGTTACCATTGAAGAAAACTGACAGAGTTTAAGATGAATAACTATTATTTCCAGCAATTATGTGTGAATCCATAATTTTTCTAAAAAAATATTAATGTCAGGGCTAGGGAAGGATAGTTACTTTATATTAGGTGGAAGGGAGTGAAAGGAGAGAGGGGGAATGGTGGTAGAAAGAATAGTGTAATGAATTAGACATTATTACCCTATGTAAATATATAATTTTACAACTGATGGGATTCTACATCATGTATAACCAGAACAATGAGAAATTATGCCCCATTATATATGGTATACCAAAGTGCATTCTACTTTCATGTATGTATAATGAATTAAAACAAATAAAAAAGTAATGCAAAAATCTCATACCTTTCACAGTTTTTGACAATACTGCATACATGCTTAAAATGCATATTATACAATTCTTGGGTTCAGTATGTTTAAAATGTTTTTAGATCCTGTATGTTCTCTATTCTGTTTACATTTCCTATATTCTATTGATTTTTATCTCTTGTTCTAATAGTTATTGATATGACTTTTATGATGTAGGTTTTTCTATTCCTTTTAATTCAATTTTTCATTTTACATATTTGGGGCAATGTTAATAGTTAGGTATAGTCTTAAGATTGCATTGTCTTCCTAACCTTTTATTATTATAAAATATTTCCCCATAAATTTAGAAATGTTTTGTGTCTTAGAGCTTATATTTTTCATATTAGTAAAGCTATACTAATTTTCATAAGGATCAGAAAGCAAAGTATGATGTCTTAGTTCTGCTGCTTTAACAAAGTACCACACACTGCATTTTTTATAACAAGACATAAATGGTTTGTTGTTGTTGTTGTTGTTGTTGTTGTTATTTTTTCTCATAGTCCCAGCAGAAGGGAAATCTGAAATCAGGGCACCAACATGGTCAGGTTTTCATGAGGGCCTTTTTCCAGGTTGTAGTCTACCTTCTTTCTATATTCTCTCATACTAGAAAAATGAGCCAGTTCTCTGAACTATTTCTTATAAGCTACTGATCTCATTGGTGTGGACTCAACCTCCCAAAAGCCCCCTGCCAGGTAAAATCACACTGAGAATTAGATTTCAAACTATGAATTTGGGCGAGGTGAGGGCAGGGGCAGACAGAAGTATTAAGTCCAAAGCACCTAAACAGGTTCACAGCCTGATTTTGTACAACTCATGAACTAAGATGATTTTATATTCTTACAGGGATGCAAGAGCAAAAGAAGAAAGTATAACAAAGACTATATGCGCCCTACAGAACTGGAAACATTCAAAATCTGGGCCATTACAAAATTTCCCAACTGCTAGTAGAGGATGTTTCCATGATATATCTTCTAATCAGATATATCAGATGAAATTTTTATGTCCTTATAGATTAGATACATACATTTTATAAATCCATCCTAATAATCTCTGTCTTTAGTTGATGTATTCAAATAGTTTATTTTTAATGTAATACTGATGTGCTTGAATTTAAATACATTATTAATTCAGTTTTTTAAATTGTTTCATCTATTCTTTGACCTATTTTTTTATTTGTCCTCATTGACAGTAATCAAGTTTTAGGGTTTTTGTTTGTTTGTTATGTTTTTTACTGTATTCCAACCTTCTATCACAATACTATTTTTATTTACTTATTAACATGTTTTTACTTACTTATTACTTATTTGTATTTTTAAGTTGTCATCATGGATATTATAATACATATCAATAATCTATTGTTGTCTATTCTAATTAGTACTTTTACTCATTCTCAGATAATGAAAGGTCTATTTGAGCTGTCATGATAGAATACCACAGTCAGGGTGGTTTAAAGAACACAAATGTGTTTTATACCACTTCTAGAGATTGGATGTCCAAGACTAAGATGCCAGTGTGATCAGTGTCTGGTGAGGACTCCCTCTCACTCAGTTGAAGATGGCCTTCTTGATGTGTCCTCTCATGGCCTTTCCTTTGTGCATGCAGAGAGAAAATGCTCTGGTGTCTCTTCCTACAGGATTAGGGCCTCCCTCTTATGACCTCATTTAACTACTTCCTTAAAGATCCTACCTCAGAACAGTTCCATTATAGTGTAGATGGGGGTGAGGATTGAATCAAACCCTATGTAGTCCTTAATAGACTCTGAAACATTTTGTCTGAAATTACTCTCTAATTTATGGCACTTTTTGCCATATGTTTTAATCCTGAACATATTAAGTGTCACATGATATTAATACTTATTTTTCATAGAAAATATCTATTTATAATCATTCCCTTATATTTATCATTCTCTATTCTTTCTTGCAATTCACCCAGGCTTCTATCTTCAATTATCTTCTACCCAAACATCTTTGGTGTTTCTTTTAGTGAACAAAAAAAATTTGATAACAGAAAATATATTAATTTTATTTCTTTGAGGATTGAGTGGATAACAAGCAGAAAGAAGAACAAAGGAG
>CM053408.1:27463289-27617842 GCA_028644305.1 Xerus rutilus
TATACCTTTTCTTGCGATTCAACATATTCTTTCAAAAATTATTTTCATAAAACACAGATGAGAAAAAATAGGCTACTTGTAAGCAAGATTTTTCTAGCCCTCAAATTTTTGTTTATATTATGGCCACATTGTTTTATTTTTTATTTTCCAAATGTTTTTTCAACTTTTCAAACTGATGTGGCAATCTATCCTTGATTTTTCAATGAAATTTCTATGGCAACTCTAATGAAAATAGAGCAAAAAGCACATGAGATGCATGGTAACATTGCCAATATGAAGCTTGCTATTTTGCTTATAAAAATGTGTCTGTTATTAAAGTCTCCAGGCACACAGACAACACAGAATCATCAATAAGTCAAAGGAAAGGCAAAGTCACATTCCTTTTCCTACACATCCCCATGCTGGTCTTGAAAGGCCAGCAAATATGCACCTTTATTTCATTTCCATATGATTTTTTGTTTGCCAGAATTTATATTAATGGCTAAGGAAAGAGACTACCAACAAGCACTAGGAAAACAATTCATGATTCAATTTATTTTATTTTTTTTTAATATTTTTTAGTTGTAGATGAACACAGTGTCTTTATTTTATTTATTTTTATGTGGTGCTGAGGATCAAACCCAGTGCCTCACACTGCGAGGCACGAGCTGTACCACTGAGCCACGACCCCAGCCCTCGTAATTCAATTTAAATACCAAATTCAGCACTTTAATCAGGATCATATACCACCAAGATACATTACTGTAAATACAATTATAAGTATGTTTTTCTCAGAAGGGTTAGGCAAAAGCAATCAATAAGAAAAGGTTTACTGTGCAAACTCAAATCTGAAAAATTACAAAGTAAAATAGAACACTTGGAAACTTCTTGAATGAGAAACAAAAGAGGCTTATTTGCAGTTTTAAGGAGTAAGTGACTTTGGCATTCATCAAAATTTGCCTTCTATTGTAAATGTTCTCTTTAATTTTCAAATATATTCTTACAGAGGCAAGCTCTCTTCGTTCCTAACAAATGCATTTTGTTCCTCTGAGATTGGTCATCTTACTTTTATACTTACCTTATATTAAAAAATCCTCTTATTAGCAGCTCAGTAATTTAGTGACTCCATTCCTATTAGACACATTATCTGGAATAATACTATATAAAGGAAATGATTCCATATTTAAACATTTCAAGTCATTTCACTTTTCAATAAATTCTATGTGTGGAGAGGCCTACATTACATAGAAAGGAAAAGATTGGGAAAATACTAGAAATGATAGCAACCTTAGAGTCTCTTTAACTAAGAATGCTTGAAGTAAATTGAATTGCTTTAGGTCACTTATTGGTTGAAGTTAAAACAACAGTTTCCTGCTGGTGCTGGTACTTGACGCCCTCAAAAGAACAAGATGCTAAGAACTAGGACTCTGCCGAGTGAAATTTTGCCAGCTGGTGTTGCTTGGCATGATGAAGCTAGTTCTTGGAGTAGCATAGAAAAAAATGAAAACTGGTACCAACTGCTGTCACCCAAACCAGACATATCCCTTCTTACTCCAGCCTTCCTTTAGTGTAGCCTGTTAGCAGAACCTAGTAGAGTCAACTGGCAAAGGAAAACTAAGGCTTGCACAATCCCAGCCTTAGTACCATACAGCCAAGTATAGAAGAAGTTTGGAGCTTCAAGACAATACTTAATAACCAGCACTTTTAGTAAGGCAGTCATTCAACTTCCCAGATGACCTGGCAGTTAAAGACAAAGCTAACATCTCTGTCAAAAGAGGAGAAGGGGAATATGACTGTGGGCAAGCAAACCACAGTGTGTGCCATAACCTCGAATCCAGAGATCAATGCAGTTTAGTCATGCAACTGTGACCCACACAAGTTACAGCTCAAGAGCCACAAGTGATTAAAGAGGAATTTCATTCTCTGACCTCTTGGATGACATTAAAGTGACTACAAATAAAAGTCTTTAGAAAAAACACATTAAAGTGCCCTTTGTTTCTATTCCACTTTCCTCCCAGGTTTCTTTCTCATCTATGCTCCCTCCCCACTCAGAAAGAAGGAAAAAGAATCTTCCTCTATATCTCATTTGTAAGACTTTCTTTCTACTCCTATGTGGGTTTAACATTAATTGTTAATCACAATTATGAATTAGCAGTTCTCCCTATCATACATTGTTTTTTTCTCTTCTCACTATGATTGATTGCATTAATAAACCCAGTTTTTCAATTAGGTCTTCTCCTTTGATTTTTAGTATAAAATTTTACATCTTTCACCTACCTTAACATGGATCTCAGCCATGTGATTTGCTTGGTCCATAGAAAGTTTTCAAGCTCAGACACTAGCAGAATCTTGAGATAGCACTTGCTCAACTGAATTTGTTTTCACTCTTGCTCTTTGACAGCCCCATAATTATATACCCAGGCTAGCCTTCTGGAGAATGATGGGGATCCTTGGCCCTATATTGCTGTTGTCCTATATTGCTAGCTTTCAGTCAAGTCTATAGCAAACCTGTACAAAAGCTCACTCAGAAAACCAAAAGAATAGCCCCACTGAGCTTACCCTAAATGTCTGGTCATAAATTGGGAAAGTACATGGATTCTTATTAAGTTCCTGAGATTTTTTTTCCAATGCTGGATGAAACCCAGGGCCTCATGCATGTCAGAAAAGTGCTCTACTGCTAAGCCGCATCCCCAGCCCTATGTTCCTGAAATTTTAGAGGATTTATTACATAGCATTATCATGGCAACTGGCAAACAGTACTCTTCACTTAACAGGAGCAAACAGAGACAGTGATTACAGTATTCTTTTTGGCAAGTGACAGAAAAAAGAAACTCTGAATACTTAGCCATGAATAAAATCCTCTGTCACAGTTCAGTTAGATTAAAGCAAACAGACAAAAATAAGGACAAATTCCAAGGTAAGAGATGGATGATTAGCAGCCTGTTCACAAAGAAAATATGATTGCTATCTGTACTGATAGCTGATTCAGAACGACTTCACTTTGAAAAATTGAAACCTTATAGTCAAGTGCTTCAACTCAATTTCTTTAAAAACTTAAATGTAATGAAAAATTATGAAAAAACAGTGAAGTATATAAGCATTTCTTTTTAAAATTTAGATTGTTTTGAAGATGTTGTTTAGCTTGTTTATGCTATTTTCCAGATTGATCCACTCCTCTCGAACATTTTCTTATACTTTATGTATCAAAAATAGAGATGTAATCATGCCAAAAAACTATAGAGCTATATTTTTACCCTGCTTCAGTCATCTGCAAGAAGTATGAATAAGTAAAATATATTCATTACTATGATCTTCCTGAAATCTATCTGAATCAATTTTTTTTGAAACAAAAATAAGTCATTCTGGGGAATAAACAAAAACAGTATCGACTGCCCACTCATAAAATAGCTGGAATTATCAGCAGATTATTCAAGGGTATATATTAATAGTGTAGAAAATGTAAGTTTTCCAATGTTTTTGAATTTCTTATTTATAGGCTCTCTTTTATGAACCTAAATCCTTTTTCTGAAGAAGGGAAAGATGTAGAAACATTCGCCTACCAATGTGTCTACTGCTCACTGTTCTACAGACTCACTCCCATGGCCAAGGTATAAAACCAAAGAGAGAAATGACTAACTCAGGCCACAGCCCCTTGGATTACTGAAACAGGAATTTGAAGCAAAACTTGAAACTGCAGGCCTCTGCAGCCCAGAAAGCCCATTTTATATTAGCAGCTAATCACAGCAGAGGATGCCTACCTGTGTCAGCTCCAAGGGTCGCAGAGGTAAACCCAATTATTCTTCACTACCATTGGGTGGGGTGTTGCAGCTCTAAGTGGGGGTCATGACCTCCAGTGTTGCAACAGACTCCAGCCGCTCACTAGTCGCTTACCGGTTTCTTGTCCCACAAATCAAAAAATAAAATTCACATGACAACAGAAGGCAGGAATGAAAGGAGTAGGATTTATTCAATGAGTGTGAAGAATTGCAACAGATCTCCTGCAGGGGCAAAAGTGGATCCAATAGCAGGTTACCACTTGAATATGCTGGTGTAGTGGTTTTTATAGCACTTGGATCCGTGCTATTGGTCCAGATCTATGCTAATTAGGGTTTGAGAAAGTACTAAAGCCGTTGGTTAACCCTCAAGTCTGAACTTCCATTCAGGTCTGCCCCACTTCTGTTTTCTCACCATGGATGGAAAGCAGGAGGTTGAGATCTTCAGATCGTGAATGCTGGGGCTTCTGGGCTGCCGCACTGCAGAGAGCAGGTGTCTCCACTGACAGTAAGTAGCCCATGGTTGCTGCCTGCACTCCAGCCCACCTGGGCTGCCCCTTTGCAGCTCTGGGACAAGAGCTTGGCTTCCTTACTATAAAAGAAGACAGACATTCCAAATGATCCAATTTCCATGCATGTGCCTAACTTTCCCTTTTCCTCATCTGCCTGACATGGCCGGGACCTCCACAGTGAACTCAGCTCTAATTGAGTATTAAACTTCAGTTAGAATGAGCATCCTTGAACAAGAGGAATTTCACTGAAGTGATGAGTATAGAACTCATATTGGCATGAACTGAAGACTTAATATGCTGGCCCACAAAGAAGGAGACAGATAATGTAATAGAATAGTAGGTCTAGAAATAGATCCAGGAACATACAAAAAAGGAGACAAGGTCATATTTCAAATCAGTGAGGAATGTATTTAATAAAATTGAGACAACTAAGTACCTGTCTAGAAAAAAATGAAAGTTGGTCCCATGCTTCAAAATTTACCTGGGGTATACCAATATTTTAAATATAAAAAAGTGAAATAATAAAGAGAAAAAAAATCACGAGAACTTTAAAATACCATCTCAAAGAGACATTCCAAGTTCAATACATAAATTCAACTAAAATAAAATAATTTTTCATTAGAACATCATTTGCCAAAAGATAAGTGACAAATTGAAAAAGTGATTGGTAACACTTATCACAAACCAAATGTACATCCCCCAATATATAAACAAGAAGCAAAATGAATAGGGTATCTTTCATTCCCATTTGTGCTTAAAACAGGGAATATAATACAAGTCATTTTTTATACATAAGTAGAATACCTCTGTAAACATCTCTGAGAAAATTATTAAATATTAGCTGTTCTCAGGAAGGGGAAATGGGTGGCCAGGGTTTAGAAATGAGAGATATTTCCATTCTATATCCAACCGTACTTTTAAATTATTAACTCTGAACATATTATCTTTTCCAATTTAAAGTAAAAATTGAATTAACATCTTAATTTATTTAAAAAGAAAATTGGCAGCATCATATTATAATTAGAATTCTCCAAACTGGCTACACACCACCACCAAAATCTCAAACCATATGCACATTTCTCACTCGGAAAAATCTGACTTATTATAGATGGTCCTGGTAGATCTAGACTCCAGCCATCTACAGCATGTGGATTTTAAGACTGGGAAGAAGAGGAAGCACACTGATTCCAAACTGTCCCAGCCTAGCACTGACACAGGTGATTTCTGCCAATGGCCCATTGGCCACAATCAGTCACACAGCCCTGGTGAAAAGAAGAGACATGGAATATCTCCCTGCCATTTTCCACACCACGCCAAATTAGCTTATACAGAAAAGTCTTAACAATTGTAGAGCATTATATGTGATATAACCTTCATGTGTGCTTTTTGCTTTACATGGTTTTAAGAAGGCACTCTAATGCTCCACATGAAGACTCACATGGATGAGACCCCATAGGATACCTAAAAATATACAGGCATAGCCTATCCTAAATGTAGAAGAATTAACTTTAACCTTGCATAGCAATATGGGTAAATATGCCATTGGCCAATCCAAATTTGGATGTGCTTTGAAACACTTGAGCTCAGTCATTTCTAGCTGTGCCAGGTACAATTAAACAATCATAGTCTACACAGTCATTAACCAGTGTTTGGAGGCAGATGAGCTCATACTATCCATTTGGTCAGCATCTTGCAGCCAAGTTTTTACATGTACAGCCAATGAAGGCCACTGAGTGTTTTCTACCTCCACAAATTACAAAGAAAGTCAAAAGAGAAAGCCAATGCAATGTTCTGCTGTCTATTTTTATCCTGGAAAGAACAGTTTGTATTCATACTTAATTTTTGTCTCTCAGGTCCACTCTTGAGTCCATTTTGCCAAACTGTGAGGATATTTTTTTTTCCAATTTTACATCAAAAGAAATAAGATCTGCTTTTTTAAATGTTGAAAGTGTTGAGATAGGTTACTGGATGACTTCTACATGATTCCTTAACGTGCTTTAGGTAAAATCATGATTTAGCAGCGTGATTTAGTTTCTCTTCATTCTATGTTAAGTATTTATTTACCAGAAAATTCTTGCTTCCAGTTCTGAAGAATGCATGCTGTCCAAAAGAGACACTCAGCAGACAAGATGGAGAGTGTTGGTAATAGGATCTAGATTCTGGGATTACTCAACAGGAGAGGTGCAGAAAAGAACTGGAGAAGAGATTGATCAACATTTCAGAAGGGGAGCCAAAGGAAGTGAAGTCTATCTTAACCTGTCACCTTAATGAGCCATGAAACCGACTTCAAGAGCAATGTGCAAATCGGGCAGTTTGTCTCTTAAAATGAATGCAATTTTTGTTTACCTTTAGTAAAAACACCATAAGGTCAGGTGGGTGGGTTTCCACAAGTAGAATGTTGAGTTATGAGCACACCCTACTGGCTTAGTGTGAGATGACAATAAAAGACAATAGAAGATCTCAAACACATTTTTGTGTTTTTGTGGGGTTTTTGATTTGGGGTGGTGTTATTTGGATTATGGACATAACAAAACATACAGTGTTCTGCAATTTAATACCATACCAAAAAGAATAGTAATGTTTGTCTTAGATATGATATACATATATTTGAACAGAATCAAATCCTTTCTAAGGTTTTTGAAGGCTCTAACAATATTCTCCTCCTCTTTTTTGCGTATAACATTCTTTCAACTCTTTCTGCTGATCTGGCTTTAGCAAACTTTGCATCCCAGAAGGGGTTTTTGGGTGCAAGGCAGCCTGATCCTGGATCCATGGAGCAACCTGCAGATGTCATACGGCAGCTTTGCTGTTGACACACCACCTGTTTCTCTTTTTCTCCCTCAGTCATTGCTTTCATCAAGCAAATTCTTCAAGCAGCTGAGTGGTGCCAACACATGGAGCCCCCTGGGAAGGACATTCTTGTTCCACACCAGAAAACCAAACTTGATTACTCGGTCACACTTAGGGGACTTTTTCTACTCCATGGCTACTCTAATTATGCCAGCTGTATTTGACCTGGAAAATTAGCAGTGTTGTATGCCACACATGATAAACACCAATTTATATTTAAATGCAAGTGTTAGAGAAAGTAGGCATAAGTCTGTGTGTGGCATATTCTCCTGTGACTAGAAAATAAAGTGTTACCTGATCATTTATACCTTTGTTCCTGATGAAGAAGCATTAGCTAGGAAGGCAGGGTTTGGAGAATGGTCATGGTGAATTAAGTGCATTTGAGAGTTTTTCTTTTGTTTTTCTTTGCTTTTTCACTCAGTAAGAATGACTAAGACCACATGGCTATTTTTATATCATGATTTTGCTACATCTTTCCAGCAATGCATTGAAAATTTCATTATTACTTGGTTCTCAGAGTATAGGAAATAAGAGTCTGGGAACTAGTAACTGAATTCCTGTAAGTAAGTGGAGGAAAAGAAAACCAAATTTATCATTCCACTTTTGTGTAGTCAACCCTTCATTTTAGAGACCAGAAGGCTATATGGATGCTATGGTACAAAAGGAATTTCTTTCCAACTCTTGCATCTATCAAGCATAAAAAATATTTCTGTGACCAAATATTATGCCTTTCTAGCCTAATAAGATAAAACTAAACAAGCTTATGTAGGCATCATAAATAAACGATTTGGCAACATTTGCCTTCCATTTGATTTTGACTCAAAACTCATTCCAACCCAAGAAGTTCCAATCACATTATTAATTTCTCAATGGTAATAGTCTTTAATTTGAAGCCTGTTCTTTCAACTTTGACTTGCAGTACCTTTATAAAATTGAAATTTGATGGATAATTGTGTCAAAATAGCAAGTTACATACCATGGGTCCAAGTCTTATATCAACTTCCAGTTATTTTTGAAATCCAAAACGTATGCTGCTACTAGGTTAATCATACCATTGAAAAGCTCCTAATGGCCTCCTTATAACCTACACTCACAAAATTAGATAATAAAGCCTCATTCTAAATTGCAAAAGTCCTCTTTAACTGACTTCTCCATCTTTACCTTCCATTATTCCAGTTTTCCACAGTAACTGCATTATTTTCTGCTTCCTCAGAAACATGTCTTTACCCATGTGGCTCTCATGCTACCCAAAGCTGCCACTAACCAATCCAAATTTCACCCACACTGCATCATCACAAGAGTCATTATAGCAAAAGTGACAAAAAGCAGGAATTAGCATTAGTGAGGGCTCACAAGGTGACAAGCATTGGATTTAGCACTTTCCACTAAACTAAGCACTTTCCATGTGTAAAAGTTGTTTCATTCCCCTTGACATCCCTGGGTATGTTCTACTGTTAATGAGAAACTGAGCTCCACTGATAAGTAACTTGTCCAATATCTCATTAAGTAGAAGAACCCGTAGCTTTTGTTTGTTTGTTTGTTTTGCTTCGTTTTGTTTTTAATGAGGGTTTTCTCATTTCTCAAATGTTATAAACTGTCTTAATCCAGATTTGTCAGGCAGAACTCTCAGTCTCTTTTTGGTAGAAATTGTAGTCATCAGCAAAGCTCAGCAAATGAGCACAAAACATTCTCACTTCCATAAGCTCAGTGAAATCCAGGTTGCTATCTTCTTGGGGGTTCAGCGCCCAGCAGTCAAGAGAGCTTCACTTTATTCAAAGCAGGATTCCAGAGGCAAACTTGTGCTTACCTTACTGCCAGCAAATGTCAACCTGAACTGTCTCTGCTGCTGTTTGGACACAATAAATTTTTTAAAAAATTTAATGAGGTTAGTATTTCTTACAGTGTGATCCTAAAGCTCTTTCAGCAAACCTGCAAGATTAAAATTATTCTGGAAGAATACTAAGTTATCATTTGCTTGCTTTCAGTGCTTCAACATTTACACTGATGGTGCAAAAGTAGTGGTGAGTAAAGCTGTTGGAACCTTAGTTAAATCAAGACAGCACAGGAGGAGTCTTACTTAAGAATGTTCTTAGAGGGCTGGATTTATAGCTCAGTGGTGGAGTGCTTGCCTAGCATGTGTGAAGCACTGGGTTCACTCTCAGCATCACATATAAGTGAATTAATGAATTACTCAAAGGTCCATCGACAACTAAAAAAATATATTAAAAAAATAATGTTCTTAGTGCATGCTATGTGCAAGGTCCTGGGTTCAATCTCTAGCATACATACACACACACATACACTACACTAATCTTAAGAAATCAATGAAATTTACAAATTTTATTAGTATTACGCCATGCGTATGTGTCTTTGAATATTCTGAGTGCAGACAGGAAAGTTTGTATAAAGTACCATATTTTGATTTGCCTCTTCTCCCAAATGAATGAGGCAAACCTCTTACATTGAAATAAGCAATGAACAATATTTGTTGACAGTGATCAAATTTGAACTTTCAAGCTAAATTCAAATTTTAGAAACTTGTCTGCTTAACCATATTTGCAGTGGCCAGTATTTAAATTTTTATGAGATTGGTGGCAAAATTAATAATTGTGATATCATTTATATTATATAATGTAGTGCATTAATTATTAATGAAGTATGTTAATATCTGTATAGGCAGACTCAGAAAGTCAAGGGGCAAATATTTTCTCTCATTATTTGGAAGCTAGAGAGAATAAAAGAATGTAAAAAAAGGGAGATCTCAGCTGGGCACAGTGGCGCACGCCTGTAATCCCAGCACTTTGGGAGGCTGAGACAGGAGACTTGTGAGTTCAAAACTAGCCTCAGCAACAGCGAGGCGCTAAGCGCCTCAGTGAGACCCTGTCTCTACATAAAATAAAATAGGGCTGAGGATGTGGCTCAGAGGTCGAGTACCCCTGAGTTCAATCCCTGGTACCAAAAATAAATAAAGAAAGAAAGGGAGATCTCACAAAAATAGAAAACAGTGGAGTTACAAGAACAGGACCAAAGGGGAAGTGCAAAGGAAGGAATGGAAAGGAATTGTAGAAAGAAATTGACCAAATTATGCTATGTGCATTTCTGAACACATCACAATGAATCCCACTTTTATATATAATTATAATGCATCAATAAAAAACATAAATAATAGGAAGACCAATGCAGTAGAGAAAGGGGGCCAAAAGGAGGGCACAGAGGAAGAAAAAGGGAAGTGCTGTGGAACACAATGGAGCAAAATTATGTTGTGTTCATACATAAATATGTTACAATGAACCACACTATTATGTATAATTATGATGCACTAATAAAAATACAATAAAAAAGATCTGCACAAGTCACTGAACTGTTATTTCCTAATAATCAATGCTTGACATTACAAAATCATCCTAGATACAATATCAATTTAAAGTGCCAGATATGCCAATGGGTTTAATGGAACAGAATACAAAATGCAGATGTATATAATTTCACATTATCCATTAGTTGCATTGCAACTTATCTTCAATAAAATGCCACTTGTTGTATTGTGATATAACAGCAAAGAAAAAAATCTACCAATTATCTGCAAAGGATATTGAATCACTTTATTCCAACTACATAAAACAACATATCTCAATAGATTGAAAGCAGAAACATGTGAGAATCCACCTGTCTTTTATTAATCCAGACCCTAAAGAGATTTTCAAAAACATAAATTCCCATGTTTTTAAGAATAAAATTATTTTTCATAAATGTTTATGCTTAACACAGTATTTCTTGTCCCTGGTTTTACATTAATAAGCATTTCACTGATTACTTATCTTTAACTTTATAATGCATATTCTTTGAAGATTTTTAATAAATTTTAAGAGTGTTATAGGTTCTGAGGGCAAAATAATTACTAACCTCAGTCACCTCTCGGGACCTCTGTAAACCTTGCTGAAGTCTCAGGTACTATCCTCAAAAAGAGTGAGGACATCTCAGAAACACTTAATCCACATATGTGAAATGTTTTAAATATATTATGATAATTAGGAAATATCTAACTCACAAAGGAAAAGCATTTCTGACATCTACTGATTAGAAAAGCCTGACATGTTGATCAAGATAAAGACTAGATCAAGTGTAGTAACTGGAACACAGATTTTCTCAATTAGAACACTAATTGACAATATCTGGAGCTTAAATTCCCCATTAGAATTTAGCCACTCAGTCCTAATTTAACCTACATAAGAAGAAAAAAGTACCATAATCTATGCTGAAGCATTTTAAAGTGAAATTATAGATATTGTAATATCCAACCAGATACCATCTGTATTTTAATACATTTAATTTTTTTCATGTACCACTTTCAGGACACCTGCCTTTTCTTCTTCTTCTTCATTGGTACTGTGGATTGAACTCAGGGGTGCTTAACCACTGAGCAACATCACCAGAGCATTTTTGTATTTTATTTAGAGACAAGATCTCACTGAGTTGCTTAGAGAGTCGCTAAATTTATGAGCCTGGCTTTGAATTTGCAATCCTCCTGAGCCTCTGGGATTATAGGTGTGCACCATCATGCCCGACTTCTGCCATTTTCATATTGAAAGCTTTTGTGCATTTATTTTACTCCCTATTCTTTTCACAAATCCTAACCAATCTGAGTACTACAAACAGAAATAATATATGCTAACTGGATTAAAGTAGATACTAAGAAACAAGAAGATTTGAGTGCTAACAGGAAAATGAGCAGGTAGAACATGCAATCCCAGGAATACACAGAGAGAAGCAGGAAAGAAATGTATTTTCCAATGATACATAAAACACAGCAATGAGTACCTGGAAGCAGATACTACTTGGCCAAGTAAACATAAAATAACAAATATCTAAAAGCAATAAACAATTTTTAGTCCAGCCAGAACTAAGGGATAGGACTTGAGTTTTAAGGGAAAAACAAACTAGGAGGTGAAGTTTATACTCTTAAGGAGATTTGCTGAATAATAAGTTAAAAAGTACAGGAAAGCACTGAAGTTATTAATGCATGAGAATTTATAAATAAATATTTTTTATTTTAGTGAAGATATAAATTTAGACATAAAGAAAATTATACTCACACTATGCAAATAAAGTCATAATGTATTGATATGACATGGACAAGTAAATTCAGAGACATAGAGGAATGGCTTCAAAAATGTAATTCAAACTCTAGTTTCATAATTAAGAGCATAGCCTTTAAAATTATTAAAAGGCTGGACTTGAATCATAGTTCTATCATCATCCAGAAGCATGTTTTTGAGCAAAATATGCAACTTCTCTAAACCTGTTTCCTTTTTTCCTATAGGGATATTAAGAGGATTTTATATGATCTCCTAGGCAGAAAGACAGTAGCACACATGGACAAGCTAATCATTCATTAAAATTTGTATTAAAAGGTCATTATTTCATTTCAACACTGCAAAAAATAAAAAATAAAAATTTGCTGTTGTCACCATTTTCCAGAAGAAAGAATTTGAGGGCTATTGCAGCCAAAAAATAAACTAATAAATAAACATTGATAGAAAGTATATTTTAAATGGAAAGGGAAGCAGCCAATCATAGTACAAAAATAACATGCTTCTCCATGTCAAAAATGTTTAGAAGTTTTTGTTACTATGCAACAAAATCTTCAAAGAGATTGAAAGTATTTAGCTACCAAAAATTCAAAGACATAAATAGATTTATGAATGGGGACAGAGACTTCAGAAAAGTTATTTAGTCAGAAGTATGAATATTGAAAAAAGATATGGTTAAAATAAAGAATACAGTAAAGATAAATGGGTTCATTTATCTGGACTTTCCACAGACTACTTTTACTAATCTATTGCTAAATTTGAAGTTAAATGTTTTCCAGTATCTCCACTATTTCTACTTGAAATAATACATAAATCTTTGAATAAATACTATTTATTACTTTACAGATAAAATTTCTTGTTAAAAAATCTTACATAATGTTGCCCTGAGAGTCCAAGAATTTACGCACATACTGTGAGACTACACAAAATGTGCTAATACCCCTTTATTGAATCCTAGTATCCTAATACGAACAGTTGATATTGTCCAGAGTTGATACCGATACATCATTAATGATTATATATTTGATATATCAATATTAATAATATAGCATCATCAATAATATATCACCAATAATATATCATCTTGTAGATTGATGATAGAATAAATTCTGATTTTAATCACACAATTAATTACCTAATCTTAACTAAAAGAATATAAATCCTAGCCAGGCGCGGTGGCTCAAGCCTATAATCCCAGCACTTAGGGAGGCTGAGACAGGAGAATCAAGAGTTCAAAGCCAGCCTCAGCAATGGCCAGGCGCTAAGCAACTCCGTGAGACCCTGTCTCTACATAAAACACAAAATAGGGCTGGGGATGTGGCTCAGTGGTCGAGTGCCCCTGAATTCAATCCCCAGTACCAAAAAAACAAAACAAAAAAAAGAATATAAATCCTAACGGTAAATTTAAGTACTCTAAATCAGCTTCCTTTGAATTTTGGCAAGCACACACCTGGTCTATGCAAAGATGAACTTTCAAGTTTTCAGCTTCCACATTTTCAACCTCAAATGTGTTCAAATCTTAAATCTGTGCTCCTGAGAATACACTTTGGACTGAAGTATGAGCTATTCTTTCCTGTCTCCCTTTCTAGATTGTTCTATGCCCATCACAAAGTTATTGTGGTATGTCAATCCAGGGAGGAAAACTTTTGGGAAGTCAAACAGAGGCCTATAAGATATCAATGCTCATACTGAGAAAGGAAGTAAAAAATGAGTGGTGACAAATCCTTTTGTGAGTTGGTAGTTTCCAGTTCTTTGCTTTGGAAATTGAGGAAAGATCCAACTGGTAGTGACATATTAACCAAATTATTTTTAATAGTCCATATGATTTTGGATAATGACTAGGCAAGACTTTCAAGAATTATACTATATTCTAATAGTGAAAATGTTATTCCTATCTTCTTACTTTTGTGAAAAGGTTTCTGACTATGTATATCTAAGAAAAGAAAAAATAATTACATTTGAAAACTGTATACATTTAGCAACAAGTAGTATTTAGATAAATTAATCTTTTAACTCATCCATCTCATTAAGAAATGCACTATCAAAATTTTTTACTTTTAAATATAGATATTTTTCAAAATCTTAGCATATTTAAGTAGTTTTGATGTAATATACACAATTTTAATGTTAATAAAAATTTTGTCTGATTTATAATCAAAGGAAATTTAAAAGCATTAAATTTCATTTACACATATATGCACATTTTCTTACTGTTTAAAAAATGATAGGATAACAAAAAGATATTCACACTCAATGTATTTTATATTTTTTAATTTAAATTAAATTCATTTTATATTTGATACATTATAACATAAAAATTGTACATATTAATGTAGTACCATGTTCTCGATACATGTACACACTTGTGTTAAAATAAATAATGCATATCTAGTTGCTATGGCATTTAAATTCCATAAGATATATTTTAAGTGATTAAATAACCGCCTTTACCACAATGATCTTGTAATCAATGCACTTTTTAAAGTTGCAGTATTAACATATATGATGAACCTTTAAAATAGCTAAACATGTGAAGACATCCAGTTTTAGGGGATTCTTTTAGGGATATGAAATTAAAACTTAAAGCCCAGTGCTCTAGTCTAAACCATAGACAGCACATGCTCCATTGAGAATGGGCTGATTTTAAAATCTTATATGGATCACCACATAGGAGAAGGAGAAAAGAAAGAAAAACATTTTCAGTTCAATGACTTCGTCTGGTCACTGTAACTCACCACACAAGATTTATGATTTTGAATGATTAATCATCAGTGACCATGATTTTTTCTTAAGAATTTCTCTTTGAAATGTACCTTGATCTTGATATATGACTTTGGGTTGATGTATACGGGAAAAACCAGCACCATAAGCTGCAACTGCTTTGAGGAGAGGTTTACATGATTATTAGATTTCAAAGCCACTAAGCTTGCCCTAATCTTCCACATAAGGGATCTAAACATTATTGTTTATGAAAACTTCACTCTTGCTCTAAGGGTTTCTGATATACTCACCTCCCATGATCTCCCATACCATTTAAAATGTGTGCACTGATTTTCTCTGCTTTAGAAGTTTTTAACAACCTGACATCCATTTACATGACGCAATTCACGCAACTACAAGGTGAAACATTGAGTTGTACCACTGCTAGGCAAGTCAGGCACATCTCTACGAAGAATTTAAAAATCAGACTTTCTATAAAAATCACATCAGATCTTCTATAGATTTTTCCATATCATTGGACTATTTCTAGAGCTCAGTAAGAAGCATGATATTTTCCTTTGAACACCATTGACATTTATTACTTTATACAAATCGAGTGCTCAAAATCAGAACAGCACTGCAGATACAGTAGGAAAAAAAAACTATTGCTTTTCTTATTGCTTTAATAAAAGCTATAGAAATTCTTTATACTCAACATCTGTACAACCAAAGACATAGGCGTGTGTGTATGTGTGTGTGTGTGTGTGTGTGTGTGTGTAAATGGGAGCTCCAGCTGCTCTTGCATTGAAGGAATCTCCATGGCATCAGCAGACAGGAATTATATTTCATTCACCCTCTTGCCATGGTAAAGGAGTCAACAAGATCCAGATGGTTGTTCTGGGTGTTAAAGTGTGTCTGCTTTGTAATCGTTGTCTGAGACTCAAGCCCTTGCTTTATAGTGCTTAAAAAATTGATTTCACCCAGCCTTCAGCCAGAGCAAGAAAACTCCAAATATTTTCCCATTAATCCATAGAGTGGGGAACCACTGATGGCACTGAGTAGTTTCAAAATTCCTGGGATCATGGGAAATTACAGAGTTTACAAAGAAATTCATTTTGCCTGGAAATGAAAATAAAGCCTCATGCTGATGATTTCATGTGTCACACCAGACTTACAGGTTGACATGGTAAAATAACAATATTGTTAAATCCCTGAAAGATAGAATTTTATGCTGATCTTCCACTGAGTAGATTATTCTGTGTAGATATCAGTGTAATTTTTTAAGTGAATGCCTGAGAAAAAGTAGGAGTTCAATAAAACTTTAGGACAACTGGCTCCAAAGATTAAAAATTCTCTAAGTAAGAGTTTCAATCTTGACTGAAAAGATAGTCTGAATTTTTGCCACTAAAAGAAAAAATTTTAGTGAAAATATATGCCCATAAGAAAAGCATTCAGAATATCTAAATTTTATTCCCTGATGGAATTAAAGGTAAGAGTGTGTTTATTCCTAGTGGTAATACAAACATAACTTGTGCTAATTTGATGTTCTGAGAGGATTTGAAGCAGATGATAAACTTCACTGTGAGATAAATCACTTAAGGATAAATATAACAAAATTTCCAGAAAGAAATTGAAATAAGTGCTTTAAGACATGTGAGTTGAGTGGATTACCATACTCAAGCAATAAATTTGGCTATCAGGTTTTGAGAAGGCAAAGGATGGGAAACATATTGTGTTGCACTGTTTTCACATTTTAGCACTAGAAAGTATTAAAATTCATCTAACATCACTCTTTACCCTATGAGGGAAATTGTGTGTGTGTGATGCTGCAGGCAATATGGATATTAAAAATGGCACATGAGTAAATACATGTAAAAAGTATAAAGTATGAAAGCAAACGTCAAGGAGTCAGATATAACAAGCTCTGGAGCACACAGAATGGACAGTAATTTTATACTAATCATTGAGAAATTGCATTTTAATGCTTACAAAAACAATAAGCACACCAGTGCAATCTCACTTAGAACAAGGAATTTACTGCTTTTTTTAAAAAAAGATATCTACACTACTGAACTTAATGGAAAATAGGTTTTAAAAAGCTTTGATCTTTTCTAAATGTACCTCAGAGGTTTTGACAAATTTGTTTTAATTTTATTGTTTTTCCTTAAGACCACTGCACAGATATCAGGAAACTATCATGGCAGGTATGAGAAAAAGATGTTATTAGCACTCTCATGCCTAGTTGTAGCCCTGCCCTATTGTCTGTACTATAAAACTTCCTGAGATGACAAGCTTTAATGTGTACATTGTCAAGTTTACATATGTGAAAGAAATAACTAGAAAGGATTCCACATGATGAAAGATGTGCTTCTTCAACAGCCTCACTTCAGTTCTCTCCAGGATGAATGGAAGTGACCTCAACACCCTCTGTAGACATGAGAGCAGGACCTGGCTATCCTCATGTGCATTCCAAATGATAAATCTTTGTGTTACTTTACAGTGTGAATTATAGGATTGGTTCACTGCCTTGCTTTTTTATAATTTTTCAGAAACTTACCAAGAAAAAGATTATTATCTGTGTTTAAGTTCATGGCATTTTTGCAATTGATTTGTGTAACAGAAGATCATAAGAAATGAGTGTTTATTTTTGGCAACATTTTAGCAAGAAAAGGCAGAAACTGGTTACTCTATTAAAAAAAAAAATGTTTCCATGTGCAAAGAAAAGGACATTTTGAGTAGATGTGACAGCTTTTTCATTGATTGTTCTGGGGCAATAATTGATTCTAAGGAGCAACCCGTACAATCCAAACAAAGGTCAGAGGTAATGTTTCTGAATGACCTTCCTGTTCATGTCTTCATTTCTGTCTTCAGCAGCCACCACATCTTGTGATACTGGCCTCAACTCCATAGTCCTTTAACAGATACAAGGGCACTCAAAGTCTCCTGAGATTGGAATTTTAAAAAAGAAAAAATAAAGACACTGCTGTATTACATCTTTAATCTTTACAGAAAAAGGAAACTTCCTGTTATATGCCATTAAATCAGGACTTTTATTTGTTTAAAAATTACAGAGTTGTCATTTTGCCTGGAATGATTGACAGAGCTACAGAATCACATCAAGTCATTTGTTGATCACTTACACCATTGAAAGGGTGTAAGAGAGGGCATGAAACCCACAGACAAGCTCTCCCTGGATAATGCACAGGTAGTGTGATACATGTGATGTTGGACCGAGCTGAGTGCTAACAGGAAGGGCCATCTAAAGGCAGATGGAAAGTATTGTTTTTCCATGAGGTGCTCAGGAGAGGGATGTAGCATAGCTTCTTCCAGAACCATCCAGTGTGGGAATGAATGGTGGTTGAAACATTCACTTTCTTTTCTGTAGTTCTAAGAACCTTTAATTTGATTTTGTTTTACTCTTTAAATAAAATTTTATGTTTAAACAATTGCTGATGAGCAGACAACACCTGTGGCATGTCATTGAAAGCAGCTTCTTCACTGCTGCTTAGTATTGGAAAATTGGAATGAAGGTACTTAGTATTTCAGCTATTGTTCTCCTGTCTTATACCTCAATTGTTCTCTCAGCACAAAAGAGGGAAATGAAATTGATCAAATAATGTGTGTATATACAACTATGTAGCAATGAATCCCACTATTATGTATAAATATAATGCACCATAAAAATTTTATTAAAAAAAAAAGAAAGACAATGACAACACGAATTTCAATATTCCAATGCTTGGAATGATTTGTTTTGTATTTTGTTGTTGTTGTTGTTGTTGAAGTGCTGGAGATTGAGCCCAGGGCCACATGCATGCTAGGCAAGTGCTCTGCTACTAAAGGAACTCCATAGCCTGTTTTTTTGGGGGGAGGGAGAGTTAGTTTTGGTTTGTTTGTTTTTTTAATGAAAAGGACCACTTCTACAAACTTTGAAAAATAATTAAATAAAAACTATTTATTCACTTTATTAAAACTGCAGACTTGGAAAGAGATTCTACCCACACTAGTGAGAACAAATATGCTACAGTCCAGTCTTGACAATGTAGACCTACTTAATAAGCAAAATAGGGTCAAGAAGCTTTCCATAATAAAGTACACAGCTCAAAGACACTTCTTTCAGAAGTAGAGGAATTGTTAACTCTGAATGATGCTGGCCATCAGTATATTTTAACAAAGAAACATTTATTCCTCTTTGCACTATGCTTTCATCCAACCTAACAAAAAAGGCTAACTCCTAAACATATTCCATTTAAACATGTGGTTTTAAAAAAAATGAATACCAAGAGGCCACATGAAAATAAGGAAAATATGTGAATTTAACAATAAGCAACATGCTTTAAACATTCATTGACCTATGTGGTAAAAAGGGAGAGGAATTAGCAAAAAATACATAAGGAAAAGAAGTGACTAGCTCCTCATTTTTGTATGCAATAATTCCCCACTAGACATCTTTTCATGTGAAATCAGAGTTCTAAGCCAGAAAAATAAAAAATAGTAAGAGATGCAAAATGAAAAATTAAGGAACAGAGTTTGCTCACTTTCCCTATGGAAGTAGTATTTACTATACTTAAACGGTCTATTGTTTTCTTTATCATAAGGGATATCTTCTTTCCCTCTTTATTAAATAGCATGCATTTTTGTTAACATCCTGGGGATGGCAATCAATGTACAGTAGTCTCTGTTCTAAATTAAAAGACACTTTTACCACATGCTAAGCAGCTCTGATAGCTTTCATGCAGACATGAACATACCATTTTGTTCCTAATTTAAGATGCCCTAGAGGAATCAGAATCTCCTATCTACAAATATAAACATATTTTGGCTATATTTCTTAGAAATACTTCAGGTTCCATGCTGCATACCTGCAACCCAATAATTTCAGCCTAAGTTTACTGCCTCCAAAATTAATGAAAGAAAAACTTGGCTGTCAAAATTATATGACAGGTGTTACATTTTTCCACATGGTATTCAATAAAGGAGGCAGTTCAAACTTCAAATCAATACTGCTGAGAACAACCAAATAATAAAATATTTTCATCATTTTGGTGATAGGTAACTCAGAATATGCTTTCATTTAATTCATTTCAAAGATATTCCAAATGTATTCTTTTTTCTAAACTGCTGTATAGGTAGTACCAAAATATTTTTTTCTGAACTGAGACTCATATTTAACAAGTTCTTCCATAAAAAGATTTGGTTTTGTTAAAACTAATTATGTTGAATATGGTTTGTAACCAATTTTGGTTCCCCAGTGAGGACTTGTATACCAAAGAAGATGGTAGATTAAAAGAAATCTTGGTTATATTTTGGTTGCCCTTTAGACTGTCAAGAATTATATTCTTAACACAAAATCATCTCCTATGCCCATTCATTGGTGCCTTTTATACTGGGCTCCAATTTCTATTTTGAGTTCTGAGATTTACTGGATCTGGGATTTTGCCCTAGTAAGTCAACTTTGCTGGTAAGTAAACCTGTCAATGTTTCACAGATGCTGGAAGAAGACACAACACTCCTGGGTCAGAGACAAACAAGTAATATGAACAACAAGTTTGCATTGATTGTGCATATCCACCAAGTGCCATGGGTCATGTGGAAGGCCAGACAGATGCCAGGCATGCAGTGAGTTTGCATTGCAACTGACAAGCAATAGACTTGTGAAATCTGATTATTTTTTTTTGGAAGAATAAAGCAAGCATGAAGGATAAATACAACCTTAAATAACAGTTTGCTTTTGGAGCGTTAAAGCCCTTGAGTTCTTGGCATACTCAACTTGTATGCAAAAAGATGCTCCAAGCCTATGGAAGATCACCTTGTCCAACTCAGACTTGCGTTTTGATTCAAATGATTGAAACTGATTTAATTTATTCCCCACAAATCAATTCATTCTTTTCTCCCCAGTTTTGTGCACATGCACACGCATGCGCACACACACACTCCTCCTTTCTACATTGCCATAAACTAAACTGATACCAAAAACTTAAATAAAAACCCCCTACACCTCCTCTTTCCAAAGTCAACCATAAACACTGCAGTAATAAAAGTAAAGATAACTTTTTATGCTTGTTCATTTCATTGCTTGTAAATAAAATGCTGCATGGATTAGGTATTTTGCAATGTTGCCAGCTGTTCTTTAGAACTGAATTTAGGTCATCTAATTTCCCATAAGATGTAAAACAAAAAACAAATAGCTACAAATTTCCATCATTATGAATATAAACCATATTAAAATAGATAAAAGCTGCTATAGCTTAAAACATAAAACCGGTTATTATTTATGTACAGCATTCTGGAAATACATCTATAAATTGAAAATAAAACCTCAAATTATTTTACTATAGCATTTATAGGTATATGTTTTCACATTTATCAGATTATAAAAGGCACATGTTTTTCCGTGAAATTTGGGCTAAAATGTTTTTTGGCTCTTGATTTCACATGCCAGCCAGAGCTTGATAATTCTTGGTTTGTACTTTAAAGAATAACATGTGAAAGAGAATAGCAGTGAATTCAATTCAACCTAAGCAAGACACTTGTTAATCTATTCAACCATTTTTTATTTTATATGTGTCTCTTGCTGGGACACATTGCCTTCAAAGTGTATCAGAAAATTGAGATTTATAAAGTGGATCAGAAAGTATAAAATTATATTTTAATATTATTTTTTAACTAGAATACATGCATAAATGTTTAATGTGGAGAGTAGAGCCTGGATAGTCTGCTTATCGGCAAAACCATACCCAAGCATTTCCAAAAATTATTAACTAAAGCAGTGATAGGAAAATATGGAAAATAATTCAGACAAATGTACCCCTTTACCATACAAGACCAAAAAGTGGGTTCCTTTACTCTTAAGAAAGTATGGTTGCATTAAAATGAAAAAAATCAGAATTTAAAAAAATATTTTCCATAACTTTACTTTAACCAAGACTTGATAACCATATAATTTTAATTTCATTAGACTAGGGAACTCAAATAATAACACCATCTTTCAAGGAGTGTTGTCTCTTCTCTTGTTTATGGAGAATCCCTCTCTACTTATTCAGCAAGCATTAGTTATGCCACTATGTATTGAGGCTAGAGGAGGGAAAGACTGAAATACAATCATCACCTTCAAGGAGTTGCAGGAGTAAAAATAAACTCATAAACCAGTCAGACACTTGTAACACACTACTAGCAACTGCCATATACAAAAGATGCTCTGGAGAATGGTTCGGACATTACTCTCCTATGTTCATATATATATACAAGACCAATGTAATTCCACATCATGTGCAACCCGAAGAACAGGAAGTTGTATTCCATGTATGTATAATATGTCAAAATACATTCTACTGTCATATATAACTAAAAAGAACAAATTTTTAAAATGTGATATACACACACACACACACACACACACACACACACACACACATACATGCAAAAAAAAAAAAAAGATTCTCTGAGTTTGACCTCTATACTAGTTTTAAAGCAGGCACCTTTTAAAGGTACACTAACTTTTTCACAATATTCAACTGTAATTACCTGGCGTAATCTACATGTTTCCTTCTACTCAGATTTATACAGAAGCAAGCCACATATTTTGGGGAAGTGTGTCATATAAGAACTCTATCATGACCCCCCAAAAGCAAATTTTGAGTCCTTACAGTCCTCAGAGTTCTGGCAAAACTTTGATGTTCGATGTGTGATTGTGAAAATGAATATAAGCTGCACTTTCTTGAGTGCTTACCGTGTTGGCACTGTGCTAGTCACTTTATGTGTTTTTTCTAAATTAAAAGCCCTTCAATGAGACAGATGCAGTTGTTATTTACATTTACAGAAGATATGAAGGATAAAAGAAATTGAGTAACACCCCCAAATCCATAAAGCATTCCTGGGGGATGCAGGATTCAAACCTATACTTGTCAGTTAACAAAATGGATATGGCATGTTTTATTTTTCATGTTTCACAATTCACAGCCATTGCAGGAAAAAATTTTTTTTTCCCTCTGCTCTGTACAGTTAGCCAAATGTCTTGAGGAAGAATATTCTTTCCATTATATGAGAAGACTAGGGTTAGGGCTATCTTGACGAAGTGCCACAAACTTGGTGCCATAAACAAGAGAAATTCATTGTCTCACAGTTCTGGAGGCCAGAAATTCAAGAATTAATGTGTCAGTTGCATTGACTCCTTCTAAAGTCTGTGAAGGAAAATCTGTTCCACACCTTTCTACTAGCTTCTGGTGGTTTACTGGCAGTCTTTGGTGTTTCTTGGCTTGCAGATGGCTACACTTAAATTAACATAGCATTCTTTGCATACATATGGGAGTCCAAATTTCCCCTTTTAAAGGGCACAGTCATATTGCATTAGAAGCCACCCTTCTCTACTATGACCTCATCTTTACTGTCTACATCTACAATAACCCTGTTTCCAAACAGGATACGATTCTAAGGTACCAGAGATTTTATTTTAACATGTTAATTTGGGAGGATGCAGTTCAACCCATTAACACATTCAAAGTAAAGCAAATGTCCACACAAGATAAATTTAATATAAACAGCCCTAAAATTTAGAATGAAACCTTTCTATTTGATTCAATGGGCCATAGATTGCAAACTCCAAACAGAAAGGTGACTAGCAACAGACTCAGAGCTGTGGAGTGTAAGCATACAAAGGCAGATGATGTAAACGATATGGAAGAAGGTCTAACAGTAAAATGCATGCCCCATCCTAAAAGCAAGCTATTCTCAGATTTAACAAATTTTTGCCATAAAGGACTTCTTTAAGGGTATGTGGAAATAAGATGTTCAGCACCACCACCCCAAACTACACTGCATGAACTACTACATCAATTGCAAAATCCAACCTGTGGTTCTGCATTTTCAGGTACCATATTCACATCTCTACTCTGAACTTTTCTTCAGCTTGCCATTCACTGTGACCAATGTCACCAGGAATTTCTGCTCTGCATGTTACTTCTAGGCAATATTACAGCTTCAATGTCATCTCCAGAAAATTAACTTTTAAATCTTTTTCTTTCACTTCAGTTTTTGTCCTATGCTCAGTACTTTATTTCCAAACACTAGGAAGTCACCTTTTAAACTTGATATATTCCAGACTATTTATCTCCCATAACCCTCAGCATTTCCTGTCTCTATTAAGAGTATCATCACACCCCATATTACACAGATCGGAAAATTATGGGAATCCTTTGACTCCCTTTTTGTAGCTTCTATGCCTAAAAACTTGATAAATTTTCTCCAGGGCCCAGTTAAAGGGTCAGAAAGTTAAATAATGCTCCCTCAGGTAATCCTTTACATGACTAGGTGTCACATAAATTTGTCCTACTCCTCTAGAGCAGCCAGCAACCTGGAGAGGAAATTAATAATGCCTACTAATCTTCACAGGGTGTTTCTGCAATACACGTATGTGACTGCAGTTGGCAGTCTGGCGGAACCTTGGAATTCAATCACATATTTTGTAGTGTGCAAGAAACTAATGATTTAACTTTAATCTAAACTTTAAGTCCTTTAATGCTTCCCAAGAATTTGTCTAAAGTATAGCAGGCACATACTCAAAATTCCCAAACTACTGATAACTAAACAAAACTGAAGTACACAGAGAAATTGAAATTGTTTACACATACACACACATGTGCACGCACACACACACACACACACACACAAATGGATTCTTCCTCCTCCAGTGAGAATGAGCTGCTATGTGATTCTGTTCATGAATACAATTTCTTTTAATAGAAAATTGCTGTCATCCTAACTCCACTAAATATTGAATAAATACTGAGAGAGTGTTGTTTGCGTGGAAATCAGTTGTTCACATCTTAGAGCACTGATAATTCCTCCTTTAATTAAATTCTATGCTATTTCTTCATCCCCACTTTAATTACATTTATCATTAGTCTTTAGCTGAAATATCCATGCTTCCCTTAGTGTAGGCTTTTACGGTAGTTCCAAGAGGCTACTTTTTGATATAGAGAAGAAGCACAAAAATTACTCTATATTTTGAATTGCTATTTAATTTTTAAAATTACAAAAAATTCAAAAATGAACTTCCTCTGGAAGTTTTCAATCCAGCTTGTAAGTATTATTGCATTTTATACAGATTTTTAACTTTGTACCAACTGAACACTTTAAGTTATTTTAATGTGCATTAATAAAATTAACTCATTCCATTTGCTTACAAACATTGCAACTTTCTATCATAATCAACAAAATAAAAATTTTTGTAAATCTCATAAGTGAATCTATACATATGGTAATTCATATAAGATCTCTTATATATTGAATATTAATTATAAACTTATTTTTAACTTAAAATCAACATTTAAATTACTTCTTCAGTGACATATTTTAAGTAGATGAAAGACACTCTAATGTCTATCACACACATTTATGATATTCAAAATAGACAAATTATTGCTGAGCTTAACAGAAATCTATTATGGCCCTATACTTAATTCTAAATCTTTTCATATTAAAAATACTTAACTGTAAAAGAGAAAACTGTCTTCACACATCAGGGAGCCAACTGTTCATCATCCAGAAACCTCATCAAACAGGTGAGAAAATCTGCCATTCAGACACTCAACCTATTCTAGGACCCCCAAGGGCAGATTTATATGGTTCCAAAACAAACTCTTGATTATTCCTGGAGCTCCTTTCTTCTTCTAAATGTGAAAAGTCTAAAAATTACTCTTTCAAATGGCAAATTTGTTCAAAAATGGTAAGGGAATTAAGGATTTTGAGGTTTCCCAAGTGAGAGAAAGAGACAAGAAGACAAAGTCATTCACCCTGGTTGCTATGCAAAAAATGACAGGTAGGATGGCATGAAGGGTCTCCGTGGAGGAAACATCTGAAAACCTTGATTAAAAAAAAACAACAACAACTTAGAGACGAGACGAGGTGTATTTCAGTGGGAGAGAACATGCTTAACAAGCATGAATCTCTGAGTTCAAACCCCAGCATGAAACAGAAAAACTCATAAAACAGAAGTTTAAAATTCTCATATCTAGTCAATGGGCAGGAAAGATACACTTGAAAGGTAAAATATTTGTTAAAGAGTCTTTTTAAAAAATAATATTGATAATGAGTAAATCCAGATTATTTTATTTTTTTAAAGAAACAATAAGAAAAAGGTAGATGGGTAATCCTACCTTCTTAATGTTCAAAGTTTTTGAAATATTTGCTCCAGAAATCAATGGAAAGGTCTCACTTTAGATGTTGTTAATTTAATAATGAGTGGGAGAAAAAAAGAGTAGGAATGATATGATTTGGACAGATTAAAAGCCAGATCTGAAATCAGGAAATGATTAACTTTATTACACCACATGAATTCAGTCATTTGTTGAAGTGAGTAGATATAATCATTGTTTCTTTTACCAGTATATTGGGATTATTTAATAGTAATTCAAATATCACAGATTTTATTATATTTAACTTATTGTACTTGAAATCTTATTAAATGTCTCCAGAAAGTGTAGATTTAAAACCTAATTCATGGGCTAAAAAGAAAAGTGTCCATTTTACCAAAAAATAAATACATAAATAGAAGAAAACTTTCATGGGAATTTTTTTTAAATAACAAAACAAATTTCAGTTATATGCTGTAATATATACTATAATCAGCATGTTGTGCTTCAGATGTCCAGGATTTGAAATTCAAATTCAAGGGTAGACATGAGTATCCTACCCCTCACCACCCCACACACAAGCTGATGAATATGTCAATTCATGTACAATGATTATCATAATGCATCTGTATAGCAAAATATCAAGTTGTATACCTTAAATATGTACAATATTTACTTATCAATTATACCCACATAAGGTTGAAAAATGCAAATTAAATAAAATTTAGAGGAACACTGACCCTCTTGAGAATCCTCTGAAGCAATTCACATAAAAGAACTTATTACAAGGCCAATGTGAATAGAATGAAAGTTTCCCAGCCCCCAAAATACAGTCATAAGATCTACAGAGACACAATTTTTACAACAGAACATCAACCTGCACATGGAAAAAAAGAACCAAACAAAACCTACCACATAGCAGTTTAAGATAATCTAAAACTTAGCCTTTCAAGGTTCAAGATCTGGACAAAAATGTAGCAACTGTAATGAGGCAAACATCACTTCTCTCCTGTAGAATCAGAATCTCACACGTACTCATTGAAATTGGGATAGAAGACACAGCACAGTAGCATGCCTGTGCATTATTGTATTTAGTGGTTTTGTTTTGTTTTGTTTTTTTGGTTCTGGGGATTGAACCCAGGGCTTTGTGCATGTGAGGCAAGTGTTCTACCAACTGAGCTATATTCCTAGCCCTATTATTGTTTGTTGTTTAAAAAAAGAAAGAAAAAAAAACCTCAATCCTATTAGAAATAGCCTTCAGTCAAACACATAATATATTAACACATATTAATCTCAATAATTTCCTTCTAATGTTTTTTAAGGAAGAATAATAAAACTACATTAGTAATGCCTATGAAATAAAAACTCCCTGCTGATAGATTTTATTCTCAGGAAAAAATATAGTCAAAGAAACATATTAGGTATTATTATACTACATTGATTAAGGGGGGCAGTACCAAGGGTGAAACTCAGGGGCACTCGGCCACTGAGCCACATCCCCAGCCCTATTTTGCATTTTATTTAGAAACAGGGTCTCACTGAGTTGCTTAGCACCTCACTGTTGCTGAGGCTAACTTTGAACTTGCCATCCTCCTGCCTCAGCCTCCCAAACTGCTGGGATTACAGGCATGTGCCACCATGCCAGGTCTATATTGTTTTATAATAGACACATGGATTCCAGTTAACTAACATTTGATCATGGCAGTTATTAAAATATGAATAATATCCATATGGTCAAAATATATTTTCATACATTTTAAACTTATCATGTTATTTACATATAGTTTTTAAAATGTAAAATGTGTATGTAATTAACATGTTATTAAACTTTATCATGATCAAATTTGCCTATATTTTCATTGATTTTTAATTTGCCTATATTTTCTAAAGAAAACTCTTTAAAATTTACCTTATAAATGCTGTACAGCTATCTTCCTCAATATTCTCAAATGCCCTAATGTAAGAGACTTTTTGGAACCATGCAAAAACAGGGAGGAAAATACTGAATTAAGTTGTTTTATAGGTTATTGGTAATTTTCTTAGTTCAAACTTTTAAAATTGAGATGGAGCCATATGTTATGCTGATAGAAGCCATTTGTTAAGATCTAAGCATAATTTATTTATTTGAAAATACTTCATAATTGTCCAAGGAGACTGAGAATTAATAGAGCTGTTAAGTGTTTGTAAAGTAAGAAAGCATAATACAAACAATTACTGTCAAGCACTTTGGCCCATAGACCATTAGTACCTAAAGTTTCATTGAAATCTCTATTAGGGTCTATGCTAAAATTCAAAATATACCACCTCTAACTGTTCACACACTAAATGTGTATGTGTATGCTTGTATACATATTCCTTACATTTTCATTATTCTGTATTTAAAATTAGTGCAAATCAAAGTGCAAGAGAAGATACATTTTGAATGCCTAAAATATTCTACAGATATAATTTCCAGTAGAAATGTAACATTAATACCAGAATATAGCAAATTATATGCACCAAAAAAACACCTACATATCTCCACTTAAATACGGGCATGGATTGGCATATCAGCCCCAAAAGTAATCTCCCTGTGGTGATGATTGATCCACTTGGTCATGATTTCAGGAGAAAGTGCTGAGTAGAACAATCCAGCCTCAAGCCGATAGCAGCTTGAACGCTGCATCATGTTTACGAACACCTGCAACTTATACCACTTCAAATATTCTGCTAAATCTGTAAAATTCTTATACTATGGTTCCAGGCACTGTCACCCCATGACTACACCTTTGATCTAGGTCAGTGGGGAGCATTTATTCTTGTGTGCAGCAGCAACAGCTGTAAATACAATGCTAACACTATCAACATATTGAATTCCCCTTTATTTTCCAACTGAACTCAGGTTTATCTGTACTGCATTTCCCATTTACTGTGATTCTGTATTTCTGAAGTCTCAAGGTAAACTACTAATGGTAGTTGCTTAAAAACTATAACCATCAGGTTCCATTAGAAGAAGACAAACCAATTTTCTTGTTTCCCTTGATAAAAGGAATGACTTTTGCTAATGAATTCCAATCTTCATATTGTTGACATTTTATCCCTGCCCCAGTAGCTGTGATTCACAGTTGTTCATTGCTCACAATCAACCAGGATGAAAATGTGGAGACAAAGATTAACTTGACCCTAAGCACACTAGTTCTACACCTATCTGAGAAAATGAAGAGATAAACCGATGGGACAAATAAATAGAAAATTAATGAATGTGTCCATGGACGGGCATAAAGAGTTATCCCTACACAGTGTCTTATGTTTGGTATTATACTTTATAGTATATATATCCCCCCTTTCACATGCTAATCATTATTCCTCCTCCATATTCCTCCATCTGCAAAGCCAAACTTGACCACTGCCCGCCTTCTGCCTGTGTTCCTATGGCTTTCCTGTAGGTTATATGAGTGGCATTCTACCAATGTCGCTACCTTTATTCTGTCCTTCCTTCAGTCCACATATCATATTGTTAAGAAAGATTCTTCTGCTGTTCCACTGTTTTAAAATGTTCATTTAATTGATATTGTGGCCCTCAAACCACAAAACAAATATTTTTAAATTGACTTTGTGGTTAATGTATGGGAAAGCAAAGCAAGACTTTGAAAGCCTTGACTTGTATTCATGTTCAGGAATGCTATAAGGAGGCTCTACCTTTCCCCTCTCCCATCTAGTCAGACCTCATAAGCCTTTCTGCTCAAAGTGTGGCTCATGACCCAGCAGCAGCAGCAACATCACTTACAAGCTCATTGGAAAAGAAGAACCTCAGGCCCCATACCACCCCTGATGAATCAGGAGCTCCTTTTCAACAAGGTCCATCCTGTTTTGTATGCTCATTATGCACATTAATGTTTGAGAAGCACTGTGTTAGCAGATCCCTAAACTTCCTGTCTAATCTCAGTACCATGCTCAGCTGGTTTCTTGACAGACAGCCATCCATCCTAATTATCTGTATTCAATAAATCAAACCTCTTGAATTAGTCATCATGTGATTACCTACAAATTCACTTTTCACCTGAATTCCTGACTGCAACCACCAACGCCACATCTCACAAGGTTAAGTGTATCACTGGAGAACCCTGCCTTAATGCAGAGGCAAAATACATTTACGGACTCAACTTCTTCCCTTCCCAGAGAGTGCCAGTTCTCTAGAAATATAAGGTACAACACATAAATAACCTAAAAAACTGAGCATGCAAAGGTAAAACAGTTGAGCTTCCCCTCCTCAGCCACATCACCCATTATAAGCTTCTCCTTATTTTTATGGCTTTTCTTTTATTGCTGGTGTCCTTCATCTTTTCCAGATTAACTGTATAATTTAGGTATATAATTCAGTAAGGGGCCCTCAGAATTATCTCTTATTCTTCAAATGAAGAAGTTGCTATGGAGGAAAGTCAAGTGACTTTCTTTAAATTATCTAGCTCAATAGAGGACAATGGAAGTGTCATTGTTTAGATATGAGGTGTCTCCAAAAGTTCATGTGCAAGAAAATGCAAGAAAACTAGAGTTGAAATGATTGGGTTATGAGAGCCTTCATCCAATTAGTGCATTAATCCACTGGTAGGGTTTAAATAGGTAGTAACTATAGGCAGATAGGAAGTAACTAAAGTAGGTGAGTCACTGGGGGCATGCCTTTGGGCATGTCTGTGGTGAGCAGAGCTCTCTCTATTTCCTAATTGTCATGACCTAAGCTGCTTTTCTGTTCCACATGCTTCTGCCCTGATGTTCTGCCGCACTTTGGGCCCAAAGCAATGGAGTCAGTCATCTATGGACTGAGACATCTGAAACTAGGAGCCCCAAATAAAGTTTTCCTCCCCTAAAATTGTTCTTTTCCTCCTCTAAAATTGTCTTTTGGTCATGAAAAAGCTGACTAAAACAGCAAGCTAAAGTTTTTAGGTTTTTTTCTAAATATTTCCTAGAAGGAAGAAATTCTTGAAGTCAGAATACCAGTTAGACTATCAAGATGTGTTTCCTCAGTAAATGATATAAAATAGATCTACCTTGCAAAACAAACCTATTTTATAATGTCCTGAATCATAAAATAAGGTGCTTTGATATTTTCACTGTTGTTAAAATCTCATAGAGATATTGTCTTGGAAACCCCAAATATTGTATCAAATTATTCACAGGGACATTTCATTCTGAAAAAAAGTGAATGATATCCTACAGCCCTGTCTCACTAAAATAAAATTTTAGAACTACATATAGAGTTAATGATATTTATATTATCAGAAATGTACAACAAATTCTTTATATAGTATTTGTGTGTGAAATACTAACAGCTAGTTTATATCATTTAACTCTTTTTTAAAAAAATTATTTCCATGAAGCTCAAACTTGATGTGACTTAGAGTCAGACAAAGTTTTGGGGAAAAATATTCTTGTGTCCAAGCCTTCCACCAATCTACTGAATCAAAATCTCCAAGACATGGGAAATCTATTTATTAAACTCCCTAAGTGGTTCTGAAGATGTCCAAACTGGGAACTACAACACTTGTGCACACTATTTACTAAGATGGTATACCTGAGATGTGTGTCTCTGTGCATGCGCGTGGGTGTGCGCATGTGTGTATGTGCATAAAGAATATGAAGAAAATGTGTTCTGGTTTTACTTTTTCTTTAATAAGCAAAACTTTCTTTCCACTTTTTTTTTTACTTTGATTTATAGTTTCTTGAAAGTAAGATGTCAAACATCTTGGTGTTTTGAGACATAAAAGATGTTGGTCAATGTAAAAGAATGCCTTTTACTTCAATTTGAGTAGGGTATACTCAGAATTTAAAGTAAGGCTTCCCTTTCACTATAAAGTATTTTAAAAGAGCAGTAAGACATTAAATAGATTCTGTCAGACAAAACAGGAACTGTAGATGTTATGTGAGTAACAGAGGGGATATGGGCCTCACACACCAGTTCAGAATTCCCATGCAAAAGAACGTCTACAGCACATAATTATCATTACGGGGCTATATTACTTTGGGACACATATGATCTTACCAGAAAGAACTGACTAAGATTATGAGTCAGAAATTTAAGCCACAGATATGTGTTTGATAATTATATTTTATTTTTGTGTGAAGCTTTGTTAAAGAGTGTACAGATTTATTCATACATATTTACAGAGTTTGAACAAATGTGAATATGTGTCAAAAAAGTTTTTGATTTAAAGTTTGGCCAAAATAGGAAAAAAAATTGCTAAAGGAAAGATAAATTCTGCATAAATTGAGTTAATAATTCATCAATTAAAGTAATTAATGATATGCCATGTACATATTCAGTATTATTTTGTAAAATAAGTAAGCACAAGGCAATATCTCTACTCTCACAGGTTGGTGAGAATGATTTGAAAAGCAACCATGACAGAATGTGATTTTATAAGTTAAATTATGTGATATGTTCAACCTATATGGGCAGGATGAAATAGAAAATAGAGAAAGTAGTCTTAAAAACTAATCATCCTCTTAAAAATTAATTGTGGGCTAAAAATGTTAATGTAGAATTTATTTTTATTTTATTTTTTATTTTTTGGTACTTGGGATTGAACTCAGGGGCACTCGACCACTGAGCCACATCCCCAGCCCTATTTTGTGTTTTATGTAGAGACAGGGTCTCACTGAGTTGCTTAGCACCTCGCCATTGCTGAGGCTGGCTTTGAACTCGCGATTCTCCTGTCTCAGCCTCCCTAAGTGCTGGGATTACAGGCTTGAGCCACCGCGCCCGGCTTAGAATTTATTTTTAAAATCACAATAATTCATTTGAGTATAATATACATTATATCTTGTTCAAATTATAGACAAACTCGTTTAGTAATAGGTGCAAGTTTAAAGGATAGATTATCTTTTCAGTACTCAAAATGTGTGGCTCTGAATTTGTTACTAAAAACATTCCCCAACTTACTGTTCACTGTTGGTATATGACCTGAATGTTATCTGCATCTGTCTTGGATCAAGTTCCGTGGAACCAGACTCTGAGATAAAAAGGGACATGTAGAAAATTTAGTTGGAAACATTCTCACAGAAATACCTATAAAACAGTGAAAAAGGCAAGATTGAGCAAAGGGAAAATCTGAGTAACTCAACAATGCTAACCAAGACCCCTGACAATTCCACCAGGAGCTTAGATGTTTAACAGTCCTCTGAGTTGATCTAGCAGAGGTGAGGGAGCCAGGTGTTGTCTGGCCACATCAGCCAGTCAGCCAGCCTTGGCACTGGGCCATCCTCATGACAGAATACAACTTGAACTGAAACAGCACCTTAGATCTGAGGGAAATTCTAAGGTCAGGACTCAGTTGAGAGAAACTAGCCAAGAATGTGCCCGTGAGTACATTAGCCCTAAAGAATGAGTTTGGACCACTGAATTCTCTACATTCCATTCATTTCTTTTATCACTCAGATCCACCTTTTTCTTAGAGTAAGTTAAAGTTTGGCCCACTTGGACAAAACTTCCTAAAGAACTTTCCTTGAAGTCTTTCCTGGAGAGATGATTCTGGTCTTCTTTCCCAATAAATCTTAGCACTCTCAGGCCATGTATGCTTTACTGTACATTTACTTTCCAAAGGAGCATGAAACACCAAAATATGCATCAGAGTATCGCCTGACAACAAGTATATTTTTCCATTCTCCATTGTATTGCAGTAGCCCCATTTTCTCCTGGTAATCAAATTCAATTATCACTGTCAATAAGATAGTTCATTCCTTGCTTGCTGATCTCTTGGCAAGAGGGGCCTGAAGTGATCAGGCAAAATGTGGAATTCTTTTTTTTATTACATTTTAAAAATTTATTTATTTTACTTAGGTATATATGACAGCAGAATGCAATTTGATTCATTGTACACAAATGGAGCACAACTTTTCATTTCTCTGGTTGTATGTGATGTAGAATCACACCATATATGCAGTCATACATGAAGGTAGGGCAATGATATCCATCTCATTCCACCATCTTTCCTGCCTTTCAATAGATGAATGGATAAAGAAGCTGTGGTATATATACACAATGGAATACTACTCAGCAATAAAAGAGATTAAAATTATGGCATTTACAGGTAAATGAATGGAGTTGGAGAATATCATGCTAAGCGAAGTAAGCCAATCCCCAATAAACCAAAGGCCAAATGTGCTCTCTGATAAGTGGATGCTGATCCATAATGGGAGAGGGGGCATGGGAAGAATGGAGGAACATGTGGAATTCTTACTGCATCCCCTGGCTGAAGTGTTTCCCTTTTGAGAACAAGGATTTCTGTATCTATAGTTCCTAAGGTTGCAAGATAGGAAGCCAAGTATGGGTCACTAGGAATCATGGTACCATAAGCACTACTACTATTTCATGTGTTCTACCTTCTAGCAACATAGAATCATATACTGTCGATTCTTTTAGATTGTCATCTCCAAACTGATGACCTAAGTGCATCTTCAATAGGCTTTTCCATTTCTCTATCAGACCAGTCAGTTATAGATGATGCAATATGTGATAGCTTTGTGTTCTCAGTGCTGTACTTCTCCCAAGTAGATTCCTTGATGTTGTAGTTTTAATTATGCCTCCCCCAAATCCACATGACAAAGCTCTAACCCCTAAGATATCAAAAATGCTACTGTATGTGAAGATAGGATCTTTAAATATGTGATTAAGTTAAAATGAGGCCATTTGGATGGGCTATAATCCAGTTTGACTATTGTCTTTACAAAAAGACGAAATTTACACCCACAAAGAGGCACCATGGGTATGTATGCACACACAAAAGACTTGTGTGAGGAGATAGAGCCCACATAATCACTTGCAAATCAAGAGCAGAAGCCTCAGGAAAACAACAACAAACCTGCCAATGCTTTGACCTAGGACTTCCAGCCTCCAGACCTATAAGAAAATCAATTATCACTGCTTAAATTATTCAATCTGTGATATTTTGTTATAGCAGTCCTAGAAAACCATTATACTTAATACAATACATTGTTATCTGAGGACTTATGTTGGTGGATCAAAGAATCTATAATATTGGTTTTAGCCAAGGCCCTATGTGCAAACAGGCAAACTCAGAATAGGTGTCAATCTTAATCAAGATGATTTGCTTCACCTCTAGGTTCTAGGGAAAAGGCATAATAGTTTCAGAGGGATAGATGTGCACCAGAAATATCTTGTCCTGGTATTTTACTGGTATCAGCTTCTGTGTCATGAGTGGTAAAGCATCTATCATGGAAGAGACCTTCAACAAGAAGATAGAGTTACTTAGCCAATATACCCCAGCTAGCCTCTGCCACTGGCCATCATAGGGCTAGCATACCAAATATATGGAAAAAGATGGAAATACAGATGGAGACTCTGAATGGGCCTAATAGGATGGATTCCCACTCATCAAACATGATCCAGTTATTGCCCTGCTGAATGTCTGTCTAGCTTGCCAATAGTGGTGATATGGTTTGGATATTTATTTGTCCCTCCCTAAGCTCCCATGTTAATGCATAAGGTAAATGATTATATTATCAGAGTCATGACTTTGTCATGATTAATCCACTTGATAAATTAATCATTTGAAAGGACTATTGCACTAAGTGGTAACTGTAAGCAGTTTAGGCTGGTACCAGTAAATACCAGATGATACCAGTAAAATACCAGGACAATATACATCTATCCCTCTGACTCCATTATGCCTTTTCACAAGATCTTCACTCTTCCTCCCAATATTTCCTCTTCCCAGGGTCCTGTTCAGTTGGTGCTAGTACCCATGAGTACATGTAATTCTTATCTAGTTTGTTTTTATGCTCACATAAAGTAGATAACTATGTCTACCATTCAGATCTCTGCATAGTGGGAAGATTTCCCCTCATCATTTTTACTGAAGTCCATCCCTGAATGGGATTGTAGTGAGTAGCTGATCATCTTCAGCTCTCATTGATATTCTGACCAAACCTTTAATGAACAAAGCTGGCCTTTTCCCTTTATCACATGGTCATATGTCCCTGTAAACTCTACTTGAAGCCAGAAGTGAGAGATGACAAGGGAGAGAGTAAAGAGGGTTTGCAACATTGCTTATGTAGTTTATTTGTGCCATCTGGTCCTGTTCATGCCTAGGAACACTTCCTTATGTTGGACCTGCTTGACCTTATGACTTGATGGACCAGCAGAGCTTCGCTCAAGATGGGCATTTCTGGCCACAAGAGGTAATCACTTGGTGTTCCATGGTTAGAGCTCTACAAATGACCAATAACATATGTCAGAATTTTTGTTAAATAGCATTAGCAAAGGTATCACATACAGTACAACAACTTCAGTTGAGGCTACTACTTTCTGATTAAATGGAATTCTACTGTAATCCATAGTGGTCTATCATATTTACATAAGGAATAGACTGGTTAATTAAATGGAGACATAATTGAGACCACACTGCATTTTGTTTGCATGACATTTATCTCTGCCATTTGTTACATTCCAAGATACAATATTGATTAACTATTTTAGAAAATAGGCAGTTTTAGAGGGTTCTGTTTGGTCATCCTCACTACAGTAGTGCTTGCTTCAAGGATCAATAAATCAATTCAGGTATCTGTTAACTAGTATGTCAAGTATGCCCATTATAACGTGGAGCAATTTCTACATGTAGGTTTGGGAACATAGTGGCCCCATGGTAACAGGAGTTGGGACAGGATTTCTTCTATTACCTGGCAGCCATATACCCCCATTCTAACAAAAGGGCTACATTGACAATTTGGGTCCCAGAGTGCCAAAATTAATCTAGAGTCCTTCTTCACAGGAATCTGGTTTCTCCTTTCAGTTAACAGATTCCAGGTCTGAATATTAGCTTAGGTATGGAACCTGGTAAGAAATCGTGATTCTTTTTTTTGTGAGTGGAATAGCTGTCTTTAGTCTCCAAGTTATTCATCCTTGATTTCTTTTAATCACACAAATTCAGTAGTACAGTTGAATGCCCTTCACTCTTACTTCTAGGAATATTCTCTCTATACTTCTGTGAAGGCTGAGCACCCTTGACTGCCACTCCCATGCACGACTGATAGTGGTAACTGCACCCACCTGGTCTTTATTATTTTGGAATTCTATAATCAGCATTTCTGGAAAGGAGCCTAGATCTATAATAGCCCATCCTATCATCATTCCTGGTCTAGATAAGAACAGACATTACTGAACTTCTCAATGATGCTGATGTCACCCTATATTAGAATTATTTGTTAAAAAAAAAACAACAAAGAACAACAATATCTCTCATTCCACATACTTATTTTAATTTGATATTGACTTTTCTCCCATTCCCATTGAAAGATTTGGATTATGAACTTACAAATAAGACTTGTGACTTAGAAGTAACCATAGAATGCAACAAAAGTAATGCATTCCTCAGAGAAATGAAAATCAAATCTATAATGATGTTTCAGTTCATCCCAGTTAGAATGGCTATTATCAAAAAATTTTTAAATAACAAATGCTGGAGAGGATATGAAGAAAAGGGAACTCTGGTAGACCACTGGTGGTAAAGTAAATTAGTACAACCATTATGGAAAATAGTATTGAGGTTTCTCAAAAAACTAAACCTAGACCTACCATATGACCCAGCTATCCCACTTTTGGTTATATATCCAAAGGAAATGAAAACATCATACCAAAGAGATACCTATCCACCCATGTTTATTGTTGCAGTATTTACAATACCTGTGATATGGAATCAGCCTAGGTGTCCATTAATGGTTGAGTGGATGAAGAAAATATAATATATCCGTTCAATGGAAAATTATTCAGCCATAAACATGAACAAAATGCTGCTATTTTCAGGAAAATGGGTGGAATCGCAGGATACTACCTTAAGTGAAATAAGGCAGGCAAAGACCACATGCTCTTAAATCAACATTAATGTAAATAACAATTACTAGAGATTGGGAAGGGGTAAGAGGATAAAGGAAAACTGGATTTGACTGGTTCATGTTGCATGTATGGAAAGATCACACTGAACTTCATTTATACATAATTAATACAAGTTAAGAGAAATATTTAAATAATACATTTCAAAGTATGACTTCAAAATTTAAGTCAAAAAGAAAAAGGTGATATACCTTCCAGATTGATCACTGAGGCACCTTTTGAAATCTGAGTCACCATAAAACTGACTACTGAGAAGTCACCATGTTGTAAGAAGGAAGCCATGTGGGAAACCCATATGAGAATGCCCAGAGATCCTAATCTTCAAGTCATTCCACTTCTGGAACCAGGCAAGTTGGTGAATGACCTTTCTTATAATTCTAGTTACAGATATTGAAATACTTCAAGCCCTTGAGTCTACACATCTGAGGCTCCAGATGTGGTGGAACAGAGAGACAAGCATACTAAAATGATTGCTTAAATCATTGATATTGTGGCAGAATAGTAATAACCACAACAGAAATCCAGTACTATAAATGGAATTGTTCCATAATGAAACCTGACATATAGCAGTTATTGAGCGGTAGTAGCTAAATCAACCTCTCACCAGTATATTCTTCATCCCTTGGTTAAAAAAAAAAATCCTCTAGGGTCTCCCATGGAAAAAGTTGATTGGAAGGTGTTCCAGCCTTACATAGTGCATCTACTTTAGCATGCCCACTCTTCTGAGCCCTTTAATCCCTTTCTCCATGCACTGTCATGGGAATTCTGGGTCATCACTTATTTCCAGATTCCCAACAGTCATCCCAGCAGCTGGGAAGCACATTTTCCTCAAATCTTTAGCAGGCATTAAGTCTTTGTGGTATATATCCTCTATGTCCCCCAGCTTTACATTACATCCACCTTAATTTAGCACTCTCAGAATTCCATCCAATTCAGAGTCTCTGGACTTCTGTTATTTATTAGTCAGATCTTAGTGTTTCTTTGGTGTATACTCCATCATCCTCTTTAGCAGGACTTACACTTCTGTGATTTGACTACATTGATATCTGGCCCTTATTATTTCTTGGTTGTCAGGTGGGAATAAAGATATAGAGGTTGGGTGGGATAACATATCTTATAAGACACTTGCCTCACATAAGTCTATGCCTGGTCTTTGAGCAACATGGATGGACACTGTCTCCTAATCAGGAGAAATGGATCATTTATATAGATCCAAAGGATTGATGAGAAGCTGAGAGGTCAAGGGTCTCAATTGCATCTATCCATACTTTGCCAACCAAGATGTAGTGCTCTGCTGCATCTTTATTAGAGCCCTAACTTTGAAATAGGTTAATCTCAAACTTCTCCTATACTCAATTTCACTTTTATCAATTTATCTTTGTCTGTTACACATTGATATTTATAATTCTTGTTATTTTTTTACTTTAATTTTAATTTGGCTGTATTATTTTCATCCTTTTTTTTCTTATGTCATGTCAGAGTTTTATTACACAAGAATTTGCCATTGTTTATCTTACCTAATAATTTTATTCATATGTGATTGGTACCCTTCCCATTTGAGTGGTGAAGTTTATAAATTTATGTTTGTATAATAATATAAATTAATTTTGTGTCTGTACACAAATTCCTTGTTGTTCATTTTCTGTCTAATCTATTGAAATGTATTTTTCTTAGTATATCATTGAAAATTTTAAAGGTATCATGTTGCTTAAATTTTATAATTAACTACATTAAAGCTCTTTCAAATTATTGTTATAGAAGAAAAAGAAGAGCTAATCTTCTTTTCATTTTCTGTAGGACCATCAAGCTTTTGAAATCAAAATTTTTATTTTCCTCTAGGTTACCAGAAGTTTATACGAAGACTCTCAAATAATAAATTTTAACTAATAGGTTTGAAGAGTTTCTTTCTATTTTCCTAAGATACAAATAAGAGTGAAGTTCCCTATAAAATGATTGGGTAAAATCTCTTTTCCCCTTAAAAGTCTAAAATTGATACTCCTTTAAATGAAGTCAGATACTTTTATTTTATTTGGTTTCCTTTTACTTTAAACCTCATTTAAGTGTATCGCTCATTTAGGATGGCAGTTTATAGGATATGTATTTTTAAGTACACATATAATAAAAATACAAGGATCTAATATGTATATCTATTATTAAACAAGCAAGTACAGTATATTGGCTCCTGAATCAAAAAAAGTATTTGGCATACTTGAATAACATATTATGTTTAAAAAGTGCTTTTGTATTTATTTTTATTTTTTTTTTGGTACTGGAGATTGAACTTAGGAGTACTCGACCACCGAGCTGCATCCCCAGCCCTATTTTGTATTTTTATGTAGATACAGAATCTCACCGAGTTGCTTAGTGCCACACCTCGCCGTTGCTGAGGCTGGCTTTGAACCCGCGATTCTCCCGTCTCAGCATCCCTAAGTGCTGGGATTACAGGCTTGCGCCACCGCGCCCGGCTTGTATTTATTTTGTAGTTTGCTTTTAATAATAACTTGTAAGAAAGATAAATAAGTTACATGTGAAAAATTTGGATGTAAGGGGTGAATTGCCAGTGATCACTGGTAATAATAAAAGGGGAAAGTCAGGACTAGAACCTAGATCTTAGAAGATTGTCTGATTCAAACTTCCACCTTTGGTCAACACTACATAAAAAGAACACTGAAATGTAAAATGATTTAATATTCCTTTACCAAGTTAATAACCTGAAAATAAATACTACACTCACCTCCCCAATATCCAACTTCTTTGAAAAATCTTGGAACCAGGAAACTAGGAATGTAGATGCCTAGCTACGTAATCTTTCAGCTTACTGACAGTAGATCTCAGGGAAACTTACTTATTTCCTGCACTTTGAACTTTGCTGTGGTTTGGATAAGTGTCCACTAAAGGCCCATGTGTTAAAGGTTTGGTAGGAAGTGGAATCTTCAGCATGTAGACCTGCTGTGAAGTCTTCCTGTGGGATCTCACCCCTGAAGGAGATATTGGGACCTGGCCTCTCTTTCTCCCTTTGCTTCCTGGATGCCATGAGCTGAGCAATTTTGCTCCACCACACGCTTCCCACTATTGTGTTCTGCCTGGCTACAGGCCCAAAGGCAACGGGGCCAAGTGACCATGGATTGAAGCCTCTTAAACTGTAAACAAAAATAAATCTTTCCTCCTATAAGTTGATTATTTCAGGCATTTTGTCATAATGAGGCAAAGCTGACTAACACAAACTTCTATGCCTTTTAAATCATGTATACACTTATTCTAACACAATAATATTTAGACCAATATTTTACCTCACAAGACCCCATGTCTATCTGATATATATTGGACCAAAAAAAAAAAAATCAGGGATGCCAAGTATCATTCAGATTATTTTACTCAATTATTTCTGGGAAAAAGTTAAATAAATTTAAAAAGTAATAAGGTATTAGTTGTCAGAGTGTATCAGAACCTCTTTTTATAATAAATATTTTGTAATGTCCCTTTAATTTTGCTCTATTAAAATGAAATTTGTAAATAATATAATTATTCTATCAGGTATAATTTACTTTAAAATCAATGAAAATCTCAGAGTCTATCATATGTCAAAAATAAAAGAAAGTTTTCTCACAATAAAATAATTTGTAATTCTATAGACCAATGTTTCAACCCAGCTCTGGAGAATATACTATACTCCAGAGACTATACTACATATAAGACCTGTAAAAAATAGTTTGAATTTAAGAAAATATAAAGTATATATTTATACTTCTTTGACATTTTGAAATAAGGATTAATATGACAGTTACAATGCAGATTAATATGAACATGTTTGAAATGTGTTTAATCCCACCAATGATATTGCCATCTGACTTTCCAAAATAGTAAGCAACTCTTATTAGGAGTTTAAATAAAGTTAATTAATCCTTCCATATTCATGACAATGCAGTCTTGGAAAACTCAGAATACATTAAATCATACAAAAAATTTCATAGTTGTGTATGTGTATATATGTGCAGTAAGGTTCTAGGCTTAGATAATCATAAGCTGATTTTTCATCAATATGAATAGCCAATGGAAATTTTCAGAGATGAGCAAAAAAACAAAAATATTGCAATTAAGGAGGCAATCACTTGAGTTCAGTACCATTCTGCATTACAGGATACGAAGATTCCCTAGACTCTTTGCACTAAATATCATATACATATTTTTACTTCCACAATGAAAAACATTCATTCAAGTACCAAAATAAACCCTTGAGGATTTGCCCATTTCTTCTTCCCTCCTCCATTAATTGAAAAACAATGGGATAGGATAATATACCAACTTTAGATTAAAAAAGTGGTACAAGAAGATAACTTTCAAGGAAGCAAGACAAGAAAATAAATTTTGAGTGTTCTGAGCTATTGTCTCCAGCTTTTATCCAAGAAAGCTTGATCATACTGAAATTTCTAGTTAAAGCAGAATAAAACCAGTTGGGAAAAAATTATTGCTCAATAACTGAGACCATGCAATCATATTGTCTTTCCATTTTCACTATTTGAGATGCATGTATGTTTTCCATTGCTGAAACAGCTATAGAATTTTATGGAGAATCATTTCCTCCCACTAAACTTCAAGTTCTTAGATGCCTTGTAGAGTTAGCAAAACCTGACAGAAGGAATGTACATTATGGTAAGAATTGAGATTTCGTGGTAAAGCTATATTTCTGAAATGAATATGCATATGCAAATAACAATACTGATGCCTTCTACACATTGTGAATTTTTTAAAACTCAGCAATGCAATTAGGGCATTATGGACATTAGAAATTTAAGAAGTCATTCAAGTCATCATTTTACTCAGGTGACCACTATTAGATTATTTCACATGGTTTAGTACCCCTAGTGTTTCTCCAGATTTGTGTACCAGTACCATAGTAGATTGTATGACAAGTTTCTTCGAAACTGTCAAGTTTCAGTGTGATATATAATGGCCTGAAATCAATCAGATATCAATAAGCTAAATAGCTTCTAGTGCAGAGTTGTTTTAGGCTTGTTTCATAATTGTGGAAATATGGGCAGAATAAAATCATCAGAAGCATCTTTAATAAACATGAAACTGGGACCCCAAGATCTGCCTTTAGAGATAGGTCTCCCCCCAAAAAAACATAAACTATCCCAATGAAAAAAGCAATTTCAAGTTTTCTTTCTCAAAAGAAGGTGAAAGTGGTGTAATGAAGGTAAATGACTTCATTACACTACACCATGATTTTAAAGACTATTTAGACTTCCCATGAAACTGTGTCTCTATTTCCTTATATTTTCAGAATTTTTTTCAGTGTCAGCCTATGTAAGGACTATTTCTCCTATGGAAAAAGTAAGGAAAACAGTGTCTATTTGGTAGAAAATATTTTTGAAAGTTATGCTTCACTGAAAAAGCAGAATATCAAATATTAAAGAAAAACATATAAGATATATACTACTAAATCTAGAATCTCAATTATATTTCAACCTTCTCTTTTTATCTTTGAATAACTTTAAATTCTCAAAGACTTTGAGATCAAAGCAACTCCTTTTAATTTTAGAAAAATTAATGGTTAATATTGGCCTATTTCAAAATGTTTTAAAACTATATAATTTACCTCAAAATTCATTCCCTAAAAGTCTTTGAATTGACTTTTAAAGTTTTTCAATAAGAAAAGAGAATAAGAGACTGCTAGACTAATTCCATGTACCCTTCACTTCACATTTGTAATTATTTTGTAAGATGCATGACAAAAATTCATAACAACATTTTTCTAACTATTCTGAAACCTTATCCAAAAAAAAGAAGAAATGAAACTCTACTTGCCAACTTCAGAGAACTTAAATCCAGATTGACATTTTTAATTTTGACTTCAATTTAGATTCAAGTTTTAATCAGTTCTCTTTTGATAACTCAATACTTACAAAATTCAAGAATGAGAAACTCTAGGTATTGATCTCTCTTTTTTAACCTGCAGTACTAATGGACTACATAAGAGCTATGGCTGTCTGTTCTCTTAAAAGCATTATTTATAGCACATATTGCTTGTTTTTGTTTTTTGCTGCTCTCTCTTTAAAGTCATTCCTGAGACCAGAACCATTAGAACGTGACATGTTGATAATCCAAAGCAATTGCCCAAGTGCTGAAAATTCACCCTTTCAAATGCAAAAGTCAATACTTGCCAAATGCAAAACAAAACAAAAAAATCACAAAGATCTGTACAAAGAACAAAAGGCATATCTCTAAAAAAAATCTAAAATGAGGACATTAGACAATAGATTCATGACTTCCAAGCATTAGCAGCAAAATCATTCTTTAAAAGCAGCTATCTACTATATGGAAGCTGGAAAACATCAAGAAATAAAATTTGATACTATCCGTGATGCCAACTAAAATGAACACAGGAGTTCAGAGGTGTCCTGACTGAGGGTGTTCTATAACTTCCATTCTCTAACGCACACTTTTTCCTTTAATGACAATTTTCATAAAAGGTGACCTCTTAGGAAATACTATTCCTGAGTAAATTGTTCTTCTACTGTTTTCAAAGATTACTTTCCCAATAAAATGTGTAAAAAATAAACAAAGTGATAGAGTAAATAGAGCGAGATCTTGCGAGATTGGGTATGGTAGAAAAAACTGCTCCCAAGAAGAGCCCCAACTCCTCTTCCAATTGTGATACTCCAGAACCCAGAGGAACTCAAAGAACACAGATCATGGTCATTGTCGACGGTTGCCTATCCTGGGCCACTAAAATGAAAACAAGGAAATAAAGTTGAATGTGACAATTCACTAAAGTGACTGTCATATGAAAAAATAAATAAATCACAGCTAATGTTTCTGAGCATGTACAAGGTTATACACACATTGTTTATGTGTTTTAAACCTATTAATACATTTGACTTCCCCAACAACCCTTTGAGGGTTGGGAGACTGTATCTCAGAGTTTAAGTAACTCATTCAAGGTCATACATGTAATGTGAAGCTAAGATAGGATTTAAACCCTAGGAATTTTGACCTTTACTCTGCATACTTAACTACTATGGCATCTTCAGAAAATAAGCAATACATTCCAGCAAACAAACAAATAAATAGATAAATAAATTATTAGTTATCAGAGTAGATGAATGTGTGCATGCAGATAATAGATATGCACTTATGAATTCAATGAATACATTTTCACTAAGATATTAATTCTCTTATATTTTCACACAGTAAAGTGTTTTCACATATATACTGTCTGAGGAGAATGTACAACTAGTTAAAATGTCATAGTTTCTAATTCTACTTTGCAAGAATCCTAAATTACTTCTAAATTTTAATTTACTACTTTCTCTAAAATCTTACTCTCTCTAATGCATAAAAATATGTATAATCAACCCCCAGATAAACTTAGCAACATCAGAAGCTACTCCATAAATCCAACTTAAAAATCAGTTAACTCAGAATTTAAATAAAGTAGTTTTTACCACCAAATTGCCTTTTGTGGCACTCCCATTTCTTCTGTTAAGTCTTTCAGTATCAATGCCAAGTCTGTTTATAGTGCCCCTTCATCATGATCGCTGTGACCAGTATCTAAGTTATGGGAAACTGTTGCTCTTTCTTAGCCACAGAGATCCCAGAATCTCATGGAGCTCTCAGATCCCCTCTGCTTTAGACCATCTAGGCGGCCATTTTTATCTGCAACTGTGAACTAAACTCTGTTGGAGGCTTCTTTAGGAAGTGTATTTTCCCTCAGAGCAAAACATAGCTCCATTATGTACTGTGTCCCACCTAAATCTATCTGGAGAATAGATCTATTCCTCCTAGTCTACCAACCAGGCCAGAGCTGTCCAGGACAGCATCATTCTGGAGGCAGGGACCACACCAATAGATAACCCTAGAGTGGTTAGCATTTCACTTGTTCTCATTTCCTCCCCTAGCCAGGATAATGTTATATTCTTTTTATGATGATTAATCTTGTTGTCAATCTGACCAGATTAAGGGGTGCTTTTGAAACTGAGTAAAACAGCAAAGTAAGTCTGTGTGTGTCTGTGAGGATATTTCCGGAGAAGATTGGCTTGTGGTCAGAGAACTGAGTGAGGAAGACCCCCTGAACATGTGCAGCACCATCCAATAGCCTGGGGTCCCAGATGGAACAAAAAAGCACAAGGGGGAAGCTGCATGCCCACACTTGAGGATGTGGCTTTTGCTGCTGCAATCATCTAGGCCATCAGACTCCAGATGCTTAAGCCTTTGAAAACAAACTTGCCCCAGCAGCTGTCCCAGGGGCTTTCAGGTCTTCAGCCTTAGACCGGGGCTGCACTGTTGGTCCCTATTGTTCTGGATTAAGCACCTATTATTTTCTCTAGCTCTCCAGCCTGCAGAAGACCATTGTCGGATAGCCTCCAATTTTGTGTATGCCAATCAAATAAATTCTCTTTTACAATTATTTATATGTATATTATACAATATATACTGCCTTATATGTGTTCATATATGCAGTTTATAGTATGTGTATGAGCACACACATGCATGTGTATGTGTGTGTGTGTGTGTGTATGTATATATAGAGAGAGGTTTTGTTGTTCTGGGGAAGCCTAGTACAGGAAGAAACCTACCTTTTATTTTCATGAATTCTTCCCATATTTATACTTATGGTTGGACTATGTGTTCTGATTTCTTTAGGCTCTGTCTTTTGAAGTGGAAAAAGAAAGTTTGTTTTTCTTTCAAAAATGTCTCTTCCTTGGAATTCACAAGTACTTTGGCAACTTTTTTTTTGTATCAGGGATTGAACCCAGGGGTACCCTTTAAAAAAATTTTTTTTTTAGACAGGGTCTCAATAAGTCCATAGGGGCTCACTAAATTGCTGAGGGTACTTTGAACTTGCAATCCTCCTGCCTCAGCCTCCCAAGCCACTTGGATCACAGGTATGCACCACTGAGCCCAGCTACTTTGGCAAATTTAATTCTCAGGTTAGACTTCTTGGGTTCAGATTTTAGCTCAATTATTTGCTAGTGCTAAGATGTCAGAAAAGTGATTTAAATGATTTGATACTTTTTCCTCATCTTTAAACACTTATAAATACACTACCTAACTCACAGAGATGTGATGAGGACTAGATGAATATTACACATAGAACACTGAAAACACAATAAGCACATGAAAGTATTAACAATAATATTATGAGTCAATTCTTTAAAAAAATTTTTTTGGTTGTAGATGGACACAATATTTTATTTATTTTTATGTGGTGCTGAGGATTGAACCCAGCACCTCACACATGCAAGGCAAACACTCTACCACTGAGCCACAATCCCAGCCCTGTGCACAATAGTTTTATCCTAGAACAAACCTGTTTTGTCTACTTTGAAGAGGGAGAAAGTTTTTTTCCTTATGAAAAGTAAACTCAAGATTTATCAATATGATACCACTAATCTGGTAAAATATAAATATTAATTCAAGTCTTTGCCCTCTAATGAATTTGTATTGTCAATTAATCTACAAATGAGAGATGGGAGAACTTCCCAAGCTCAACTGGAAAAAGGAAAAATAAACTATTTTTATACTACAACATAAATTAAACATGGTAAAATATTTAATTTTTTGATGAATATTTCCTAAGAATCTATACAATAGATGCTATGGGTCATGCTAAAATTAAGACACATAACATTTTTTCTTCTATGAGTTTATAACATAGACAGGTGAAAAGATATAATATATACATAACTCATTATCCTTAAAGGTAGAAAAGTACTTTATATAGGTCCCAACTTGTTACAAGAGAGAAAAAGTACATTTAATTTTGATTTCTGCAAGATCCAAGAGACTTCATAAAGGATGTTTCATTTGGGTGAGGACTTCATAGAAGAATATATGCAAATGAGTGCTGGTAAATTTTTAACAACTCTCTAAATATAATATATATGGATACATATATACACACTCATGTATAATATATGTACATATATGTATGATTTCAATTTAAAGTTTAATGATATAAACATGTATAGCACATAATTTAAAAATAATAAATTAATGTTTTTTTTGCAATGTCCATATAGATGATAGATTCTCACAGAATGCTTTCATAAATCCTGTTTTATTTTGTTTTTGTTTTTGTTTTTGTTTTTTGATGCTGGGGGTTGTATCCAGTTTTTGCAAGTGTGCACCCTAACCCAGAGCTACATCTCCAGCTCAATTTTTGTTGAACTATTGTGACTATAGACAACTTGTGTTTGTAATTAAGCATGAGTATGGTTATAATATAAATGTTAATTAATTTTCTCATTAAAGTCAACAATGAAATGAAAGTAACAACCATGTTGTACTTTGGACCAACAGTTGTTTTGTTATGTTGTGGGTAACTTCTCTATAGAATCTTAATGTACTTTTGCACGCTGGAATTTTTGTTCTTATTCACTAATTAAAAATTACTAACATAACATACTTTAAAGTTTAATTCACATTGTTGACATTTTCTTCATTGCTTTATTTGGTTCATTGATTTTTTTCTGGACTAAACAGAGATGATAAGTCAAGCTTTGAATTCTATTACTTGCTGATTTCCATGATGTAAACACTGACACCATGTCTGATTTCAAGCTACTTAAGCTACCAAATGTGACTGAAAACAGAGTTGGGAAAAGATGTGCAGTTGCACATTGTTATACCTTAGACACAGTAATGTGAAAATAGTGAAATGTGGTAAACTAATACTCATAAGTTTTAAGTATTTCTTGCCTGTTTTTTGTACAATGTATTAATTGAAAATTTGCATCATTTAACTTTTTTCAAATGCTCCTTTCTCTGTTAACAACTGTCTCATAAAATGCCTGAAAATTTACCGCTAGACTTGTAAGCTTCCCTGAGCCAGCTGTGGCACACACTGGACATTATGTTTACAGAATAGCTACAGGCCTAAATTTTACCCTAAATTAGAGGTGAGGAAAGAGAGGATCAGTAAAGTTAAATAATGTGCCTCAGGTCATTCAGGAGCCAAGTGATGAAGCAGAGATGTAATCCGGATTTGTCTGATTTCCAAGAATTTTGGTGGTTGGGAATTTATAGGGTTATCTCTGGAATTAATTTTTCTGGCATTGCTAATCACTGGAGGGTCATCCCAAGGATATGCTTTTTCTATACCAGATATGACCCGAATTGTTCCAATGTTTATAATTTGCTTTAAAGTACATTATGCAGACAGAGTGACATAAATATGATAAATATGGATACCTTAAGCAGGAGCCAGTGCTCCAGAGGTGGTCAGTCAGAGCTGTGGCCAAATGCTTCAGAGATGGTTACTACTGGTGCTTTGTTATCCACGTCTCAGTGAATATTACATGCTTTACTAAACAAAGTAGTACATTTCAGGAAAGAGTTTGCATTGGGGAAGTTTAGTTTACCAGCATATGGCTGAGAATATGTGGATTAACTAAATGCATTTATAGCTACTCTCCCCCCTGGAGTGAACTGAGTATGAGAATACTCCAGTGTTCAGGGCTTGCTCTTTTCTCTGGTGTGATGGCTTTCTGGAGATCCAGTGCCGCTGAAAAAGAAGGATGCCACCAAAGCATCCTTTATTTGTCTTGAGTCAACTTTACTTTTAAGGTTGTGGTCAGATCCTAAACTCACAGAGTAGGTTATACACATAAGATTTTATAACTACTTGCTAATATGTATTTTCTTTAATGTATGGCAGGGACAGAATTTGGTCTGAGACCTGTGTTCATTTAAAATCTTAATATAGAGGAGAATTTCTGGCTCTCTTCCAAATCAAATTTACCTATGGCTACTGCTATCTACCATGAAGAATGAAGGCACTGGCTTCATTGGTTCTCAAAAGTCTTTAAATTTTGACTTGCAAGAAAGAATAGGAATTTTATGATAAGGAATAATTGTACAAGACCCCAGAAGAGAATATAGGCACTAATAAACAAATACTCTGATGTGGAAGAGGTTGAATAGTTCCTAGGAGAGAAGAAGAATATACCAGGGGAGATGAGGTCAGGCATAAATTCCAGATTGCAGACAAACTGTTAATTCAGTTATGAAAATACTCATTGTTTTTTTGTATATGAAACATATGGGTGTCTCTAAAATAATTTTTTTCCTGGAGTTCTGGTGACTGGATGAGCACTGGTCTTGCCTTTATAATTCATATGAGGATCACTGCTGCCTATCAAAGTATGTCTTGTCAGTCTGCCATCATCCATTTCAAAGCAGCTGCTTTTTCGTCTGCTCCACTGAATATTTCAGGCATTAGACAGTGACTGCTCCCTGAATCCTATACTTGGTGTATCTTAAGGGACCCCTTTATCTAGCACCAGTTTGTCAATCCTTCCTTCTACCCAAGAATTAAAAAACCAACAAAAAAGTTTAAGAAAGAATGATTTTGACTTTTTCTCCTTTATTCAGGACTTTTTAAAAAATTACACTCTCGTTAGCAAATTTGCTCCTAAATGGACCAGCGTTCCTTTCCTGAGACCTCACTGAAGGAGGAATGTGGACAGATTGTGACTGACTTTGAACACTAACAACTTTGGACTTGATCCCGTGGGACAGCAGAAGGCTCTCCAGGAGAGGGAGATGAGCAACGCTGCAATTTAGGAAGAGAATTATGACAGCAGTGTGCATTGGAGAGATGAGAACTTAGTATGTCAGAGGAAAGGGGCCATTTTGACAGTTCAGAATTTAAATGATGGGGACCTGAATAATAACAAGGAATGTGGAAAATTCAAATATTTGAGATTCATTTTGAAGTAGGCACAGGCTCTAGGATGGATTGAAAGTGGAATGTAGCAGAAGGAGTAAGTGGTAAAGCTAGCAGAGAGAGAAATGAGCTAGCTTTCATCCTATTGAGAGAGGAGTATGAATGGCATATGTCTATGGAAATGGCTAGCAATATATTGAATGCAGTTCTAGTTAAAAATAGAGAAAACTGAATGGCATGTGGAAGAAATTGAATTTTTCTTTTCAGTAAAATAGTCACATCATCTTCAGCAGCTGTGACTTCAGCAAATGGAAGTTATTGGTGTTTTAGGAAGACTCCTAAATGTCACCTGGTGGAGCTTCAGTGTGTGTTTAAGTGAAACATTTATAGCAAACATGGAAGAGTGTGTCCCTAGGATTAAGGAAACATCAATCCAACCATGTCAGCATCATGTATAGAGTTGGGAGTTCACTAACAGAAAATTTGTACCTAATGAGTACTTTGGATATCAGAACTTTGAAGAAAATAGTTTTAATTGTCCTTGTTGTTCATTTAATCACTTCGCTGTTTAACATTCTGTAACTGTTTTCCATCACACAGAAAACCTCAATTCCTCAACATTTCGTGCAAGACTTTACATCATCCAGCCCTTGTTCTGGTTTCCTCTCTCATAAATTTCCTTGATGGACTGCTGAACAAGTATGCATACACCTCTCCCCAGCATTACTCATTAAGTGCCCTCTAGGGGCTTCACTTCCCAACTCAATAGCTTGACTCAAGCTCAAGAAGCATATTGAGAGGAAGAGTAAGGGAAAAGGTGATATTGAGAAATAAAGGACAGACGAGTAAATTTTGGAAAATAAGGGACAGAGTGATCATATTGCTCAAAGAATGGCAAGAGGGAATTAAGGGTCAGAGATAAAAAAAAGAAGAAGAAGAAGGAGGAGGAGGAGGAGGAGAAGAAGAAGAAGAAGAAGGAAGAGGGGGAGGAGGGGTCTCCCACATCTAAAGATAAAAACCACTCGTCTTCATTCTTAGTTGAATACTACTATCCATTTTAATGCTTATTACTTCTTGTAGAGAGTGAGAGCAGTTAAAAATACATGTCAACAATCTTTCTTTTGAGACAAGGTTTAGTTTGGTAAATAATTTTGAAATAAATTTTAGCTTTGTGAAATCTTTGAGAATTTACTTGTTATTAACCATGATAGGTAACAAAGCAATGACCATTAAAAAGATTAACAAAATAACCATAATCTTCAGCTACAAACGTTATTGTCTATTCAACCAGTTAGAAAATTAGTTCTTCTGTGTGATAAAAGTCAACAGTCTAGCAACGTTAATTGATCCTACTACATTTTGACTCCAATTTGTTCTTAGATACACCACCCTCATTGAAAATAATATTTTTTACCAGCAAAAAAGAATAGTGTCTAAGTTAAGAAGAGAATACAAAGTTCCTTAAGTTATTGATATTAAGAACTAATGCAACTAACACTCACTACCTCTAAATTAAAGGTATTTAGGTAGATCCTACTAAAAATGCCATTTGAGAGGCTGGAGTATAACTCAGTGATAGAACACTTGCCTAGCATGGGCAAGAACTGGGTTCAATACCAAAAAAAAAAAAAAAGAAAGAAAGAAAGAAAGAAAGAAAGAAAGAAAGAAAGAAAGAAAAGAAAAGAAATCCATCTCAATTTCCCCCCAATGATTGTTGCACAGATAAGGTAACAGGGTAACAGTGTCCAAGACACTATTGTCCAAGATGGATAGCTGAAAAGTTCTAAAACTACATTTAAACAGTCATCTCCAAAGACTATTGTTATCTTCCTAAAATTCTGCTTCCAAAATCTTTGCTTAAAAAAAGTTAGCAGGTGAGTAGAAAGGAAATCAAGGTTATAAAACTCTTAAAGTGATAGACTATATACTAACATTAACAATTATTATGATTTCAGCAATTTATACTTTTCTTACATCAACTTTACTCAATTTATTTTTCTAAGATAATTTCAGAATTGAAGATCCTTTAGGCACAATATTTATTTATTTTTGGATGGTATTAACTTCATACTGGACACCAGGAGACTTTATACAGATTGCCCCCCACCACTCTCGCTCCGTGGGGAGGTCCTATTCTTCTAGATTCTGGACATAAAGCCAGGTTCCAGACCTTAACTATTAGACCTATCCAGCAATTACCATCTGCTGAAGTAGGCCATGCCTACTTTTTGGGAATACTCCAGGAGAATATCAACCTGATACTCAAATCATCCCAATCTAGAGCTTCTCTGAAAGGTCATCTCATATCAGAGCTTCCACAGACTTGGCTGAAGTTTTGTTGAGACTGCAAGGTAGCTTGCCAAAAACCCCTGCCCAATTGTGCTTCCTTTCCCTCCACAATCAGTGTTGAGCCCTAAACACTCCCTAACAAACTTTCTCGATCCTAACCTCCAACTCAGACTCTGCACCACATGAACCAGACCCACAATCCTCTTCCAATCCAAACATCTAGAAAATGAAGAAATTTGGTGATAATATTACCACCCTGGCTGAAAAAAGTTATTGTTATTTTCAAAAACACAAAGAAAAATAAGTAGTTTAAAGATAAAATCAGGTTTATTTATTCAAATAATGTAACCAATGGAGACTTAGATCTATCAAATTTAAGAAGCTGCTGATTAGAGAGATAATTTAGTTTTAATAAGCCAAACATAAAAAATGCATACAAAAATGTTTTAGGTTCTTAGTTAATATTTCCTTGTGAAAAAGAATAATTTTTTTTTGATTTTTGAAAAGAAAACTTTGATGTTAAGTTAGTGTTGAATAATTTTATTTTGCAAGCGAGAAGATACCAAATCAAGAAATTAGTATTTTAAGAAATGCATTTGGATTCCTGTGCATCAGGGGAGACGCATCTTGCCATGCAAGATACGAATTTTGTCTTTGATGACAACTAATCTGTTATCACTAAGGACCAAGATGCATTCCATGTTTGAGTTTAAACCTGTTGTATTTGCAGAATCATGGAGACAGTCATGACTACAGATCTACTTACTGATGTGAACCAGGTGTTTGCCCATTCATCAAACACACCATCTCCACATGGTGCTAGGTAGTGACTGTGCCAAATCTTTTCTGTTTTCACTTGCCTTAATTGCAAAACACTGCCCCAAGATGCAGGGAAGCAGATTAATTTGTTTTAGGAAACATCATAATTTGTAGAATTTTCTGGCTCCTGAATTCGGCTCCTGCAAAAGAAATGAGAAACATGAAGATATACAATTCAATGTTTTAGTTCTGAGTCAGTAGATCTTTGCCATTTCTATGGAAATTTGTAAATACTTGTGCTCAGATTCTCTGCCATTGTAAGTGAATAGATAATCAATTGCCTATAAATTATTTAGGCCCTAAAAGAATATACTTTTAAGTTAATCTTATTTCATTTTTAAAATCTTTTCCAGAACCTTTATTTTACAAATTAGGAAAATGGTTTGAAGTCCCACAATATGAAATAGATCATCTATTGTATATTTGCCATCTTAGATCAAATACTTACAAGATTTTTAAATAAAATATGTTTATGTCAGTGAATTAATACTATAAAAAGTGCTTAGGGCTTATGTTCAAAATATATTCACTGATTTTGGCAAGTATTTTCTCATAAGTAATCTCTGGAGTGGATTTAATGCTAACTCAGAACCTGGAAAACACCAAATTTTGATTTAGTCATTTCTTTTGTAAAACAATAATCTTCAGAGAATTCTACCATCATAACATAGGCATATTGCACAAGTTTAGGCTTCTGAGAACATGCTTCTCCAGAAGTGCAAACCAGGAACAATAACAGATATGACAGGTCTTCTGCTCTGTACCCCAAAATTGTAGTTTGTTCCCATGCTGTAGTGAAATTCAAGTAACAAGCAGAATATAACTTTAAGGGATTTAGAAACTATTTAAAGCTAAACCTGTTATTATATAGGTCTAACTAGATAAGACTAATTAGGAAAGATTTCATAAATCCTATTGAAATGCGGCACGTCAGTTAGATTTCTATTACGGTGACAAAATATCTTAAACAATCAACTTAATTGGAGAAAACATTTATTTTGACTCATGGTTTCAGCGGGTTGAGTCCATGGTCACTTGGGCTTGATGCTTTGGACCTATCATAGCACAGTATAGCAGGACAGAAACTTATGGCAGAAGAGTTCTGCTCATGTGGTGGTAGCTGGGAAGGAAAAAAAGAGAAGAAGTAGCCAGAATTTCAATATTCTCTTTAAGGGCACAACTCCAATGACCTAATTTCCTCTCAGTAGGCCCTGCCTCCTAAAGGTTTATCTCCTCCCAATAGCACCACAGGTTGGGGACCAAGACTCTAAGCACATGGGCTTTGGGTGGACTTTTCCAATCCAAACTATTGAGTATGGTACAGAAAGCAATCAGCTTAATCAAAAATATACATAATATATGTTCATTTAGTGATTTTATTTGAAGAGCAGTAAAGCCATCTTCTTTTCTTCCCCATTTTCTCCCCTTGACTTTAAGATCCTCATTAAAAGGCAAATGGTTTCCAGATATTAACTTCCTCAGAAGAGCCACGAGAGCAAAGGAAAGCAATAATATACTATTTTGAACAGAGAAATGTATAAGTACATCTCCAGAAAATAAGATACCCAAGATAAGAATAACAATAATAAGATCATTTATTGGATTGCAACTTGCCAGATACTGTGCTAAGGCTTTAGGTTATTTATCTTATTTATTCTTTACAATAACCAACAGATAGGTGCTACTAGTATTCTGAAATTTGGAAAGGTAAGCACGTTGCCTAACGTAATATAACTGGTAGGAAAGAAACTGACCTCAGATCCTAAATCTGTGACACTGTGACACATAGTCTCTCAGATATCTCCATATTCCTTTCCCCATTGCTTCCTATCACAGAAGGAAAGAGGTTACACTGTTACTTTTCAGTGGCCATCCCTGCTCTGCCCTGTCCATGCTACCTGCACCAGGGGAATGATCATGCTTCCTTCCATTTTCTCCTCCTCCCTGATACAGTATACTGGGAATCCTCAATTAATTCTATTTAACAACTCTCTCCTCTCCACTTCATTTGACCTCCTCCGCTTGACAGGAAAACATTCACTGGCTTCTATCTCTTACAAGAAGTTAATTTTGCCTAGTTCTTTCCATTAACAGCTTATTGAATATGTTTTATAAAAATACCTTTATTTTCTCATCAATTTTGTTTACACATTGATTTCCAACCATACAAACAAGTGAAGCTAATAGTTCTTGTTGATTATTCCTGATTCCTAGCTGTTCCTCTACTCCTTCCACCTTTTCCACATGCATACCATCAGGAACCAAGCTGTTTAGCATTTCTTTCATTATCATTTTTTCCTTTTATTCTTACTGTGGTCAATAGACTAGATGGACTCAAAAATGATTTTGTTATATGATCTTGAACAAGTCCTTCTGCCTTTTGTCTCTCACTTTCCCAACATGTAAAATAGTCTTTCTAAAGGATGTAATCTCCTAAAATAGCCCTTTGTTCGTATATTTGCCTTCTGTCTGAACATGTCAAGAGTTCTCATGGTCTTGTGACAGTGTAGAAATTGCTTTACCCAATTTCAAAGCTGTGAAATTATGAAATTTAACTCCAAACCACTTTTCCAATCCTTTTTCCTCTCCACAAAGCACTTATTGAGCTTCTTGATTTCATTTCTCCCATAGGACACTTTTCCCTTTCTAGTCTAGTTTTTTTTTTTTTTAATATTTTTTGAGCTATAGAAGGACACATGTCTTTATTTTATTGCTTTGTATGTGGTGCTGAGGATCGAACCCAGGGCCTCACGCATGCGAGGCAAGCGCTCTACCGCTCAGCTACAATCCCAGCCCCTCTAGTCTAGTTTTAAAGTCTATAAATGTTTTGTTTTTTGCCTTACCTTCTGTTGTTATTGTTGTTTTGTTATTGGGAACTGAACCCAGAGGAACTTCACCACTAAACTACATCCTGAGTCCCTTTTTAACTTTTTATTTTGAAACAGGTTCTCTCTGAGCTACAGAGGCTGACCTCAAACTTTCAATCCTCCTGCCTCAGGCTCCTAGTCTCTGGGACTACAGATGACGCACCTGGCATTATCACTTCTTTTATCTTGCTCACATCACATCTGCTGCTTTCATTCCCTCTGCCACCTGAGCCTCCCACTCAATTCAGTTCCCACTATAAAACCTTACCTCACTGTGCAACATTACATTTAATCTGACATTCAATCGGCTTTATCGTTGTTATGAGTGGGTATCTTGCCTCTTGAGCCAGAGTAAGCGTTTGTTGAAAGCCTGAAGAAAATGTAGATCTTTTTTTTTCTTATTCTTTCTATCTCTACCCCACGCAGTGCATAATACAATGCCTTTCTTATCAGGCACCACCATTACGTATTTGAATAAGTAATAGGTAATGTTTAATTAAGACATTCTACTAATCTGCCAAAGGGTTGGAAACCCTATTTTACTGTAATATTATAAAAAGTAAATTGAGTTTTCTATTAAACTAGTTCTCTGGATACACATGGTTGGATTTGCTCCCACCTTCACCACTCCCACCAAATATGGTGCATTTCTTTCTTTTTCCACGTGTGCGCTTTATTAGGAGAACTTCTGAGAGCTTAGTCTCTGGTGAACAGTTTATTGTAACATTAATAAAAGGAAGCAGATACAAATTGCTAGAAAATTAAAAGTCTCAGCTTACCACAAAGAGTACTCTACTTTGGTAATAAAAAATAAAATAAAATACAACTTGTTCCATGGAAGCCAACACAAATACTAGAAACAATGGAATGAAAATAAAGCAGCAAGGCAGTTCCTGCAAAGACAGGTTAATACTATTGCAAGTCTTTCCATTTGTTCCTTAAATCATTCTCCATCTCATGATCCTGGTTGTCTAAATGCTAATGTCACACAAATCATGTCAGTGCCAACTTATTCCTGGCATGGCTAGAGCCTAATTATTGAAATACTTAACTTTATATGCTCCATTTGTAAGGCTTATTTAGACATAATTGGGATACCATATAAGCATAATAGATGGTAATTGAATAATAATAAAAAGAAGTACATTCAAAGAGTTACAACATATGCATAACCATCACTTCTAAAAATGAATTAAATTGTACTGAAGGAAAGAATTCTAGATGAGGTCTGACATTGAAAATTAGGAGCTATTTTTCTAGACTGTCAGCTTTCTGTGGGATGGAATGAAGCTAAACTCCTTGTAAATCACTATTAATAAATTGTTAGGAAACTTAAAACAGAGTCAAACACTACAAAAAACCTGGTATGTCAAAAGGAACAATCAAATTTTTCAAACTTACATTAAAAATAACTATTATACAACAGTGAGGCCATTACATGCTTTGACTGAATGATCTAATGATTCTACAAGTTATAACAAATATTTTGACAGCTATTCAAATTTTAACAGTGATTGTCATAAAATGAGAAGCAATATTAAAGTGATATGATTAAAATAGTTGTGATAAATTACCATTGTTTTATTTAAAAAATCATTCTAGACTTCTTCCTCCAGAAAGATACGGAAAAAAAAATTTCCCTGTTTCTCTCACCAAATACAGGTAAATCCCTGGATGTTAACATTTAAACAGACATAGAAGTACTCTGACACTTGAAAAGAAAAAGTTACATTGGTAAGGCCTGTGTAGTCTGAAACCCAGTGGTGAGTGAACTGGAATTTTTGTTTGTTTGTTTGTTTTCCTTGTGTACCCTAGAATAAAATATATGGTACTGGAGAAGCATATGGTCTAGAAATGCCAATAGATGTGGGGGGAAAAAATCCCAAAGAAAATACTTCTTTCTCTAGTCAAAAGACTGGGAAAGAGTAAGTTTAGAAAACAATTTTTAGAACTTAACCACTCTATATCAGCCTAACATTACAGAAAAAAACTATTCATGTTAGCAAGGTTCAAATGGAGAGCTTAGACTTCTACCCTCACAAGACTATAAGACACCCTTACTGATTGGATGGCATCAGCGAAGACAAGTGAGGAACTTGAACTGCCTTATCCACCCAAATGTACTGATTGATGCACACCTTCTCCAACTCACTAGAGTGGTTTATAGAAGGCATGGTGAAGAGTTAGAGCTTTAACCTCAATTCATCAGCAAGAGGACCATCCACTACTCTCAACGGGGGCCATGTAGGGAGAAGCAATGAGACACTGAGGGGGTTTCCCCCATGACATACTGTGAAATCTGCACTCCCACCTCCATCCAACGTTAAGTAGCAAAGAGCCTCAGCTTCCCCAGATGTCAATGGAGGACAAAGGTCACTCACTCCCAGCCATGAAGCAATGTTCTTAACCCTTGTCAAAGAGGTATCAAAAAAGTCCTGCTAAAACACATGCTTTAAATAAGCTCCAGAGTTTCACAACATAATGCCCAAAATGTCCAGATTTGATTATTTATTGTACCATGAATCCAGGAGATCTCAATTTAAATGAGAAAAAACAACCCACAGACACCAACACAGAGATGACATAGACATTAGTATTTTCTGGCAAAGATCTCAAGCCAGCCATCATTAAAAATACTTCCACAGGGGCTGGGATGTGGCTCAGTGGTAGAGCGCTTGCCTAGCATGCGTGAGGCACTGGGTTCAATCCTCAGCACCACATATAAATAAATGAATAAAATAAAGATTCATTGACAACTAAAAAATATTTTTAAAAAAATACTTCCACAGCAATTACAAATATGATTGAACCCAATGAAATTCAGAGAGTTTTAGCAAAGAAGTAAAACATGTACGAGCCATATTAAAGTTAACCCTCAATAGAACATTATAATCAACAACATTGAAGCAACAGAGATAAAATAGTCTAAAAACCAAAACAAAAAGCCAAAACTAAATATAGGACATGTGATATTATTTTTAAAAAAGCCTAAAATTTTTGTCTTCTGAACTCTAGAAGAAGAGGAGAAAAAGGATGGGGCTGGCAAGTATTCAAATAAATAATGGCTAAAATCTTCCCAAATTTGGGGAAAGACATAAGCCTACAGATTCAAGAAGCTGTGAGCAAATATGAAACAAAATGAATACAAATAAACCCATGTCAAGACACATCATAGTCAAACTTATAAAGAATAATGGCAAAGATAAGACGTTCAAAGTAGTCAGAAAGATTCTACTTTACCTATAGAGCAAAAACAATTTGAATGACAGCAGACTTCTCATATAAAAGATGAAAACTAAAAGGAAGTGGCACAACATGTTTCAAGTGTGAAAAGAAAAGAAAAGAAACTCTCTATACAGGATTTTAAATCCAGTGAAAATTTCATTCAGAAATGTAAAAGAAATCAAAACATTTTCAGATGATGCAAAATTAAGAACTTAAACTAGAACTATCACTAGCATATCTATTGTAACAGAATGCCTAATGGAAATTCTATAAATAAAAATAATAGGATAAAAGAACAATAGGAAAAACTAAAGAACAAGGGAAAGGGAAAAATACCATAGATTTTTATCCTTTTGAGTTTTCCAAATTTTTTGATAGTTGAAGCAAGACTTAAACACTGCTTAATGTGGTTTTCAATGGGTGCAGAAACAGTTGTGTTGTACATGAGGAGAATCTGAAGAGACAGAAAGACAGGAAGTTTCTATACTTCACTTGAACTGGGAAAATATCAACATCAGTAGCTATATATATTATATATATCTAAAATTGTAGAGCAAAAACTTGAAGCAATTACAAAAAAATCTATTGGTAAAGAAATATGTTCAAAAACACTATAGATTTCCAAATGTCAAAAACACAAAGAAGGAAACAATTTAGTTATTATATAGAATCAAAGATGGTGGAAAGGAGGTAGTAGGTATAATAAGAGTAGCAAACAGATTTTGAGGGTGATGAACAGTTTTCTATCAAATGTGACAGCAACTAAATAAATTTTCATATGGAATAAAATGGCATAGACTTGTAAACACATACTGTGCTGACGTCAGTTTCCTGGTTTGATATGAAACCATAATTAGGTAAGATGTAATCACTGGGGAAAACTGGGAAAAGGGTAAATAGCAATTGTCTTTACTATTTTTATCCTTCTGATGTAGCCTGCTGATGGATAAGCAATGATCTCTTATGTTACATGACATTGTCACAGAGTAAAGGTGAAAAAAAGTCATTGGAGACTTCTGGCTCCAGGAAAAATTTTGACCTGATTCAGTTTATGAGCAATATCACCAACATTCATTACTAAGCCCTATTGCTGTGTTGCCTTCATTTTCAGTCTGGTTACATGTCAATCACTGATGTCAGGGAAATAGAACACACGGGGTCCATTGTTGGTTCTGAGATTAGTATCATTCCCAAATAAGACTTAAGACTTAGATGAAGGAGGAATGTTCCTGAAATTAAATTGTCTGGTATTCTTACCAGAAAGAAGGGAAAATTTATTCTTGTATATAAATAACAGATGTTCACCATGACAAATAACTTTGGTAAAATACTCCAAATATCACAGAGGTATGTCTTCCTACCAAGTATGAGCCTCTTTACACTGGGGCAAGGAGTTATTTATGTGACTCCAAGCACAGACAACAAAGTCTTCTACATAGGTAGTGCTCAATGCATCTTCACTAAAGGGCAAATTGACTGCTTTAGTAAGGAAGATAGAAAGAAGGAGAAAACAAGGTAAGAAGGGGATGCAAGAGGAGCAGGAACTGACAAAAATTCATGATTGAAGTAGGTACAATTTCATTTTAATTTCTCTGCCTTTTTAATTGTTTGTGCCTAACATTATTTTTAAAAAGGAACATGAAAACCACCTTAATAGAAAACAGAAAATTTAACAAGAAATATTATGGGTTGGAAACATTCTTTTAAACTAATTCACTAACACATATAATAGTTTGCCAAATTACAAAATATGTTTAAAGTACAGATGATCAGGATAATATTCATCTTAAAAAATAAATAAGTGAATAAAGAAACCAATTAATCAAATAGTCAATAACAGGTGCAAAAGGAAGTACTTCATATACTTTTCCCCTTGAAATTGTTTTGCAACTCTCTAATAACATGAATTCAATTAAAAATATGTATCATAGTCAAATACAATTGTTGAAATTGTTGGCAGTCACTACACACTAAGAAGGGAAAAATAATGAGGAAAGCAAGTAGAGAATAGAAATAAATCTTTCGTTCTTGCAGAGGGTTAGTGAACAATCTAATATACTTTCATTCATTCCTTTTTAATTAAGCTGATCAAAAAGGATTCTTTTGTATGCAAGTTAAATCCCTCCAGTGAGACAATGCCTCTGTAAGATGACAGAATATGAGTTGGCCGGATGACTCAGAATACATGTAGGCCACTTTGGATATGCATGAGGAAGTGTTTTGTATACTTGGTATTATTTTGCTCCAGAGTAAGGAGAATGAAGAAGGCAAATACATTTAAATTGCTCTTTTCCAGACATCTTTCAAGGGAATTTTTGTGTGTGTTTACTATAGTTTAAAGTCAGCTGCCATATTTAAGACAGTGCCCAAAACTCTGGCACTATGATTGAGTGTTGTTTTCATAGCCATGATATGTTAATGCTAGTACCATAGAGCAAAATGTTTACACAGTGATTCTTGTTCATGGCTTTTCAACTAGAAGGAATGTTGCATTTACTTCTTTAAGTGCCATCTTAAAATGATGGCAAAGGGAATTATAATGTACTTTAAGCAAACATTTAGCTTTACATTTTCAAAGGAGCAAACATAAGCATTAGTGTGTTTTAAAGGGGCAAGAACCATAGGGACTATTTTAAATTAAAGACTAAAGATTTTTCATCTTAGCTCACGAAAGCAAGCTTTGACTTATGTGGATTTAGCTCAAGTGCACTATTATCATACTATTAGTGTATAAAGCTGATTTTGCACATAATTGCCAACTACTACTTCCATCTCCTAAATTTGCAGAACTTCAAGAAGGTTAATTCTATTGTATGCATGTAATGACTTATGAAGCATATTGCAAAATTAATTTGAATGTCCTGAACTATTTTCTGATTCTTCATCAGACCCATCATTAATTTTATTAAGCATAGTTTCTTTGTCTTCCTACTCAGTCTCTTTTGCCTTCTCAGAGATTGTAATGCACAAGCAAATTGCTGAGCGGGCAGCAGGCCATGAAAGCACTCCACTCAGGGTAGACTAGGGAAGGGCATCCAATCTAAATCTATATTGGCGGATGCTGTGGTACCCAGATCCATTTCTTTAGCTCTGAAACACCAACTCAGCTGAGAGGATTGTGACTGAGAGCTTGCCCATGAGTACTTTTCTTGTGATTGTCCCTAACTGCTCTTTCCAAGATTACACCCCACCCACTCTCTGTTATAGAATGATGATATAATACAGGGCAGCAAAGCCTCAGCCCTGGTTCCCAACTCAAGACAACTGGGAAGGCACCTTGAAGATCTCTGATGCATTTACTCTAATCCTGTCAGAGCACAACATCTCCTTCTATCCAAACTTGCTCCCTTTTCTTCTATGGAGTAGTTTATCCCAAGAACACATGCCAATAAACTTTTTATGTAAATCCTTGTCTTCCTGTTTGCTTTCTGGAACCTGCTCTGGAACATCCAATTAGTACACATTTTAAAATTGTTGACAGGGGCCTAGCCTTTACGTAGAATTCTGCCTTACCAGGACTTTTGTGTCTTGAGAACTTAAAAGAAGAACCAAGGCAAGTAATAAGAACTTGATGAGTAATGAAATGGAGAACTCATAAAAATAGAGGCCAAGGGACAGATATGTAAAGATTCTGTTTAAGATAAATAGTCATTTTAAAAAAGAGAATAATGGAATACAGCCAACAAGCCCCAGTGATGGGAGTGGTCATATGTACCCAAGGGATGGAAAGTCTCTTTTCTTTTTTGAGCCTAAGCTATATTAAATATTTTCAACCAATTTCTATAACATTATATGTTATTTGTTTAAAATTCCTCCCCTTCACTTGAACTAGCTTGAGATTTTTTAATGTTTTGCAATCCAGATTGCTCTAATATACAGTTAACCATTTCTGCAAAGTCTAGGTAAAGAAAATGTTCCATACTGTGAGTCTAAACTAGTCCCTGAATCAAGTATTTGGGTTTAAAAATAATTTGTGGTGGGCAACCTCTCAGGAGAAACCAGTCAAGGAGTAAAGGAAGCAGAATTGGATGATGGGAAAAGCAGAACCAAGATGCAATTTAAGAGGAATACTCAGACATTTAGCCTGGTTTCAAAGGGAGTTCTGGAAAAGGAAGTACGTGATAGAGTTCATTCTGCTCCAGGATAAGGAGACTGGGCTGAAAAAATAAAAACAAAACAAAACAAAAAAACTTTTATACCACTCAGTCACTGACTGCAGATTGCTGGTGTGTGTGTGTGTGTGTGTGTGTGTGTGTGTGTCTGTGTGTGTGTTCGTCCATCCATCCGTCTGGGGCATGGGGACGCTTCACCCTGTATTCGCTCTCCATATGTGTGAAAAGCTCCAGTGGCCAACAGCAGACCTCTCAACATGGTTAGTGCCAGCCTTTGGCAGCAAAGCAGAAGCTGAGAACAGGTGCACAAATCCAGAGACAGACGTCTGAGGAAATCTGGATGAGGCATCAAGAGTGGAACTCATTTTTCTACTGAAACAAAATGTCAGAAGAGATTCTCAGAATGGGAATGAACTTTTGGGTGTCTTTTCTTTAAAAAACAAACAACAAAAAAAATGTTTACAATTTTTGTTACTCCCTCCTTCAAGAAATGAAACTTATTTTCTCTCCTCTAAGTGTAGACTAGAATTGGTGACTGTAATCCAACAAGGATAAGGCAGAAATGAGGAATTGTGACTTAGGGGCTACTCATAAAAAGTAAAAATGGCTCCACCTGCTCCCCTCTTTCTGCCTTTCTCTCTCTCTCCTACTCTTTTCTCTGGGGAAGCCAGCTATCATATCATAATCAGAAGAGGCCCATGTGCTGAGGAACTCTGGCCAACAATCAGCGTGAAACTGAGGGCTCCTGCCAGCAGCAGAAGCATAAGCTCAAAAGTGAATTGTCCAGCCTGACTCACACCTCCAGATGATAAGGGCCAGGCTGATATTCTCACTGAAACCCTAAGAGAGACCCTGAGCTGGAACCACCTGCCTAAGCCAGTCCTGGATTTTGGAGACTCAGAAGTTTTCTGAAATCAATGTTTATTATCTGAAGCTGCTAAGTTTTGTGGTAATTTGTTATACAGTAGATAATGAAGACAACCACCCAGTGTCTGGATGCCTGGCTTTCTTTTAGGTGGCAAGACAATCACAAAGTCATTTATATTCAAATAGAATGTAGCACAGCTGCAAGATTAGGCTGAAGTCTCAAAAACACAATTAAGTGTAGTTCTTCTAGAAGCTGACAATCAGGAACCAAATTCCCCCCACCTAAAAGTTTTTCAATAGGCAATGCCAGAAATTAAGCACTTTCAGGAAGGGGATAGAAAGGACAAGGTAGAAGAGTTACTTCATACACTTGTAAAAATGAGAAGAAAAAGCGAGCAATATCATAGATTCATAAGCATTAGACTGTAGTGTGAAAATATAGATGGACAAGAGCTAAAATGTCTACCTGAGGTAGAATCCACCTTGGACACTTAATAATGAATAATGATAGTTTATTTCATAACTGTCTCCAATCCTCAATTATCACATTTACAAACTTGTAGCAAGAAGTAAGTTACTAGGTGGTTGTGTTAGGTGGAGTATTTGTTAGTTTTGCATCACTATAATAAAATACCTGACACAGGCTACTTGTGAAGTAAATAAAGGTTTATTCTGGCTCATGGAGTTCAGGTACAAGATCAGGTGGTCTCACTAATTTGAGCCTTTGGTGAAGGAGGTCAGAGTCTGTGTTAGTGTAAATAGTCCCATGTAGAGCCACAAAGTAGAGAGAAAAATAGAGGATGGGTAAGTCACCTCCAATGACGTAAGGACCTCTCATAAGGCCCACCTCCTAAAAGCACCTCCAAGTCACAGTGCCACCTGAGAGCAAACTCTTAACGCATGGGCCTTCAGGGAACATTCAATATCCAAAATACAGCAGATGGGTCAGTGGTTCTCATGGGAAGCTGAGGACATTTGGCAAATGTGTAGCAAGTTTTTGTTGTCAACATGATTAGGCCAGCACTGCTGACATTTGGTGGAAATGGCCAAGAATGAGAGATGTTCAGCAGCATGGGGGGCAGAGCAGTCCTGCATGGTGCACAGTCGCCTCAAATTCCATGTGATTCCCAATGTCCTGACACAATCTTGTAGGCTGGAAACCAGCTTCTGATTGTCTTGAAACATCATACATTTGATATACAATTGGCAATTGTTTTTTAAAATCAATTTAAGAAATTGAGGTAATTTTTAAATTTGTTTAAGGAATACTGAAATTTCTGGAAAAAGGGTACCACAGAAATTATATATATAATATATATATTAAAAAATATTTATCAAGAGTTGTTTGCAAATTTAATAATCATGCCCAGAACACTACTCTAGGTAAGGGCAGAGTTAATACTGCACCATTTACCAGTTTTCATTCACAGTCGTCGTAATAAGTGCAAATATTGGGCTACTTTATTATAATTTCCAATGGAATAGAACCTCAACATATGCATGTTATTTACATATATTAATTTATTTTACATTTCTTTACTTTTATTTCTGCTTTACATAAACAGGGCATCGCATTGGCTTTTTAAGAAATATATCATTCACATAGGTGGGTTGCATTATCTCTGAACATTATGTCAGAAATATGAGGAGAATGTAAATGATTCCTATTTAAAAGATATTGGACCTGATATGACTGAGAATCATCAATTCCAGAGAAAGACATTTGAAAACAAGAGAGAGGTATGTAAAGAAGCTATTATAAGCCGATAGTCCCTTATCTATAATTCCTACATAAATTTTTAATCTGAATTAAAAAAGGCTTTTAAGTTGACCACAAAATTGGCTTAAATTTAGCTTACAAATATATAATCTGAATTGAATTGAAGTTATTCATAGCATGTATGTATTCACTTATATGACTATTCTTACTTTTTGCTACAGAAATATTAAGGTGCTTGAGTATAGAATGCTGCCCAGGCCTTACTAGAAATGCAATGCAGTAATTAATGCAGTAATTTAGAGCATATCCCCCATTTTGCTTTACTAAAATTTTAAATACTTAGAGTTCCAAAATTTAATGGACTCCTAGTGTTTCAGAAAAGTGACTGTAGACTTGCACAATGAACATCTTGTGAGATGTTTCTATTAGGACTCCAGACTTCTGATGAAGTTTTATTAATAAGATGTGATCTTGAATTTAATTCTAATTTTATGATTTTGGCAGAGAAATGTATTAGGCTTCCTATTATTTTGAACATAGCTGCTCAACAAATTTATAGGAATGGAACATATTCAAAAGACATAACAATAGATATATGTAAACTGTTGACTATATTAAGAACATAAATTAGGAAGGTACTATTTCCATAGTTGAATGAATAAACCTCACCATAGAATTTCACCTTTATTTAATATTTACCAACTTTGTGTTATTTTCAGGCCCTGGGGACCAGACCCTGGAAAGAAGACCTAGTAATTCCTTTCAGAAATTCTTAATCCAGTAGGGGAAAACATTATGAGGACAGATAAGTACTGTAAAAGGTGCTAAAGGAGAACATGGGTTTATATAGACCATGAGCTGTCACATCATAGATAAATGAAAGATCAAGTGAGTTCAAACTTATAATTCTCGTCTAAAAACATGTAGTCTGCTCCTTTTCAATTTTAATCCATAAGCCTTTTCGTGTTTTATTTTACATTAAACGAACTCTCTCATCCAAAGACTTTCTATGTTTAGTCCTAGAAAATTAATAAGATGTAACATTAAGATCATTGATTTTTCAAATGGGTTCTTGGAATATAAAGATGCTCAGGACAGCCAACCACGGCATGCCTAGCTCTACTACGGATCCCTGTGCTCTGCAGCTCTGACAATTCCCCATCCCAGTCCCAGAGCCCACAGCCAGACTCTCTGTGATTCAGTAGTCTTTAAATATTTCCCTAGTTTTTGAGTGTTCATCTCTTTCTACTTTCTTCTCTGCCAACAAATATACTTATGCTCACATCTTATGGGTTGTCAGGCCTCGATTCTCCCTTCAGTCGCTGCTATGGCTTTTCTTCCTCCAATGTGACCAATGAGCTTTAGGACTACTTGAAATATAATTGATTATAAACCAGGATAAGACAAAGACTTCTAAAACTTTGACATGAAAGCTCAGGTGTGAATTTACATCATCTTATCAACCACAGAAACTTTAGATATAGGAAGCTGGCTTATGCTGGTACCTTACCATATGTAGGCAGAAGAAATCACATCTAAGGAAACATGGAGAAGAGACACTGGTATCCTATACACCAGGATATAAGTAGTCAATGAGAATACCCTGCAGCTGACAGTGAGGAGAGCAGGCAGTTAAGCAATTAGTCATGAGAACCCAACATTTTAAGAATAGCGCACTAAGGAAATGCAAAGTTTGGCATCAGGATACAGATAGAAATTTGAGTCCAGTTAACTTTCAAATTAGCAAATAGCTCATGTTTATTGAGTGCATACAGTGTTTATTCTAGGTGCTGAGTTAAATGTTTCTCATCAATCTTCTTGTTTAACATTTAAACAGTCTGATAAGGTAGGTATTATTATTTTATCTCTCTCTCTCTTAGTTGAGGACTCAGAGATTTATCAGTTAAGTGACTTTCCCAAGGTAACACAACTGATTACTGGTATAGCAGGGATTTAAATCATATTCTCTCTGACTCCAGAGTTCTAACTATAAACTATTCACTATATTACCTTTCATGATGCCTCTAAATATTGTCAGAGGGGTGAATTCTTTTGGGGTGCCAAAATTACTACATGAAATTATTCTCAGTACTATCACAATGAGTCAGTGGTATAGTTATGGTAAAATTCAATTTTATGGAAATCATTAGCCATCAAACAGGTGAGCAAGACAGAGAACTCAAGTCATTCATGAACATACAGTAAGGAAACAGCTTAAAATGTGAAAGATTTCAGAGTTGAAAACTATTTAGCAGAGGATCTTTCTGGCTTTCAAACCTTGTCAAGGAATATAAAGCAATCCCAGTTCTCATTTAGGTACAAAGGGGAAAAGGAAATTCTCTTAGAAATATAATATATGTGATTTAGCTCTCTAAGGTAATGTGCAATAATGAACTGTTATGCATGGAAAAAATATTAGGTGCTCTTAATTAGAAAGTGCTCTTTTCCAGCCTGTAACACTGAAGTAAAAAAGAAGTTAAATGGATCCAAACTTTTAAAAATAGATTTTATGTCTTATGAGGTGCCTGCAGGGTGTAAGTTGTGATATAAACATAGTACAGGAAAGAATGTTTGGTTGAGTGGGAGACAACATCATGAAGAACACCAAATAGATAAATCTTGGATGCAAAGCACAACTTCCAACGCTTGATCTAATCTGTGTTTGATCCAAGGGAAAACTGAATTATGTAAGGATAAAACACAAATTCTATAGTTCTGTGAAGGAAACACTAAATGTGTACATTCGATTTATTTACTTTATTTAAAATTTTAAACTCTCATACTCTTAGTTTTACTAATATTTTAATATATTTACTCATTTATTCAGCCAGTCAACAACATGTATTCATTGGGTATCCATCAAGTACCAAGTACCGTTCCGAAATGTGCTAAGCACTTTTAGAAAACAATATTCTATAAATTGTTCCTTTTTTCTAAACTCTACTACAGCTGCGTTTTGATACAGTGTGGACCTTTACATCTTGTGTGTATGTGAGAGTGTGTGTATGTACGCTTGCATACGCATTTGTGTTCTCTTCTGCTATGAATGGAATATTCTAAATGCACAAAATCATAAAACAGTTTTATTCCTCACTACTTCTTGTGCAAAATACTAAGATTTCTTCAGCATTAAAAAAATAATGTGTTATACCGGTTGTGGTGGTACACTCCTGTAACCCCAGCAACTTGAAAGGCTGAGGCAGGAGGATTGCCAAAGGCTAGCAAGGCCCAAAGCAAATTAGCAAGACCCTGTCTCAAAATAAAAAATAAAAAGGGCTGAGAATGTGGCTCAATGGTTAAGAGTTCAAGCCATAGTATCAAAATTAGAATAATAATAATAACAACAACAACAACAAAAATGTATTGGGCTAGGGATGTAGCTCAGTCTTAGAGTGGTTGCCTAGCAAGCATGAGGCCCTGGTTTTAATCCCAGCATCACTGAAAAAAAAAAAAAAACAAACCATTAGGACGTATGCAGGTAAAATTACTAAGATTTGTGAAGGGACTCATTCACAGCTAGCATCTGTGTCTTACTGAGGATTAAACCATCATTGTCCTCAGTCTCTTTGAGGTTTTACAATTCTTCTCTGTTAAGCTATGAGGTTCCTTTAAAGTTTTTGTTGTGGGTCTTTAATATTACTGGCTGGATTAGGTCTCTCCACTGCTGTAAAAGCTACACAAATTCTGAAATAATCCCTTAAATTACATAAAAGGAGAAAAAAATCTTCAATCAACTGTAGGGAAAATATAGGTAATTTTACTCCTATAAGAGTGACACATGTCAACGTGACAAAGGTGACACATATAACCACTTTCCACAAATAGGCTAAAATCACTTAACTTTATTTTAAAGAATAGTAATGAAAAGTTTCAAGCCAAAAGACAGCAAAATAAACCTGAAACTTAACACACTCCATGCTTGAGTTAAAGCATTTTCAAAGAGACACAAAACAAAATAAACAAAAACTTTTATTCAGACTAATATTGTTACATACAAGGCAAGAGTGTGGATTAGGAATTGATTAGAAATTTGGTTCAAATTTAACTTTGAATGTAGATAGAATCTGGTGCAGTGGAGAGCCTCCACAAAGAGCAAACAACTTAATCATTTTTTTAAATCTCCTTGGTAATTTCCTCACATCATACACAATTCAGGCTGTTGAAAAAGTGTTTCTGCCTTAAAGAATGGCCTGGACTGAAATAGCAGATAAAACAAGGGACACTCTTCCCAAAATGTTGGCTGTTTATATCACTATTACCAACAAAGAGACCCATATATTTTGCTCTAATTTATTCATAGGTATAGTGGGAATCAATTCAGCACCAGATTTAAAGGCATTTATTTAATAACAAAAAGTTATAAGTAAAATTTTAACAGAAAAGAAAGATACTTGATGAAACAATCGACACCGAATTTTAATATTTTAGTCAAATTTTAATATCACATCAGAAACACAACTTAGAAGTTAGAAACCTAGCAGGATCATGTTCCAGAAAAGAATTTGTTTTCCTATTTTATCCCATCTAAATCAGGAAAATGTTTCCTGAGCCATATGGTTTTTCTCTAAGCCTGTGGCGAGTTTTGTGTTCTTAGAAGATGGGGCGGCAGGGAAGGAGAGGGTCTTGGAATTTGAACATTTGAAAATCAGGTGGCCACAATGTTGGAGGTAAGTCCAAATTTGACCAGAGGTTAATGTACTTAAGCTTTTGTTGTGCTCTCTGTCATCTCTCCCATAATTTCACCCAAGTAGGTTCTGTTTTCTTTCTTAGTAATTATCACTGACATACATCTGGCAACTTAATCCATGAGAATCTTCCTGCAGTTTTGCAAGGAAGCCAAATTCACCTTGCTGTAGGTTGTTGCGATGAAGAATCCTTGAACTGAAAAATTTAACTGCAGTTAAGCAGCTCGCCTGATTCCCATGGGCACTTATTTAAAGGGTCTGCTTTCAGTGGTACTAAAAGAAGTTAACCACTGCACTGCTGATGAAAGAGTTATTCTCTAAGTGAAACACACCCCTTCCTGCTGTGTGGCCTCTTCCCACAGATCAGGTTTATTGTATACTTTCATTGCAGATTCAAGATTAGTCCTACTACCACTCTTCAGAAACAGAATTTTTGGTGGCCATGGGCAGAGGAGGTGGGGGAGACTGAGGATGGAAGGCAGAAGCACCCTACCACTGAGCCACATCCTCAGTCCTTTGTATTTACTTGTTGTTGTTGTTTTTTTTTTTTTTTTTTTGAGATATAGTCTTTGTTGATGGTTTTGCTAAACTGCGAAGGCTGGCCTTGAATTTGAGATTCTCCTGCCTTGGCCTCTTGAGTGGCTGGGATTATAGCCATAAGTTATTATGCATGACCTGAAATGAACAATTTAACAAATCATTGACATAGTATTTTCTAGCATCCTTTATTTGTTACATCACTGAATCGTAACCTTTTTTTGGATCAAGAAGTCCTTTGATAGCATTAGTAAGTATCAATATGTGTGTTTATAAAATACTTCCTTACAATATCGTAAAATTGATAGATACTATAATTTCAAGTACATCTATGGGCGTCAGTCTAAGAGTTGTTGCTTTAGGTACAAAAATACATAAATATATATCAGCAGCAGCATTTTGTTAAATTTTATTTATTTTTTTGTTGGTCAAGATTGAACCTAGGAACTTGCACATGCTAAGCAAGTGATCTACTACTGAAATATACCCTCAGCCCTATAGTAAAATTTTAGAATAGGAACACTTTCTTCTATGGACATATACTGATTTTCTGAGAAAATTCTGTAACAGAATCCTGCTTTTCCATTGATTACTATTGTGATTTCAGAGATTCATGTCTAACTAACTCGTTTTATGGAAAGATGTAATAAAATTACACTTAGGAACAGGAATTAAAAAACAAACAAACCAGTAGCACCTTGTCAAAAAGTCACAGATTTTGAAATCTAGAGAAAATACTAAGTAAGTTATGAAATGAGGACATTTATCTTAAAGGAGAAATTCTCTGTGGAATTTTTCAAACCAAAATTGAGTTTGTTCATCTCCTTTACAGTTCTTTGTAATGTGTATCAAAATACATCTCCAGCAGATGACCTGGTAACATGGTTGAATTAGCTTGCAATTCGAGACAGCAGTAGATTAAAAATAGTATGCCTTGAAAAGTATAAATATCCTGTGCAAAGAATTGCAATATTTGGGACACACAGGTAAGAGGATCTTTTTGACTAAAATATCTGTACACTAATACAGAGAATATGTCCAATATGTTTAATAGAAATTGAAATAGAAAAGGATTACAAACACATTGTTATGACTCTGACAAAAATGAGTATAATGAAGGAGGTATGACTCATTGGTAGAGGGCTTGCCTAGCACCCGCAAGGTCCTGGGGTTAAGTCTCTAAAAATCACCACCAAAAAAAAAAAAAATCAGAGAGAGAGAGAAAAGAAAGGTGAGTATAACTGAATTGATGAGAGAGGCATGGAAATACAGGAGATACAAGAAAATCCTCTGTTAAAATAAATGAAAGAACCTGGACTCAGCTACTCAGGAAGCTGAGACAGGAGGATCACCTTAGCTCAGGAGTTTAAGGCCATCCCAGGCAACAAAGGAAGACCTTATCTGAATGAATGAATGAATGAATGAATGAATGAATGAATGAATGAATAAAATAAAGAAAGAAAGCAATGGGGGAAAAAAGAAAATAGGAGTGAAATTTGGGTAAAGTAAAGATAATCAAAAGAAGCGTATTATACAACTATGCTACATATAACTGTGTTATCTAAAGGGCAGGGAATGCTGTTTTTATATAGAATGCTAAACAAGCAGCAGGAAAGACCATTATATTTGAGAAGGATCTTGATTTAACAAACATTTGCTCAATGTTTATTTCATAAGCTGGAGATGTTATATGTTGAGTCCTTGGGGTCTTTGTTCATTTTCTATTGAGTGGAGATGTCAATTATAATAGTCACAGGTAAAGCAGATAGTTGCTAACACCTACTGTGTATCAGCCACTTACTTAACACTTTACTTAGATAATCTAATTCTCAGGAGAATTCCTCTGTTATTTGCTTTACACATGAGCAATGTAAGAAATCAAAAGATATTAACAAATGGCCACTTAGTGCTATTTGTTAGTGTCTGATTAGTGCCAGAACTGAGTTGACTCCAGAGTTCCTGCAATACAACACAACCTAACTTTTGTTGGGACAATCTATGAAGCATACACTTACCAGACATTTCAAACAAACAAACAAACTGAAGGAATTACACAGGAAGTAACTTTTGAGCTAGATCTGAAAACTAAATAGGTTTTTGCAAAAAAAAAAAAAAAGAAAAGGGAAGTCATTTCAGGCAGAATAAACAGCATCTATGAAGATAGTAGCTGAGACAATGCATGGTAGAAAAACAAATGAAGAGTAGATTTAGTAAAGTTTGAGTTGCATAGCACAATGTGACATGATATTTTTGAGAAAGGAAGGATTTCTGTTTGAAATGCATCCTTACAGCAATGGTAGTATTTATATGACTGGTGGGAGAGGAGTACAGGAGAAGGGGCAGAGACAGTAATCAGAGGCAAGAATAAAGATCAAGTAAGAAACTTATAATAAAGCTTGAAAGATAATGGTAGCTAAGCTAAAATAGAAGACATGGCTACAGAAAAGGCTAATTCAACAGTGGGGTTGACAGTGTAGGTGGTTGACAGGATGTACAATGGTGATGGAAAGGGAGGCATTTAGGATGCTTCCCAAAGTTACAACTAGTGTTTAAAGTCAATATCACTAATTCAATGAAAAACAACACAGGAGAGCTGGGGTGACAAAAGGGAAAGGGGAGGAATAAATTCTGTTTAAGTTGTACATAGAACTGAACTGAAATGTTCACTGAACTGAGATGGAACTCAGAAGCAAGAGTAGGGTTGGATGTAAAGAGTATGAGATGAACCACATACAGATGGTATTTCAAGTCAGGAAAGAAAGAAGAGTACATAGACAGGAGTCATCAGAGGACACTGAAATGCAATGCTAAGATCACTAAAGAGAACCAAGAATCAGAGTGTACTGGGAAACAAGAAGAGAGTTTCAAGAAAGGCTAGTGAGTAGCATCATATATGATTACAGCCTTACAGTGTAAGATCCCACACTACTCTGTAGACGTTAGAAGCATTAGTATAGGGTTTAAGGTTTCCGACTTATAGAACTTCTACTGGTTGTAGTTGACCACAAGTTCAAGGTACATGAACACATGGATAACTCTACTTCATCGGTGCTTCTCAAAATAGTCCTAATGTTACAAAGGTGAAAACCTGGACTGATGAATAGAAGTTCTAAAGAGGCAGAATTTTTATTCCAATTGTCTAAAAGAATCCTGACCCAGTGAACAGTGTCTTCCCTCTCTGAAACCTTCTCAAATAAAGCTTTAAATGTAAATACTGGAAGAAACTTCTGAGATTATCTAGTTCAAACTACTCACTAATCTAACAGATGGAGAACATAGGTAAAAGTAGAATTTAGCACTCAATTTATCTTGTAAAACTAGTTACTGCATCAAGGACTTGATTACCTTAAAGGCCATTTGTAACCCTTCTCCCTATATTAATAAACTGGAGCAGTATATCCATTTCTTGATACTATGGACAAATATGATGGTCACCTTCTTAAACAAAGAGGAAATAATGGTAGGAACGTTTTGTGACATGTGAGTTTTTGAGAAATACCAATTATTTGCATCTATAATAATATCAGGAGATTATTCAGGATTATGTATGATCAAATAGCTATAAATAATCCTATCACTCAGTTGAAAACTTGAGAGGTCTGAGAAAAGTAAACTGGATATTGACTTCTATGTTGAACAGTTAGTAGATACGAAGCTGTAAACTGAATTGTGAAAGTGGTGTGATGAATTTACTTGTATGGGATGATTGTAGGACCAAGGGCTGCCCATAAAACTTGATGAGAGGAGCTGGGCTGGAAGGTTCAAGCCATCACTTGTCAAAGTGTTTAAGTGTTTTTGGACCAAAAGTTGATGGCCTATAACTGCAGGGTGATGAGGTGGTACATTAGTGACTTTATTTATCCTTCCTCCCGCCTGATGGAAATAGCAATAGTCTGTGGATAGAGTATAGAGGGTGTCATGAACTGTTTCCATTCCATGATTTGGCTGGGCAACTAGGGTATAGGTTTTCCTAAATAGATACTAAGAAACATCTTTGATGTAGTTCACAACTAAAATTGAAGTTTGCCTTATAGAAAAGAGGATATAGACTTTGTTTACTCAGGGAATCATGTAGCTAAATTTAAAAGCAGATGCATGTGCATGCAAAACAAGTTGACTTCTTCCACGAATAGAAACCAAATATGAACCTCATAATTTTCTTCAAAGGTTTTTACATGTCTGTGTGTGATGTTGAGCAATTACTCAGTCCTCACATTCCCATTTTCTGACTCAATCTCCAGCTGCAAAAATTAAGATGAAAACTTGCCACAAAAGTAATCATTACAAAGTATCTAAGTATCTTTGGGTAAGAGGCAGTCTTAAAAAGAAATCACTATGATGTATTACCATGCCAGTTAAAGTTGGGACAAGGTTGGGTCTTGTAAACAATTTGTATTATTTTATTCCACCATGCTGACAAAATATTTCATCAAAAAAGTAACTGTTATGTACTGTAGCAAGATTTTGATTTAGCAAGACATTTATATTAACCTATCAAAATATATGATGAGAATCAAAATTTATTGTTCAAATTACTATAGGCTTTCAGAAAACTTCTCAAGTTACTCAATATATGATTGATCAATTTAAGCCTTTTCATTGTACAGGTTTTGCTTAAGGTCAGTTTCTTCTCAGACTAGTGAATGACAGTAGTCCTCAGACTCTAGGGTCTGGAGTTGCTGAGCTGGATGGAAGAAACATGCTTAACTTCCTTCCTTATGCTTCTGTTCAAATGCTGGCAAAATCACATTTCCAGATCAGAGAATTGGGATTGAAATCAGACATCAAACTTGAGTCAATGAATGATTCATGCAATTACTACTCTCCTTTATAAGAGGTCTTTCCTTCAATAAATACGACATGGAGTTGCTAATTTGTGAACACATATGAAATTAAGATTATCAGTAGAGAAATCTGAAAAATAATCACTACTGTAGACATCATTATTTAAAAAGTTAGCATCTGGATTAGGAAATATTAGTTATATTCCTTGCTAAAGTTAAACATGAGGCAGTAGGAATTTATCTTATCTTCCATATTTTGAAGAGGTTGCCTTTCTAAATTTTTCTGTTACCTATTATTATTTAATATATAGATATTCAAGCTATACCACAAACTAGGTTATTTTGTGCAAAAGATATTTTATACACATCTATCTAGGATGTCACTGGAGCTGGTTGTCTATTAAGTCCAGCAAGGCACTTTGTTCAACAAGTATAAAAAAAAATCATTTTACTTTTTAAGGATCTCTTTGCTAGCATGTAGAGGGCTGACATGAATGTCACATATCAGACGTGTCACAGATCAATACTAAGTTCTTTAAACAGAGTTAAAATTTAGAATTCTTAATAAAATATTACTTATAGATTAAGATCTTTGCAGAATTTACATTAACTTGATTTTTTCCGAAACAGATGAAAAACTCTTTTACAGGATTCTTTTAAATTTAGCTTAGGAAATTATTGTACTTTTATACAAGTTCTGTGGAAGACCTTATTTCACAAATGAGAATATAGTGAGATCCTAGTGTTTCCCGTAAATAGGCAGAATATCCAGAACCCTCCCCGTACTATGTAGCATTAAATCAGTAACAAGACTGAAATATATAATGTATATTTTATAGGGCCACATGAAATTTAGTTCAAAAGTGCAAAATGAAAATAGCTTCTGTTAGTGGAAAAAATAAAAATAAAAGTGTTAGAATTATAATAATCTATGGCATTATTATCTAATATCAGGAAAATAGAAAAAGGGAGCTGAATTGCAGAAAGAAAACTCCCACAAAGAGTTAATTTACTAATACCACTACAGAAACACAGTTCATGCTATAAATTTCAGCAAATGGATAGTTAAGCTATGAAAGAGTTACTTGTGGTGAGGCTTAGGAAAACTACCATTCTAACCTCTCTTTCCAGAAATAGTACTGAAATAAAATTCTAAGCATCCTCAGGACTACGGCTAAGTTTGGAGAGAAGCAGTCCAAAGAAGTAGCATTATCTTCTTTTCTCTGTTGTGAATAGAAAGGGATGAGGAATGGTTTCTGGGGAGATTCAGATGAAACATGGAAATTGAAAAGTTGGAACCGATGCCCTCAGATAAAAGCGTAGCCTGAAGGTCTTCACACTGAGTTATGAATAAGATCTGAAACCTATTTTATCTGTCCCCTTTTTCCACTCCATGAGGAATGGATAGATGCCTCTGCCAGAGTTAATCCCAGCAAAAGATATTTTGAGAGAGCTGAGCAGAATTCCTTCATCAAAGGCTGCACATTCCTCCTTTTGCTCTCAACCTCCTTCCTCCAAAAGAAATAAAATTAAATAGAGTATATCTAATCCTTAAACTATAACTCAGTTTGGCAAAGAAGTTTTGGAAAGTAAAAATGGAATCAAGAATTTACTCTTCCTACGTCCCAGCAAATAGTAGTTTGGACATAAATAAACGATGTACTATGAAAATGATCAGAACAAAAGTTAAAGGCACAGGAATTATGCAAATATTTTATTTATTTAAAAAAAAGAGGAAGGAAGAAGGGAATGGAAGATTTTGTGAGGCAGAGAGAGAGACACACACACAGAGACAATAACCAAGTTTGGAAAGAAAAATAAAGAGAGGAAAACTTCCTCAAGCGTTTCACATTATAAAACTATTAAAACACAAATGAGAAACATTTTAAATCAAATGCTTACTAAATATTTTTACTGTTTTATTTCAGTAAATGTTAATTGCTATTATATAGTATTAAATTATATAATAAACAACATCATTATCCAAAGGACAGTGGTTGAAAATGTGAGTTAGGTAGACAGATTTTATTTCCTCTTCTTTCCTATGGAATGAACAGATATTGACTGACATAAAAGTCAAGTGCTTAGCAAATAATTTCCTGATTCAATGTTTTCAATAACATTTTCCCCCACAACTTTACTGGTGTTTTTTTTAAAGTTATATCTTTTGTTGATGAGATGTTTTCCAAAATGTGATTTTTTTTTCCTTGCTCCATTTCAATTGCTTGTTCCTAACTTTCAAGTGAAAGTATGTACATAATAGTATCACTAAAAAAAAAAAGCATGCATGGCATGGCCTCATTTTAAACGAAATATCTATTGGTCAACCATTGTCATATAATGTGACAAACACTCACAACATTTTGTTGGTTTCTAGCAAAAAGCATTACTTTATCATCCAAGCATCTGTGGGTTCCCTGGATTTGGCTGGACTTGACTCCATGGCATGGACTGGATTCAAATCTGCACCAGATGTCTTCTGGTACTGGCAAACATTCGGGAGTATAGTCTCATGATGATGGCAGGAGTCAAAATGAACAAACCCATCTGTGAGCACATTTGAAGCCTTTACACACATCACAGGCACTTTTATCCATTTGGTTAAAGCAAGACAAAATTAAAACAAAGACCAAATTCAAAAAATGGGAAAATATACTCCATCCACCATCAGACTATGGTAAAGATGTAGCAGTAGAATACTACTAACACGGGGCAGAACTGAGACCAGCAATTCTACCACATCATGCCACTTTTTTAAAACATACATTAAATGTACATAGAGAGCTGATAATAAATGATAGGATGACCAAGTTTCAGATAATTTTTGAATTTAATTTCTTGCTTTGATGAAGGTATGTTTTAAGTACTGTATTACATACATGCACTTATTTATTTATTTATTTATTTATTTATTTATTTTTTCCATACTAGGGATTTAATCCAGTGGCACTTAACCACTGAGCTACATCCCTAGCCCTTCACAATTTTTATTTTGAGAGAGTTTTGCTAAATTGCTTAAGGCCTTGTTAAATTGTTGAGGCTATCTTTGAATTTGCAATCCACCTGTCTCAGCCTCCCAAGCCACTGGTATTACAGGCATGTGCCACTGTGTGCCCAGCTATTTTCTAAGAACAATTTTATTGAGATATAATCCATATGCTAAAAATGTCACCCCTTTCAAGTTTATCACTCAGTGATTTTTAGTATATTCAGTTTTGAAACTATCACCACTATCCAATTTCAGAATATTTCCATCATTTAAAAAACAAAAAGGAAACCATTAACAGTATTCCTTATTTATCTCCTTCCCCCAGCCTCTGAAAACATTCATCTATTTTCTGCATTGATTGCTTTGTTGGTCCTGCACATGTAAATGTGAATGGCTTCTTCCACTTGGCATGTTTCCAGGGTTCAGGATGCTGTAGTATGTAGTATCAGTGCTCCAGTCCTTTCTATGCACGAATATTGTTCCATTGCATGAATGTGCTTATACATTTCTCAGTTGAAGGACATTTGTGTAGTTTCCACTTTTGGGTTATCCTGAAAAATGTTATGAAAATTAACATTTTTGTGCCAAATTTTCAGTTATCTTGGGTTTTTAACTAGGAGTGGAATTGTTTAGTCATATTTAATTCCATGTTGAACTTTTAGAAGAACTTCATAACTTCTTTCCAATGTGGTCACAATATTTTACAACAGTGTTCTACCCGCTGCACATTCTCAGAGCAATCTCTTTTAATTCTAGTTATTTAATTTTAATTTTAATTCTAGTTATTTCAGTGGGTGTAAAATGGTGATTTAATTTGCATCTCCCTAATGACGAATGATACTAATTTTTGTGTGCTTCTTAGCCATTTGTATATTTTTTTGTGAAAAAAGCACTTTGCTTATTTTCAATTGAGTCATCTTTTTATTATTGAATTTAAAATTTTTTATATATTCAGATATAAGACCCTGCTCTGATATATTGTTTACTAATAGTCTTCTGATTATATGCGTCTTCTTTCATTTTGCTACAGGGTGATCCTTTGAATCAGAAAAGGCTTTTAATTTTCATGATGCTCTGTTTATGATTTTTTCTTTCGTCTCTTGTGCTTTTGATGTCATATCTGAGAGCCAATTCTAGGCCATAAAAATGTATATGTCTTCCTAAAAGTTTCATAACTTATCTCTAATATTTAGGTCTTTGATGAATTTGGGATTAATTTTTGCATGCAGTGTAAGGAAAGAATCCACACTTGTTCTTTCACATGTGGATAGCCAGTTGTCCTTCTATCATGTAGATTCTTTCACCATTGAACTGTTTGCCAACATGTATTAAAATGCAACTTTTGGGAAAAAAAATAAAATAATTAAAAAAAAAAATAAAATGGGGGACGTGAAAAAAAAATCAATTGACTACGAATATAACGGTTTATTTCTGGATTCTCAAATCTATGTCATTGATTTGTGTGTCTAACACTGTTAACCATACCACACAATTTCTGTGGCTTTGCAGTAAGTTCTGAAATTAGGAATTGTACACTTTTTCAGGATTTCTTGGTTATTTGGCTTTCTCACATTTCTGTATGAATATTAAGAATAGCTTGTCAATTTCTGTAAAAGAGCCACTTGGACTTGCATATATAACTTTAAAACTAATAAGATTATTCATCTTTAAATATATACTTCCTATAAAAGGACAAATCTCTTCTTTAAATTTGGTAAAGAGTTTTTACTGGATAAACCACAAAGATGACTTGGCAGTTTGAAAGAGATTGGATCTGGTAGAGGTGGGTGTACAAATGCTTTCTGAGGCAGTGTGTAAAATAAATTGGTTAACACTTCAGTAGAATAGAGAGGAAGAAATTGAGATAGGTAAGTGCAGGAGCAATAGCTTTAAAAAAAAGGGGGGCTGGGACTGTGGCTCAGTGGTAGAGCGCTTGCCTCGCATGCGTGAGGCACTGGGTTCAATCCTCAGCACCACGTAAAAATGAATAAATAAAGATATTGCATTCATCTACAACCAAAAAATATTAAAAAAAAAAAAGGGAACACAGGAAATGCTAGCATGGACATTGAGGAGGATATGGGTATTTTCCATAAACTATGAATATTCATTAAAAACTGTATTTTAGGGTTGATGATGGAAACTGAATCCAAAGAGGTTTACAAGGAGATTTTGGATCATCAACTACTGTTATATTTATGTGTTCACATTTTAAAGATTGTTGTACATATTGAAAAAAATTAATCATATTGTAGAAAAAGTACTTAAAATATGGGTAATGGGTGAATTTTGTAAGTATCAAATTTAAAAGAAATTATATCTGAGATAGGGTTGGTAGGAAAATTATTAATTGAAAACCCTATAAAAGGACAAATTTCTTCTTAAAATTTGCTAAAGATTTTTTACTGGGTAAGCCATAAAAATGGCTTATAGTCACAAAACATTGTTAAAGAGAAAAATAATCTATCATGTTACATCATAAGGAATAGACATTTTTGTCTACATGTTCCAGTCACTGTGACAGGTGCCCAAAAGAACTACTAGTATACCGGTCTACTTAAAAGTAGTTCAGTACATTGAACTAAAAATTAGCCATGCTGAATGAAGTTCAGAAATGTTTAGGAACTCTAGAGTTTTCAATGTCATACTCAATGCTATCTTTAAAAAATCATTTATTCATTTGTATGTTTACTTCTCTTATTTTTTGATGCCATTTGTTACTGACTTCCAATTTGATTCAATCCCTAACTAGGCATTGGGGAAAGAAGAGTGAGCTAATTCTTGAGAAGAGTATAGGAGACTAATGAGAAATCAGAATGAGAGTATTTAATTATAATACAATATTACAATATTTGTAATTGAAAAATTCCTGGGAGCATGGAATGGAGTAAATGGAAGGAAGGAAGGAGGGACAACTTCCCTGAGGACTGGCATTGAACAGACTCGAGGAAGTTACTGAGTAGGTCAGCATGGGAACAGTGTTCAAAAAAAAAAAAATGAGGCACATGTTTGCACAGATGTGAAGGACTATGGGTATGTTCAGGAAACCACAAGCATTCACTAGAGCTGTGTTAGGGTTGATGATGCAAAATGAGCAAAAGTGGAAAACAATGAGATTAGGAAGGATTTTGTGTGCCATACAAAGATTAAAATTTAATCTTGTGGTGTTCCACTGTAAAATTTCCACCATGTTACATAATCAGATTTGCTTGAACGACCCTTCTATTAGTGGTGTAGAGGGTAGATCAGAGAAGAGTGAGACCAGAGGTAGCAAGATGGAAAAACAGGAGCTATTGCAGCACAAAGAGGGTGAGATGTGATGAGGGGCTCAGTGAGACCAGAAGCTACAAAGGTGTGGAGGTAGACACAAATATGAGACAGCCAGAAAAAGCAAAGTCCATGAGACTCAGTGATCACATGGAAGCATGAAGGGACGACAGGATGTAAAGGAATTAACCTATTGCAATGAGTTAAATGTTTGTTTCCCTAAATGTCATACATTGAAATCCTAACGCCCAATATGATAGTTTGAGGAGTTAAAGCATTTGAGAGATAATTAGGCCTCGAGAGTGAAAACTGCATCAATAGGATTGGGCCCCTTTGGAAGGGTTCCCGGGGAGCTCATTCATCTTCTTTTTTCAGCACGTGAAGATACAACAGCAGTCTACAAGCCAGGAAAATGGCCACCACCAAAACTGGATCATGCTGGCACTCTGATCTCAAATTTCCAGCCTCCAGTATAGTGAGAAATAAATCTGGTTAGAATTCATACAGTCCATGACATTTTTTTCTAGCAGCTGAACTAACTTACCTGCTAAATTTTCAATTTTCCTGTTCCTCAAGAATCTAAAGAATGATGATACTGATGATTTTAACCGCATCTATAATATACAATTAAGCTAAATAAATTATAGAAGAGATAGGATATTACATTATCCTTTTGGAGATAAGGGTATTACATAAAATGTAAAACTTTTACTTTCGGCCTTTTCTTAAACTAAATCATGAGCTTAAGTCAATACATTTGGAGACACTGATGCCCTTAGGACAAGATGAACTCAGTGCAGATTTTTATTATGCTTTTAAAGTGCATGAAAGAATTATTAGATGAGAGAGGAAAGGTAGCAAGAAGAGGTAGAAATGAAAAATGAAGAAACACCTGTCTCGTGGCAACTAAGCCTTTCTCTTTGCTTTTAATAAAAATCACTATGCAAAACTGGTTCATACCTTAAAGGACAAATCACAGATATCATATGCAAAAGAGTGTCAAAACAGTCAATAGTTCCCAGACTTCTGAGAAAGTGGGTCACATGTGTCATAATAATGCATTATTTTTATGTTCATAAAATACACTGGAAGAACTATGAGTAATTGGTCATAAAGCAGTTAGTCCTCACATTTGTCCAGCTCACTGACTGACAACAGCATGTAGGACTGCCACCTTCATAGGGTCATTTCTTTTGACTATTAACAATTTACAAGGAAAAAAAACTAAATGTTAAAAACTACAAGGGAAATAAGATATCCCATTCAATGGTTAGAAATGCTGGATTAAATATAGTTAAATACATCAATTCCTGTAAGACTTTGTAGTCTTTACCAAGCTAGTAAGAGTTAAACATAGTAAAGCACAGTAAAATTCTATCTTGGCCATTATGTGGCTGGGATAAAACTATGAAAAAGTTAAGGAAACAAGACAGAACACATATGCTTATTTATATTTGTATGTCATGTGGTAGGAGGAAGGCTAGGTCTGCATGATGTCAAGGTGGAGAAAAAGGGTACTTCCTAGAAGAGCAATCTGTAGACAGCATGGATCTGGTCACTAAGGCGAAGATGGGTGCTAAAGATGCCAGCCCTTGAGAGGAATCTGTGTCTGGAATTGAGGAATCGCATCTTGAAATGTGCTATGTGAAATACTTTAATTCATATAACAAATCTACTTATTCTCAACCAATTTAGCAACTGCTATTGAAAATGAAGACACAAGCAGAGATTTACTGGTCCTTTTCCCAGTTGCATATTACCATATAACCTATCGCTAAGTATTTCTTAAACCACATATAACTTTAATGTCAGGTTCAATTTAATTTACCAGACATTATTATTAAGCCAGTGAAGAAAAGAAAAGCACTGTTCAAAGGCACTGGAAAGAACAGTCAGGCTGGAAGCCTCAGCAGAAATGGTCTCTTTGCAATCTTTCTTTGAAATTGACATATATCTTTGCATCACAAAAATCATGGTAACACACTTCACTTTCATTGTCTGAGTCCAAGAGATAAATCTTGCATACACACACGCACACGCACACTGAGTTTCTCCCCAAAATAGCCACATTCTTTTATTTGATGAATCAATACATTTTTAATTCAAATAATCACCACATAACCTAGGCATAATATTAAGCATTTTACAAGCAGAGTGTTTTACTGATTTTCTTTTCAATTGCCAAAGAGTACAATAAGTGAATTGGTTAAAGGATATACTTCTGTACATAAAAATATCCAGGTATTTATACAAGTGTATGGAACAGAATTTAAAGGTATTGAAACCATAGCATCGCAATAAATAGGATGTGTTCCTACTCCACAGCCCACTTCATCAGGAAGCTGTTAGTCTCTTTTATCAAGGTGCTTTATGTTCTTCTGAGCTGGGCTCATATTTTCCCCCAAACAGGGTTTTAAGTTAATAATGACTGGAACTGAATGCCTACTTTTCAGATGCTGCTTTTTATTTGCATATCCAATAAAAGGGGTGGAAGATATAATTTGTTTTCAAAACATTATTGTGACTTCCCAATCCTATTGATTTCATACTTCTGTATTTTTAAATGTAGATCAATCTAAGCTCTAGCACCATTCGAGAAGGGAATACATGTATTTTTTGTCAGAGCAATAATATTTTATATCATCCTTATTCCTCTGGCTATCACAATTTTGTTTAGAAAAAATTTACCAAGCTAAAAATAGTTGATCTAGGTTGTCATAAAAAAAGAATATTAAATACCTTTGGTAAAAATAGATATATTTAACAAGATTAGAAAAGCCAACAGTTATAATGTCAAAAAGAGAATATAAAAATGTACACAATAAAACAAATAAACCAACTTAAAGTGAAGATAAGGCCACTCTTCTGTTCAGGTTTGCCTCTTTCAAACCATGAATGTAGTTCTCTTCTTCTAAATGGCAGAAAATTTTAATAAGAAACATGGAAAATCCAGTCTTTCCTATTAGCATGACACCAGTTTAATTCATAGCAACATAGTTCCTCTTTAAAAACCAAGTTTATAGAACATGGAACATTCTGGTTTATATATGCAAGTAAAGGGGAAAAAATTCCAGATTTTCTGTGATTTTAGGCCCAGAACATGGAGCTTTAGAGTTAAGCAGATCAACAGAATCAAGTGCTCACTTGCACAGTTTTTCTTGTCCAGACCAGACATTAACCTAAGCCATATCATGACATATGGAATACAGACTGCAGCATGTGGAAAAGGAACATGGTAAATAGCTAGCGATCTACATTTAAGTTTTTTCCACGACTGAAGACCTTTTCTCTTGTCCTTTAGGCTCCTCTCAAAAGCGCTGTTGCACAACTCCTAATTTCATTTGGTGTCTCCTCTTTAAAACTCATTGTAAATCCTGCAGATGGAAGATCCTTGAAGCAAACAACTGGGATTATGGATGCAGGTAATGCATTAGTTCTCTAACAGAATCAGCTGCTGCACCTGACAGCTCGGGAAAGGTCAGCTGGTGGCGATGTGGTTATCCTCCTGTGTTCCCTCTGCACACACAGTCACACTCTTCGTGATGCTCTAGGGCCACATCAGTGAGTGATTTATGCAATCCCCTGACACCAATCTTTGGTCTCAACTGAAGGACCTGAAAAAGAAGAATGTAAGCCACCTTTAAAATCAATCAATGTCTATAACACTCGATTTCATGTATAAGAAACATTTCCGAAAACAATCTCAGGGCCCAAAAAGATGTTTTGCACATTTCCTCCTGAAGGTGTTATGTAAACATTCTTCAATAAAAGAAAAAAATCATAAACTATTATTTTGTAAAAAGACACTTCAATGCCAACAATTTAGTGAGTGCACTTGCCTTAGAATAAAGAAGAGTTCTTAAATTGAAAGACTCTCTCTGCTCATTATTTTACTTACATAACTAGAGAGAATTTCACCTCAAGTATTTTGCAACCACTAATGCACATCTTGTTTCTCTGTTTGTTACTTTCTTCTTCTCATTCATTTATTCACACATTTAATAAATATTTATACTTGAAGCAGTACACTCAAGTACAGGAATACCGTGAAAGGAAACATGATCACTCCACAGCTGAGTTTGCTCAATTATGCCACTCATTAATTTTCTTGGCTACACTTCAAGTCCTCTATAAACTTGATGAGATGGATTAGATGTACTTCATAGACATCAGCTTCAGTCACAGCTAACTTTCTGCAGCTGGATCCTACCGTACAGTGCTAAGGAGGTTTGGCAATAACAATAATGCCTCTATTAAATGAAGCTATTTGCAGTTGGTCTTGTTGAGGTTTTTAGTAAGAAATATAGCAGAATAAGAACCCCAAATAAACATGTTTTCTTTTAATACTGTGACAAAGGGTTCTAGAAGTGTATTATATTAAAGATTATCTAAAATATTAGACAGCAGCTACCTATTCAATTCTAATACATTGCTTATAATAGAAATGACAAAGTTTCAGAAATAGTGTTTTCTTAGGTTTTGAAAAAGACCAGTTTGCATAATATTAAATTGTCTAGCTTTTTCATTCTGGGTATGACACAGATGGCTTCATGAAGCAACTCTGAAAAGCTACCATTACTGTAAATTTTTATTAATACACAAAAGCACAAATCAAGTCTTATGACTGTTCGATCTGAAGACTCAAGAAAGAAAACTAGAGAATGCATACCTCATTTTGAGTATGTGGTTCTATCGGAGGTTAATTAGCTAACATTTTTTGAATACTTGCTGGGTGCCAGGCACAATGATGTTTTTACATACTTTAACTCACAAGAATTCTATGAAGTAATTTACAATTATTATCCTTATTTTACACATGAGTGAACAGAGACAGACTAAATGACATAGTAGTTATCTGAAACTAGGCCAAACATGAATTATTAAAGTAAAAATGATAAATACTTATCTTATAAAAGCTCATAATATTACTAATCATACATTCTATTTGTTTAGGAACCTTCTTCCTAGAGAGATAAACTTCAAAGTCTTGTCATCATATAAATCTTATAATCATATAGTTTTACAACATCAGAAACCATAAACTTTTAAAGTAGGCTTTCCCATCTGTGACATTTCACAATTCCAGAACAAAAATTATGAAGACTATATTACTTCAGTATGAAACTTAATCTACTTGGGTGTTATTTCATATCAGTACTGACTTGCTGTTTGAATAAGTTGGGGTGGCATCAAAACTGAACATAAGGCACGTACGCCATTCCTTATCATACTCTTGCTAAAAAATGGTTTCTGGATTGACACTGGGTGGGTAAGATAAGTTGCAATATCAGCAAAGCCATTGTGTTCATCTTCTAAATCTACTTGTCTGCATTTTTCCCTTCAACAAAGAAAAAAAAAATGGTGCAAAAGGTTCCATTAGAGAGGCCATCTACTATCCCAGTGGTTGGTCCAGATGCATTCTCCTTCCCCTCCTACAGCAAGTCTGCTAAACAAAAGCACCTCCTCCCCAGCCTTGTCTGCTGATGCTTGTGGAGATTCACCCATCACAGACGAACCTCAAAATGTTCTAGTACTTTTAAATAAATGGACAAAATATTTTAATCTGCTTAGTGTTTTCCTTTTCAATTCTTTTTGAAAATTTGGATTTTGGAAGCAGGAAATAGACTTGGAAAATGACCAGCAGGTCCCAGTTAATAATAAAGAGGAAAATTTCATTTTTAGGATGTGGATTATGACACCAGAAGTGGGAAGGAATGTCAGAAGTACATCTCAGGAAACTATGAGGGAAGGCTGAGGTAAAATACTTGCCTAGCATGTGCAAGGCCCTGAGTCCAATCCCCAGCACCAAAGGAAAAAAGAAATTGAGGAAGAAGTGTACACTAAAACTACCAGTTCACGAAAAAGAGTATCAGGGAACGTCTCAAACCAGAGACTACGGAAGAAAACAGATCAGGCACAGAAAAAAAACCACCAAGGACTGGATGCTAAGTGCATGCAAATAAGATGGACTGATCATTCTGAGAACCAGAGAATTGATGAAATGGGACTCAGTACTAGAATAAGGCTACTGACATTAAACTTTTCCTAATACAAACAGAACTAAGGTTAGAAAAGCAAGACTACTTCAGGTTATGAAAAAAGAAATTAAATATTTGAAGATATAAATAAGAATAGAGAAAAAGGGATCAGAGTGTCTTGAGAATTTTTTTTTTTGCCAGAAAAATACCTTTCTATCCTATGGATTCATTAGATTTTTATTGATCATATATTGTAATTGAAGAAAGGGGAAAAATAAAATAGAATGAGAAAATAGCTAATATTAAGGGTATAAAATGGTCAAATCTTGTTAAGTGTTCTGTAAAAATATACTCACTGAATCCTCACCTTGAGTTATGAAGTTTGGAAAGTCATCTAACCAGTCAGGAAACTGAGGCATGGGGGATTGAGTTACTGTTTCAAAAGCACATAGCAAACAAACGTTACCTTCAAATTTGGGATGTCTGGTGTTGGAGTTAGTACTTGAAAGCACTATACTGTAACATGATCTTTGTTTCTCTTAGCCCTCAATTTGGTAGAAACAAAGAAAAATAAACAATGATTTTAAAACAGTAATAGTTCTCTAATAGAGATATCTTTGAAGTCCTACACATGCTCTAAGAATGAACTAATGGGTGCTGCTAGGATGGGCAAGACTCTAAATAAAGTGTTTCAAGGAAGATGCGACATCTAAGTTCATACACATAGAAAGTTTCCGACTTGCTTTTCTGAAAATTCCTACTGGAGAGACAGAGAAGTTATTTAGGATTATATTTCTTTGGCAAAATGTGTTCTAACATAGATATCCAGTGATTGATACAGAAGAGGTAAGAATCTTACTATTATCAGCAACACAGTGACAACATTATATCATACTGTATGATTCCTTTCATTCTCTAAACTTATTTTCCATACTCATAATGGTTGAACAAAAATCCAGCAAAATGCTACAGGAAACCACAAGGAATACTTGTTGTATCTGTAGTGATACAATGACTATGATTCAACCCTAATATTTGCAGAAGCTGTTATAATAGAAATAGATGCAGGAGAAGACAAGTAGAACTTCTAGCTTGTCTTTGTTTTTTGACTTCTCCATGAAGTACAATAATTTTAAAACCCAACTGGCAACATCATTAAAAATATTAAAGGTTGGGTGGGCATGGTGGTGCATGACTGTAATCCCAGCAGCTCAGGAGTCTGAGGCAGGAGAATCTCAAGTTCAAAGCCAGCTTCAGCAACTTAGTAAGGCCCTAAGTAACTCAGTGAAACCCTGTCTCAACATAAAAGATAAAAAAAGCTGAGGATGTGGCTCAGTGGTTAAGTACCCCTCAGTTCAATTCCTGCTGCAAAAAATAAAAATAAAAAATAAAGCTGAAGATAGGCTTGTCTTTAAATGATTTAAGTCTCTACGTCCAAGTCCATGGTATTCAGTTATTTAATAACTTTGAACAATTTTAAATTATGTTTTAAAAAAATTTAATTTATTTAATAGCAGTGCTAGACTAAGAATTGATCTCCAAAATATGGGAATGAGAAAAACCCAGGCCTCAGAAATTCTGAATCATGTTAAACAAACAGTCCTTTATCCATAGTGGAAATGGACAAAAAATATTATCACAGAAAAATTATGATTCTAACAAAGCAGTTAAAGAATTGGGACAGTATTGTTATTAGAAATATTTGTGATAAATGTCAACTAGGCGATTTTATAATTATATTTCTTTGTACTCAATCATTAGAGATATTTTTGAAAAACTAATGGGTGGTCATGTAATTATAATACAATTGGAAAAATGTTCATAGTTGCATGTGTGTGTAGGTGTGTATCTATATCTATAACCAACCCGATGAAGACTGGGGAATGTGGATTAATATCATTCTGGAAGAAGAATACTTGGTCTACACGCACTGCTCATAGCCTTGCCCCAAACAGTGTCTTCATTTTCTAAGGCTTGAAAACAGATACTACAAGCTTTGTGGCAAATTTCTGGATAATCAGAACATTAATGTTATTTGAAAAATAAATGTATAGCAATAAGACGAGGTGGACATGCTTAACCTTGGGGACTGCTTTAGTAAAATATGGCATGATAGAGACTCAGCACCCCATAAACTTGTTTTAAGAAATTGTTTAAGTCAAGTGTAGATTTTTAGAGTTCTTAAAATGGTGGATATAAATGCAAGATTGGCTGGCTAAATCAGGTCCCCAAATATACTTGTTTTATTAAGTACCTATTTCAGCAATTTCAAAATTAAGTGATATTAGGTGGGAAAAGATCCCTCCAGTTTAATCCATATTCTTATCACATCCTTTTATGTTATGCCAGGCAACTCTAATATCTGCCCAACCTTTGAGGTGTTTTAATTTTAATGATGTTTGAAAACTTATTACGTTGTTTTTTTTTTCCTTGACTAGATTCCAAGTTCATGGAGCAGCAATCAGGCTGGACTATAGGTACAACCTACCTGTCTGGAGCTCCGTGAGCCACTGTGCCCATGTACATCTGTTTTTTTGCTTATTTGTTTGGTACTGGGGATTAAACCCAGGGCCTTGAGTATGCCAAGCAAGTCTTCTACCACTGAACTACACCCTCAGCCCCAGACCATCTACTTCTTGAATCTGGAATGGCAACTCCTTTCCCAGCACAGGATCTTTACAAGAATGTGGTGTGCAAATGATAAGTAGAACATGAGTAATGCTGACAAATAGTTCTATTTTTAATCACTGAATGCCAGTTTGGGGTGTTACCTGCTAAAAGATTGCCATCCAGTAACTGTTAAGGAATAAAAACCTCAGTGATTGTGATATTTCAGGCTTGCTACAGAGGTTAAGTATCCTGATGACAGTCAATGGCAGATCTCAAATGGACATGGGGTCCCTTGTCTTCTAGAATGATGTGCTTTTCTTCCTCACTTGCCAAGCTACCAATACAATGTTGGTGAAGGACAGGAAGAACATGTCGCCCAAAGTGCGGTTTATGAAATTGTACATGTTTAGATTACCCAACAGAGAGCATTTCGCTAATGTCTTTCTTAAGTAGATATTTATTCTAATGCAAAAAGTAAAAAAAAAGAAATTAAGTCATATGAAAATGAAGTGAGAGGGCAGATTTTAACTTGTTAAAATGCAAATATGTTGTAGAAATTAACACTGACTCATCAAAACCTGACTTTTTCTATGTACATTATACAGTGCTGGTGGAGAAGGTGAGATAGAATTGGGGATATTCCAGCACTAATGAAAATTTCACATGTGCAAGTTCTGGGGTTCCCAATGCCCTAAAAATAATAATTACTACCATTTCAATTTTATTTTCATAATTCCAGGGAAAAAGGAGGAAGAGGGACAAAAACATCCATAAAACACTGAACATGTTATTTGTAGCAACATGAATAACACAAAGATTGGTATAATTGTGAATATGTTCCCTTGGGATTTGTGTGCCCATTTTGGCCCAAATATAAAAATAAATATCAAAGATCTCCTTTCTCCAAAATAGACAATGATTTATCTCAAAGCTTGACTTTAAAATATTTTCCCTTCATATCTTGAAAAGTTTAAAAGTTAAAAGCTTCCCTTACATTTTTTCTTCAGAAAACTTTTATTTTTTTGTTTTTTGTACGAGAAGTAAAAACTTCACTGACCACCCATGAGGTACTACAAGAGAATAAGCTTTCTAAATCCTTGATGTCTGGGTTTTTAAATTAAAGGTCCTAATTTTAAAACATAGAAACATAAACTATTTGTAAAACCCTGTTTTTAACAATTTTTCCATGAATGCCACATCTCCTTTCCAAACATAAATCCTTTTCAATTTCACTGTTTGGTTCTAAGACAAAATACTCAAAGGAAATCAAAAAGAAATGATAGACCTACCTCGTGATATTTTTTAGTGACTTTGCTGGGGACACAGTGACATTCGTTGCAGTTGTGGAGACAACAGGCACAGTTTCCACCACAGCGTTTAACCAGGAGACAACCTGGCCAGAAAATGGTATCGGTTCTCTTTAGTTCTTCCCTTATGGACACCGAGAAGTTACGAGGCGTGCAGCTGTATAATCTTACCTCCTCTTTTAAAAGGTTCAGATCCACCACTGCATGACATAGAAGAAAGCAAAGGAAAAAAACAAGTAGAAGTTGGTGCTTTGAGCCTGAATTTATTTTATTAAGCACATTTCATAAAATAATCTATTTATTCCATGAACAATAATCCTAACAATATCCCTTCTTACTTTAACTAGGTTGTAGGGCTACACAGCTCACAAATTGCACTTTCTATGGCATGGTAAACAGAGCTTCATTATGACTTAGTGACCAATAAAGAGGCACCATTGTGCAATATTAAGAACAGAGCCGACAAAACAGTTGAGAGCTATAAACAGGACACTTTAAGAGGAAAAAAAGGGCTACACCTTTTAACCTCAGTACAAAAGTACACAAGGAGAGCATTGGAGGGAAGAATACAATGTAAACTGATGCATGCTTTGATTAAAAAACAGAATTTTTAAAGGATTACTGGCTCAGGCAATTAATGAAGAACAACTTATCAGAAGCTGGTAAGTGGAACTGTTTATAATCTTTACGGCAATAAGAATCATAAACTATGAAAAGGGAATGAAGAAAACATACTACTGAAGACAGCCAAGTGGACCATGAATGGAAAAAAAAGGATACATTTTATAAGAGCAGAAGTTGTTGGGAGGCAGTTTTAGAAATATAGGAATTTGCAGTCTTTGCAATTTAAACTGAATAGAATCCTTTAGATTTCTATTGTTCCCCTGCTTACAGACGGAAGAAGGATCTCATTTGTAAGCATTGTCTCTGTTCTTTTAGCAAGTTGGTTAACTATGTTGTCCTTTATTTTTCAAAAGAATTACCTATTTGTGAAGCCCAAACAAAATACCCTTTCATTGGACAGCCGCAGTAAATCCTCAAAGAACCATTGTCTTTCACTACAAAATGATACTGCCTCAGGAAAATCTTTTCAAAATAACTTGCCATGTTTACTATGAATTCATAGATAATATAGGAATAGTAGTTACTAGGATAAGTACTTGTAACATGGTTTTAGTTTCTTCATAGCTCTGCCTATTTTTGTCTCTAGAAATGTTCAAATAAAACAATTTCGACAATATTGAAGAGTTCCAGGCTCACATATATTCTTCTAGTCCCCCCAATAAAGTACTTAAAAGAAAGATCAAAGTAAGAAATATTATCTAAAATACAATTAATCTGGTTAAATAATTTTTCATTATATAGGAAACAAACATGAATCAAAAGAAAACATTTGGCTGAAGATGTCTTGAAATAGTAATAATCAATATATAAATCCAATTTTAGAAATTAAGTGCTAATAATTTTTAATAATTTTTAAATGATGAGGTAGTTAATATTTATTTTCTTGGCTTTGTTATATATGTGATCAAGTTTTTATGAATTGTCAAAGAGAGGCAATTTTAGTATTTCTGAAAAATGTAAAATTATGCATATGTAATAATAAATTACAAACATGTTAACTCTATGATGACTGAAAGACAGGTCAAGTATAGGAAGGCCCCAAAATATGGCTAATTCAATGGTCCATGTCTACAATTTATTCAGCTGAATAATTATTTTTTTCCAATTCAATAGAAAATCACTGTTTTATTTGAGAATTTAAAAGTTTGTTTTTCATCTAAAAATAATCTTGTGAATAAATGCAAAGCTTATAAATACTTAAGAGCAAATGAGTTCATTCTTTTAAGTATCCTGAGAAGACCAATTTATCTGTAATACAATTAAGGAGATCATTAGGTTAAATGATATCACATATTTTGCCAAATTTCATTTTGCTAAACTAATAGTATAAGTATATACTACTCTGTTCTTAAGGTTATCATCTCATTTGGACCTTTTCTCTGGAAGGTAATATCCAGGCGGATAGAGAAAACATGCAGGAACACAAAAGCTGTTTGCCACAATTTTCAAAGCTTCTTTAAGATTTATACTTCTTTAGAATGAATGAAGCTCTTAGCTTTCAAGGATAGTCGCCTACTCCAAATAGTTTTAAACACACTATTTCATGAACTAGAAAACGAGACTGTATATGTTCTCTTTAAAATGTTTACTTAACCACAATAAAAGGTTAGATAGATTTCCCAAGTGAACTAAGTTATGATACCTGCTACAATGTGAAAATTTAAACACACTTTCAACTTAGCTTCCACTCATTTATCATGTTTGACACAAAAGTCAAAAGCCCCTTTTTAAGTACTAGTTAAGCTTGACTTAGAAACTTTTTTTTTTTTCCTGCAGTGGCAATGTATAAATGAAACTGAATCAGAAGAAGAAAGGGAAAGAAGCAGAAAAACAGTGCAGACCACACTGGGCAAAATTACAATTAAGGAATTTAAATTCACACACAATCTTTGAAATTTATGCTTCCTGTACCTAAAGACTTCGAACTAAGAAACTTCATTAATATTAGTCATGAGACCATAATCTTGTATCATAAATTCTCCAAACATTCTGCAGTGTTTCTAGGCAAAAAAAAAAAAAAGAAGAAGAAGAAGAAGAAGAAGAAGAAGAAGAAGAAGAAGAAGAAGAAGAAGAAGAAGAAGAAGAAGAAGAAAGATCATGCCCCAAGGTATACTCTGCAGTAGTTTAAGTTTTCAGCAAACTATTTTAAAAATAAAACTCAGCGTTTAGAATACTTTGCCTTTTCATGATTGCCCCCTAAGCATTAGTTTTTCTTCTAAAGAATGAAGATTTTGAGCATATTACTGATCAAATTATTATTCCTAATACAAATTTTATTAATACTATAAATTTTACTAAAAAGGACAACACTGGGAAAAAATATGATCACATTTTACTTTGGTAGTTGTTCACTCTTTTAAGATATTCAATCCAAAGATGCCGTATTACTGTAATGCAACCTGAGGGTGGTCTTCCTAAGATGAATGTACTAACATTGTGATATGTTTATTCTGGAGAAAATGTATTCTGATGTCTAATTAGAAGCTTTTAAAAGTTTTACTCCTTGTTCCTTTGTAGAAATAGACTCTCAGGAAAGGAGTTAATTTTTTCTACATAGATGTTACACCACACCTGCATTTTAGTTTATGTAAAGTTCCAAAAATATACACCACTTTTCTCACACTTACTGTATGATTAAAAAGTTAATAGTTTTGACCATCTGCAAAGAACTTTAATTTTGAAAGTGTTAAATGAATATTTGAAGGATCTGGTGCAGGGTTGGATGTTTTTAAATATATGCTAGTCTCTGGCCAAATCTTTAAACAGTAGGTAGAGATTTCGTCAGAAAGCCATGGCTAAAAGGGAGGATTTTAGGCTTGAATCCAGAAATCAGCTGTGAGACAAACTAGATCTGAGCTTAGAACCTATTTTCCTCCCTTGCTTCTTTCAGATCCACATGATAATCTACTTCGCTTTTGCTAACAAGGGCCCTATTCATGGGTGTTTCAGCGTCTCTTGAAGATAGATCTTCATTTTCCTGTGCCTAAGTGGGAGGGAAGGGAAGTGTTGTTGGTAAGTTATTCATAAGTTATTTATCAGGACCAATCTTATAAATATGTAGCAGCACTCAACATCTGGACAGGATCTGGCTGCCCATGCACTTGAACACGGATTTCAAATATTGCCAAAAGGAAACCACCTCTGTTAGCATAGCAAAATACCAGGGTTGGGCAAGTTGGAACATGACCTGCTGAGATTTAGTGCTCCAGCCAGAAGGGCTGCAAATGAGCTCAGGGAAGGTCAGGAATCGGGTTTCTTTCTGACAAGATTTAGAACAAGTCTGGTGCAATCTGCCTCTGTGAATGGCTCAAATTAACTAAACTCTGAAACATAAATTCTCCAGACTATCATTCCATTCTCTAAAATGATGCTGGGTAGATTTCAATGTTTCTGACAGACTGAAATAGATTGGAGTACATCCTAATTATCCAGTTATTCCTATTCCATTTTCATTTGTGTCTGATATGGATGCTTCCTAATCTACTAATTTAATAAAAAAAATTAGCTAACCTTTACAAAACTCAGTTAACATATTTCCAGTTTCTTAATCATGTGGAATTAGATTTAATTAACAGCACTTTCACTCTTAAAAGAAAATAGGTTCATTTCGCCAAAACTCATCATTTCAAAAGCAACTATATCGAAAGAAATATTACCATGGCATGGTTTTCTTTAGGTCACTGTTTTCTTGATAAGAATGTTACCTTGGAAACTTATAATTGCATTTTATGCTGGGTCATTGCTATTTTTCATATTATGTAGATGTTTCTAGACTTAAGAAATATAAATAGATATAACCCTGACCCATGGTTGACATGGTAATAATGATTTTTATAAAACTGCCCCCCTTTTCTATCCCCAAACCTGTTTTTACAGCTCTGATCATTTCTCTTAAATTTCAAAATCAATATACTCCAAAAGTAGACTGGAGTAAGCAATGATTCTTATGAAGTACGATGGAGTACTTCACCAAAATGATTCTTTTAAAGATAAGAACTGATCAGAATTTTTAGCAGATACCTCTCTTAATTTTCCAAATTCATTGAATTATAATCGACTCTTTTTGTCTATATTCTCATTTACCATATCTATACATTCAAACGATAAGAAAATGGATTGCTTAAATGTAACACTGAAGAAACTTAAACTCTCCCCTTTAGAAGCTGTGGCAGAGGGATCTGAAACATTTTGAAAATTAAACGAGGTTCTAATCCAAAGAGCAAGCTTACCTCTGGATTTTCTTCCAAAAACAAAAGCTTTGCCAAGAAGTTGCCAAGTTGGCCTGTATAGATCTTCTAAGTCCAGCTGCCATCTATCTGGTTCGAGATAGCGAATAAGATCCTCCAAAGTACTAAAGGCGGTTATAGCATTATTAAGCAGGTCCAGTGGCAAAGCTGAAGGGGGTAACACTGAAGGACTCACAGCTTCTGTGAGTTGCTGAAAATAAAATGGATCTTCTGTTAACTGTTTTAAAATGGACAATGTATTCCCTTTCCTCTTATGGATTCAGAGACTAAGGCTGAAAATATATGGGAAGTGAAAGTGAATTCAACCCGCAAGGTAGAAGCAACTATTTTGCTTCTAACTCAAGCACTTCATGTAGACGAACTCTGAGGTTCTCTGTAGAGTCAATGAAAAAGATATGTTTCCATTATCACAGAGCATGGGGGACATGGATGTCTTTTGCTCATACAAAACCGTTAAAAATGTCACCACGGTTCAGTTATAGACTTAGAATGGAGACTATTGTAACCAATTTTTACAATGGAGACAGTTTACCCAGTTTTTCTTTTGTTTTCCATTTTTCATTTTCCTCAGCCTGGAAAAATCACCTCATAGGCAAATTAGTGTGAGATGAATTAAAAATTTAATGTAAATTAACTCATAAGAACTAAAACAAAATACAGGTGACAATCCTTTGACATTGGAGAAGAACTCTTTAATCAGGATAGAAAATACCTAAATCATAGAAGATTAACTTGATACATTAGCCTATAATGTATTTTAATATAAAAGTCTTAAATCAAGATTAAAAGTTTTTAGAGAGACTCTGGTAGGATACTTTGTCAAACTATATGATTATCAAAAGTTTAATAAACATAACATATGAAAAGAATAAAAAAAAGAGGAAAACAACTCCACAGAGAAAAATGGACAAATTCCAGACAAGAAGCTTGAACAGTTCATAAACAAGAAAATATGCTAAAATGCATTAGATCATGCAAAACATAATGAAATAATATTTCACATTCCAAAAAAGATATATTTCACATACAAGAGACTAGAAATTTTTTTAAAAAATAGATTACTGAGGATGTAAGTAAAATGGAATTCCTGGCTCTGCCTATAGGGATGAATCAAAGGGGGCACAGACACTTTAACTAATATAACTGATGTGCATCGGATACTGGGGATTTACATGGTTTAGGTCCCTGCATTTAACTTTGAGGTCTATATCCTTTCATTTGTGCACGTGGGAATACATGCAATAATATTTACCATAACAATGCTTTAAACAGAGAAACACTGTGAACAACCTATATGCCCAAGTATAGGGGAATGAATGAAAATACATAATAAAATTACATATGGCAAGCAACAAAATAAGATGGTAATTTCAATAAAGTGGGGGACGTGTCAATACTCTTAATATGGAGTTTTCAAAACACAAAAAAAGTAACCTTCACAAATTTTAGTGTGGACTAAGGGTCGAGATTGGCAGATCAGAGTTAAACTACATGAGCAAATGCATTTATTTCAGTAACAACAAAAAAACCACTTATTCAAATAAATATATAAAAAGAGCAAAGAATAAAACATTAATGTTAATTGATGTTAATTGATGCTCATTTATAGCAGCACTTATAATAATGAAAAAGCAGGGGAAAGTGTACTCATATAAGAGTGGAATAGTTAATCATAGTGCATAGCCATTAAAATATGGTCAACCAGGAATTCTTATTAACAAAAGAAATGAAATAAGTACATCTTTAATATGGCAATGATTCTCGGTTACAGAAGTTGAGACAAAATAAAACAAAACAAATCAAAAGTGCCTTAAATAGTCAAGATAGCTAATCTGTGGTTCAAATGAGAATGGGTAATCCATTGAACTGCTATCTCCACCTCCGTATTGTGGGTCAGCTTCCACGTATCAGAGAAAACGTTTGACTGGGATCCTAATTAGAATAAGATCTATTCCATGCCTGTATAATTATATCAACATGGATTCTACTGTCATGTATAACTAAAAATAACTGATAAAAGAAAAAAGGGAAGATCAGGGGAGTAGACGGTGAACAAGAGTGAGGGAGGAAGAAAGGGAAAGGGGAAAAATATGGAATGAATTTAACAAATCGTGTCATAATCATATATAAAGGTACCAAAGGGAATTTCACCTTTATGTAGAAGAGGAAGGAAGAAAGCAAGTTAATAGGGGCAGAGAGGAGGGAAGGAAAAGGACACGAGGAATGGAGATTGAAATCAAATTCCTTGCTTGTATGATTTTGTCAAAATGAACCCAAATGCTATGTATGATTGTAATGCTCTAATAAAAAAATGAGAATGGCTGATCTTCATTTTCATCCTTATACATATACATATTCTCAATGTTTTCTACAATAATTATGTATTCCTTTTGGAAATAATAACATTTATTGGAATAAAACTCTGTCACATCAGCTTGTCCTTATTTTCATCATTGCGATCCTGAGCTATATACTAAGTCATGCAACTCTATGTAGCAGCTTCCACTCTTGTCTCCTTGTCTCTAATATTTAGTCATTCCTTTCATTCTGTGCTACAGAACCTTGGGTTAATCTACCTAAAACAAGATATCACTGATCATGTGATGAATTGAGACAAATGCCTATGTGATTTCACATTAAAGGATAAAATCCAAATTCTTTCCTCAGCATCCAAGGCCCCATCATCTGACCTCTGCTTCTTTCCCATCTAATCCCCTTCTCATCAAAGACATGAACATTTTGTTCCAATTAGTCTAGTCTCTTCACTAACAGCTACATATGTCATATCCATCTCAGACTTTGTGCCTTTACCCATGGATAAATGTGGCCCCTCATCCTATATACACAAAACATTCCCTCCTATAAATCCACACAATAAACTTTTACCATTTATAACGGCCTTTTAAAAAATCCAATTCTCCCATGAAATCATCCACAATACAGGGTTATCACTGTCCCACATAGTGCAGCTGAAAGAGTCATCCTCTGTGGGCTGCCCTGTGGTCACCTGGCTTGAGAGGCAGAAACTGCTCTGCAAGCTAAGAAAGAAGCATCTTTCTCTGGAGAGGCACAGTCCTTGCTGGGACTCAGTTTTGTGTGTGCAGAGTCCCCCTGGACCACTAGGGACTGTTTTTACAGAGTATGATCAGTAGAAAAGTATGTGGCAGCCAAAGGCCAACAATTGTTTCCTTCTTATTTTAAAGGCCTAATTTTATTTGTTTATTTGTTTGTTTATTGGTATCAGGAATTGAACCCAGGGATGCTTCAGCACTGAGCCACATCCTCAAGACCTTTTCATTTTTTCATTTTTTTTTTTAATTTTTATTTTGAGACAAGGTCTCAGTACGTTGGTTAGGGACCTGCTTATCTTCTGAGGCTGGCCTCAAACTAGCGATCCTCCTGCCTTAACCTCTGAAGCCATGGGGTTACAGGCATGCCCCACCACATGCAGCTAAAGGCCTAATTTTAATAATGCCAAGATTCTGGTTAAAATATTAGGAATAAGATGTTTCCTAATATTTGACAATGTTCTTGCTCTACCATGTAGATTGTTAAATTTTGGAAAGTAGAAATCACATCTAGTATGTAATTATCTACTTAGTGATTTTTATAATTGTCCATGAAACACAAAATTGCTTTGATAGAGAAAATATGATGATTGATAGATATAAATAAAAATGATCTAATAAAGTTTTTAATTTTTGACTTAGCCAATTTGTCCTATGATTATATTTATGTTTCATAGTTACTACAATTTTTTGCAGCTTTCAAAAACAAAAGCCCACCATTTGACCCAGCTGTCCCACTCCTTGGTTTATACCCAAAGGACTTAAAATCAGTATAGTACAGTGACACATGGATGTTTATAGCAATTCAATCCACAAAAACCAAACTATGAAACCAACCTAGATGCCCTTCAACAAATGAATAGATAAAGAAAATGTGGTACATATACACAATGGAATATTACTAAGCCTTAAAGAAGAATAAAATTATAGCATTTGCAGGTAAATGGATGGAGCTGGAGAATATCATGCTAAATGAAATAAGACAATCCCAAAGAACCAAAGGCAAGATGTTTTCTCTGAAACATGGATGCTAATGCACAATAAGGGGGTGAAGGGCTAAGGAAAAATAGAGGTACTATGGATTAGGCAGAGGAGAGTTAAGGGAGAGGAGGGGGGCTGGGGGTAGGAAGGAAAGTAGAATGAATTTGATATTATTACCCTATGTACATATTTGATTACATGACCAGTGTGATTCTACATCATGAACAACCAAAAGAAAGAGAAGTTATACTCCATTTACATATGATGTGTGAAAATGCATAACTAATTAGAACAAATGAAAAATCCTATATACCTTCAAAAAATGGAAACCAAAATGTATATATTTTTATAAAATGAAAATTGAAAGAGTTCATTAATACTCAAATAATATTGAGCATTATTCATGATTATGATATAAAACAAATCTAAAGTTCTACAATCTCCACACAGAAAGCAGATGGTTGCTAGAAAAGTCATGTAAAAAGTATACATTATTTATGAAAGTGGCAAATAGCAATTTTAAGTATAATATAAAATTGTTTTTTAGGCTAGTTTTCAGTATGACCCAACAATGAGTTGGTGTACTTTGCTTCCAAATCTGTTGAAGACTCCCTGAATACAGAATTTCCATTGAAGCAATAAAAGGCTACAACTGAATCCTCATTGCTGAGACAAATTTCAACATATTAACACAAAGGAACACAACACAAAATAAGCCCATAATATTGGACAAAAAAGTTCTAACACCTTGGTTTCAGTGAAGTACCAGGATATCAGTCCCCTCAAACATTACAAAAGCTGAGAGGAAAGCATCTTGTCACCTTACCACAGGCACAGATTGGGGGGTGTGGAAAACTTCCAAGCTTTTAAATATTTAAGATTAAAATAACATAAGTTTAAAAAGATACCCCCCCCATCAGTGTCTAACCCCAACCCTCTCATAAAGAAGAAACGAAACAAAACAAAACACGAAGAATTAGCACACTTTCCCTGGATTCAGAGAAGCAATCCTTGGACGCAACAGGAAGCTGCGCTTCCATTTAAGAGTCTTCCGTGACTGTCACCCCACCCACTGTCCAAAGAACAACAAGTTGTTCACTTTGCAAGTTCTGCTTTTCTAAGTTGGTCAGAGTGATCCTCTGAGAGAAGGGGTGGGAGAAAATAGAAAAAAAGAAGTTAGGGAAAAAAATGTCCTCTGATTCCTTAAATTTTTATTTTCCTGTTACAAAACTCCACTGTTCAATGCAGACTCAGGGCTTTTCCTCCCTTATTAAGCACGTAGAAAATTCTAATAATATATTTGACACTTAATAATGCTTAGAATTGGGCAGTTACACTACTGAGCATATGCAAAAGGTGTCTTGACTTGAATTGGATTTTCATCTTCCCTACCTCCTATTTCTTTTATTCTCATAAAATAGAATAAAAATAAAAATAGCTACTTAAAATTACCAGTGGTCCTAAGATAATGAACTAAGCAGAGCTTCTTGGTGCTCTGTAATGTAAACAACCCATCTTATCTCAGCAGGCTAGGCAACAATCCTTCTGCTCTAGCTTTCAGGGCAGTATAGTGACATTGCCCCTGACTACCTGGCCCCAACCTAGGCCCTTTCAGATACATGACTTTGTAAGGAGTGATTTCTGAAATATTTAGGCAATGAAGTATCCTGTCAAACAATACACTTCTAAAAATGTGGGCTCCAGGTGCTCAGAATCCTAAGCAAAACAGGGTCTCTGAATTCAGCGGTGAAACTGCTCTGAAAGACATGATGTCAAAGAAGAGCCCTAATCAGAATTCAAGCAACCTGGACTCTTCCTGGAGCTGCTTACATTTACAAAATCTGGGCAAATACCTTTTTGTCTATGTTTTTCCCTCTGTAAAACATGACACTTAAACTAAGTAACTTCAGTTTCCTTGCAGGTCTTAAATTTTTTTAAAATGATGTCATATCACATACAAGAGAGTCCAATACAATTTTGGGAGAATTACCTGGGGAATTTCAAAAGTACAGTAAACTTGGTAAATTTATGATAAGGCTGAGCTCTATTTTTTTCCCTCTTTTTTATGTCTTCCCTGTTATTTTACTTTAGATTATCAGTGAGTTTTGGAAAATACAGCTCTCTGATACAACTAATACTCTCCATTGATGTATAGATGGGGTCTTACAAGACATAATTATGTTATAATAAGATCACTAGGGTGGGCTCTAATCTAATATGACTGGCATCCTTATCAGACAAGGCCATTTGAACACAGTCATGGAACAGAGGAAAGACCTGTGAGACACAGGTAGCAGACAGGCATGTAGGACCAATGAGGGAGACCTCAGAAGAAACCAAACCTGCTCACATGTTGATCTCAAACTTCTTGCATCCAAAACTGTGAGAAAAGAAATTTCTGCTGTTTAAACTCACCCAACCTGTGGAAGTTTGTTAAGGCAGCCCTAGAAAACTACACGTTACAGATGTCTTATTATCTATTGCAGTAGCAAACAAAGATTAATATACTCTTCTCATCAAATCATTTAACAAACATGTATCAAATATTGTGAGGTGAGCACTGTGCATGATACAGTCCAAAAGCCCAGCCCCTACAAAGCTGATCCTTTCTGAGGCAAGTGTTCTGCATTCGTGGAGAGAGACATCTCTTGCCTAAACAAAGCCAAACTCAGGATTTGCTACTATGAATCACATAACTAATCAAACAAGTATCACACAAATACTAGTGAGTGCCAACCATAAAAGGTTAGTAAAGTATGAAAAAGAATAACTAGCCGGGCACGGTGGCTCAAGCCTGTAATCACAGCACTTAGGGAGGCTGAGACAGGAGAATCGCGAGTTCAAAGCCAGCCTCAGCAATGGAGAGGTGCTAAGCAACTCAGTGAGACCCTGTCTCTACATAAAACACAAAAAATAGGCCTGGGGATGTGGCTCAGTGGTCGAGTGCCCCTGAGTTCAATCTCTAGTACCAAAAAAAAAAAAAAGAATAACTGAAAAATGTATTTGTTTTTGTTATTAAAATATATACAATAAATATTTTTTATTATTTAAAAATAACTAGCTGAACATTCTGGTGCATGCCTGTAATCCCAGCAGCTGTAATCCCAGAGACAGGAGGATTGCAAGTTCGAAGCCAACCTCAGCAAAAAGCAAGGCACTAAGCAACTCAGTGAGACCCTGTCTCTAAACAAAATACAAAACAAGGCTGGGGATGTGGCTCAGTGGCTGAGTGCACCTGAATTTAATCCCTGGTACAAAAAAATAAAAATAAAAATAACTAGCAGGCCATGAGGTCAGACAAAGCAAGTCATATGAACCAAGTCAGTGTTATGAGCTCAAGACAGCATGTTTGGCTGTGAGAGAAAGTTTCCTCATTGATTTCTCCAGTGTGACCTTTTACATTTTAGTGTTTTGTATTTTATTATGGCTACCTTAAGCATTTCATGTATTTAAATTTCTTACCTTCTTTCCAAAAAAGAAAGGCTGACTTCCTATTAGGAATATTGAAATCAGAACTGCTGATAATTTTACAGTAAGTAGTTACTGATCTCTAAAATAATGCAGCTTGTCATTTCATTAGGATTTTTGTGGTGAGCTGCAATTTAAAAAATACATCTACAATGAAGTTTCCTTGAACAAATACACACGCAACTGTTTACCTTGAGAAGCGCAGCAACTTGTACAAAACTTCTAAGGCCTGCAAAGATTTATGTTATAGCTTTCTCATTCAACTGCATATATCCTATCTCAAAGTGAAAATAAGGCTTTCATTTCATTCATACCTAACAGAGGGTTAGGAATGCAGATTAGTTTTATCATTGTAGTTAAAAATAAAACAACAGAATAATCAGATGTTGTAGGAAAAGGAAAAAATATTCAGTGCCAGGCACAGTGGCATGTGACTGTAGTTGCAGCTACTGGAAAAGCTAAAGCAGGAAGAGGATGGCTTGAGCCCAGGAGTTCAAGACCAACCTGATAAACATAGCAAGACCCCATCCCAAAAAGAAAGAAAAAGAAAAAAAGTTTAATATTATATAACATCACTTCTTAAAGGTGTCTTCATTCTCATTTATGTATGTCAAGCTAATATACTGTACAAAGTTCTGACTCTAAAAGCTTAAGAAGCAGAAAGGAACTATAGATAGAGCTGACTACCTGGAATAACTGGCTGGAGGTTCTGTAAAGAGACCCAAATGCTCTGGAACAATTCATTTAAACATGCTTCTTTTTCTTTACACTTGTTTTACTTGAATTCATCCAAAAAGTTATCTGGGTTATGTTTTAAAATTATTTTTAAGCCAGCAAAGAAAAGCAAATGCTTGCATTCCTACTCAAGAACAGATGTTTTAATACTGTGTGGATAATGGAGATTATATATTTAAGTGAGAAATTCTAGGGCAGGTGGCCAATTGTATTCATATCAGCTCTTACTATTGAAAATGTCTTATTAAATGAGCATAACAATTGAATAAAACTTGACATATTTATGTAGCCAATCGCAGTGACAGTCCAAGATGAAAAGTGAACAATGTATTATCCAGCACTTAAAGGCAGTAAATTCAAGGCTCAAACTTGAAGTTGAATTTCAAGGGTCAGAGGTTTCATGGTTTCAGAAAAACTGGGAAGAACAGCAAGATTCTGCTTCACCCCAAAGAGATGACCAATTTAGCCAAAAATGTTGTCTTAAATAACAGTAATGCTTATGTTCATAAGTACTGTTTTTTACAAACTTGGTGGATGAAATAGCTGTTGGGGGCTAAATTTTCTTATCAGCAGGCAACTTAAGAACTTCTAGGACCTCACTGCAGTTATAAATTAAGACATTGTTATCCTGGAATCCTCCTTACCTACAATGTTAGTAGTTAAGAGTTTCACCCTAGTGCTTGCATCTCAGCTTTGAAGGTCTCAGTAGCAGTGGACGCTTCACCACGCATGCAGCAGGCTAACTGTTGGCAATGAGTGTCAACACGCAGCATTTCTAATTTTTAGGTAAAATTGTAGAGTATAAGTAATAATCTGTATTGCAAACTAAAATCCCATGAGATGAATAAATAACATAGTACCAAGATCATTTTCCACAATGGCATCTGTGGGAAACCAAAAATCAAGATTGCTTTTTTTTTTCCTACCAAGATTTGAAAAATTATTTCTCTGAATAAAAAAAAAATGTGACGGGCCATAAAAAGCTGAAACAACATCCAACAGCTGCAAATGTATGACAATAAAGTATCGCATGACTTCTTTCTTAATTGTATCACAGTCAATGTTCATGGATTTGCTTTCATATAAGTATTCAAGAAATGAATAATGGTAAGGACCATCAAATAAAAGAGAACCTAAATGGTTAGGAAAAAAAAATCTTCACTTCAAAACTTGAACAAATATGTACCTCAAACCAGAATCCCTAAAGACATGTTCTTACCAATATTTCTCATATAATACAATACTTACTCGGTAGCCTTAAGAGAAATCTGTGGAATATTTGGGAGAATCTGATACAAAATGTGGTGGCTATATTAATAGATATTTTCAATTCAATGTTCAATAAGTTTAAAAGAAAATACACTAAACCCATTCTAATTTTGTACAGGATTTGAATAGAACCTATTTTGGGTAAGAAATAATGGTACAGAGTTATTTATGTCAAAATGATTTAGCGGTACCAAGAGTACAACCAAAACAGAGACAGTAATAAATCTCTCAGGGACCTGCCAATAGAAATAGTTAGGATGTGGTAAGGATCACCCTTGACAGTTGAATTTAATGGTCCATTTTCTCAGCTACATCATAGTTGACCTAATAAGAACAGCAAGTGGCTTCCAAAACACCAGGTTCTGCAGGTTTTCTACCAGGTTGGATGTTTTTCCTTGGCTATTTGCTGAATTCTTCCTAGAAACTGTCCTTCTATACACACTATGGTGTCCCCAGGCTCACTGCTTGGACTCCTTCTATATCCTTACATATTCTTTGCTTTGGGATCCCAAATGGTTTCAAAGCATTGCATGTGATTCATAGGCTTACCACCAGCAAGTTCCTATTTCTAACTCGCACTATCTCACCATCGCAATGAACAGTAACTCTGATCTGGATACATCCTCAGCTCCTCTCTTTTGCTTAGCCCCTACATTCCACACCCAGTTGTCCTGGCTCTACGTTCACATAGTGGCTCTAACACTTTTCACCACCTCCACGGTTACCGCTGCAGAGTCCAGGCCATAATCCACGACAGTCTTCTAACTGGGCTTTCCTTTGTCTTTGTGGCATGAATTCAACAAAGGAAATTTATATATCATACCACAAATTATAGATTAGGCCTTACAAAAATACCAATTATTTTCATTTTTCTAGAAATGTATACATGCTTTAAACATTAAATTTTTGTAGAAATGGCCTTTATCTTGAACATTCTACAGATTATTCATGGTGGAACCAATGTAAGAGATATGTCATAATCCTCAGTTTACCCAATATGCTTCTGAAACCTGCTGTCCATCTTCTCTTGTGGTAACTTCTACTTGGTTGGAAGGCACTCACTAGCCCTTCTATAAATGGCTGCTGATGCCAATGATGCTCCTGTGTTCAGTGTTGGAGAGCCATTTTCACAAGCCATGGAAGATTGAAAGTCCCACTAAATTACATGAGGTACACCTAACTTTTGTTTGTTATCTGCAGAGACAAATGTCCAAAGCAAGGATGATATCATCTGTCTAGGAAAACAGTAGTAAGGATTAGGTAAAAAAGTAGGGTTGAAAAAATTAATAAACAAATTAGGATTAGCATTTATATATTAGGAATTATACACATAATTTTATTGTATACTTAATTATTCAAGTTGTGCCATTTTATCCAAGATAAACAATTGTCCAAAAAATTAGTTTAGCACTCATGTTGGTCTGTAGTGTACGAAGTGGCATTTCCTATTAGGTCAATGAGATTTCTGACATAGCAAAATCAGAGCCTGTCCTGCTCCATGTGGATAATCTTTGAGCAAACTTCCTTTTGAGCTAAAACAGATTTATATTCTGTAACTCTTCTGGGGTGAGGAGAAAGGGCATTCCCATAATAATAAGTTTAGTAAATTAAAGGTTAATTGCTTATGGCCTTGAACAGCTCAATTGCTAACAGAGTTAAGAAATACTAACGTAATAATATCTTTAGTTCACATGTGTTATATGAGTTTCATGAATTCATATTCCTTATCCATATGGTATTTATATTTTATTTATATTTTTGGTACTGGGGATTGAACCCAGGGGTGCTTTACTACTGAGTTATATTACCAGTTCTTTTTATTTTTTATTTTGAGACTGGGTCTCACTAAGTGGCTCAAGGCCTTGTTAAGTTGCTGAGGCTGGCCTTGAACTTGCTATTCTTCTGTCTCAGCTTCCTAAATCACTGTGATTACAGGCATGCACCACTGCATCCAGCTAATCTTTATATTTTAAATGAAGCAGAAACCTAACAAAAGTGCAAGATTTCACTAGTCAGGCCCATCGTATAACTATTAAATCATAGTGTATAGTGTTATATTTTTAAAAGTATACAAGGTAACTAGTCAGCATGTACTTTTCATTTCAAAAATGGAGGAAAAGAGACAAGTGATAATTATTGTATCAAATGCTAAGTCTTGCAAACGAGTGATAACACCTGACTTATGTTTAAGAAAGGTGGTACTTAGCAAGGTAAAGGTGGAAGTAGGGAAGCCACTTAGGAAGTAGGTTCAGTAACTCAAATGGAAAGGTTGAGGAGGTGCGTGTACAGTCCAAAGAGGACTTTATGTCAGATGATGGGCCATATGTGTAAATCCAATGGCTTATGGATAGCACTAAAAGCCAAGAGAATGGATAGATGGCCAACTGTGTGTTGATTAGGAAGAAGTGACTGCCCTGATCATCCATGGTTATAAAGGGGTATCCATTAAGAAAGTCACAGTCCTAATGACATCACCATAATTCCAGGTCACAGAGATCAAGAACCAGTAAAGGTGACTGAGGAGTGAGCAGAGAGATAGGTGGAAAATAGGAAGAGTGATGTTGTAGAAACCATGTGAGAAAGTATTTGGTGGGAGGAAGAGAAATGAAGGATCAGCTGTGCCAACTGCAGATGACAGGTCCTGTACAGGAGGGCCTAGAATTCTCCATGTGATTTGCAATATGTGTGCAATGAAGACCTGAACAAATGAGACTCTGGTAGGACGCTGGGTGGGGGGGCATGACGAATATGAGTTTAGGAAAAAAAGGAGAGCAGCAACTGGAGACAGAAAACACAGAAAATGTTCTGCGGTTTGTTGGCATGAAGAGCAGAGAACGTAGTTGGAAGTTGAATGGGAATGTGGGGTCAAGAGAAGCACTTACTTTTCTTAAGATGGGATAAATGAGAGCATATTTGTATCCCAAGGGGAATGGACCAGTAGAAAGGGAAGAAGAGGAAGCACAAGAAGAGGAATAGGAGAAAGACAGGAAGAGGAGAAGGGAGAGGATGAGGAGGAGAGGAAGGAGGAGGAGGAAGAGGTAATGGTGGAGGTGGTGCAGGAGAAAAGAATGGAGGGCATCACTGATTAGACAAGAGGTAAGAGATGGAATAAGGCAGGTCACCCAAGATTAAAGAAAAGAAGCCAGCTGTCCAGGTACCAATGAAACAGGTTGATAAAGAGCATGGTGGTAAGTTTGTGAAAGTTCTTTTCTGATTGCTTGAATTTTTCTTGTGAATAAGAAGCATAATGATCATCTGAGAGTGAGGAAGGGAGTGATGCCGCAGGAGGTTGGAAGAGATAGAACATGTGAAATAATAGTCCTGGATTATTGGAGAGAAGAAAGATAAAGAAATTGTAGTATGATTGTCCAGGTGCACCATGGAACATTTGAATCCAAGGTAAATCTAACTTCCGTTAGAGTGACAACAGGGTTTCACTCATGGACACTGTTCTTGGTATAGAGGCACACTTTTGTGGTTGGGTATTTCCAGAGCTTTCTGAAATCAAGTGCACTGACCAATAACGTCAGACAAAGAGTCTCACTGATAAGGAGTCTTGACTTGGCAAGGGCTAAGGTGCTGGAAGGCTGTGGAAAGGAGAAACAAATATGGAAGAACCGAGAGAAGGATGATTGGGAGTCCCACAGATGTCCCAGAGCCTCCAGCGTGTTCAGAGACCAACAGCAGCTTTCAGAATGTTGTTGTTGAAGGCTTTTAAGAACTTGACTATGAGAATTTACAGAAGAGTATATAATATATTGCAGAGATTTTTGATACAAAATATTCATTTTAATTAAAGTGTTGAATTTCAATATAAAAAATTCAGAAGGACCCCAGATCCTTGCTTGAAATGAGTACTTGGCTAATTTTTCTCCACAGTGAATTCAATGTTAATTTTTATTCAAAGTGAAAAAGTGCTGGAATTAAAATTCTAATTTCAATCATCTCCTATCAATTAGCCTCAACAAAGGACATTTGCTTAAAAGAATTAAGTTTATGTGGCAATTGAAACTTAATCTGAGAAATTCTAATTTTAAAGAGGGCAATTTAAGTCTGATGATATGAATATTCATACAATAACTATGCCATTTAAAAATAGTTTTCATAAATGATTAATTTATCTTTCTAAACATCTTCTGTATTCACTGATACAGAAATACTTTCTGGCTTCTGATGATTTCATGCAGATTATCATGGTAATCACTGTAAACTAGTACCAGGAAAACTGTGGTTTTATACGAGCTGATCAGCTGTGCTTACACTATTGCCATTCACCATCTAGGAAGTGGTTAGTTATATTCTAGGGTCTAGAGTATAGAATTATATACCTGTTGACACTGGGCTAACCTCTTCAATAATCAGAGCATGGTATAATCCTGCGTCAACTAGACAAACAATTGCTCCATGCACTTTGGAAATACTTTAGTCATACTGAGTCTACAACCTGAAAGCACTTATTTCCTTTGCTATCCAGACTAAAGCTGAAAGACATGAGGTTTGTTCTTTAACCAAATAAAGAGAAATGGGAGAGAAACTTATAAATCTCAAAAAGTTATCCAGAAAAAATAAAATTTTCTGATTTCATTAAACATTAATGTGCAAAATAAGTGTGAGTCTTATAATAGGTCACTTGAAAATTCTTCCCTTTGAAATGGAAAATGACACATACATTTAAAAAATTTTTATATACAATTTTACATAGAGAATAAAGTGAGATAAATCAACATTTTCTACAGGATGTATGTTTAAAGATTGGGTATGATTATAAAATATTTTATGAATACAAGTCAAAAGGCTATGAATTTTCCCAGAGTGTGCATGTGTATAAATGTGTGTGCATGTGCACATACTATTATGCATACCATCTAGCACCACAACAGCTATTCTTCCTGAAATTCAGGTGACTTGAGGAATGGCTGACAAAACTGAGGAAGCTGAGGTACGTAGTTTGAAGAAGTGCAGAATTTATGGAACAAAATTGAAAGGGATACTTTTGACATAACACAAAATTATGGAACGAACATGGGCAGGGCATGGTGGTGCTCACCTGTAATCCCAGTGACTCAGGAGGCTGAGGCAAGAGGATCGGAAGTTCAAGGTTAGCCTCAGCAAGTTAGCAAAGGCCCTAGGCAACTGAGAAAGATCCTGTCTCAAAATAAAAAGTAGAAAGAGCTGTATGGCTAAGCACCCTTGGGTTCAGTCTCTGGTACCACAAAAAGAAAGCAAGAAAGAAATGGGAACTTTGAGTCATAAGATCTGGGTATGAACATTGGATTTACCATTTATTATTGGTGAGTCTGGTTAAGGGCAAATCACTCATTTCCTCTGTGTTTTAGAGTACTTACCTATAAGGCAAACATAATATATGACAACCTACTTATGAGTTGCTTTGAATCTCAATTAAAATTATGTGCATAAATATATTCTATGAGGTAATAAGCAAGTCTTCATTATTAACAATGAAGAGTCATGAAATTATAGCATGAACTTTCAAAAGAAAGATTAGGAATAGCAAGAGGAATTGGAGAGAAAGGTTTTAACTTAATACAGGAAATAAATTTCTAAAAACAATACTGTTTAAAAATGGAGTATCCTCAAGAGTGACAAGACAATGAATTCACAAATTTTATGTTCAAGTCACAAAGTCATTTTCTTTTCAGCGGAAAAGGAATTGCAAATCAGATGGAAAACATGCAAAAATAATTAATAATCTAAATAATAAAAATGTAAAGGTAAAATATAATTTAGATGTTTCCTTCAATTTTGAAACTTTACAATTTTGGATAAAGTAAACATATTCAAATATTAATAGTACAAACAGAATCTTTCCTCTACATTGGCCATGAGGAGGAACCACTATTAAGTTTGTTACAACCCAAATTTTCTAAATAAAACTATTAATTTCAAAATGTAAACACAGAAATTTATACCAGTTACTTTTTGAAATTTTTTCCATCACAATTGCCCATTAAACATGTTAGGGCATGTGAAAGTATTGTGTAATTTGAAAGGCATGATTAGTACTGCGAGATTCTATGACTTACACTTTGCATAAAAATCTATATTTGTACTGCTCTGCATTTAGCAGAATTTTTAGCTACTATGAGGTTAGAACTTAGACTTGGTTATCCAATAAATTAACTCCCTTCTGGAAGCTGGGTATTTTTTATTGCTTCATATGACCTGAATTTTTCCTCTCTCACTTTTAAATTTTACATATTATGTAAGCATCAGTTTCACATCTTGAAGGTGCCAGTGATTTCTCAGGCAATCCACCAAAGATTTTTCCCAGGATCAACATTCATGCAGGAACATAGGGCTGCTGCTTGTTGGCATTGGGCGTTAGAAGTTTGGTTTTCCACAATACAATGCAAAGGCTGGCATTTTTTCCAGTAGGTTCTACTTAATGACCTTGTGTGGCTGGCTAAAAGGAGTATTTACGCCTGCCACTAGAACGCCCACAAGAGATGTTCCCATCATTCATTCATTTATTTATTTATTTGAAATTTTGGAGGGCTTGCTATGTGTGGTACTCTACTATGAAGTGAAAATATAATAGTGAGTAAGACAGTCTTTGATCTGAAGGCATTTAGATAAACTGCAGCCGCTCCTAAAAAAGTCTAATTATTTTTGTTTATGCCCAACTTTTCATGCACTTACTAGGAACGTGAAGATTCAAAAATGACCATGTTGCATTTGACATGCCTTAATACACCCAAGGCAAGAGGCCTCAAAAATATAATTGCAATAACTTTAAGACATCAAGAAGCAAAGTGGAAAAGAAAGTAAACAATGCTTCAAAATGATCTAATAAAGAAGCTTTTATAAAATAAACCTTGAATTCCAATTGATTGGCATACTAACTGGTGGAAAATATCTGCTAAATGCAAAACAGTGCAAACACAGAGTTTATACAAACTATAACTCTTAAAATTTCTCCATTTATTTTTTACTTTTTAGGTGGTGATTAATTAGTTTTAACAACAGCATTAGTGAAATTGCTCTAGGAGTAATAATATGTGTTAGTAGTGGTAACCTGACACAGATGAAATACCAAGGCAAGTTTTATAAAGTACTACAAACATGTACTCACTGATTAATACATATAGGTGTGGCAGAAACAGTGGAACACCCTGCGTAGGATTGTTTTGGAGGCCTAATCTCCATTTGGCGATGCATTTTCTAATTTATTTAGGGAAAGTGTGGAAACTTTGATACACCTAATCAAATCCTCTTATTTATTATCTGTGGAACTCAAAAGGGAATCTGAAAAAGTTTCATCATGCTTACCATCTATACAACTTTTCTCTCAACCCTAAGGATCTAAGAAAAAGTACTAGTATCTCTATCTATGCTTAAAACAGATACAGTAACAAACTGAACTTTCTTATTTGTTCTCAAAGGTATAGCACTGGAGATGTGTGGGTGGGTAGAAAAGTGGGCAAAAATATTAATATCTGTGTTCTTTACAACTTTCATAAAAGATTAAAAAGATGTAATTTCACAAGCACTACAGTCCATATATATATGATGGGAAATACAACTGTATTAATAGAATTTATTCCTGAAATAAATAAAGTGAGCAGTTTATTACACTTGAGCCAATTGGAAATGAGTTAACACCTAAAACTCACATTCCACAAAAAATCACAGCCAATTATCTAAAACAAAAACATACATATCAAGATCAGAATACAGAAGAGAAGAGCAAGTGAGCATGCATGAGCAGAGAATGTTTTGAAATTCCAGCATCTCCCAAGCAAAATGTCTCAATTGAATGACAAGTTATTTCTACCAAAAATGCATTATCTTCAGGCAGAAATGCCATTAATCCACAGTGAATACCATTCATGGCCCCAAACTAGTGTGCATAGTTTAGGAAGCCTACAGACCTGTCTAAACAATGAACAGCTAGTTTTCCAAACCTTTAATCCGTGTTTCCAAATATGCCAGGGAGGGCAAGAGAACAAATTTCATACTTTACATTTTATTAGTACTACCAAGAGCCAGCTATCTCTAAGTGGTAGCTCTAGCCTCTTCTCTGATTTCAAAAAAAACTCAGAGAGCTGGAGGGCCCGGAAGATATGCTCTCTTTTACTCCTGCTTGTTGCCACTGGCACCAAACAGTTATGGAGGACAGGTGGACTCTGAATTGCTGAAGCCTTCAGTAATTAAACTCTGAAATCCTGTACTAAAAGACGGGAAAGTTCTTCCAACAAGGGGAAGGAGAACCAAGCCAATAGTGTATCAATGCAACATGCTGTCTCTTTTAATGCCACAGAGACTACGCAGGCATTCAGTAAATATTTCTTTGAGAGTAAGAGTAAAATTGTAAGAAGCAATCAGCAAGGATAAGCTCTTAAAAGAAGTAAGTTTTGATTCTATTGATGAAAAACCTTAAATCTAGAATTTCTATAATCCATGTTAGGTTTTACAGGTTAGAATGGAAAATACTTTTAGTGCCAACATGTTTTAGTATAACATGATATTTTTCCAGAAAAGCAAGTAGAATAGACAAAGATGCAGATTTTTTTGGTGCTAGGGACTGAATCCATGGCCTCGTGCTTGCTAAGCATGTTCTCTATTGCTGAGCGACAGCCTCATTCTCAGAGCTATACTCTTTCATGTACAAATAGTACATCTTTTACTATCTAGGTAGTTTTTCAAACTCAAGTTGTGACGAACTCAAGTTGTGATAAAATTAATTTAATGCATCATGGCCAGTGTTCTTAAAAAAAATGAGAAAGAAAACATAATAGAAACTTAATATATTGAGTATTACATTTAATGCTTAACATGCACAGGTCATATTTTAAAATGTGTATGTGTGTTTAGGTGTGATTATACTTCAAATTTTTTCCTTAAGATGTAGTCTTAGTCAAGAAGTAAAAATACCTATTTGCAAGGACCGTGGCTTAGAATCAGGTATGTCAGTTAACTTGACCTTAAACTAAAAGTTATTCATATTTGTTGACTGCTGCCTGCCAAACACTGAGCTAAGCATTTGATATTTAATCCTCAGAAGAACACAAGGCAGAAACTTTCATTATTCACATTTTGTGAGTAGGAACACTTGCCCACAGTTATATAGATAGATTTAGTGGTAGGATGAAAAACCAAGCCAGATCTGAAACTCTCAAGGCCGTGATCCCCTGCAGTGAGTGTTCAGTGAAGTCTTGGTCAAGACCAATAACTGCGGGACAACCAATGCCTTGGCGGTACTCAGGGGCTCAGAGGAGTAAGTACTATTGCCAACATGAATGACATAACTTGTATCAGAATGCACTATCACCTCTGAGCACCCATGGCTGAGTGTTATGTGGGTTACTGTTAGCTGTAAGGAAAACAAACATGGGCTTACTTTAAACTGTGTTCTGCTTCATCTGTTCATACATAGCTTTGGGGTTGCTGACATAATTGGGAAGCTAATCAGTTAAGGTACTTACAGTTTACATATTCCACCACCCTTTCTTCTAATTTCTTAAACCAGAGCCTACTCTTTGAAATATTAATTTTCAAAACAATACCAATGAAGTAGTAGTTTAGGATAATGGGATATCTAAGACAATAAATAAAAGAGAAGAAAGAATAAAAGAATTGAGAATGGGAAGAAGGGAGGAAGACAGGAAGGAAGGAAATTCTTATCTCACTAATAAGAATATCTATTTATATGTTTTCATCTGGAGTTATACACAGGCCATTACTTTAACAGGCATCTCATGTCTATCAAGGAGCTTCTGGAAATAAGGACCTTCTGCAAGCTATTACTTGCACCTTGAAAAATAATGAAGCTGAATCACAGGAAATAATAAAGAAAACAACAAAAAATGTGTTAAATGTCTCCTCTGTGCTAGGTGTACTGTTAGCTCCTTTGGTATGCATACCAAGACACAGTTACCAATTACCTTTCTACTGAGTACATGATTAATTAACAATTTTCCAATGACAGGATTGTGCAGTATCAGTATGGGAACTGGACAAAGCCCAAAGGGTAACAGTGGTCATCTTAACTGACCTGCACCAAACTGTCCTAACGTAATCACCTTCCCTCTGCTGGCAAAGACACTGACTAATGATACCGCCACCCATAACTCACTGAACACTGCTCACGACATCCCTCCTGCTTCTACAGGTTGAACATTATACTTCCCAAGAGGCAGTTGTGTTTGTTGTCCCAAAGTATTTTATCAGCAACATTTGTTACTGTAATCATTAATCTACTTAAATATTATGTAACTCAATCCAGTATGAGTTATTCCTCCTTTGAAAACAGATGAATACATTCAAAGAACTCCATATAAAATGAGTTGCTATAATAAATTAATGTTAAATTAGAGATAAAAGAGATAACTGTAAAATCTAGAAGAAGGAAAATTTCATAAAATCCTAGAGGAATTCTGAATTCAGATTGCTTTAAATAGCATCTTTGAGTTCTTGTTTTTATTTAAAGAACGCCAAACTGAAAATCGTAACCAAGGTCAATGGCTATGACTTTTAGAAGAAAAACATCAGAACTTCAACCAGCAAATCCTTAACAAAAAAGGTCTTGTCCCTCTATGAAGAAGGGTGAAATTAAAACTGATTTACTGAATATGTGTATCATTTTTATGATTCTTTACCTAAACTATTCATATCAATTAACAGACCAGCAACAAGCTTGAAATGTGCTCCTGAACTGGCTTCCAATGAATTCTAAAATTAAAAAATATTTTGGAAATATCATAGGTCCCTATATTTGGCTTTGAAAATAGTTTGACTTTTATATATTACATCTTACATTTAATATGTAAATACTGCCACATACCATACCTGTTGAAACCAAATTATACAAATTTTGCATGAGAAGAGATTTAGTAGAACTAAAGTCATCAATCTACTCTGGAGAAATGAAGGTGTTTTTAAGCAATCAGTTCTGAATCTTGACATTAGTTTAAAGCTATAGATTATATCTTGAGCTCCCAGCATCCGAAACCATCATTAATCTCTGTCATGGAGGAAGCAAAGTCTCATTCATGGATTTATTTATAGAGACTATTTATGTTTCACATATTCACTTTGAATCCCACATCAAGAGGAGTGATTTGTGGTATTATTTTTGATTTTGTAATCTTTAATCTATAATAGATGTTCTACTTTAAGCTGCCAAAATGGTCCTATACCACACTACAGAGTTGTAGATAAAGAAGATTGTGAGCTCAGGATAAAATAATTCAGGATAAAAGTTTCCCACCTGACCTAATATTCTGAAGCCATTTCTTGATCGAAAAATATTTATTCTGTCTTGTTATTTTAGATTGATCTACTCTTAAAATGATGTACTAACCAAATAACTTTCCAACTCTTATTTCTGACAGATGTCTCACATAATACTTTCATTTAATACCTTCTATGCTGCTTTCTCTTTTTGGTTATTTGATATTTCCCACTGAGGTGTTTGGATTGTTTCAATGTCAGCTTCCAGGTTGTGAAAGACAATACAGATGTTCCTCAATTTTTGATGATTACTTCCCAAATGACGCATTGGAAATTGAAAATAACCAAAGTAAAAAATGCACTTCATACACGTAAACTACTGAATACCACAGGTTGGCCACACAGTCCACTTTGTAGTGTTGGTCATTTACCCTCATGATCCTGGGACTGGCTAGGAGCTATGGCTGGCTGATGGTTGAGGCCCAGCAGCCAGAGAAGAGAATTGTGTGCATTATCAAAAGTCCAAGAAAGGATCAAAATTAAATTCTAAGTATGTTTTTCACAGAGTATGTAACAATTTTCCACCATTGCAAAGTTGACAAAGTTGGCATGTAATACTTTAATCAAGATGTCACTGTAGGGAAAACATGGATGAAGAGTACACAGGATATCTGTGCAATATTTCTTTAAAATGTGTGTCGTTCACAATGATTTCAAAGCAAAAGTTGGTTAGGAGATATTGTACTATGCTTGAGATTATAGATTTTACTATACATTTCTTTCTCTCTCTCTCTTTTTATTTTTTGTTACTGGGGATTGAACTCAGCGGTACTCGACCACTGAGCCACATCCCCAGCCCCATTTTGTGTTTTATTTAGAGACAGGGTCTCACTGAGTTGCTTAGCGCCTTGCCATTGCTGAGGCTGGCTTTGAACTCACAATTCTCCTGTCTCAGCCTCCCAAAAATGCTGGATTACAGGCATGAGCCACAGCGCTCAGCCTATACATTTCTTTTTGTTTGCTTTTTTTTTTTTTTTTTTGCCAGCCTACACTCTTTCCTGTGTAAATGGAAATAATTTCTCGTAGAGTTATTGTAAAGACTAATGGAACTAGATGAGATGATTTACAGCTGGAAACCAATATAATGGTAAGTGTTCAAAAAACAGGACATACAGCACTATGTATTTAGTATAATATATAGTACCTATACAGTCTGTGTATGTAGGGTATGTGTGTATATGTGTGTGTGTGTGTTTTTCTGCTTAATATAATGTATAGTTCTAGGATGAAATTACATGTAGATCTGATTTAAATGAATACTTTCTTTAAGCAAAATCACATCTTGTCATAAATTTGTGATTATATATACATTTATATACATATACATACGTATCCATATATATATGGATATATGTATAAAATTAAGATGCTAAGGGCATTCCAAGAGAAAAAAACTAAGAATCATACCAAAATACCTTTTAAAGAGCTAACATTCTTGTTGGATGCAGTGGTGTACTCCTGTAATACCAGCAGCCTGGGAAGCTGAGATAGGAGGATCACAATTTCGAAGTCAGCCACAGCAACTTAGCAAGGCCCTAAGCAACTTAGCAATACCCTGTCTCAAAATAAAAAGCACTGGGAATGTGGCTCAGTGGTTTAGCATTCCTGTGCTCAATCCCTGGTACCAAAAAAAAATTAACATTCTTAAATTAATTGCTCAGTGCTCGGTGAAGTGCAAGCCCTTTTATGTCATTAGGAATTCTATTAAAACAGAAAACATAACCTAAAGGTGAAAAGCATAAACGTAAAATTTTGGGAAAACAGCTTAAATATGCAGTGACAATGCACATCTTCACAATTTGCATTATTATGACTCCAGATTTTAGTTGTACGGCATTTAGTCATAAAATATTAAAACATTTCTGGTGTTCCAAAAAATGACTGTAAAGGGGGCATGTAAGCATTAGTTAAGTTAGTACTCTGCAGAAGACCAATTCTGAAGGGGATTTCACTTTCAAAATGAAATAAAGCAGTGTATTCCTTGGTGGACTGGGGAGCTCTTTGTATTACTTTTATCAGTGATGGGATTAGTATACTTCAAAGTGTCAATCATCATATTCCACAAAAAAATGAAAATATTTGTGTCAGAATGTTTGAGATGACTTGTGAAAAGCTTCATCCAAAGGATGTGTCATTGATTTTAATACCTCCTCATTCAGGTATTTGAAGTCAAGTTTTGGCATGTAGTTTCTCTCTAACACTTTAGTGTCTTGCATAGTTCTTCAAAACAACTAATTACACTTAATGCCATTTCATTAACTTATACCCAGCAGGAAAGTGCCTTTTTTTATCTGATTAGAATGTTATTCCACTGGAAAAAGGCATTTCCACTTTACCAATGCCATAAAAATTTACAAGCACAATTTCAGAGGAGATATTAAGCTGATTTTAAGTCTTGCACATTTATTCCCAATTCCTATCTCAGATTTTATTTTAGAGTCTTAGATAATTGTTATCTGAATGTCTTCCCTATTATTCTTCCATAAGGAAAAAAAAAGTTTTTTAGTATAAGCCTTAGCTTTCTTAATCAACCTGCCTAGGAAGTACTTAAGATAATTCATATGCTCTTTTAAGGCAAGAGCTAACAGCCTTCCTCTCTCACCTGAAAAACTACTTGCAGAGAAGCACAAGAAAAGTTGCCAGCCAGGTATTCCCATGATAGCTCTCATTCTCACTTGAACAAAACCTGACTTAACAAGAATGGTAGCACCCAGGCACAGACAGGACCTGTGGCCTGGGGCCATGAATAAAGACATCTTGGTTACAGAATCCACCCCCACCCCAGCTTCTCTGAGGCCCTTGGTGTATAGGCAGCCATTCTACAAAGAGCCACAAAATGAGATTTCACACTTACATTAGCCCTCAGATTCTTGTTTCCTCTTCCAATCGTTCTAAATGGTTGGCGAGCATATATTATATTTCAGACTCAGTGCAGAGATTGCATCATTTCAAAGTACAAATGTGCTGGGGTACTTTGAATTCTAGAGGGTTTGGTATATATTTAGCAGGAGGCTTTCTAGTCACTGGATATACCTGATTTCCAATTTTAATTTTCCTATTTCTTTGTACAAATTTTGGCCTTCGAAATTTCCTGAATAGTACAAATCTGAAAAGTTTGGTGTTGACAAGATTGCTGGGATACTCACATCAAGAAACTGGATAAGTTTTCATTTATGATAGGTTGCCAGAAGTGACGTATTGATTTCCTTTTCATTTTTCACATTCTTTTGTATATTTCTTTACATTGCAAACGATATTTATTTATTTACCTATTTGGGTACTGGGGACTGAACCCAGAGGTGCTTTACCACTGACCTACATCACTAGTCTCCCATCCTTTAAAAAAAAAAATTAAGACACTAAGTTGCTTAGAGCCTTGCTTAGTTGTTGGAGGATGGCCTCGAATGTGTGATCTTTCGAATGTCATATTTGCTTTTACTGTGTGCAGAGAGTACAATTCAACCCTCACTATTTACTACCAGTATTTACTAATTTACTAATATATGTGTGTGTGCACATGTAAATACATTATATATTATTTTCTAGTTTAAAAACTTATTGAAGTTTCTGAAGTTGCCATTACATCATAATCAATAGAAATAGTGTGTAGGTATTCTAAAAAGAAAACAAATATGGTGAGACCTCTTAAATTTGTTTTCTGTCCCTAGTGATTTTCTTAAACCAGCCTAGAAACAGCTTTGCTTTACATAGAATTAGGAAAAGTCTAACCAATATCCTCACTTCTAAACTTGTGGCTTCCTCTGAGTTTTAAATGGCAAATGGAATAATACTGCATCCTAGGGATTAAATGATACAAAGACACTCCTGAAAAGACCTGGTATTTATTTCAATCTATGCTCATTGTCCTCTGTCTGACTCAAACATAGATGCTCCTTGGATTCTGCAGGGGTTATATCCTGAAAAATCCAAGGTAAACTCAAGATACTGGAAGTTAAAAGTGCATTTAGTGCACCTAGCCCATCAAACATCTCAGAGCAGCAGCAGAGTCCACTGTAGGGTATCAGTTGCTGCTGCCACTGAGCATCAATAAGAATACTGCATCCCATATCATAGGGCTAGCCCAGGAAGAGAAGATCAAACTAAAATTCCAAGTATGATTTCTATTCAATGTGTATTCCTTTAGCACCATTGTAAAGTAGGTGAAAAAATCATAAGTTGAGCCATCAAATGTCAAGAACCATCTGTTTAAAGTTGACATCATTAAGTACTTCCTTTTCAAGAGCTTACAACACACTCAGCTTTCAAAATTAACCTCCTCTGTAGAAGTACAAAACACAAATCACACTTGTCTTTTCAGTTTTGTTCTAGGACTGTCAGAGGATGTAAGAATTTAGTTACATATAAGATCAGATTCATGTGAATTTGAAGTAATCTTAATATATTAATATTATTACTCAAATAGACAAGTGTTTGCAGACTATGTAAGAAGATAATATTTTCTTAAACATATGGATCATATGTCAAGTTGTTTGGACACACCTATCATGAATAATGAACAATGCATGGTTGATATCCTCCTAAAACTGGCTAGAAACCAGGTATAAATTAACCAAGGAACAAAATTCTTCAAGGTTGTTTTTCAAGAAATACCTCTTTGATCCTCCAGATATCTGCTGAAAACCAACTGTCCTCTATTGAGCATGTGCAGAAAAGGCTAGCTCCTACAGTCCATGACCTTTTAACGTGGCAAGTTCAAAATCCCCAGTTACATAACTCCCGTGGAAAAGGAACATGTGAACTAAGAAGAAGCATGACCAGAGTCTGTGCCAGGCAAAAGAACCCCTAACTCCTCCTTCTTGACATCTGGTCAACAGGTAGCTTTCCCTTCTCCCTTCCCATAAATTCCCTTGTTACCAACCAATTGAGCAGAAAGATCTGAGCAGGAGTCCTGTCTCCTGGATGGTGGGCTCTCAATAAAAGCTTTATCTTTTTGCAAAACTATGGTGTCTTAGTTTTGGCTTTTATATGTGTCAGGCAGTAAACCGTGGCCCTGTGTCACTTGTGGATATTACTAGACAAGATACTAATATTAGAACAGATTCAGGATATCATATACAGCTAATCGGTATTAGTCCAATCCAATCTTTCTAACATTAAAATAAACTTAATTTTAACACAGTCAGGCAAAGCCATCTTTTAATGGGGTTTATTTACTTTACGTGGCATGAGAGGGTAACAGAACCAGGACTACTTCACATACTAAGTTGTCGATGAACCTCTGCAGAGTTTCTGAAGATACTGTTCATCAAACATAAAGCTAATCTTTAATAAGAACATCAATATATAAACTCAATAAATAATGAAAAAGAATGAAAAGATGGTGATTTTGCCTCTGTTATCTCCTGGAACTATGATCCTAAAGGTAGTTTTTAAGTTTATAATACCTTAAGTCCATAGAAAATTGGGGGGAAAAAAGCCAGCAGCAATAGGATTTGGAAATGGAAGAGCAGGTGGATGTGGACCTGATGAAGTACAGCAGAGGACAAAGCCAAGAAGCAATGTGATATACACTAACAAAATGCCTCCAGAGCTCTGGATTTGAGGGCAATTCCAGGTATATGTAGAAGTGGGAATGATGCTGAATTAAAAACGTAAGAACTGGTTGAAAATCTGTTAATGGAACTGTCAGACACGCCCGATCTATTTCCCTTGGCAAAAGATTGACTTGTTCCCTGCTCAGATTTTTTCCCTAAACAGAATAAAACAGAAAATTTATGGACTGGGAAACCCACCATCTTGGGAGTGGTGATATTAATCTAACTATGGGGAAGGGAGTAAAGTAGAAACTTTTATATTTAATGTTAAGACTTTGGGTGTTTATCCACTTAGCTCTCAGTTCACAGAATTGGCAAACAAGATTCATGCTCCTAGAAAAGAGATTAGGGAAATCAGCTGTTTTTTTTTTTTTTTTTTTTTTAAAGGAATTGACTCAGCCAGCCAATTCGGAATACAGGAAAGATCAGAGTCAGCAACCCTATTCATATGCAGAGAATGCCTAATCAGATTTTAAGTAGCCAACTTAGCCATTCTAGACTTAGCCAAGTAGTCATTTAAGTTTGAGGGCTAAATGGAGGCATTTTCAGTTATGTAAGGTCACAAAAATTTTATCTCTGATGCTGAATTTTCTCAGCAAATTCATGGAGAAGTCACTCTTTTCCAAACAAGGAAGTAAACTAATAGAGGAAGACAAAAATTCCCCACAAACAAGGGACCTAATGCAAGAAAATGGCACAGGGTAAAGGAAGGAAGCCCAAAGGATGACAGTTGTGTCCAAATTCTAAAGGGCAAACAAAGAAGACTGGAGTAGGCCAAATTATTCTAGCAAAAGTTTCTCCAAGAATGTGAAATTATTAGAAAACCAATGCGTTACTGTATTAAGGAAAGATTTATGCAATCTTAGGAATGGTTTTGGATGAATCAATAGTAAGTATAAAAACTAAGTAAACCAAAAATAATGCAACTCTAGGTAAAATTTTAAAAGGGCAGAAGTTAAATTTGGTCATAGTTATATTTAATAGTTCAGCTTGAGAAATGATCACATGCCCACCATATGGTTCACAAGGAATTTGGATAAGATATAATTAGGATATAATAGAGGATGGGGTGACTGGAAGTACAAGATTAACTTAGACAAAAACTAAAACATAAAAACCAAGTATGAGGGGAAAAATATTTCTTGATGATTGGAAATGTCTTGTTTGACTAAGAGTATCTTATCACATTGTAGAATGAAAGAATATCATCTATTCTAGAACTGTACCTCAATGCTGGATTGATGCCATCTGTGAATTACCAACAAGTTTAGTGCTGAACAAAAAAGAAGGCAGAGGACAATCTATCATTGCTCTGTGGACACTGACACTGACAGCTGACAAAATTGACAGCCTTCAATATATAGCTTAGACAAGTTGGTACAATATATACAAGTACTATAGACTGAAATATGTTCATCTACTGCTATGGGAAAGTCCCACTCTTTCTGCAACCCTGAAAAACAGAAAGAACACAAGTATGTTAGTCATTAAAAATGTATGCAGAGTTTCCAATCCATGCCATAAAATATTCATGTTTGTTTGAATATGAAAAAAATATTTCTCCAAAATCTTGTGGTAAAACTAGCTATATCCTGCTCAATTATTATATTTTAGAACCCTAAATACAATGTAGAAAACTTTCTGTATCAGAATCTCCATGAAGATGTAGATAACTGGGCACTATCTCAGACCAAAAGAACTAGAATCTTTTGCATGTGATGGTAAGCATATTAGTAAGTTCTTAAGAGATTTTTATGATATATTTGATATTACATTTACACTATAGGACTTCCAGGGTTTTTGTTTATTTTTTCTTTAATCTGAGTTATTACATCCCTTTGCTCTCTACAATCACCTCTCTTGTATCTCAATATCTTTCCAAATCCCTTATATGCACTGAGTTAGACACTGTACATAAGTGTATATTTTTTCTCTAAAAAAATAAAAAGCTACCAAAGACTCTATACATTTTTGAAAATTTTTGACAAAATATCTCCTCAAATATCCCTCAAAAAATGATGTGAAAAATGGATGGGAATATTAAAGGAAAACTGTTTAATAATTTTAACTTGTATCAAACATACTTCTAAAGAAAAATTTCTCCATCAGGATTAGGTTGTTATATAAATTCCAAGCTTTTAAATCTTTGTGGCTTTAAATATGAAATAAGAATCATCAAATATCAAGGTTTCAATTAAGCTACGTTTTTATTAACAACTCCCTTATAAGACAATTTCAAGTGGTCCATCAGCCTCTTACCACCTGTTGCTTTCTAAATACAAATCATACCATCTGTGAAATTCTTAGATAGCAAGGAATTCATCCCAACAAAAGGAATCAGTGGAAATAGAACTGGGACATGATCTTCATATCAAAGAGAGCACTAGGCCAATGGGGTAAAAGTTGGGTTGAAAAATGCACTAAATAGCTCTTAGCCAAGTTAGAGTTTAGTCTCTGGAGCAATTGTAGAATTTCCTTAATACAATAAAATACTGTCATCTATAACTCCTTGTATAAATGTAAAAATGTATTGTATATTTTAATACAAATCTAATCATTCAGTGAGTGCTTCAGACTACAGCATAGATATACAATACTTGAATATCCTTTTCATTTCTAAATACTACAAAAAGTTTTAACCCCCAAATTTTCTGTTAATTTTCTCTCCATGTAAATAAAGATGTATTATGAACAAAAAGTTCATATAAATGTTCAATTACTTAAATGACCTTATATAAAGATATGGGAATGCACTATTGTTATAAAGATAAAAAATGTTTTTAAAATATTGAGCATATTCTGCCCTTGATGTTTTCCCAATGGTATTAGTGTTATGATAAGACTCGATGTAATTTTATTCTAGGCAAGCTGTTTTTTGTTTCTCCTATGTAAGAAAGTGAACAATAAATTTAAAACTGTATTTCAGAGTTGGTTGGAATTTTTCTGAACCTGAATATAAAAGCAAATTTGGCCTTCAGTTAAAACTTTTCTTTACATGTTATTAACAGTGAAATAATCTACTGGCATATGCCAGAAGGGATGGAAAAAAAATATCTTCCCCCAACTTCAGTATTCACTGAGCTGCTTTGTTCTTCATATCCTGCATAATTAATAACTAGTTTAGCAATCAGTCATGCATTCCTTAATGGCACCTCAGGCATCAAGTGTCCTTCTAACCCCTCCCCATGGAAACCAAGCACAATGGCAGGCACACTGACTTAAGTCTGGACAGGTCATTCAGAGGATCACACAGTTGGGATTATAATGTGGTTACTATACAACAGTAATGTACTATAGTATGTAACATGTAATATTATTCTATTCTGCATTATTATTTCATCTTTGATATAACTTCTAATCTTCAATATCCAAACCAGTGTCACTGATTATACATATACATGTATTTTAAAATAATGTCAAAAAATAACAGAACAAATTTGAAAGTAATTTAAAATAAAATGAGTTTAACTGCATCCTGGAAGTAAAAGTATATTCAGCTGATTCTTCACCCCTTCCCTGCCCACCTTTGCAGGCAATAAAGAAAACATGAGAGTCACTTGGCATATCTACTTCTCTTAACCAAAACTGATGCATGCTGAAGTGGAAAAGAGAGTGAATAAATTTTAAATTATATATTTTAACTTCAGCTGAGAAATTTTAGATTAAAACACTTAAAGATATAATATTCAATAAAAGCACTTAAGACAAATTAGTGGTAGTTTAATTATTTTTTAATAATAAACGGATGGAAGTGGAGGAAAAGAAAATTCTATGTCTCTTAAGCATTTAAAAAAATGTTGCAAGTAGCATTACACTCAAGAATAATTACAGATATTAAGAAAAAATACTGAAAGAGTTAAGATTTGCATTTATATGTCTCATTTAAAATATCAGTATGGTTTTTGGATGCAATTTTCTGACAAAAATATCTGGTAGATTTTACATTTTTGGCTGCAAAATAAAACTCTTCATGAGATCTATTGATACTGGTGGAAAAGACGTTATTTTCAGCCTTTGTAGGTCTCTTAACATTTTAACTAATGGTGCTTATGCTACAGATCGCAGAGTAAAAAACATATAATCTATTATAATTTACTCTAAAATTAACAAGAAATTTTCTTTTAAGAGATCTGAAATGAGTCCTGGACTCCACTGTGTGTGGCCTCCAAACAGAAATGAACTTGCACTGTTATATTTCAGATTTGCTTCATTTCTTCTCAAACAGTCTCTCACTGCTAATCTATCAGGACTTATTTCCCCTCCCCTTCCCCCTCTCCTTTAGCAGGAAAAAAAAGAAAATATAAGGCATTATTAACTCCTTAAGCACAATCATCAAAGTTGAGTACATATCATTTGGTATTGATTTACAGATTTATTTTTCATTATTTATTAATGGAGTATGACTAGGGAATAATATTTCTATAAATAATTCTCTGAAATACCATTAAAATGCTAAAATTTTAAATTTATGTGGCAAATCTGCTGCTATATTTAAAAAAAAATCTACAACTAAGCTCTCATTTCATGTCAACATTTTATGCTGGTATTTTAAAAACTAAATAGCCTATAATACCAACTTAACATGGTACAATGAAAAAATAAACTTTACTTATGTTTTATTCTAAGGTACCCAGGAATCAAGAAAATGATGCTGAAAGTATAACATTATAAAGTATAAGTATTTATAAAACATGTAAAATCCTTCAATATTGTATCAGTATCACTTTATTCAAAATAATACTCCATCACTTGTTTACCTATATACTCATTATATATTATAATGAGTATACCTATAGAATTGTTTGCCTATATACTCTTTATATACATATAAATATGAATATATATTATATATCTTTATTAATTGAAGGAATAGAAGAATAGGACAATTATCTTACAAGGGTGAACATAATTTTTAATAGCAACTTGGGTGGCAACCTTGGGAAAATGTTAACTAATATATTAAAACTTCACATCTAAGACACATGGTAATCAGAACCACAGAGAACTAAAGGTTGACCAGAATCAGATACCCACTCACGCTCCCAAAGAAGGCTACAGAGTTAACTCTTTATTTATAAAATACAATTTTTAAATAAACTTTCTCTGTAATTTGTCCTAAGAAAAAATGTGATTTGATTTGAAATTTTCTTTGTATGAACTGATGAAAAATATTCATTGGACTAATTGCAAAAAGGAGGTAAGTCTTTAATTATGCATATTAATGGTCATAATAGTTGTGTATTAAGTTCTTTAACAATAGGGTATGTTTCATGGGGGTCCCCACTCAACCCCCTCCTCAACAACAACAACAACAAACAAAATGGACATTAGAACAACTCTTTTAGTACGTAAAGAAGATGGTCTTGGTGATAATAGGTAATATATCAGGACCAGAATACCTGGTGTTGGTTTCGATATTGTGATTCAACAGCTTTCCAGTTGATGAGTTGTCTCTGCCATGAAGCAGCAACAAAGGTAACATGTGGTCAAGGAGAAGTCAGTACAATTCTACTTGGTTTTAGACAACTCAATAAGGAAATGGCTCAATGGGTATGAAATCTCAATGAGCAGCTACAATGTGTTTGGAAGTGTGTGAGGCACTCAACACATCTCAATGTAGGAAGTTAACCATCCACTAAAGACTTGTGGTTCATATTATCTTATCATTACAAAGGTATCATATTATGTTATCATTGCAGTCAGCTGCAACAGAGGTTCTGTTTCCAAGAGGAGGATTTACAGTCAGTGGGACCATTGCCTCTAGGGAACTGGGTGGGCTAGGCTGAAAGTTCATCCATGGCAAGAAAGAAAGAAAAACAAAAGTATAGGAGATGATCCCAGGGCCTTGGAGGGGCACTTGCCCCTGAGCAAATGCCACAAGAACTTTTAAGTCTGCTCTCTACGAGGCACAGTTTCTTCCTTTAGGCTTTCATTTATCTGATTCTCAGATAAGATTGATGGATGGTTGCCTTGGTACAAAGTGTTAGGGGGTTTACAGAGGGTGGGATGTCACTTAGCAGTATACAACGATAATTCAAAACATTCTACAAGACTTAAAAGCATAATCGCTTGTCAAATTTTTACTCATCAAATCTCACCTTTCCTTAGGCAGTTATTAAGTATAGAGTAGATGTGTCTGTAAGTCAGGAGCATTGGGTGTATGGGATCTAGACAAGAGACAGGTGAAGAAATGGAGAGTCAGCTGAGAAAGTAAACTTAAACCACAAAAGAACCAAAGCTTGTGAGATTATATATCATAATTTCTCCAGAAAAGCAATCTTTAAAATTAAAATCACCAAGTTACATGTATTAAACAACGCAGGACCCTACCTTCAAGCTCTCTTGTTTCTCTGAGCCCAGCATTTCAAAGGTGGTAAGATTTTGAATATCTCCTATGCTGTTTCTTCATGTATCCCCATTATCTATCTACAGTTCAGTTCAGGTGGATTTAGTGGCCTCGCAAAGGAAGGCTCAGGGGACAACAGCACACCAAAGCCCATATTTACCATTTACCAAACACTTTCAAAAATCATTTTTAAATGTACTGACTTTAATTTAATGATGGAACCAATGACAGTTTGACTTAATGTCTCTCAGTTGTGATATCTCCTCAGGGTCACTGTAAATCTCTTACTGAGTCAAATCCTTGGGGCAGGGCTTTCTTAGCAAAAAAGAACTGGTGGTACTTTTTGTAGTGGTTCTTTGTCTCACAAAAATGTTGATGAATCTGACACACATTTTTCAGATATACAGTGAAAGTGTTGGTGAATCCTTTATTAGTTAAACTGCAGTGACTCATAGTCCAGTATTTGTTGAGAGACTATAATATGCTCTCTGAGCCAGGTGCCATAAAGATTCTGTGATTTTTTTATCTTTACCTATTTCATTTAATACCCACAACTCTGAGTTATAACCACATAACCCATATGGTTGGAAAATTAGAAAAAGTTAACCCTTATTGGTTGCATATATACATTTTAGCTTTTATGTTTTGTTCTGTAGAATAGTAGAGTATGTATGCACATTTAAATTATTATAATGTGAACAGAGTAGTTCATTTATAATACAAATACACTTAAAGTTTATTTTTATCACAGAATTGGGATGAATAAAACCTCTGCTCTCATAAAACCCAGGATCATGTTTTATACTAAAATTTACTCATTCCATACTTAAATATTAACAACTTTAGACAGGCTAAAACTGACACTGTACATCATATCACTTTGTAAAAATGTAGTCATGGATCTCAAGACCACATTCAATTAGAAGAAAAGATTAACATTATAAATTCTGTGAATCAGGATACTGAAAAATTATGTTAAATAGATTAATTACAGTATCAAAATATTTCTTATCAGGCCAGGCTTTACACCTGTAATCCCAGCCACTCACCAGGCAGAGGCAGGAGGATTACAAGTTCAAAGTCAGCCTCAGCAACTTAGTGAGGCTGGTGAGCAACTTAGTGAGACCCTGACTCAAAAAATAAAAAGGGCTGGGGATGTGACTTAGTGGTTAAGGAACCCTGGGTTGAATTCCTGGTACAAAAAAAAAAGTATTATTTATTAAGCCGGGGATATGGCTCAGTGGAAGAATGCCTGCTTAGCATGTACAAGGTCCTGTGTTCAATCCTCAGAACCACAAAAAAAATAAAAAATAAAAAAGAATAAGTATTTCTCATCAACAGTGTTTTTAAAATAATCTACTCAATAGTTTTAATTTTTAGGTAAAATTGTTAAACTTTATTATATTTAAATTTCAAAATATTAAACTATTAAATTAAAGAAAATTTCTGGAAAATAAAGAAAATGATAAAGAATCTATGCTAGCAAAAAGTATTTCAGAATGGCATAAAGATATGGATATCTTAATTTATAGAGAAAACTGATCAAACTTCACAGCATTAATTTATAATATTTTAGAGCTATTTCCTTTATCATCAATAACATATAATAATGAATTCTATTAATAATAAATAAACAAATTATCTTTCTCAAACTCCAGTTTATTCTTTTTATTTATTCTTAGCTGTATTCTCAATCAAGATGTAAAATTCCCTCCTTTAATCAGTTAACTTAAATAGTATTCCACTGTAGGCAATAAAAATGAGAAATTGCTGCTTAACAATGTAAGACACAAATTCAAATACTGATTTCAAATTTTCTAATTTGCTTCATGAATTTCTGGCATGTGTGAAGGGTTTTATACCGAGTAAGAGAATCTATTGTAATAAATGCAGCCCACACAATGCTGTGTTCTTAGTGTGCCTACTAATTTACTAAATATGCTTTTATAACAACTAAATATATCAAGTTTTTAGATTCTTTTAATTGTGATATTACTCATTAAGATGAAAAGGTACTGTACAATATTATTATATTTTTATAAGAATGTCTGGAGAGCTAATTTAGAAGCATGAAAAAACAAAAAGTTTCTAACATTTCGGTTTTTTTTTTGTACTGAGGATTGAACTCAGGGGCACTGAACGACTGAGCCACATCCCCAGCCCTATTTTGTGTTTTATTTAGAGATAGGGTCTCACTGAGTTGCTTAGCGCCTTGCCTCACCATTGCTGAGGCTGGCTGTGAACTCGCGATTCTCCTGTTTCAGCCTCCCAAAGTGCTAGGATTACAGGCGTGCACCATCATGCCCAGCTTCTAACATTTTTATTGTAGTGCAACAAATAGATACAAATATTCAAAATCATACACAAAATACAAGAGCATTGCAATCATTAGACAATGCACAATTATAATTAGACAAAATAGTAGAAATATTTCTTAAATTCTAGTGAGAATTTTAAAAATTCCTTTTTTGGGGGGAAACGAGGCCATAAATATTGTTTGAACAGAATAGAAAAATCTTAAATAGGAAAACAGGATCATTACATTTAAAACTATATTTCATTAATGCATTGATAAGTTTGCTTTTCTCTAAAAGACCACGAAAAGAAAAAAGTCAGGTCATATTTATGAACAATAAACTAAAAATTAATTTTTTTGGTGGGTACATAAAGCAATGATATTGCTTTAATGGAAAAAAAGTAAAAAATCAAGAAGGGATGGGGGTAGGAAAGATGGTGGAATAAGATGAACATCATTACCCTAGATACATGTATAAACATGAATGGTGTGACTCTACCTTGTGTACAACCAGAGAAATGAAAAATTGTGCTCCATATGTGTACTGTGAATTGAAATGCATTCTGCTATTTTAAAAAAAATTAAAAATACATAAAAAAACTTTTAAAAAAGTAAAATATCACATAAAAGCATGGAATTTTAAATTAAACACAACTGCTTAGTACAATTAATCTCAAATAGTGCTGGCTTTCCAGCTCTGCAATATATTCATTCCAAAATCAATACATGGATTTGAAAATAAGGGCACCAGAATACCTAGCATCCTTCAAAACTTACAACTTTAGCATAAGAATAATATTTAGTTAAATGCTAAAATGTATCATATAACAAGTCATAAAAAATGCTAGAAAACTAAAATTGTTATTTTATTATTTAATATGACTTAAACTACAAAGACATTATGGAGGAAAAAAAATTATGGTGATTTCCAAATGAGTAATTTATAATGCAAATTTTTCTATTTTTCTGAACATAAAACCCCTGTGTAACTTTCCAACCATGCTGAAATACCAGTCAATAAGCTGGGGGGTGGGTGAAGGGCATGCTATAATTCTATAAATGCAAAAACAAATATTTTATTAATTACAGTGATAAACATTTTAACACCACTAATGTGCTACAGTGATAATATTTAAGTTGTTTGTGATAAAGACAGTGACATTTAAGGGAGAGCAATCCATGCTGAGGAAAGGATTTTTGGTTTTGGTTTTCTGCTTCTCATGTTTAAAGGGAGAAATCAAGTAAACAAAGAGCTGACTCATATAAATAAGGGGATCTTAAAGAGGCACTTACTGGCATCACAATGTTGTAGTGGATGCAGAATCCAGGTTCAGAAGGAAAATACTCATCAGATACAAATCTTATCCTGATCTGATTTCCTTTGGAAATCTGTTTTCCTGGTACAGGACCAGAACCACACCAGCGCCCTAATACAGTTCCATCACTGGGTTCCTCAACTTCTACAAAATCATACCTGTAAAGAGACAAAGGTAGAAGGAACTGAAAGTCATGTTTACTTATTTTGATAAATCAAATTCCGAGTCTATGGGTGCAATGAATCTACTGACCTTAGGAATGAGTTAATTCCAATTTAACTGAGTAGATATAATTGCATATTCTAAAGAAGAGATACACCAAACTGAGATCCAAATTGAAGAAATGAGTCTTCTTTTCAAAGTTGTCCAGTTTTGCTATTAACAAATTCCAAATTTACTAAATAGTTGTCTTAAACTTATGTTTTTATGTAGGAACTATATTTGACATTTGATTCATAAATTATTCAACTTAATTTCCATTTGGACATGAAGATCTTACTCCAGTCTTAGTTTCTATTATTGTTGCCTATTGGTTTCTGGCAGTAACTCTTTCATCCGTGCCATACTGCTTGGCTTTGTTTCCTCATCTGTGATGCTAACTTCTCTAGCGCCCTTCAGTGTATCTGCATCCTTCACATGTACTTTGAATACTATCCCACTGTGTGATCTTTCTGGGTCTTCTCAACTCACTTAAATATTTTGATAAACACAGATTTTTAATATTAAATATCTTCTTAGGCTGTTAAATCCTTGAACAAAGGAATCAGTTCTTACGTATTTCTATTTTACTTGACACTACACATATTTTCATTAATATACGTAAGAAGTGATTATTTCTTCTAAATGAATGGCAATTTTGGTTTGGAAGACTGAAATCAGAGTTAGTTAGAGCAGTACTACTCTACGAGAGAATACATCAGAAATCAGTAGGAACTTTTTAGATTGGCTCAGTGATTGGCGGTAAAAAGGAACCACTAAACTGTAGTGGACTAGATTCTTGCTCAACACCAGAAAATCTTGAAGATAATTATCTTCCCTATGTCCCCAACACCTATGAAATATTTCAAGGAATGTATGTATCATTCAGGTGAAGTTTTTGCTATCATTCATCCGAGTGTGGAACCTAACCTATTTTATGTATAAACACATATATTTTATACTTTTTTAGCTTAAGCAAAATTTTCTAGAAATAGAAAACTGACTTTCAAATGAATGGAGGGAAGATTTTTCATTTTGCTTGGAACTTTATCAAGAGTTAGTTACTACTTTGGAAAGACACGTCACCAACAGGAACACTAGTTACCATATCTGCATCTAAATCCTTTTTTCTGGTACCAGGTAATGAACCCAGGGGTACTTAACCACTGAGCCACATTCCCAGGCCCTTTTAAAAATATTTTATTTAGAGACAGGGTCTCTCTGAATTGCTTAGGGCCTCCTTAAGTTGCTGAAGCTGGCTTTGAACTCGCGATCCTCCTGCCTCAGCCTCCAGAGCTGCAAGGATTACAGGCATGTGCCACCATGCCCAGCTAAATGTATTCTAATTAGTCTATATCTACAGCTGTCCAAATTTAAAATAAGTCTACTTAAAAGATGCAAACATCTGACCATTTCTTTTTATTTTCTAGTGTAACTGCTAATATGCATGTGTGTATTAAAATGTTTTAGTATAAATTATTTTTCTATTATTTCAGCTTTATATAATATTCAAGACAGTAAATTTATTTTTTAAATAACTCTACATACAAACAGATGATGGCTTCTATGAATTGCATTTCAGAATGCTAAACAGGAAAGTCCAGAACTTTTGTTAAAAGGACTTGGTTTAAAACGACTGTATGTGTGTGTGTGTGTGTGTGTGTGTGTAAAATATTAGTTTAAATTCAGGAGATACCAGATAACCAAAACCAACATATTTTAAACAGCATTCAATTCAAATAAGAAAAAAATTATTGAAAATAAACAAAATATACAAAAAACCAATTATAGTTACAAATCTTTCTCCTCAGAAATTATCCAGAACTCTCTATGACACATAAATTAACCTCACTTTCCACATCAGTAAATTGAGGACAATGCTATCCAACTCACTGAACTTTCATGGTTCTGTAAACATTGTTGGCACCAAGTTACCACTCAATAAAGGTTATATCCATCCCTAACTTGCATCCTTCTTATCCTTCTGACACCTCTTTTAAGAAAACCCAAAAACAAAGGAGAGGAAATGTTTGTGCCCTATCAGGACAAGTCCAGGGTAATACATTACAAATGCGTAAGTTATTCTTTACACCCACTGTAGCAGTTTGGTTGTTAGTGTGTGGGAGAGGTGAAGAGGCGGAGGGAGGAGTAGAGGGAGTTGAATAGAACAGATCTAAGAATATTTCAGATATAAGTAGTTCAAAACTTGATAATTATCATTTTCAACAAAAGGAAATTTTCACATCAAGACTGTTCATCTGGGAAACAAAGCTTCTATTTGTAGACTATCTGTTTATTGGGTACTTGGGAGGTAAATCTGACTCAGGTTGCCACTATTTCTATAGGTGTTTATGAAGTGCTGTTTAGGTATAAATTTTGAGCTGGATTCTCAGGATACAAAGATGAACTACAGTTTCATTGGGTTCAGGGTCCATAAACCACACTGATAAGAACTCTACTGATAAGAACTCTACTGAGAGGATACTGAGGAATACTGGAAAAGTAAGAGTAATTTTATACAATGAAATTAGGGTCAGTTTACTAAGGACTTGACATCCTGGCTGTCAGTGAGTATTGACTGACCAGGGGTGGCCAGGGAGGGAAATGGAAATGCACTCTAGCAAGAAGTACAATACCTAAGGTGTAATATAAGAACAGAGGCTCCAGGCATGGTCAGTCATGAATACAAGATGGGAAACAAAGAGGATGGAGATCATGCTGGGAAAACAGGCATAGGTGAGAAGGCCTTGGCATTTTAGAGTAAGACTTTAGAATCTTACATTGTAAGTCAACATAACAAACAGAGGGAGCACAGTTTTAATTGGCCCCATGTTTCTTTAAAAATTTTAAGGAGATTAAAAAGTAGCGTTGCAAGGAAAATCTGGATCTCTGACGTTTTTTCTTATTTGATGATCTGTTACAAGTGAGTATCTAGATCCTGCCTCAAAAATAAAAATAAAAAGGGCTGGGGATATACCTCATTGATAAAGCGTCCCTAGTAACAATCTCTAGTAACAAAACAAAACAAAAACAAAAGAAAAAGAAAAAAGCAAACAAACAAAAAGAATAACAATAAACATCGTTAGCTGTAGTATGACTCCATGAGTGTTCATCTCTAACACTAGTGTTGGCTCCGGGAGAGGAAGTCTCTGTTTACTGTACTATCTTCTTCCTAGTACCTACATCCCAGGCTTGTAGTGAACATGGTACCAGTATTTGGTGAGGCACTTGGCCCTCACATCAACAGATGCCAGCACTAAGTGGAACAGTTCTGTATGAGCCATGTTCTTTTTAGTTTTAGAAATCCTTATCTACTTTATATGCTTTAAAACAAAACAAAACAAACAAACAAAAAACCCCAGATCTCCTCATCTATTTACATTACTCAGTCTCCTAAGCATCTGATTTTGCCATCCTTATAGATTTCAACTGGAGAAGTAAAAGAATTATCACCATGTATTTGAGAAATACCAAGAAACATTTCAAGTGTGAGTCAAAAGGAAAGATCTTTTAACAAAAGCATCCTTAAAAGGAACAGTCAGGGACAAAGGGGAAAACCACAGAGAGAGATGGCACTGACGTGAGGACAGGAGGAAGGAGACAATTTCCACCAAAAGCAATAGAGCCACGCACCAAAGAAAGATCAAAGATGAAAACCAGAAAGTATCCGTTATAAGTCATTTTCAATAAACACCGTGGGTAGAATGCTTGTGTCAAAAAAAAAAATTTTTTTTTGGTATTGGGAATTGAACCCAGGGGCACTTAACCACTGAGGCACATCCCTGGCCACATCCTCAGGTCTTTACTTTTTGAATTTTTAATTTTGAGACAGGGTCTTGGTAAGTTGCTCAGGCTGGCTTTGAACTTGTGATCTTCCTGCCTCAGCCTCCTGAGCCACTGCAATTTCAGGTATCTGCCACTACACCCACCTGTATCAAAATTTTTCTTGGGACCATTTTCAAAAATAACTATTATAATCTTTTGAATATAGAAAGCATCCTATGAGAAAAGAATATCACACTCAGGAAGCTTAAAATTAACAACTTCCATAGCTATTTTACTATACTTAACTTTTTTCTTATCTCTGTTAAAAAAACACCATATGTGCTTGTGTGATTTGTAACGTCTTTGAAAGTATTTAAAAAGGTATTTTTACTACATAAGAATATATCTGAATTATAAAGGTTAAGAATTTATTAAATAACAAATAAGTCCTTTATTCGTTGGGCTTTGGGCTGTGGGTTGCAGGTATAGCTCAGTAGTACATCATTAGCTTGGCCTTTGCAATGCCCTGGGTTTGTTCCCCAGCACTGCAAAAGAAAAACTTCATGGCTTGACTAACCTATATGCTAATGCAAAACCACTGCCCTGCAAATAAGAGAGAGGCAATGAATCAATCCGTTACTACTTACTTCATAAAGATTTTCTGCTGAATATGATGCCATTTAAAAACAATTTTTATAACAATTTCTGGATTTACAGCTACATGGTGGGCAATTAATTCTTACAAGCTCATGCAAGTCTGGCACATACATTTACCACAGCGCTTTAAAAATACTGCAGAGATTTTGTATTTCATGAAGGTTAAATAAAATGCACATCTAAAAATGTACCATGTTTTTGCTTACAAAACAGTAGAACTTAGCATATGTTACTATTTTGCAGTAAATCAGGCATTTTAAGCCTTTTTCAGAACCATTGTCAAAAAAATATAATTCTAAAATCCATCCGATTATTCTAATACTAATTTTTATGGCTATATCCAACAATTTTAAAGATGTCTCTGGAATTTACAATTGTTAATAAAATAATTATTCATTAAAGCATAATTTTTTCCTGTTAGTGGAAACAGAAAATCCCCATTTGAAAGGGCATGATTTAAAAAATAGCATTTTTAAAACTGACTTAAATCACATCAAGGATTACATTAAAGAGATTAGTGCTGAGTGTAGCTCAATAGTAGAGATCTTGCCTTATTTGCATGAGACCTGACTTCAATCCCCAGCACCACAAAAATAAAGTAAAACACATCAAAAGAAGATCTACCTGGCAAGTATTCCCATGCCTCATTGTTGATGGCTTATCATCCAAAATTGTAAAAACAAAACAAATTGCCACCTGATTTAATATTTCCTTTGAGCCTATTGAGAATGCAGATGGAGTGTGGAAAAGAATAATAAATTAAATCCAGTTAACATCCCCAATAATTTTAAGTTTTTTGTTTGTTTCTTTGTTTTGTTTTTAAGAGTGCCATTTCCAAAATATCGGATTCACAGCAGAAGCTGCTTAGTTGATGTACTTTAACACAGCTTAAAACATGCAGAAAAAAACAAGAGGAAACAATGATAAAAAGCCTAACTGTAGGCCACAGTTAAATGAAAGAGAAATGATAAAAGAAAGCAACATTTGACATGCAAAACACAATCATCTTCCAATTCAGGAATCTATACATGCCCAGGTGACCACTCTGGAGACACAGTAATCCTTATAATACACTTTCAGGTATTAATTTTCAATGTGCACAATTGCCCACATCAGTATTTAAAGGATTTACTAAGCCTATTTTATGAGCCAATCAAACATCACTTTCTCACGGCAACATGATACAGCACACACAGTGGTAAGTGGTTTATAATGATCACTCCTTTTCTCTAACATACCCCTGGGGACCCAGGGAGGATTTATGTTCTTTTATGTTTAACAAACAAGTCTGGTGTTGTAGACAAAATTTTCATTCTCGTGTAGGAATTTAAAAACTGTGAGGACACAGAGCTCTTTTCTCACTCCCAAGAATTTTAAGGAGTATAGCAGAGAATACATTCACTGGTAAACATAATTGTCAGACACCAGCTTCCTTCAACAAAAATAAACCAACCCTGCAAAACAGGCTGTTTCTAGTTCATACTGACTAAAATCCTGTCAATTAAATCTACCCCATGAATTATCGAACCTGACAGAAGTGTGAAACTCTGCCAACAAATGCATGTGGATTTTAAAAAGGCCCAGCTCTGCAAGTGTCAACTGGAGTCTGAGCTCTTTGGAAAGGGTAATAAAATTAATAAGATGGCAATTATTCTACAGTGCTTATTGGCTTATATTACAGTTTAGAAGAATGCTACTCATACAAAGAAATAGAAGTTTCAGGCTTCTATTTGAGCACCACAATGTTTATCTGTTCCATAATTTATATTGAAAATATTTTTAAGTAATAATATTTATATCTATTAAGTGGTTTCTATTTGGCATGCATTTTTAGGTGTTTTTTATGTTATACTAACTCATATACTCTTTCCAGAAATCATAAAAGTTGATACTGTTATTGTGTTCATTTTATGAGTTACCAAATATACAAAAGGTAAGTAATTTGACCAAGGTAACACAGCAACTAAATAAAAAGCCAAAGCTTCATTTTCAGGAGTCAAACTCCAGAGCCTCTGAAGTGCTAAGCCATAGTGTTCACTATGTTTAATTACATTTGCTTTATTTTGAGGTCTTCCTGCAGAGAATTTCGGAAGTTATATTCAAATCTGCCAAACAGTCATATTCAGTGGCTAGAAAAATACTAAAGACCATTACAAATAAAACTCATCAGTCAGTTTGGTAATTTGGGCATATGAATTTTATAGATATTGACTGCAATTAATTTAGTAATATTTATCATCAGGCATTCTAAATTCATCATAGAGAATTTTAAACCTATATACAAAATGAGTATGCCAAACCAGCAAGCATGTTTAATAGGACTACCAAACACATGGCAGAGTAATTTTAATGGAAATATGAGAATTCTATGAGAAATGGTCAAAACTGCACATGATGGGAAATTAGTGGTTTAAAATGACCATATTACTAAATGAAAATAATGCATAAAATATAAGCCATGAATTCAACTGAAAAAGTTAGAAAATTAAAACAAAGGAAGTAAAAAATAATAATTAAAGAGCAAGCCGGGCGCGGTGGCTCAAGCCTGTAATCCCAGCACTTAGGGAGGCTGAGACAGGAGAATCGCGAGTTCAAAGCCAGCCTCAGCAACGGCGAGGCGCTAAGCAACTCAGTGAGACCCTGTCTCTACATAAAATACAAAATAGGGCTGGGGATGTGGCTCAGTGGTCGAGTACCCCTGAGTTCAATCCCCAGTACCAAAAAAAAAAAAAAAAGAGCAAAACTTTAAGAAGTATCAAAAAGAAAATTAAACTTCAGAACTAAGACCAAAATTGGTTCTCAGAAGAGGAGAGAGAGAATGAATCACACATTTACAAAGTAAGCAATGAAGAAGAAGGTATAATCACAAATAAGAATATATTTAAAATTTGTAAGTATATTTTATGTGACTGTATGCTAATTAAATTTGAAAAACTAGATGAACGTGATGACTAGGAAAATGCAAATAATCAATATCAAAAAAGTATAGAACGTGAACAGAATAATAAGTAGAAGAATTTGAAAAGATTGTCAAACCTTTATTGATGAAATAAAATTGGATCTTCTAAGAGAGCTCTACTAAACTGTACAAGAATATATTATCCCAAATTTACAGGTACAATTTGGAAAAAGTAAAAATGGTGCTATATTCCCAATTAATAGTTAAAACAAAAACAAACAAAACAAACAGCCGAGTGCAGTGGTACATGTTTGTAATCCCAGTGACTCAGAAGGCTGAAGCAGGAAGATCACAAATTCAAGGACAGCCTCACCAACTTATTAAGACTCTCAGCAATTTGGTAAGACCTTGTCTCAAAAATAAAAAGGAGGGCTACAGTTGTAGCTCAGAAGTAGAGCACTTGCTCAGCTTGTGTGACGCACTGGGTTCAATCCTCAGCATCACATAAAAATAAATAAATAAAGATGTTGTGTCCATATAACTAAAAGTATTTTTTTACTAAAAAAAAACTAAAAGTATTTTTTTAAAAAAAGGGACTGGGGATGTTGCATGTAGTAAGAGTGCCCCTAGGTTCAAATCTCACAATAAATAAATAAATACATAAATAAATAAAATAAAACCATCTGAAATCTTGTATCAGAGTTCTGTTGAAATGGCCATAACTAAACATTAAAAATTAAGACCCATTTTACACAAAAATAGAGGGAACTGAACTGAACTAGTTAAATATCTATCAGTGGATTAAAAGGTATTGTACTTTTCGACCCAGTATGGGCTTCATTCATCAATATGATGATGAATATAAAAATGACTCTGTGGAATGTGAAAAAGAGAAAAACTACGGGAGCATATTAATAGCTGCCTAAACAATCTGCCAAAATTAACTACTTAGACAAAAACTAAGTAAACTTAATACTAGAAACTTTCAAATTATGCTAAAAAGTTACTTAAAAGAAACTAATCTCAAGTAATATATTAGACAAAATCATGTCCTTCTCATTAACATTGGAATAAAGATAGGGCTAGTCTCTCTCACTATTATTTTTCACCATTTTAGGAGCGAGTGTTAGCTGATTTAGCAATAGAGGAAAGAAAAAGGGTTGTAATAGAAATAGGGGAGAAAAATGATCCTTGGTTGATGCTAATTTTTTTTTTTTTTTGAGAGTAGATTGCAGTCGGATAAAACCAAAGGCTGGAAGAACTTCCCAATAATTCAGGAGTGGGATAGTATGCTTGGAGGATAGTATGAGAATGGTTACACACTGTACATATCAAGGTAGACCTGACCAGAGTTGATACGTCGTTTGAAAGAAAGAAAGGAGTAAAAAGGGATCCAAACTTTTCAGCTTTTTAAAATGATCTGGAACCCATAAGAAAATTCAGTAAAGTGTCTGAATATAGGATCAGTACACAAAAATTAATAGTTTTCTGAGAGAAAAATTGGCAATGGTATTAGGAAGAAAAATATTGTTTATAGTACAAGTTAAAAAATGCACGGTAATAAATTTAACCAACAAAAAATGCACTCGTACTGTATGAGGAAATGCATAATATTACTAAATGACAAAAGACATGGATTTATTTTAATCAAAATCACAATAAGCCTTTTAAAGTATTTGTAGGAAATAATAATCATCCTAGTACAGCAAACGTTATATAGTACATACGAGGAACCAGATGCTTCAGATATTAACTCATGCTATCCTCAAACACACTTTATCTGGCTTTTACTATTATACTCATTTTAGAGGAGCAAAGACATTATATAACGTGGCAAATGTCATACCTCTAAGTTTCTGTCTCAGAAACGTTTGACCTCAAAATCACTGGTTTTAAGCACTAATTGATACTAACTTTAAACAGGACACAAAAAAAGAATCAGCCAGCTAAAAATGTTTCTATTTATAATCTACTGTTGAAAATTCTTTGCAGAGCCTCTTACACAAAATGTGGATGATATTCATTAGTCTTAGGTTGTTTTATTAAATGAGAGAAAGAAGTTATGTTAAGTGTTAGTATAGTGCCTAACAATAAGTTGCTCGATAAATACTAGGTTTTTTTCTATTTTTAGTGCAATGGGGTGGGGGTGGGGTACCGGGCATTGAACTCAGGGGCACTTGACCACTGAGCCACATTCCTAGCTCTATTTTGTGTTTTATGCAGAGACAGGGTCTCACTGCGTTGCTTAGCACCTCCCTTTTGCTGAGATTGGCTTTGAACTTGAGATTCTCCTGCCTCAGCCTCCCAAGTAGCTAGGATTACAGGCATGCACCACCATGCCTAGCTATTTTTTTTTTCTTTTTTAAAATGCCATTAATTCAACCATAGACACAATTCAGGGGAGACTTTACCCCTGGGGAAGGGCAGACTCCAAAGTTCCTCATAAAATGATAAGTTGCACAAACCACTGGTTTTAAAAAATTATTTTAACAAAAATTTTATATATTTATATGGTACAATGTAATATTTGTATACTGTAATAGAGATGTAAAGTAGTATAGTCATTTTGAGAAATAATTTGGAAGTTCCTCCAAAAACTAAATATAGAATCACCATATGATCTAGAAATACCACTTCTGTATATACAACCAGAGGAACTGAAGTCAGTATATCACAGAGATATCTGTGTTCCCATGCTCATTTCAACATTATTCATAATAGCCAACAGAAAACAATTTAAGGAAGCATCAACAGATGAAGAGATAAAGAAATGTGGTATACAAGCACAATGGAATACCGCAATGTTTATAAAAGAAGAAAACTCTGTCATTTACAACATGGATGGAATTGAAGGGCATTATGCTAGGTAAACAAGACAGGCACACAAATACTATATGGTATCATGTGCAGAAGCCAAAACAGTAGGTATCAGAGAAACATAATAGAAAGGTACATAGGATGAACCAGATACTTCATAAAAATCAACTCAATATCAGTATTACCAGAGGTTGGGAGCAAGGGGAAGGGAAGATATTGACCAAAGGGTATAAAGGTACAGCAGCCTGGAGGAGTAAGTTTCAGTACCCATCACACTTTATGGTGGTGAGCTCAGATCACTACTTTTGACTCACAACAGAACCAGGAACCAGCCTCCTACTACTTTCTTACCTGTGGAAGAAGCTGTCCAAAATTTAACCTGCTTAGAACAATGTCAGCATCTATGTTTGCTTTTAATATTAACAGTTGCTCCTTTCATTGTAGTAGAAGATATATTCATCAATAGATTGCAAAAATTCTGAGTACTTAATATTTGTGTCTGCATTTTGTTAAATATAAAAATAGTATCAACATTATGATTGCTGTGGAGATTAATATCAATTAATACATAAAAGCACTCACCTACCTGTTTGGCATTTCTTTCCTAAGATGATCAGTTCCTTAAACATGACTGCCTATTCTCAGTCAGCTATTAACCTGGATGCTATATACAATACTAACCTTATATCATGGTACTATTACTGAAATAATGCCAAGATTTAAATAGCTAATGTTACCATGCCAATTCAGGGATTATTCCCTGAGGAACAATTGTACATAGTACATTTTACTAGTAAGCATGGTACATTGGATTCATGTTCCTTTCTATTCTAAGGGTCATTTCCTGTTCTCTTCATTACAGTCTAACATTTAATGAGATAAACAAAAAAGTCTCATTAACATGTAAGCCCATCTGGAGTGATGATCATTGGCATGGGGGTGTTTATTAAACACATAATCTGTAAGTGCTATTAAAGTAGTCACAAATAACACAAACATGATAGAATACCTTTATTACATGTGCCAGTAATTGAATCAGTGCATGACTGAAAGAAAATTGAACTAAAATCAAAGAAATTAACATTTTATTTCAACTTAAGCAAAATCTTTATTTTATGGTTTATCATTTGATCATTTCAACATATTGAGTACTGCTAAAGAGACAGAGATAGATGGTTTTAGGGAAAGTAGGGACCTTTTCCAATGTATTCCAACTCCTGAGTTTAGGACATCGAGAAAAACTGAGATGGGAAAGCACATATCAAGGTCTACTTACAGGGCGTAAAGGGCATAAAAATTGTAAGGCAAGAAGTCAGGGCCATGGATGTATTCTTTCCCCTCTTCAATATCAAGACTGTCAGGCACAGGAAACCCACAGTTTACCAACTAGCGGAGGCACACTACAGGCCACTTCCCCTGTATACTGGTTTCTTACCAACCAAGATATATTCTTTGACTAGCTGAATGCCATCACCTAAACCTAGCCATGAAAGCTCATGTTATTACCATTCTTTTAACTTAGTAAGCAATTTTTCATGACGATGAAGGAAATTATTTTCAGTAAAGATGAGTCAAATTTTTATCACTGTATCATCAAATTAAGACATTTTTACCTACTATAGGTTTGATTCTTTCATTTCTTACCTACACTTTATCTTTGCTATGTTTGCAAATGGCAAGGTATTTTAAAAATGAACTTATCTAAACCTGAGAAAAAATATCTAAGCAGTGTGATACTACAGTATGGAGAGGAGTCACATACTGTTTATCAAAACATCATGACTTCAGGCCTGGTTTTAAAAGAGAACATGTAAGTAGCTGATCAGCAGCATAGGCATTTTAGAAGGCTCATGGGTTTATATATACAAATTTACTTTTTGGTTATGTCTGTGAAAATGATAGTTTGTTTAGAATAGACCCAACTAAAAAGAAAATATTCTTCCTTTTAGGATATTAGGGAATATTAAGGTACAGTTCCTGGACATGAATGTTGAAGAAATAAAAACAAAAACCTGTAAGCATGTGAGCATTTACACTTAATGAATTTTTATTCTATTAATTTAATTTCTATTCTATTATTTCTATTTTATTAACTATTTTATAATGAAATGGTTTCTTATAAATGCATCTGAAAAAGTACCCTATGAAGTTTAAAAGACATTTCAGGTCATCTGGCATTATTCATTATTGAAAATAATTGAGAAAAAATTCATAGACTTAAATAAATGCAAACAAATGAGGAGAATATTGCAATCTGATTCATGGTTATTTTATTTTATTTTTATGCCAGGCATTGAACCAGGGCCTTATGCATGCTAAGCATGCTCTTTGTCACTGAACTTACCCCTTATCCTGGATTATTATTTTAAGGAAATAGATGTTTAATATAAAAGGGCTCAAGGCTTCAGGTTCCTGTTTTGAAAAATAAAGGACTAAGCAGATGATCTAAAAGATCGGTTTTTAAATTTTAGCTTTTTGTCCCCCAATTCAAAAACTAAAGCATACTTCCTTTGATGTATTATGCCAAAAATAAGTAGCTTAGACACAGAACATGATATTAGAACATATCTATTAAATGTTGTTTTCCAAGGCCTATATAGCACTGTTATCAGCAAGTACCATAATTTTCTATAGGTAGTATCCACACAAACCAATTTTAAGCGTATTTTTTATCAATCTTGGAATTATTCTCTTGAAATAGTTTAAAAATCATAAAACATGCAGACTGTACAGGCAGGATTAGGTAAAGGAGGTATTATTTTATTTTATTTTTATAAAATGAAATTCACTTAGCAATTTTTAAGATAATCCATCTTCACAACACAATGGAAATCTGTGAAGTCTAAAATAAATGTTTAAGGGAAATTTAGTGAAGTATACACATTATTAACAATTTCTATGATTTCAAATCTTGACAAAAGTGAATAATCCAATCACTTTAATGGGAAATTTATAATTTCAGAAATTAGATAAGCAAGTTATGCCATTCATATCACATATTAAAAATATGAAAATAACATTTTTGATTCTTGTTTTTCTAGGGTCATCAACTACCTTTCTTTCCAATGATGAGAAAAGACTTATGAGGTGCAAGGGATTATGTTTTTTCATGGAAACTGGTGAATAAGGAGGAGTTAATAACAACAAAAGGCTGTCATTTCACAAGAAACAGAGCAAAACAAAAATCTTCACATAAAAGGAAACATTTTGGATTGTTAGGTGATTTGATCACTATAATAAGTGCTGCTAAGGAGATTACTTCATGTTTCATGGCGTGAAACGGAAATAAGAAATGCTAGGCTTACTGCCCACTTGGCTAAATCGACCTTTCTGGGCAGTATCCCTAGGCAGGGATTATTTGGCCCTAAGTTTGTTTTACTTTCCTCTTCTCACTTTTAAAATTTTCCTCTTACTCTCTATTTATTACTTTCCTGTTACAATTACCCCTTCAAGGTGCTTTAATATCCAGGATTCCTACCATATCCTTTTAATAGGTTTCTGTGCTACCAGAAAATCTGGCAGTTTCTTAATAGCTTAAAACATATCACTCACTTCATTTCCTCTTTTGCTCCAGATGTTTTCTCTCAGATTTCTTTCTCCTTAACATAAGAGACAAGGTAACTTTTGAATACAGGCTATTATTATCTCATGACTTTCATTCATATATTCAAACATCTTTGTCTACCTATTTATTCCACTAAGCTTCAATTTCCTTCTCTGCAAGTACCAAGAATTAATGATGCATTTCACTTCTTTATGTTATTAACCTTATAACATATAAGACAATAATAAAAAATGCAAGATTCTGAAATCATTTGGTCATGTAAGAAGATTCCCATTAATAATACTTCATTTAATGAAACCAAATAGAAATTAAACCCCATTATTTCAGAAGCTTATCTAAAAAGTTAATTATACAAGTTAAAGTGAGGTATAATAAGAAGTAGTCATTTGTAGCAATTTTTATACTCTGATTTCAATTACTGAGCAATTTAGGTTTTCACTTAAACTAGAATTTGAAATATGGGAAATACATGGGTCTTAAAAATATTACATAGCACAGAATTCTAAAAATAAAATTAGAACATAAATATGAAAAATACACATTTGTCTTTTAAAATTATATATCAAAGATAATTCTAAAAATAAAAGCAAAGACTGAATTTTGTTTTTTTGTCTTCATGTCCCCAGAATCTTCCTATATGACGCTATGGCATGATTGTGAACCATTTGGCTGACAGGACTGAAGTACTTCACACCACAAAGGAAAATTAAAGATAAAGCAGTGTGCATCCTCTCCCAGCCCCTTCTGCAGACTCCAGTCCAGGGATCTGATGAAACACAGACAACTTCCATTTTACTGTGGGCCTTTGGGCAACTGAGTAATTGTGGGCTACTTAGGGCTTTAGTCATTTGTGAACCTCAACCGGGGCGAGACAGCATATTTCACCAGATGGCAAATATGATCATATTTTCTGGTACAGCAACTCCAGTAATAATAGCCCTGTCATAGGTCAAGAACGTACTTTATATCACCACGTTATGACTCATGGGTTCCAAGCACATCCGTGGTCCGTTTCATCAGATACACTTAGAAACTGCAGCATGGTAACTTTGGAAGGACTGCGTACTCAATAGTTTAAATTAATCGATGAAATTCCTTACTACCACTAATATAACCTCTGCCACTTCCCTTGGCACACTTTCATTTCTTCAGATTTCAACTAAATATGACTTTGTCAGGGAAGCCTTCTGTGGGTCCCACAGACAGAGGTTGTGAAGTCTTTTTGCGGCACAGTCCCCACCACACCCATTTGAATTACACTTTTTGCATGACTGTCTCTTTACTATTCATTACTTTCTGAAGGCCAGGAGCCTGTTGAAAAATCTTTGTATTCCCAACATATTAGCCTAGCATTTGGCTCATCCATAGCATGGACTAAGATGACTGCTGAGTGGTAATGACTGGCTGGCCTTGTGAGTTGGCACATCCACAATATGGTAACATATTTACACACAAAAATATGTAGACAGAGTAGGCAACAAAATGGTCATGACTATCCATATGGTGCTGAAATATCCTTACAGAACCCATAGTTATATGCTTGAACCCTTTTTTCTTTTTCTTTTTTTCTCCAATTCTGGCTATCTACATTAAATAGGAGCATGACTAATTTTCTCAAAAATAACTACAAGTGGCTGTTTAAAAATGAGGATTCTAGACTTTATTCTAAGTAATAAATTGGTCATGATTTTTTAATAAATTCATTATCATGTTAATCATAATGAATTCCATAAATTGTTATTTCAAAGAATCTCATCTATTTAGAGACTATTTTTGCCTATTTCCTCTTTTTATACTGAAGGCCCATTATCCTAGTCTTTTATTAACACAGATTAAATCTTCAGTGGCCTTTCATAAAACCTCTACAATCCATCCTTTTTCTCCTCTGTCTAGCACACTCACTTTTCCATACCATCTTAAGGCCTATCTTCCTTAAAAACAAGACTTATTTTATGACGTTGGCATGTTATTTACTTTATACACTGGTATACCAGCCACACATACCACAAGCAAAATTATCAAGAATTATTTATTTTCTTTCCTATGAAATCAGACCTTTAATAGCATCCTTTTCATTTAAATGTAATACATTTATTTCTGAGCTATTGGTTAGTATTTTGAGAGTTTTGTTCATGTGAGCTTATTATTGAGAAATATTGTCACCTTCCAATGTGCAGTTCAAATCAGACTTTGAATCATCTCAGCTGAAGGCCACATTGTAGTGGTGAATTCATTAAGATAAATGTCAATGTTTGAAGTTTCTTGGCAGCCAGACAGAAGATGAACTTGTATCCTACAAAGCTGTGCATTTCTGTTCAGACTTTTATACTGTGTTAGTCAGTTCTTCATCACTATAATGAAATACCTGAGATAATTAATTTGTAAAATAAAAGGTTTATTTTGGCTCACAGTGTGGGAGGTTCTAGTTCATGATTAATTTGTCTTGGTGTTTTGTGCCTGTGGCTAGGCTGCACATAATGGCAGGCGTGCATGGTGGAACAAAACCACTTACCTCACAAGCCAGGGAGCAAAGGGAGAGAGAGAGGGGCCAAGGTCCCACAGTCCCCTTCAAGTGCACACTCTGCACCTGTGTCCTAAAAAAACTCTCACTATGCACCTACCTCCTGAAGCTCCCAGAACCTCCCAGTAATGCCACCTTGGGGACCAAGCCTTAACACTGAGCCTTTAGGGGACATTTAACATTTAAGCAGTAGCATACACTTTGCAAGTATATGCCATTCTTTGTAACACAGCATTTATTTATTATCTTTTTTTCCATGCTTTCGTTTCACATGCATAGGTTCTCTCTATCTAATAAACACATATTAACTCTGCCTACAGGGGAGAAACCTCACATGACCTAACCACAGCACAAACCAGAGGATAATGGAAATCTGCACCAACTCTTGAAGATTTGAGGACCATAAACACCTATTCACAAACAATTTGAGAATGGAGTTATATGTTGTTAAAAGTGCCTACACTTTTAGGTGTAGTGTCCAAATCACGTAAGAGTAAGTAAGTTATTTATTGTGATTATGATTGCATTAATGATTTATACTCTACAATCATGTATTCTTTTCATTGAGTTCTATGTTGAACAGGAAAGACAGTAGTGATTTTTTACTTGCCTAGCAAATAATGTAGTGGCTAATATGAACAGTGATAATTCCATTCCTATATAATACTACAATGTAGGGCAAAGGTGTGAATACACTGCCACTATTTATTAGTTCTATAAACTGGGGAAATTTTCATTTTACCTTTCGGCCTGCATGTTCCCTTATAAAACAGGGAAGACTTGTACTGCAAAGGTGGATCCAAGAAAGACATTCTCACAGCAGTAGACAGTACAAAAATGGTTACCAGAGACTGGGGAGGCCGAAGGGAGAGGGGAATAAGGAGAGAGGTGTTATTTAGCAGAAAGTTACAATGAGAGAGGAGGAATAAATTCTTATGTTCTGTTACACAGCAGGGTGACCACTGTTAAAAATAATATAGTAAAAATTTCAAAATACCTACAGGAGGGATTTTCAAAGGTCTTACTGCAAAGAAACAATGTTAGAGGTGAGGGGAAAGTTAATTACCCTGATTTGATCACCTCATAATGTATACATGTATCAAAGCACACAATGTACTCCAGAAATAAGTGCAATTATTGTGTGTTAATTTTACAAAGTGGCAGTACCACCTTGAAAGATGGGTGTAAGTTTATAGCTGCAGTGGGAAATCAATCTAGTTTAAGCTTTCACCAAAAAAAAAAAAAAAAATAGGTTTCTGATAAATGGGAAGACTTATTATATGGAACCTACTTGGTTGGGTTCTATCTAGACTCTCAGGAACTTGGTACTTTCAAAAAGGGATGCAGTCTGCAAACAGCCTGCAAATTCAGATGTCATCTTTCCTCTTTCTTCTTTCTTTTCTTTGTTTGCTTTCTCCCTTTGTATGCTACATGGAAAACTCAAGACAGACTTGTGTACCTTTTTTTTTTTATCTCTTGAGAAATTCCTAGTCTTACAGATCCTGAGAGAGATAAATAAGTATCTGAAATTTGCTAAGCTTACAAGAAGGATCACAATCTGCAGCATGATGTCAAATGATGATAGTCACTTTTATGGAAGTTCTTAATCTAGATAAATAGCAGGTAAACTGTGATTAGAGAGATTTTCCCCCCTCAAAATATGCTATAATAACATAGAGTGCAGGCCTCATTTCCACTGAGATTAACCTCAATGCCTCAACAAAAACAGTGCCTACCACAATCCCATGAAATAATTTTAGAAGCAATAAATTATGACTGGTTCCATTTACACAAATATTTTGATATCGTGAACTAGCTTGCTTATTCAAACTGACGGACTGAGATGGAGAGTTACAGATAGAAAGGTCAAGAAGTAGATGATGTTTTTGAAGTTAATGTGGGGGGTTCTGGTGAGAAAGGAGTAGGGGGTTAAATCAGCTGCCATATGGGAAAATGATCTGTCTTTCGACAGGGAGGGAGGAAAGCATACTTGAGATTTGAAAATTTATTCAAACATTTTCCAAGTGCTTGAAATAGCTATGAGGAATAACTTTCAGGGGAAAAATAGCTTTGGGCAAAGAAGTTTCAAAGTGGGCTGTGGGTAGTGGCTAAGTCCTTCACTACTTCATAAATATCAGCCGCTATTGAATCAAAAGTATTCTGGCTTCTATTAATTGCATTTATGAAGTTTTCATGACTGAGTTATATTAAGAGTTTGAAAATAATGAAAAAATAACAACATTGTTATAGATTTATAAGCAATGACTTTTTTCACATTAAATTTCATTTAGTAGAAGGAGTTTCTCACAGCTCAAAAATAGGAAGGAACTGGACTAGGTAAGATATTACAACGTTCACTTAGTTTGGGGTGATAGAAGAACAAGACAGGGCTGCTACAGAGGCATTGCTTCCACTGAACTGATTACAATATGGAGCTTATCAGAACTTCAAGCATTTGTTATTTAAAAACAACATCAAATTATAAATGGATTTTAGTCCAATGGATTATTTACAAGTCAACAGTTTAAGAAAACCAAAAATATTTCAAATTTAATATTTTCTAAAATCATTGTTAGGATGAACACACACACTCACACACACAAATAGTGTCCCCATTTATTTGTGGATATACAAGTAAACAGATCTTTCAGTGTTGGCATGATCTTGAATCTTCATCTGGAATCCAATCCTCCTATTTTATTATATCTTAAAAATATACTGATAAAACAGGCAAAGTAATTTAAGCAAGGACATACTACTAGTGGCAAGTGGCTGACCTGAATTTGAAACATGTTAGGTATTTTAAGCAGTTGCTGTTGCTAGGAAATTAAACTTGCTCATATAAATAAATTTACTAATTCATCCTACAAAAAAAAAATCTAATCAGTACGGGACCTGGAGCAAATCTCTTCATTTTCTGAACTAGTAGTCCCAATGCTGGGGGTACTGAAAAATGCATTCAGGATTTTACCCTGATGCATATGGAACAACCTCTCTCTTTAGGGTCCCTTTCAGGACTTCAATAACTGGGAACAGATACACAAATCTCTGTTTACTGGTAGCCTAAACATGCCACTTGTAAAAGTTAAAGGAGGAATATAGGTACAGGTGTGTATATATGTATGTGTGTGTGTGTGTGTGTGTGTGTGTATATATTATTCCAGTGATAGAGATGGAACTCAGAGCCTCATATATGCTACCACTGAGCTACATCCTCACTCCCAAAAGGTGTATTTTTAATATAATTTAAAGAAACACTACCATATCACCTACTATCTTAGTGCTCTGAAATGGCATTCACAAAGGAAAAATTTTTCCTTAAGGCCAAGACCTGGTGGCCTTCTTTCTCACCTTTGACTCAATCTATGAGTACACAGAGATCCTGCCAATTATTCTTAAGGCAGGGCCTGGCTTATATAAACATCCATTATGACAAACACTGAATTTCAAGGAATCTGTAAGCAAGTCAGGCCTACCATATATCTTTGTTTTAATGTACTGCATTAAATTAAGGTAAGTTTTCCCCCTTGATTTGACTTACTGAAATGGTAAATTTAAATGAAGACTTTGCTATAACATTTTTCTTTGTGTATTTTAATCTAATAAAGAAACTTCTCTTTGATTTCTATGAATCTATGTATACATACCAACAGAAAACATTTTTCTTCTTTTTTAAACTTTCTTATTTTTTAATTGATGTGCACTATTTATGCTTTTTATGGGATACAATATTAGAATTTGATACATATATACAACATGTAATGATCAAATTAGGGCAATTAGCATTTCCATCTTCTGTGTGTTGGGAACGTTCAAGTTCTTTTTCCTCTATAATTTGGAATGCATAATTCCATACATTGTTATGAAATATAGTTATCTATTGTGCTATACAATATTAAAATTACTTCCCCACTTCTGATTATTCATTACCTACTGTCTCATTACTCCCCCTCTTCCCTCCCCATTCCAGCCTGTAGTGACCTCGGTTTTACTCTCTGCTTTCTTGTGATCAATTGTTTTCACTTCCATAAAGACAGAGAACATGCAGTACTTGTGTTTCTGTGCCTGGCTTATTTCATTTAATGTCCTCCAGTTCCACCCATTTTGACACAGTGACGGGATTTCACTCATCTTGTGACTGAATAATATTCTACCAGATGTACATACCACATTTTTTTTATCCATTCATCTGCTGGTGGACATTCAGTTGATTCCATATCTTGGCTTTGGTGAATAGTGCTGCAATAAACATGGGAGTGAAGATGTGTTTTTGATAAGCCAATTTTATCTCCTTTGAATATACACCCAGTAGTTGGATGTTGGATTGCTG
>CM053408.1:27618342-27644657 GCA_028644305.1 Xerus rutilus
CTATTCACCTATTCTTTTATTTTAATTAATTAAGTTTCTCTTACTTATTAAGTTGCTGAAGTCTTACCAATACCTGCAGCATTTTCATACTCTCCTGATCATAACTAATCTTCCTATACTTTGATATTTACATCCCTTTGTTTTATGCCACAGCATGGTAGCAGTCACTACTCTGCCTACAGAACTACAACACATCTTCTCCTTCTTCCTTAAAATAGTAATAATTAGTTCCAAGTAACTTCTATGATCTGAATGTCTGTGTCTCCCCAAAATTCATATGCTAAATTCTAATCCCCAAGGTCATGATATTAAGAGGTATGGCTTTAGGAGTTGATTAGGTAATGACTGGGGTCAATGTTCTTAAATGTAAAAAAATTTTCAACCTGTTTTCCTTCCACCATGTGTGGACACAGCAGAACAACCATAATGAACCAAGACGCCAGCCTTTGTCAGATTCTGAATGTGCTCACTCCTCAATCTTAAGACTCCTCAACCTCCAGAACTGTGAGAAATAAGCCTCTGTTATTAATCAGCAGCACTGTTTATGACATTGCGTTACAGTAGCCCCATCAAACTAAGACTATAACCAACATGCACATGCTGCAGCACAGATGACCTCCTAAGGCAGGTCTTCAAAAGGTGTAACGATGCTTTAAGCCAGTCTGGCTCCCCTTGTTGAGACAGGCACAGCACTGACACTCACCACGCCATCATCCTTACCACTAAGCAATCTTTTCTGGTATTATAGCATGGTTGCCACAGAATATCTTAAAAAGGTACTTATCTTTCTGTTTAACTTATCTCTTTATTTTCATCAAAAAAAGATTGAAATTTAGAGTTATAGTCCCAAATCCAGCTACTTATTATCAGGCTCAGTTCTGAAGATTTAGGGTGGGCAGGTAGGCTGGGAATCATGTATGTAAAGGGCTTCATGTGAGGGCTTTGGATCTCTTAGGGCTAAAACCAGAGATTGCTTATGCTAAATATAAACTACTAGTGTCTTTTCTTTCCCTTAGTCCTTATAAGGGGCCCATGAAACCATTTTGCTTGAGAAATAAATTCTTATGATGCACTTAAAGGTCACTATGGTGACTTTCAGCTAGATAAACATCACCTTTATTTCAGTCAATGGTCACCCAACTAAGGAAATTTCTTATTATTCTCTTAAAATAATATTCCTTAAATTTTTTATCATGCATAGTTTACACTGGCATTGTACATTTGATGCAGGAAATCTATACTTTTTTTGAAAGCTGCACATATCAAACTGAAGCACAGAAAATGAATATTTTGAGGTTGGCATGGTAGAGTTCATCTATCCAACCCCCTCTGTCCATAATAAATTAATAATAATTATTTAGAGGCTCTTGCTGGTAAAAATACACAGTAATGGTATGAATTAGAAAACAGACAACAAAGCAATATAAACATAACCAATTACAGTAATAACTGCAGTCTGTATTTACCACAAATTTGGATTGAGGGCATTTCATCTCAATTGCCTATTTACATGTCTGTCTCTTTACCCAAACTATGGGCTACTTGAGAGTATAAGCCATCTCCTATTCTCTGATGTCACCTTATTACCTACCACAGTGCTCAATAAATGTTTATTGAATATAAGAGTAAATAAATAAAGGAATTATATGCCCATGTTAATTACAGTATAAACAGGAGGTAGAGAAGACAATGTCTACAAGATTGGGTTTTTTTTAATTTTATAGAAAAAAAATTTTGACTCTCTTAAATTTTTCATATTAAAAAAAGCTGTATATCATTTAGCCAACTTCACATCCTTATAACCCATTAATTTCTTCTGCATTGGACCAGTTATTGTATTTCTTCATAAAGAAACTCAAGGTTTTGATGAAGAGGTGGTACTATATGAATAGCTTGATGAACTCATACTTTACAAACTTCTGTCTCATCATCTTTCTCTTTGGAAAAACTTATGTACAATATTCAGATTATTTAATTCAAAAAAAGTATTTTTAATGTTTTCCACTAAAAATGTGTGCTTTTAGGAATCATGTATCACAAACATCAAAAGTTGTGGAGGAAACACAATCAATAAGTAATATGTGAGATATGACTGTGCAAAATACAACTGGAAGTCCACTGATACAGTTATCTACAAGAGGGAGGGAGGAACAGCGAGAGGGAGGGAGGTGGGTGGGGGTAGAGAAAGAGAGAGAGAATGAACACTGGAAAACAATAAATTTCTGTATTTTTTATACCAAATTAGGCTGGGCAAAATATTTGCACATATGTATATTTGACACTTATCTCTCCTCTTCCTGCTTGTCCTACCTAATGCCTCCTAACCCACTGCTTGCACATCCTGGTCATGCTGTAAGAAGAGTAAGAAAACCTAATTTGTATCTGACATACTTTGCATTTTGTAATAATTCTTCAGTAACATAAACACACAACTTATCCTATCTTTTTCTTCATAAAGACGGCTTGAGAATGGCAAGAGGACCATGGAGAAATTAGTCAAACATCTCAGCTGAGTCTATCCTTTTAAAAGATTCAGCTACAATCCCGATTCAGGAATTTTAGATTCTCCTGTTTCAGACTTGAGAAAATATTTCAAATGTAACAGTTTAAATTCTTAGGTATATTTTAGGAAAGTGCATCTCTATTTTAGTTTCAAAGCACTATCACAGACAAGAATTGATTTTGTCATTTTTTTAAACATCCAATTTAAACTTGAACTTAATAGCACGAGGCCCTATCAGGAAACACTTTATTTTGCTTTAAGACCATCTACATTCCAGCCATGTGGAAGACAAAGTTAAGCACAGAAACTCCTCTTGGTTATATTACAAGTAATATAGTAAGTAAAAATGCTGGATAAGTGAAAGAAAATCATATTTTTTAATGTAATACTCAACTGTCATGAGAATTAGATAATTGTTTGGAGGACCAACAAACATAAGAGTTTGAGATTTCAGTGAGACAAATATGCCCTGGATTCCTGGGGTATCTGCTGAGCTCTGGCGTGCAAGGAAAAGTTTATGAAGCCACGGGGGTTACAGGAGAAACCTGGAGAGGGATGTAAACTGCCCCTTCCCTTTTACCTTGCCACCCACACAGGTCTCTTTGTAAAGGGTAACCCTCAGTGGAGGCCACAGTGATATGGTAGCAACTGAATCTGATGACAGATTTCTCTCTCTCTCTCCCCCTCTGTTTTTTTGGTGATGCTGGGGATTGAACCCAGAGCTTTGTGCATGTGAGGCAAGCACTCTACCAACTGAGCTATATCCCCAGCCCTGGTGACAGACTTCTCAACAGCTGTGAGACAGGGGACTGGTACATCCAAGGCACTGAGAAAGAACAAATAAACAAATATAAAATTCTATTTCCAATCTGATTAATTTCTGAGAATGAAGATGAAATAAACACACTTACAAATAAGTAATAACTAAATACCAAATACCAATAGTCTTTCATTCAAGAAACTTCTTTTAAAGATAGTACATAAAAAAGGTAAAATAATCCTGTGAAAAATTTGTGGAAGAAGAAAAGGCCAGGTCTAAAATATGTACACATAGGTAAAGGTAAAGATACATGGATTTTATAATAATAATAAAAAAATAATGTTTTATATTATTTAATGCAGTAATATAAAACATTTGTGGAGTTAAAAAATTACAAAACTAATATCCTCAGTAAATCAGCAAATTAATCAGGTATAGAGATGATCATGGAGAGAACCAACACCAGTTCATTCATAAAGGGCTAAAACCACATTCATAAAGGACTAAAGCCCCACCCTATTGATTACTTACAGAAACACGACTTGACTATTTCATGTCTTCAGTAGAGTCCAGGAGACTCTTGTCCAGGGAAATAACATTACTGTTCCCTACAGAAACTTCTCCAAAGAACCATTAACTCCTTCAACAGAAAACATCAACAAGACTAACACTGCTGAACTCAGGCCTCACTACCTTTGCCTTGCTGTTTCCATCAATTCTAAGCTATGATACCTGAATGCTTATCCAACCAAGTCTCCACAATAAAAGATCTATCTTAAAAGTAAGTTCAAATTAACAAAATCTGGTTTTGCTTTTCCTCTCTTACATACTACCACAGTTGTGAAGGTGGTATTCTCCATGACACAGTCTACTTATGTTATACCAACAGGATGTAGCAATAACTGGGTAGCTAGCATTCAGCAGTAATTAATGTGTTCTCAGGTAAAATGTTCTACCTTAGATCATAAGGATTCAGAATGACTGAGGCCATTCTGAGTGATGACCACCATGACTGACCCTGAGTAAACCTGACAGGGTTGTGTTGCAGTTATCTAGCATACTATAATTAAATAAAACCATCAGAGCGGTATGCAGGCTGTTACGGTTTAGACATGAGGGGTCCCCCAAAAATTCATAAATGAGACAATGTCAAGAATGTCCAGAGATGAAGTGATTAGTTTATGAGAGCATTAACCTAATCAGTGGATTAATCCACTCATATGGACTGGTGGTAACTGTAGGATGGTAGAAGGTAGCGGGTGGAAATAGGTCACTAGGAGTATATTACACTTTTAGGTTTTCATATTTTGTCCTTAATGAATTTGTCTCCCTGCTTCCTGGCTGCCATGAGCTGAGCAGCCTTCCTAGGCCGTGCCCTTCTGCCATAATCTTCTGCATCACCTGAGGCATATAGATAAGAAGTCGGCCAACCATGGACTGAACCTCTGAAACCAAAAGGGCCAAAGTAAACGTTTCCTCCTCTAAAATGTTCTTTTCAAGTATTGTGGTCACACCAACACAAACCAGAATAAAATAGGGACAATACAACTGGACTGTGACACAAGGAGTGCCAGGAATGTGCTGGAAGCCTAATATTATCTTAAGATAAACCAGGTTCATTCTGGCTTGAGTAAAATAACTTTTTTCCTGCCCACTCTACACACCACCTTCTTCTGACCCAAACTGTGGAGATCCACTGGTTTTGTTGCCCCCTAGGATCAGGCTTCTGTCAGTTCCCAATAAATCATGCTCTGCGCAATTCCGCACCTGTTTGCTTCTCTCTCATTTCAGGCCATACTGGGGCCAGTTCTTATAGGGTAGACAGAATTGTTCCAGAAAAGTCATTTCATATTGGAGGAAGAGGGTAAAATAAACATTGATCAAATTTAGATATTATTTTGTTAAACATGCAGTTCTATGATGATAATCAAAAATAGAAATTTATGTATATTTTCTAAATTTGTAGAAATGAAAAAATGGAATAAGAAGACAAACTAAGTGAATACAAGAAAGAAAACTAGAGAAACAAAAACTAGTAATAAATAGAACTTTTAAAATAAGTAATGGAACAGAATCCAAACATCCATAAAAAAAAATCATTGTGCTTTCTTAAATTCCATAATGAAAATATGAAGATATTTTCACTGCATCTTTCTTTTTGATTCTACTCAGGTACCTTTCAGAAAAGACAATCAACACAAAGAAAAACACATATTCTAACATGCATGTACATACAAAAACAAGGAAAGACAGGCAAATGATAACCAGAGACTTGCTGTGACTGCATTAATATTAGGCGTATTACAGTTTAAGGCAAAAACAAAACATCAGTAAAGATAAACAAGGTCACATATCTTAACATATGCATTGAATAACATAATTTTAAAAGATTTAAGGCACTTATTAACACACCTACAAGGTGAAATTGCCAAATATACTTATCCTCTTTTGGAAGAATTTAATACATCTTTCTTAGAAAGATGTTATATAAAGAAATAATATCAAGATATATGAAGAAGAAAAAAAATAGGGAAGATTCAGATGCAATGAGCAGCAAAATTACCAAAATTCATATAATGGACATATATTGACTTCTATACCCTGCAACTGAAGAACATGCATCATTTTTAAACACATTGGGAATAATTATATAAACAAAGCAAATAAAGCAAATTTTAAGTTTTAAATCACATAAACAAGCCAAGATCTTTATCAAAACACAATTAGTTTAGAAATCTGTAATAAAAATGCATTCTTAGAAAGTCAAGTGTGTGTGTGTGTGTGTGTGTGTGTGTGTGTGTGTGTATAACTATAAAAATTGTTTCTAGCCAAATGTGGTGGGGCACATCTGTGATCTCAGGTAATCTGGAAGCTGAGGCAGGAGAACCACAAATGCCAAGCCCAACTTCACAACATATGAGGACTCTGTCTTAAACTTAAAAATAACAAGGGATGGGGATGTAGCTTATTGATAGAACACCCCTGGGTTCAACCCTCAGAACTGATAAAACATTGCTTTTACATTACCTATGATTTCAAGGAATACAATAAATATTATCAAAATCTTAAAGGAAGAGGGAAGGAAAAAAGGAAGGAAGGAAGTCAGGCAGGCAGGCAAGCAACCAAAACCTTCTTTATTAAAGAATTCTAGGAGATGGAGCTTTATCTGCTTGAAGGCACATAAGACCAAGTTACATAACTCCATATATTCTAGAAAGTGAAATACATTATATTACCAGAAGAAAACCCTGGAGATAATGCCATACCTAAGTAACCAGGTTAACATCATTGATAAGTGAGATTGACACCATGTGCCTTCTAGTATGATTACAAGGACAAATGACCTTTGGAATTCTCCCTCCAAATTCATAACTTCAGTGCAATCATGAGAAAAGATCTGCAAAATCTAAATTGAGAGACATTCTACAAAAACATACCTGACCAGCACTCTTCAACACTGACAAGTCATAAAACACAACGGAGAAACAGAGTTCAAATTGTCAGATTGTAAAGAGACATTACAATTAAATGTAATGTGCGTATCCTGAAGGGGATGTGAAGTGGAAAAATTACTAGCATCCAATTAAAGTCTGTAGTTCAGTTAATAGTATTGTGCAAGTGTTAAATTCTTAGTTATGCAAATGTAGCATTGTCATGTGAGATGCTAAAATTGGAAGAACCTGGGTTAGGTGTATATGGAAACTTTTTGTACTCTCTTTTCAACATTCTGTAAATCCAAAGTTCTTCCAAATTTTTAATTGCTTTTAAAAAGGCTAACTGTCTAAAATTGGCAAGAAGATAGTTGCTTAATAACACAATCAACCACCAAACAAGAATTGGAAAAGAAAGAGTAACAGAATACAAAGGAGGAAAGAAACTCCTTTTTTTTCTTTTCACAAGCCAAAAGATTTTTTTGCATGAATCCAAAATAATTCCCAGAAAATTGTTAAAATGAATAAAAGAGTTTAACAAGTCTGCCAGATAAAAGATAAACACAAAAATTGATTCCATTTCTATACATCAGCAATATACAATTAACAGTTTTCGAAAAGAGATATTTAGCAACAATCCATTAGTAATCTAGAAATAAATCTAAATAATAGACGCACAACATCTTCCTAAGTAGAAAATTAAAAATTATTGTATAGATAGACATAAAGAAGATACCAATAAATGGAGAAACATAAAATTCTCAAGAATAAGCAGAACCATTATTATAATGCTGTCAATTTTCTTCAAAATGATTTACACATTCAAATCTACTGGCCTAATGATTGCAACAGTTTTCAAGAGATTTTAGAACCTAATTCTAAAGAATATTTTGAAAGTCAAAATAGTAAAAATATTCCCAAAGAAAAAAAAAGTGAGGTTAGGCTTCCCTTACCACAAACATTTATAAAATAAAAAATAATTAAGACAGTGTCATTCACTTAAGATTCACACAAACAACCAAAGGCACAAAACGGAGTGCAGAACAGATCAGACCACATACAGAAATTTGCACATCCTTGGGAAAGGAGCAGTATTCAATAATGATGATGAGATGCTACTGGACAGATGCTACTGGACAAATGCTACTGGAGAAGCATAAAGACATAGACCAAAGACAAAAACTCATGGATCAAGGACTTAAATATGAAAAACAAAATTTAGGTAGCCAAACAGACAAATGAAAACTAGACAAGAGATGTGACCAGGCATTTCAGAGAAAAGGAAATATGTGTGACCAATGATAAATGAAAATTTCTCAACCCCTTTAGTAACCAAGGAAACAAATTCAACATTAAGATACAATTTCATATTACCAAAAATTAAAAAAAAAAAGATAAATCAAAAGTTGGTAAGAATGTTGTACCACAGAAATTTTTTTTGTGTTTTCTTGGTACATGGGTAAACTGGTCACTTTTAAAATAATTAAACTCTTCCTAGTAAAATTGAAAATACAAGTATCTTAAGACTGCTGTGTAACCATACTCAGATACAGACAAATTTTCTTGCATTTGTACACAAGGAAAACTATAAACAAGCCAATGTTCTTCAAGGTAGAAGAGACATAAAGGTCGACTAGTTATACAATGGAACATCAGACATCAAGGAAAACAAGTGATCTAAGCTATGAGCATCAACAAGAACTAATTTTAAAAACATAATACTACTAGGTTTTCTTTGTTTTGAAATATGTAGCAAGTCACAAAAAAATCATGAAATATCAATCCACTAATACATATTCTAAAACAGGATAACAATAAACTATGTATGAGAAGATAGTACACAGGAAAACACACACACTGAAAATTATAGAGAAAATCAGGAAAACAAATGAAGAATTTAGGACAACGACTATATTTACACAGAGAAAAAAGATGATCAGGAAGGAACATGAAAAGAGGACCCCAAAAGTACTTGAAGGATCACTTTTCTAAGTTGAGTCACATTCTGGGTAAAACTGTGTCACACGTCACTTGAGACATGCAAGATAGTTTAGTTTTTATTATGTAATAATGTATATTATATACACATAAATATGTACATATGTACACACATATTGTATGCTTCCTTTTCTGTAACACAACCATTTAGGTGAAAAGTTGTTACATAGGCCCTCCTGGAATTGACTTGTAGAAAATAGAACACAGGTAAAAGGCAAAAGAAAGTGCTGCTAGTCTAGCTACCACTATTGTTGTAACAGTCTTTTGTCTCTGACCACGGAGTCTCCTGTCTTCTGTTCATATCCATGAACTTTGGTGGACAAAACTACAACTGCCCTACTACTGTAAGTAGGGCAAAATCTTAGATCTTACACAATTTTTAACTAGATAGGCAAGCTTGTTTATGAAAAGTAAATGAAAGGTGTGCATGGAAGAAAATCCCCCTCAGAGGTGTAAGGAAAAATTAGTTTTAGCATTTGCTTAGTTACAAAATATAGATGAGATTTAGTGTAGCTAGTCTAATTCCCTGGTCTCTGTTTCCTTATCTACAGAATGAAAGGATGAATAACACAATCTTCTGAACATATTTAGCATAGATCCTATTTCTGGAGGTCTGAAATCATAGATGTAAGAAAAAAAATATGAATGTACAGTCACTCAAAGAAGAAATGTGAAAAAATAGTGTATGAATGCTAAAGATAAAACTTGTGATGACTACAAGTACAAAGTTTATTTCATCCATATTGAAATATTTATCTGTAATATATGATAAAATAAAAATTCTCTTTTAACTTGTGTATCAAAGAGAAAATAAAGGACCCTGCAACAAAGTTCAAGTAAAATATTTTCATGATACACAAATGCCACTAAAGTGAAAAATCTTCTATAAGACCACCCAACCTTGACAAGTGTATTCATATGGGATTTAAAGAGTAATATTTGTATGACATACAGTAGGTGGTCTTTTGCATGGGTGAAAAATTCCAGCTGACTTTGGTTCCCGGATGCTGCTACAAGAATTATGATGAATTTCCACCTATGGCATAATGTTAGCTTAAACTTCAAATTCTGCTTTCAGAGCTATATTCCTTCTTTGTGATGAAATGTTCAAACTCCTTAGTCCCATGTTAGTGTATGTACCATATATGTATGTGTGTGTGTGTGTGTGTGTGTGTGTATATGTATCAGTATGCATATCTAGATAATATATAACTACAGATACAGCTTTTCTTTTTAGTAGCTTATATTTATCCTGTTGGTTTGGCTGTTAGGAAGCTCAAATGTAAAATTATTAGCACTAATGTGAATTTAGGTTTTCTGGCACAATTGCATTCCTTTACATAGATTTTTGCTCTCTAATCCTTATTTTAAATAGCTTCATACGTTATACACTGTATACCAAAACTAACACAAGCCATTTTAGAAACAGAATAATGGTGACTGTATATGTGTCTTCTCATTTTAAATGAAGACTAAATGAAATACAGCATAAATAAGGTGGGTAACTTTTTTAGTTCATTAGAAAATGAAAATAAAAGGTGCCATTTAAAATCACACCAAAGAAGAAATCTGAAAGACAACAGTCGTTAAGTTCTGTTGAAATCCCAAGTGAAGTATGCTAACTTACTTGCATATGTCATCTTCTGGGTCTTCCAGCCCAAATCTTTCATCAAATGTAAGTTGTATCCACACATTTTCTTCCACTGCTACCAATCTCCATACCAAGACCATATTTCTTGGGTAAGTATGAGGAAACCTTGGGCTGTGAATACTCCCATTTGTAGACACAGTAATAATTCTCTCATGCTGGGGATTTTGTACTCCTAAAGAAAAAACATAGAGATAGACATATTTTCAGAACAGACATTTCAAAAATTGTAGGTTTCACTATTCACATTTTAACCCAAACAAGTGTTCAGTACACTTGTAAACAGTATAAACCAAGCACCACTCTTTCCAAACCTCATCCAAAAAAGGTTATTTCAACATTATTAAATAAAATCCTATGTATATCACTACTTAAAGAATATAGCTAATTCATCTTTTTAAATCTAATTACTGAAGTGTCAATCACCACCTCTTTAGAATCCTAAAATCACAATGAAGCTGAGGTAAGATTCAAGTCTTCAAGAAATTATCAAATATAAACCATATTACAATAAAAATAAGCTTCACATAATTTTGTTTTTAAAAATGCAAATAATGATTGATGTATCCTAATTATAAAATAACTGTGGAGCCCAGGGAAATAGTAATTTAAAGGTTTGCATTAATATTACATATGAAAAAATATAAGATAGTTGAAGAAAAACAAACATGAGGATAAAAGAGGCAGAAATGGAATAATAAACAAAGAAGTTATTTTCTCCTCTTATTCATCTATTCAATGTCAATCAGCATCCCACACCATATGCCATTTAAAGCTTTTTACCTGCTCCTTACTCTTAATGCTTTCAAAACAGAGCTAACAAAATAATCTTAATAAATTATGCTTATTTTGGGGCCCGTGGTTTCTGAAGAAGGGTCATCCAACACAACCTCAAAATTTCACATGAACTGGAATTACTAAATAAACTTAAAACATAAAATGAGGTCAAAGTTATGGTCTTAATATGTTGTTATGAGGGAAATAGCATTCATCAGATATTAAAATATAAAAAAATTTTGCAGTACACCTCAGGGCCTTAATATACTACTAACTTAATATACTTAATATTCATACTGTATATGAATTCTGAATTATTCAAGGGATATCATGGAATAGCTTCCAAGTTTATTAGGCATAGATTATTTTTACATCTTGAATTATTTTATATCTGCTAAAATATGTTGTTATTAACATCTTTCTTTTGATTAGAATGTTGGGAGAAGAAATGAGGGGAAGGGCAAATTAGCATTGATAACATAAATGTGCTTTTATACCCACCTATTTGAGAGTTAAATGAAAATTCATAATTGATATTCATCAAATGAGCCATCATTATCTCACTAAAACAAAACAAAACAAAACAAAACAAAAAAACCTGAGAAGTAAGACAGCTATGGTCTTCAGGCCATGAAAGTCCATAAGTCCATTTAAGTAGATTAAATACTACTAGTACTACTACTACTACTACTACTAATAATAATAATAATAATAATAGAACTTTTAAACTATCTTTCATTGAATTTGCAGTGTAATTTTATAAATTGTTAAAGTCCTAAACAGCATCCCAAACACATAATGGGGTGTTTGTTCATTTCCTCTGGTTCTGTTCCTTCAAACTGCAATGCACATAATGGAATATTCATGCCAAGATATCTAACACTCAATATTTTGGGTCAACATTTATACACTCATAACTTCATAAGAATAGATTTAACCTTAGCAATTCTGCATTCATTGTCATGACTGAGAGATGAACTACACAACATTGAACATTATGTTTGCAGTTAGATTATAGAAAGACAAGAATATTATTATTCATTTACCCCTCCCTGAACATCCAATGTCGTAGACATTTCTATTTACTTAACAGAAATAGAATAAATCTCATTTAATTCATTTCCTCTGGTTCCTTCCCTTCAAACTTCAATACAGATTTAGTAAGTCCTATTAAACTGTCATATTTTACACTCCACATTTTTCTTCTTTGTGTTTCTATTAGAGTTTCCTCCCCTTTCCTCTTCTCTATGGCTTTCATTTGCCATAACTTAATTTTATTTTAACAAATGGATTTCCCAGTCCTCTGTTTCCCTACTTAATATCTTAAACTTAGTGACTGCACATCTCAATTCCTAAGCAGTAGGAGGAAATCTAAGATGATGCCCAACATTCCTAACCTCTTAATAAACCTCTGGCTGGAGTGGGTAACCCATGAGCTATTGGTTCCACCAACAGGTTAGTTGACTCTGAGTTAATCAAAAGGCAGACAATTTAAATGGGCCTAACCTAATCAAGAGAGCCCATAAAAGAAGCTGGGTCCTCCTTAAACTCAGAGAAGTCACAGTGTGAGGGAGAGTCAAAATGAGAGAGATTCTTTGCTGCTGGCTTTGAAAATGGAGGAGGCTATCTGGCAAGGGATGTGAGAAGGCTCTAGAAGTTAAGAGTAGACAATAAGAAGGAAGGAGGACCTCAGTCCTAAAATACTTGCCATCTGGAAGAAACCAGACACACATTCATTTCCAAGGCCTCTAGAAACAAACCTAGTCTGGCTGATACTTTGATTTTAGCCTCGTGAAACCCTGAGCAAAAGCCCAGTCACAGGAGGCCTTCACTGCTGATGTATGGATAGGAGAATTAATAAAGGGAATATTAAGCTGCTAAAGTTGTGATAATTTCTCATATAGTATTAGAAAACAAATACCATTCTATTGTTGTGGAAAGCTGCTTAGATCGAAGGTATGTCTTTGTGTTCCAATCTCCCACACTAATAATAGTAATTATACCCACTTTTCTTTTGATATTCATGTTAGGCAAAATATGTTCACATTATTTCACATTGATAAATGAATCTGAGAAACTTCTTGAATTTAAGAGACACTTTATGTCAAGGGTCATGAATTACTTAGAATATTACTAAAGTTAATAAATGACATATTTTATCTTTACACTACTCAAAACAATTTTAACAAGCAGTATTTGTAACTTTTAAATTACATAATCTAATGCTGCCTTTCTTTTCAATGCCTAAATTTTCTTGAGCAGTCAGCAATTTATTCAGTATCATGTTCCCCCTGTCTGGATGCTAATTATTGATATTGCTGTTGACTGTAAGAATTTATATAAAATTGTTTTTAATCTCATTCTATGCCCATAATTTAGCACCAGTATATCTCCTAACACAGAAGGAACTATCAAGTGAGATGGATTCTCCATATACTGACAAACTGTACCATTTTTACAGAAATGATAACTATTAAAATTAAATTCTTGAAATTTGGTTACATATATTTCCTTTTAAAACAAGCTCTTGCAGGGTATGGTGGCACTCACACCTGTAATCCCAGCCTCTCAAGAAACTAAGGCAGGAGGATCACTAGTTCAAAGCCAGCCTTAGCAATCTAGTGAGGCCTTCAGCCACTTAGTGAGACCCTGTACTAAAATAAAAACTAAAAAGGGCTGAGGATGTGCTCAGTGATAAAACACCCCTGGGTTCAATCTCTGGTATCAAAAAAATCTACATATTTCAGAGGTATTTACAGTAGTCATTTATATTTGGGTGACTAACATTTTTAATGAATTAGTTTTTCAGGACAGATTTATTAAAATTGAGTATCTGTTCACTGCACCTCAAAACAAATGACTTCACAAACAACTGTGTTTACTCTTTCATATACAGTCTAAAAAACTACATGGTTATTGAAAGATCTGAATTCTATTTTTAGATCTTCAATCAAAAAAGCTCATGGCTAAAATATATATACTTAAATTTGTGTTTATGTATTTTTCTTTATAATTCATGACTGCATTAGACTGTAATTAAACATAAGTTAAAGACTTGAGAATCTAGCCTTTATCTGTGGCAAAAAAAAAATGTAAATTTTCTTTTAAGTCAAATTGCAGCTCCCAAAAAATTCACCTCAACATACAATGAAGTTTGCCACCAAACACATGTGATCTGCACAGGACTGTCAAAGTTTTATGTAAATTTCAAGCAACTAAGACCTGTAATCAAGAATAAAAGAAAGAAAAAGTACCAAACATTAAGTTCTACTAAAATAAGGCTCTGAACTTAAGTTCTGTTGTTTTAATCATTATCTTTTCAAACATCACTTTACTGCATTTTAGGGATGAAACAAGTATGTGGTATTTTTGAGACAACTCAAGGTACCAATGAAATAAAACACATTTGTAGTCAAATCATTAAAATATTGACAACATGATCCTTGCAATGTATCCTGAAACAAGAATAAATCTTGTATAGCTTAGATTAAAAAAGGAAAATATATGTAAACACTAAATTCTGAAAATTATAATTATGCACAGTCGTATTATTAGTCCAACCCTTCTTAAGCTAGAAATACTAGCTGGGCACAGTAGCGCATGCCTGTAATCCCAGCATTTTGGGAAACTGAGACAGGAGAATCACGAGTTCAAAGCCAGCCTCAGCAATGGCGAGGCACTAAGCAACACAGTGAGACCCTGTCTCTACATAAAACACAAAATAGGGCTGGGGATGTGGCTCAGTGGTCGAATGCCCCTGAGTTCAATCCCCAGTACCAAACAAACAAACAAACAAAAAGATAGGAATACTGAAAATTAAAATGAAGGAAAATATATTAAAAAGGAAAACAAAAGTGATTAATAATGTAAATACTGTAAAATAATTGACTATATATACACACACACATACACAAACATATGCAATTCAATTATATAGATGTACTACACTCTGTATGTATTAAATCACAGCAATTAAAACCACAAATTCCAAAATGTTTTCCTTGCATGACACACAGTTTACATATCTAAAGACTTATTTATTATGGATGAAAGAGAGTAAGAGTAAGAGAATTATAAAAAGAAATAAAAATTATAATACTTCAAAATGCTATGCTATGAGTAAAGATGACACTAAAAAGGAAGATTCAGGATAACATATGACTCATAAAGAAGATAAACCACCCCTGTCCTTCTTAAAATTTTAAGTTGACTTTGGCAAAAAAGTGCAGAAATGAGAATCTGGCAAAAAGAAACAGGTCTCCAATCTTGGTTTAGTTTTGCAGCTTTAAGAATTCTGCTTCTGTTTCACAAGGGCAAGACCCTAACAACCTGTCACCCATAAGCTGGTGGACTTCACAGATGTCCTGTGAGGCTTTGATGTGTTCATTTCCAGATATATGCTGTTTTCTTTTTTTCCTTCCCCTTGCCTCCCCTCTCCTCTCTTTTTCTTTTTTTCTGGTGCTGGTGATTGAACCCATGGTTTCTTTACCATTGAGCTACATCTTCAGGCTTTTTTAATTTTTATTTTTGAGATGGGGCCTTGCTTAGTTGTTTAGGGGCTCACTAAGTTGCTGAGGTTGGTCTCGAACTTATGATCCTCCTCCCTCAGCCTCCTGAGACTCAGTGGGGAAAATATGTGTCCTTGGAGACTTATGTCTGTGGGAAGTACTTTCACCAACAAAGCCAAGGTTTCTGACATGTTTTTTTTTTTTTTTTTTTTTTTTTTGACTGTGCTAGGGATTGAACCCAGGGAGCTCTCTACCAGTTCACTCTTCTCAAATTATGTAAAAAGCATTTCATTAAGAGTCATTGTATCTTATTTTTCATTTTAAGAACTAGTTAAAATCCTAAGGTACATTATATATATCCTTGAGCTAGTTCCCTTTTGTCCAGAAAATCCAAAGGAATTTCATCCTAACCATATTTTCTATAGAAACAAGATACACTTGAACTCTAAACACTGACAAATAACTCTCCCATCAATTCAATCTCTGTAGAGATTGGCATGATTAATGCTTTTAATTCCAATTGTTAATACAAAAATATGGTAATATAATGGAGAGAAAACCCAGACTCTAGTTTTTGTTTTATCATGGGTTCAATCTACCATTTCCCATATATTTAACACAAATAAAACAAAATAATCAACAAACCTAGCTTTGTTTACCTCAAACTATTTACAAATTCCAAGAACAAATGTCCACTAAGAGAAAAGAAAAGAAGGGATTTCCATATTAAGTAAACCACAAAAACTAACAATCATTTGGAATATGTCCAATTGAGGTTCTTGAACTTTTTCCAGATAACAGTCATTTCTGCTCCTTAAGGGAATGAAAACCCAACATCTACATACTGAGAACCTACCGTGTGCCAGCACCTCTCCAGAAGCTTAGGACATTAGAAAATAAACAAAGCCTTGTCCTCTTAAGGTGATCACTTCTAAGTCTTCAATTCAGTACCATTCCTAGACCATGAACACCAATGACCTAATATTCACTAACAAAACCTGGTTTAGATGTGAACTTCTTAAAAACACAATTGCTGATTCCCATTTACATTCTTTTAATGTAATGAATATTTTAATTATAATGTATATATTCACTACTTTCATTTCTACCACACTATGATTTCCAGGTGGCAAATTGTTTTTACTGATATCCATAACTAGTCTCCAGTTCTGAGTCTGGCACTAACACATATTGATAGTATAAGGAAACTTGATACCCTGGGACATGGTAGAAAACAATTTTACATTTATTTTAACATTTCATCCTTTACTCCTAAGTTTCCAGAGACTGTACAGAATAAAAATAAGAAGATTTAACAATGAATACCCCCTAATTATGGTCCTTTAACTCACATTTTATATCCTACTCCAAGTTCATTTGTTATGATCTACACGTACATCACAGCTGAAGGTGACAGGTCAAAGAGTACTCATTACTAAGACTCTCCATTTTCTTATTAAGCCTGCTTATTTGTAAAATTGGAACATGCTCTATAATTTACCACACTCTGAGAATGCCACAATTATAGTAATTATTTTACTGAAACTCTGAGATATGAGTTGATGAATGATAAAATCTGTTATTTTAGGCAAATCACCTGATATCTTAGTTTATTTTGAATCAACTGGAATTAATCAGAGATTTGTCTAAAACTTCAAAGGATATAATTGTACAAAATAAAATAATTACAAAGTAGCATATAAATGAAAGAGAAACACTGTCCATCAAATTCTGTCTAATTTAAATAGAATGAGAATGAAAATTTATCCAAAAGTATTCAATTTCCTGATGCCATAGAACAGAAGAATGTTATGTAAGACATAATACACAATTGGTCGTATGTATAAAGGTTCCAGTCTTACAAAGATAAAAGTGATTAAGGCAGTTAGGCAATGATTTTTAGGCAATGATTTAAAATTTCTGATTTCTTTCTATAGGTTGATTAAAGAGAAAAGAAAAGAAACAATTTAGAAGTTTTACTGTTTCCTGATGCTAACATTGAAAAAAAAAAAGATATGGCATTCTCTTGAATATAATGAAAAGAAAAAGAATTCAACCATTAGCCTCTTCTCAGTTTATGGAAATAGTAGTAAATGGAGGCCTGTGTTCAGGAGGTACACGAAAACCTTCCTGTATGCACAAGGAAAAGTTAAAATACTGAGCCTTTTTCCAGCGTCCCCCACCAATACTATGATACCCTGGATAAAGGTGGGACTGACCCTAACCAGAAGCATTCTGGGAAATCAATACAAGCCCATTTCCTTTGTTGCATGGATCACTCTAATGGGCAGATCGGAGTGAACTCAATAGCCATTTTTCAACACTTGGATACCAGACAATTTGAGGTGTATAAGTGAGACTCAGAACTATGGTAGTCATTTAGGCTGATAAAAGTCCGATAAAAAAGTCAACATACAAAAGTGAGCAGATGTATCATTGTACAGAAAAGTTGAGCTAAATCACACAATAAATTCACCTCCTCTCTAGGCATCTCAGTTACTTTAATAAATAAATCACTTTTAGTATTTAAACCAGTTACAGTTACAATATGTTATAAGTGCAGTCAAAATCATTGTGTAGTGGAAGTGCCTGGGTTTGCCGGGGATATAGCATTGGTTTAAATCTGTTTCCCTGGTGTGATTATTGTCAGTATCCACTTTCACACTCAAAAATTCCTGACCTTACATCATAAAAAGACCGATCAAGTTAGAGCCATAAAATTCTTCTTATATTGAGATGTATGATTTAGAAATGGTTGAGATTTGACAGCATGGTATTTTAAGCTTCTGAGTAATCGTAAAACTAACCCATTTTGGTTTTATACAATGGGGTGACTTTAACATGAATGCTCAACTATGGAAGAAAAACTGACAATAATCTTTGTATCTATTATGGCACAGGATACATAGCCAAGTATATAAACACAGAATCTTTTTAAGGCCTTTACACACACCAATTAGTAATGAATATAATTGTATCCACATATAAACACACACCCTAATATTGTGAGACATGTTTAGGCAATGCTGTTATTTTCTTTCTCTGTTAAGTTGTACATTACTTCAGACACCACAAAGAGGCCGAACCAGAATGTAGAAGAGAGAGAAATTAGCAGTAGTTCAATTACAAAAGAAATATTCACCTTAAAGATTAGTGAATCAACTCTCCTATTGAATTATATTATTATTCAATAATTATATTATTATTATATTATTAGAAAGTTAAAATATAAGGAATTCTGAAATGTTTTAAGCAACAAATACATTTATATATCACGTGATACTGTTACGGCAAAATGGCTAACATGATTAAACATAAATTCCTATTATGTATACCTTTTAAGAAACAAATAAATTTAAGAGAAAATATTTTCAAATAAACAACATCTATTCTGGAGACTCAGTATCTACCAACTTTCTATCTGCCTGGGGCATATAATTTACAACATTCAGACTGGAATTTACCAGCAATTTCAAAAATGGCCTGACATTACCTATTTCTTTGTGAATTCACAATGTCTAGCTAAAGTATTGACATTCTGATGGGATGATGTTTAGAATTTATCAATGAAAACTACAATACAATAACAGTCACTACAAACTTAGTCTTTCGCAGAATTATAAGTCCATTATTGCATGCTTTTAGTGAAAATTTAAAACTTTTAAATTTTTTTAGACTAAGCTATGCATTAGGCTAAGCTGTACATTGGGCAAATAAATGAATCCTAAGGAAAAATAAGGTAGGAAGATATTTATTACAGTGTTATATATTCAGCCATATATATTATTGCAGCAAAATGAGACTACTGCTTCCTACTTGTATTTAGCATTTCACCTTCACAAGTGACTGCATACAATGTATATGTCATGAGTCCATAGCTTTCTCATAATGTTACCCTAAGATAAGAAAAATAACGAATTCAGTCATTTATGTACAAAGCATATCCTCCTATCTTGTATTTTACAGTTAATAAGTGCTGTCAATAAGTGATAAAGTGCTTGCATTTCTGTAAGAAATATTTGCTATTTATAACTTACATTTGTAGAAAGATAATAGAGATGACTACATGTTTTTTTACCCCCCCCCAGGAATTCCATATAATGATATCATGAATAAATACACTGGGACAAGACCACCCCTCATAGACAAAGTATAAATAAAACATGCTCATGAATGTCCTAACCATTCTGCTCTAGTAGAAAACATTGCCTCCCCACCCCATGATCTACCCTTTAAAAATTTTTGTCCATTTCAATGATATGAAAATATGAAAAATATAAATGTGAGGTATTTAAAAGAAACAATGGCTGAAAATTAATAATAAAACATATAATTTGGTGAGCAAATAGGGTCCTTTTCAAAACATACATTTAAATAATGACGAGGATACCCAATTGCGCCAAGCTATTCCATTCCAGCTTACATCCCTATGAAAGACTGAATACACATAAACAAGATTTTCAGTATCCTTAATTCTAGAATTGCCTGGAATATATCCATTAGCTGGATTCTTCAGCAAGAAGTTTTACCACAATAATTTTTAAATTGAGCCAAAGATCAAGAAAAAACAGGGCTAAAAAGAGGAAGTAAAATGAAGGAAGGAACAGATTGCAGGAGAAACAGGCTTTTACTCAATGAAGGGCCTGAATGTAATTTAATCAAGTCCACCAAAAGTTCCATGTGTGAGGTGAGATTTTTCTCCAACACTCCATTATCACTAGTCCTTTCAACATTGTTCAAAAATATCTACTTCCTTGTCTTCTGATCTCAGGGGAGACTCTAAGGATATGTGTGTCAGATGGGACATCGTCAGACACCATAAGATTTGAGAATCCCTCCTTATGACATCTGCAGTGTTTATATGAGTCTAATCCCTGTCTGAGCAAATGGAACAGCTGCATTCATGACCTCCCAGAAGTGAACAGACCTGTCTGAGCACAGCATTGCCTTGAAAATTCTTGCCTCTGAAAGCTAATTTTGAAGTTGAAAACTCTCCACCCATGTTCCCTATGAATCCACCCATTCCTCTTCTGAAAGAAATGTAACATTTTCCATGAAAAAAAAAAAAAAAGAACAAACTATAAGCCAATGTGGGGTCTGGGGAGAGAAGAAAGGAGAAGTCTATTAGGAAAAAGGTACTAATTATACTTAATCTAATTGCAGCAATCATAATGTTATTAATTATCTTGACATGAGGCTGATATCCCTATTCTCAAGTTAAGGGTTTTTAAAAGAAAGATATGCATAACGTAAGTCTTGAAGACAACTGTACTAATCATCTAGAACATGAATTATGGAGATCTATTACTGTACAACCACACAAACCACTCAAGTATTTTATAGGAGTTATTATACTGCAAAGTTTGATCATAATGTCATAGTATTATTAAAAGGGAACCAATGCAATTTCAGAAGATTTCTAATGAGCAAGCAAAATATCAAATTCCAAAAAATACACTGATATAAATATCTATTAAGACTTACTCATCAATTACCAAGAAAGTTTTATTTGGCACTCTTTAATTTTTTTTTTTGTGAGTTGTAGATTGACACAATACCTTTATTTTATTTATTTATTTTTATGCGGTACTGTGGATCAAATCCAGTGCCTCTCACATTACGAGGCAAGCACTCTACCACTGAGCCACAACCCCAGTCCATTATTTGGCACTTTCTGCCAAACAAAAATATTACTAATAAATGAAGAATGGAAAAATATCAGAGAAACATCATAATAATAAATTACAGCTTAATAAAGAAACATACTTCTACTCTCTCAGCAGTCAAAATAATTTGCCAGTTAAAGTCATATTTAACATGTCAGAGAATTTCAGGAAATGAGGATATAGGCATTCCAGCAAGCACACTGCAGTTTGAAGACTATCAGGTATATGAGAGTAGTACTTGAGTCTTGGAAAGGCTAGACAGAAGTTGGGAAGAGCAAAGACGTGACAGCCGTCATCAAAGATGTTCAAGTCTCCACTTGTTTGTATTACAGCTACAGGTAAGAACATTATTCCACCTAAACAGATTCTCTTTATTTAAGATGACTTGTTGTTATTAACCTTAATCACAATAGAGTGTATAAGACATGTTTTCCCCAAAAATCAGAGTAAATAAAAAAAAACATACATTTTGCTTACCTTTTAAATGTTCTTTCTCCTCTTTTCTATGCCAGTCCAGATGCTTGGGTATAGTTCCTCCCTGCCAGTAGACGGAGATAGTAAAATTGAGTCTTTTGGTGACCTCAGATCCTAATCTAGGTGGTTCAGAATCTTCAGTGTCAGATTTTGGAAGTAAAAAATAATTTGAATGATGGAAAAAGGCACATAAAACTTGTAAAAATATCTGAGTCTGTGAAATGAATGTATACTATTGGTCACTTGTACTAATCTTTACAGGAGAGGGTCTTGGCTGGCATAGAAAAAAATAAAAGAAAGAGCATTATTTGGTAATATACAATCCCTTGATGCTTCAGTCTTCCTAGATCTTGTTCATTCACTCAAATAACATCCACTGAATATCAAATAAAAACTGCAAGTAGTGACCAGATACTTTCATGTACATTATCTAATTCATATTTTTAATAAGGCTGTGTAGTATTTGCTATCCCCTAACTTTTTTTTTCCCCAGAAACTGTGTTTCTAAAGTTCCATATAGTGAGCTGCCTCTTGTGTGCCCAGTTTCTGGAGTCCTTCTTATGGTCAAGATTCTCAGATTTAGGCAAAATTAGCATCTTCTTTTTATTGCTAAAGGGACCTTCAAGTTGGAAACTCATTTGCTAGTGATAAAAAGTGATTTTGTTTCATTTTGTTGCAAAATTAATACAAGTACTCCAACAGCTTTTCAGGAAGAAATTTTAAAAGTTAAAGTGAAATCGTTTCAAAGAGATTTAATGAATTTTCAGAAATAAAACTGGAATTAGGAATAGAGCTGCATGAAAAAGTTTTTTGTTTAAGGACTGCACACTTGAGATCAAATTCATAGGGAAAAGCATTAAAATGTGTGATTGCTGATAATGACTTATGAAAATAATAAAATTATTATCATTTTCAAAAGTTAATAGACAAAAACATAAGTGTTTCTTGAAGAGGAGAAGAAGCAAACTAAAAACATTTCAAACTGAATTGAACACTGATGAAATTATGAAATAATTGTTTCCATTTTTCTCACTCAGTTCAGTACACCCATTGAATTTTCATAAAAATGCTATGCCTCTTCTTTATTCCAAAATTTAGTCTAAATCTCAAATTGCTTGTAGTCATGGTCTGTGACTTGTTTTTAACACAATAAAGTTTTGGAAAATATAGGCATTACAGAACTAATTGATAATACTACTAGTTTGTTCAAGAATGACATGATTAAAATAAAACTACTCTCTTATAGTGTTACCCAAATCATTCTGCCAGAATGCATTTACTAATATTTAAATATCACAAAATTGTTCTTATAATGACTTTTGGATTGTGAAACTCTTGCTTATACAAAAGATTTCTTTCCAATTATCAAAACTCTAAAAACTAAAACTACTGAACAGATATTTTTCAGAAGAAGAGATATAAATGGTCAACAAATATGAAAAATGCTCAACATCTCTAACAATTAGAGAAATGCAAATTAAAACTATACTGAGATTTCATCTCACCCTGTCAGAATGGCAATTATCAAGAACACAAGTAACAATATCTGTTGGTGAGGATGTGAGGAAGGGGGGCGGTACACTCACACATGGCTGGTAGGACTGAAAATGGGGCAACTACTCTGGAAAGAAGTATGGAGATGTCTCAAAAAGCTTATAGAACCACCATTTGACCAAGCTACCCTACTTCTCAGTATATACCCAAAGGATTTAAAATCAGCACACTGCAGTGATGCAGCCATATCAATTTTATAGTAGCACAATTTACTCTAGCAAAGCTATGAAGCCAACCTAGATGTTCTTCAATAGATGACGGGATAATGAAAATGTGGCATATATAGTAATACAATGGAGTATTCCTCAGCCATAAAGAAGAATGACTTTATGACCTTTGCCAGTAAATTGATGGATTTGGAGACTATCACACTAAGTGAAATAAGCCAGTCCCAAAAAGCCAAAGGTCAAATGTTTTCATAAATACATGGAGGCTAAACCACCACAATAAGGGGGAAGAAGGGAAGAACAGATACTCAGTACATTAGACAAAGAGGAATGAAGAAAAGAGAGGGAGGAAAGGAAAAGGAAAGACAGTGGAAACTGACATAATTTTCCTGTGTAATTTTTGTTTACTATTGTATCACCCAAAGCTTTTGCACAGTGCCTCACGCATAACAGGCACTCATTAAACATTTCTTGACTGGCTTAACTAAAACTTTCACCCACCAACACAGTTATAAAGTATTTTTGATAAACATTATGTGGGTTGATTCTTGGACTATCATTGCCTTATGAAAGTTGCTTTTTGTTGCTCTATTCATTTTTGTTTTTCTGCCTTAAAAAGAACAAATAAAGATCTTCCACATTACATTTAAAAAGATACCAGCAACCTATTTTGATGACATAAAATCAGTCCATGTGGAACAGAGTTATATTACATTCATGTCTGGAATTACTTCAACATGGTTTACAAAATCTCCAAAATACAACTTCCAACAAGTGCGATATTTCATCTAATAAGTATCACATTCAGAATAAAATTATTCTTCCCTTTCTGAAATCAAAAGTCAAGTATTTGTTTTAAAAATAAATTCTCCACTGTCTTAGCCAGACTGAGGGACCACATGTGTGCTAATAATAAATGATAAGTCTGGGATTCTCTCGTCATGATTCTCTTCCTTTCACATTTCCAAGATCAAAACTTGTTGAAGATAGCCTGATGCTTTTATTCTTCTGTACCAGATGTGAGGTATAAAAGGTGGTGTTTAGAACTGGTTTTAAGTGCTGTGGTATGGCTGGATAATACAGTAGCACCATTATGGTAAAGAGCATGCCAGCAAGATGACCTAGACAGAGGAACATAATAATGTAGGAAGCTTTTGAGACAAAAACAAACCTTAACGTGATTTGCTAAATAATGTCTGTAATCCTCTGTTCCTTTATAATTGCTCCAATTATAAAACTAGCCTTCAAAACTCCTCAAGTATGTTAAACTTCTGAACCAACTATTTAAAAACAAAGGCATTTTTTGATCCTTTTAAACAAATGGCTTGAAAACTCTTGAGAAACTGATGAAAGGTATGGACGTTCAAACCAAAAAATTACAAATCTAAATATCTACTCTCATAGTTTTCACTACAATAGCATAAAATTTCAGATTATTCACCCAACCCCTGGAAGCCATCTATTAACCCTTTATCTATGAAGTTATGGTGAAAAACACTTTCTTCAAAAATAACATGGCAATTATAAAGCAAAACAAACGATGGGTTTTCTGTTCCAGGATCAGAAGAGCTATGTGGCAGTTCAGAGATTTTTTTTTTTTTTTTTATTTTGCTACCTGTTTTTTTGGATTTCTGAGGATTGAACCAAGAGCCTCAAGTACACTAGGCAAATGTTCTAGTACTGCGCTACATGCTCAGCTCTAATTGATATCTGAAAGTGTGTGTGTGTATGTGTGCACACGCACACATACACACACACAACTTTTTATATAAAAATAATGACAATTCACACGCTTACAATGCAGCTTTTTAAAAATATTTAATGTATTGTCAAAAGTGTATTTCAATGTGTAATTTGGAACAATGTAATAACTCTTTGTAGTCATTAATTAGAAAAAAAAATCCAGCTGAGGGTTTAACTCAGTGGTAGAGCATATGCTTATCATACACAAGAATCTGGTTTAATTCTTAGCAACAGAAACCGAGCTTCCCACCTAAAAAAAATTAACTTTTCAAGAGAAATTTTAAAGATTTGTTATCAAGAAATGTTTACATAAAAGCATATAATATATCATTCAACTGCACCCTTATATTTCAATAAGGACTAATTTATTAACTCCCCTGAAATTAAAAGCATGCTACTTTTTTAGTATGACTAAATAGATAAGCAATACACACATTTTCAGGGGCTGATTTGATAACTGTTTTCTATTAATAAACCAACCATCAGCAATAGGAAGATATGATGATTGATTCTCTTAGTGGTTGTATTTTACTGAATCATATGGTACCACTTGGGAAATCTTTCCAATTTTATGTACTCAACAGAACTGTACCCTCTTAATGCCTGGAGTTGGTTTTTCTCCAAGATTCTGTCCTCTTTTTATCATCTCAAAGTACTTCCTGGATTCAAATACATATCTTTCATAAGCATATGTTCTTTTAAATCTACAGCAGTAGCTCAGAACTTTCTTCAAAGTCACAGTCACATTTCCAAGTGTCTCACTAAAATTCAATATATGCTTCTCCAAACTCATGACCTATTTATGAGGTCTACCTCCTCCTCTGCTTTAGTTTTTAATTTCTACTTAAAGTAGAAATCACCATTTCACCAGCCAGGTAGTCTCAAAAATCTGATTGCATTTTACTTTTGTTTACAATGCTGCCATTGCAACATGACTGAGAAAAATTTTAAGTTAAACATGGCCAAACACATGAATATACTCAATGCATATTTTTTGTTGTTTTTGCAATTGTCTTCAATGTGACTTACTCGACTTACTCATATAGTAAAGCTTCTTTTCTTTATTAAATAAAGCTTCATCTTTCT
>CM053408.1:27645157-27729169 GCA_028644305.1 Xerus rutilus
CAGGAACTTTTTGTGTGTACAGAGTCTGGTGCAAAAACAACGTGGGAAGGAAAAGGCCATGAGCCCAGCATTCCCTCCTATTAACTGCTCAGTTTGTAGCACCAGCTGCAACTTCTGTTAAGTAGATGCCAACAGAGGGCTTTTAATCAGCTTAAGATGGAAAGTGCATAAGAAGCTCCTTGCAAATATTAGCACTAAAATATTTTCCTGGTGAAGACTGCCAATCAAGAAAACAAACAAGCAATCACAAGGACCTAGTAAGTCTAACAAAACAGTGTATTGAGTTTTGATTTACAAATTTGACTGAAGATAAGCAATGGTGCAGTTAGAATCAAAAAGTTATAATGAATGAAAAAATTCACCATAGGTGAATGTGCCATGTGTAAGAGACCTCATTTGTTACCACTCTCAGCTATTTAAAGGCCTTCAATCATTTTGTTTAATATGTCTATGTATTTATGTTTTTATATATGGACCAAATATAAAATGTGCTTAAAATACAATTACCTCAAATGCAAATTAGTTAAAACATTTATGAAAACAATTTAAAAAAAATTTTTTTAGCTGTTGATTGACCTTTATTTATTCATTTATTTATATGTGGTGCTGAGGATCGAACCCAGTGCCTCCCACATGGGAGGCAAACACTCTACCACTAAACCACAATCCTAGCCCCATGAAAGCAATTTTTTAAGGAAAATATATTGTTTAAAATATACTGTTTAAATACATTAGGATTGAGCTTAAATAAAAACTATGTTTAATATTCCGGATTAGAATCTATAAATGATTTATAAGTTATGAAGGGGAGTCTTATATTTAAACTTTCTTATAAATAAGCATTAGAATACCAGCCATGTTTTATAATGGAAAGATAAAGTATAAATGGAGGCCTTATTGATGTAATCCTTATAATTTTGCACTACTGCCTATTATTTAACTCTGAAGGCTACTTCTCAAAAATTTTTTTTTCCTAATAAATCTATGCTTTTAAAGTTCTCAAAAATGCAGTGGCAAAATTTTCAAGAAACAATACTAATAAATTAGCACAAATAAGTTAACCAAAAAAAATATAATCTAAGGTTACAAAAATGAGCCTTTTCATAAATGACCAAATGCAATATAAGATTATTAAAACTCCAATTTACCAATATAGGTTAAAAATAATAGTTTTGTCCACTCTGATTAAACCACAACAATCATAGTTGCTCCCATTTGCTATGCTTGCCACTTTATATATGACATCGGATAACACACTAAAATTTACATATGTACACACACACACTTACACACACATGCACACACGTATCAATAAATCCAAATTCAAAACAATATGGCATAAGTAATAGATTTCTGGGGAACAAAACAATGAGTCTATAACATGAAAGAAACACAAACAAGACTAGATCTTCTGATCACAAAAAAATGGATTAAGGATATGTTGTTTACAACACATATATTAGCAAACATTACTGATGCACTCTGATTGTAATACCTTATTGACTCAAGATTTCAAAGGCCCACCCAGAGTCTGACTTCTGCAAAGAGTCCCTGGTCCCATGGCCCATAATGCTTTCATCCAATCTGAATGCCTAAGACGCATTTTCAAAATTTGTACTTTTACAACTAAAGTTTATAGGTGTATCCTTTTAATTGAAAGATATGTTTGTAGCCGGGCGTGGTGGCGCAAGCCTGTAATCCCAGCACTTTGGGAGGATGAGACAGGAGAATCGTGAGTTCAAAGCCAGCCTCAGCAAGGGCGAGGTGCTAAGCAACTCAGTGAGACCCTGTCTCTTCATAAAACACAAAATAGGGCTGAGGATGTGGCTCAGTGTCGAGTGCCCTGAGTTCAATCTCCAGTACCCCCCAAAAAATAAAAAAAGATATGTTTGTGTTTCATCTCCTTAACTGGCCTGTAAATTACTTAAGGCTACAAAGTATGTCTTTTTATTTAAAAAATTTTTATTAAAATATCATCCCATGTTAATGCTATTGAAAATGGAATCTCAAAGGACTTGATGTTTGATAAATAGTGCTTTTGCACAAAATAAGCATTTCAGTATACAGCCATATCAGACCTGTTATGAATTTAAAAATTCATCTGCACATTTTGTCTTCTGTTAAAAATTATTGCACTGAAAGAAAGCATACATATATACTGCTAAATGCATAATTAGATTACAAAATACACAAAACATTTCTCTGTTTATTATATATCCCTGCTTCCATGACTAGTGTTTTCCACTATTTTTTACTCTCAATATTAGGAGCTCATTAGCAATAGGCTTATTGCCCAAATGATTATGATAGCCAAGGTCCTTCTAGGCTATTGGGTTCAGAATTGTGGTTCTGGAACCCTGTCTTTAACAGTGGATAATTATAACATTATTGGTTCTTAGTTGACTATACGTAATACTAAAAGACATGTTCTTCATCAGTTGATCACTCACTTTATGGATATTAAACATATATATAAAGAATATTTTGTTTCCAAGCACATTCTCCACACGTTTCTTTTTTTTTTTTTTTGGTACTGGGGATTGAACTCAGGGCCACTTGACCACTGAGCCACATCCCCAGCCCTATTTTGTGTTATTTTTTTACATAGAGACAGGGTCTCACTGAGTTGCTTAGCGCCTCGCCATTGCTGAGGCTGGCTTTGAACTCGCAATTCTCCTGTCTCAGCCTCCCTAAGTGCTGGGATTACAGGCTTGAGCCACCGCGCCCGGCTTCCACACGTTTCTTTTAAAATCTATTTATCTAAGGAAAAAAAGTCCTCAATGTAAGGAAACATATTTCAGGAAAAAATAACACAAATGGATACAATTTTGATGAAAATTGTGAAAGCATGTAATGCAATGTCTTAAGTTTAGGATAAAGGCTCAAAGAACCATGAGGATGGAAGCCAGGCTGATTGGCTCACTGTGTTAATCTTTGGCACAATCTTTGGACTTATGCTCTCAATAATTTTTGCTGAAAAAAATATAACTGATCAGTCTTATCACGAGAAAAAAATGAAAAACAATAGTTTTCAACCAAAAAAATTTCTCTGTGCAAGAGTTATTAAAAGAACATCAATAGCCGGGCGCGGTGGCTCACGCTTGTAATCCCAGCACTTAGGGAGGCTGAGACAGTAGAATTGCGAGTTCAAAGCCAGCCTCAGCAATGGTGAGGCACTAAGCAACTCAGTGAGACCCTGTCTCTACATAAAACAAAATAGGGCTGGGGATGTGGCTCAGAGGTCGAGTGCCCCTGAGTTCAATCCCCGGTACCAAAAAAAAAAAGAATATCAATGTCTAAGTGCACTAAAGATCTTAGTCACTAAAAAGTCTGCTATTATCATAAGCTAGCCTCCTCCATGAGTCACAGCTATGTAACAAATTTGATGTTTATTGTGATATACACCTTTTATCATCATTTGCAGCAGTACTTCTGAGGACATTAATAAGACATTGGAGGTGTGATGTGGCCAAACACTAGACATGCTAAAAGGAAACCAACAGGCTAAGAGCCTATTTGGATGTGAGGTGTCCCCCAAAAGCTTATTGTGTGAGACAATGGAAGAAGGTTCAGAGGAGAAATGAGTGGGTTATAAGGGTCTTAACCCAATCACTGAATTAATCCCCTGATAGGGATAATTGAGTAGTAATTGAAGTGGTAGAGTGTGGCCAGAGGAGGTAAGCCTTTGATATATATATTTCGTATCGGATGAGTAGAGTTTCTCTCTGCTTTCTAATCATAACATTAGCTGCTTCCCTCTGCCACACTCTTCCGCCATGATGTTCTACCTCACTGTGAGCCCCCACGAATGGAACCTGCTGTCTCTGGACTGAGACCTCTGAAACTGTGAGCCCCCAAATAAACTTTTCCTCCTCTCAAGTTGTTTCTGGTTGGGTTTTTTAGTCACAGCAGCAAAAAAAACAAAAAAACAAAAAAAAAAACTAAAATAGACCCCTTTGAACATGAGCTTTTACTCATGACATCAAATAACAAGATGGTCACAAAATGGAATGTATAATAGCAAAGTGCAGCTGTGAATTATATAGTTAATAAATTGACAAATGATGAAAACCATAATTTAATTGAAACCCATTACTAGCAAGACAGTTTTTATATTCTAGCCAGAATTTCTACAGATGGCAAAGTCAATGCTGCTAAAATGAAAAAAAATCCACCAGCAGCTTATCTATAATTCAGCTCAACAAATAAGAAAGCCAATGCAACTGGAGAAGGGCAGAAAGATACTTAACATCTTTGGCTCAACTGCCCCTTAGGTCAGACACAGGGTTTACACCAGATGAAATGAATGTTTCTCTATTTTATAAATTATTTTAAAATGGTCAGAGAACTACTTCCAACCTCTTATGTGTATCACAATTCAAACATTGCAGTTACCAGAAAATAAGGAAAAAAACAAAAACAAAAAGAAGGAAGGAAAGATGACAATGTGGAACCTGCAGTGCAGAAGGTATACCTACAAGTTGACCATTGTAAACAGGGTACATTAGGAAGATCCCAGGTAACTTCACAGGGCAAGACTTGCAGATGTCTCCAATGCCCTCCTCCAGGTCATGGTAATGAGAATCAGAGGCAAAAGACACTAATAATATTCCAATATCATTTCACATGATGCAAGCCACTGGAATCGGGCTGATTCTAAGCCTATTGACCTTCACTCCAGATACAACATTGAGAAGAGAATGAGACACTCATTAAGGTGGATACTGAGCCTTTCAAAGAAATTCCTGCTATCTGCCAATGCAAACCAGGTGGCACCAGATGTTCTGATGTTTCTTCATTCAAACAGGATAAATAGTAATATATATCTATATCTATATATATATAGATATAGATATATAAAGATAGAGAGACTATGAAAGAAAAACCACTGCACAAGCAAAAGGCAATTGGATCCTGACAAATCAGAGGGGAAAATATCTATCCCAAAAGTGTTTTAGCAGAGAATGGAAAAAACAATTTTAAAACTGTTTTATATTATCAAGAAAATACACAGAAACCAATTACCCTGAGGTGGGAGAGAAGTTAATAGGTAGAGAACACACAGAAAGATGATTCAAACCAAGAATGATAGGTACTCCTGGGGAAGAAAACACGAGTTCAAACAGAAACAGAATGAAAGGCAAAAAGCCACATAAGATACAAAACACTAACTAAAGAATGCAGGCGAAAAGTTTCCCTGTGTCCTTCACAAACTTAATAAAAGAAGATCTACTCATACTTACTTCTTCATACTATTTTAAATTAGGAAACTAGGGGGAGGCACTATCCTCCAAGATTCTCCTTTAAGAAACGAAACTAACCCAAATAAGAGGTTGTTGTTGTTTTAAGTCATTTAAGACAACTCATGAATAGTCCTAGCGAGGTATAGTGGTGCATGTCTGTAATCCCAGTGGCTTGGGAGGCTACAATAGGAGGACAGCAAGTTCAAAGTCAGCCTCAGTAATTTAGCAAGACCATGTCTCTAAAAAAAAAATAAAAAAGGGCTAAGGCTGTGGCTCAGTGGTTAAGTGTCCCTGACTTCAATCCCTGGAGGGACAGAGGGAGGGAGGGAGGGAGGGAGGGAGGGAGGGAGAGAGGAAAGAAAGAAGGAAGGATATTTCCTTCTTAGAAAAATTATTCATTCTAATGAATGAGAAGAAATACTACCACTAGCAAAACTAATACGTACCAAGTAATCATTGAGCATTAGACGAGTTCTAAACTTCAGGTTACTTACTCTGTTCGAAATTTCCCAATATACCTCATAACAGGTACTATTTAATCCCCCATTTTACAGATGAGAAAACTGAACCATGGAGAATTACAAAGGATCTTGTGGGTAGGGTTGATGTGCTGCAAAATAAGAAAGACTAATAAAGCCATTTAAAACTTTGGTCATTGTTTACATTGCTAAGGTCTTTGTCATCAGTGTTTCTGCTTTATTTCTCCTTTATTTCCTTGTGGAGTTCTTTAAATAGGAGATTATAATATCAGTCCTTTTTTCACAAAGTGCTTGAATCTATAACTTTGTTATTTTTTTCATTTTACCTGGTGTGAAAAAAGTATCTTTACTAAAGTTATGTAACTTCAGAGTTTTGCCTCTTAATTTATTTTATTTAATTCAATGCCATCAAAGAAAAAAGTAGCAATATGTATTTTCAATGAACAAACCAGATCTATGTGCACTTTGCTTTTCAACAGTCAGAAACAATACATAATCCAAAAGGGAGCAGTCCATGTATCTAAACCTCTCAAATTAATAACTTCAATATCACTTAATTATATCGCTTCTACATACCTAAGTATTGTATCCAGTACAGTAAAACACTGCTCTTCTTTAATCCAAAAATTACTCATGACAAATTTTAAGTGGCACATTCAAATGACCATAACTAAATAATTCAAAGTCAATTATGAATTTATAATAGGATAAGTAAGGCCTATAATAGGATAATTATTTCTTCCTTCTTGACTCCATTCCAAATCTTGCAAAAGCTATTAGTACACTAAACCAAGTATCAGCTAAGCAAATATAATATGCAAAGCACTGTTTGGGAGACTGCGGTAGTTAAAATTTGAATTGTCATTTCCTAGGAATGTATGATCAGGAAGTGAGGTGAGGCATAATATAATACTTTATTTTTTATTTAATAAAATCTAAATGACTTGTACAGACATTAAAGGATTAGGAAATTGGGAAGATACAAATGGGAAATAAAATGGAATATGCATCCTCTTCTGAGATTATGCTTTTGGGATTCCTAGCCAAACTCCCACTCTCCCGCTGACCTACATCCCAAATTTTTTTTTTCTCAATCAACTCCATTCATTCTTTAGATCACAACACAAATGTCATTTCCCTCATCTACCATGTGAGGATAGGCCTTTACAACTGGCTCCCCTCTCATGCTGTCTTTGTCTTTCAAAGCACATTTAATTAATGTAATTCAACAAAGCACTAATTTGTTGTTGGCCTAGTCAGATGGCTGAATTCCATAGTCCAATGTTTTCCTTAGGGCCTTGTACATGGAGCACATTTGACAAGCATTTTTGACATTAGTCAATGGAAGCAAAGATGTCTTATAGAAATGGCTATCTGGTACTGAGATCTAGGATTCAGAATTTGAATGAAGAAGGAAAAAAAAAAAAAAGGATGTGTCCCAGAAGGCATAAACAAGAAGCAGAGAAGTCCAGTTTCCAATATTTTTGTGCTTACAGATAATGAAATGCTTTGGCAAAGTAGGATATAACCAGATATGAAGGACAAAATCTTACTAGAGATAACATTCACCTGGAAATGATTAAAAATTATAAGTAACAAGTAGTTAAAGTGTTATTCCTTTGCTCACCAACAAGAATGGATCACTATTGCAACATGAAGTGATGCAAAATCATTGGCCTAATATTCAAAAACTTTCCTTGTTCTATTTACAGATTTTTTTTCACCAGTCTATAAGTTCCAGCTCTATGCCCATTCAATAATTTACTCACAGAGTTAGGGCTTTGGAATTAGACACCAGTGTCTTCCTACTAGAAGGTTTGTGTGTAGTTTGGTTCCAAAGACTAACATAGTGCTTGGCACCTTATGGTCTGAAATCACTGAAATATGTATGGTTATAAATATTCCCAAGTATTTGCTGTGTAATCATGACTATTTTATTTATTGTCTCTAAGACTTGGAAAATTCCTCTACCAATGTGGATAATATCAGTCACCTCATAGGATAATTGATGCACAGAACATGCTAAGAAAATGAGTCCCCACTGTCCCAATCCTCCTTCCTTTTGGAAGTTTCTTTACTGCTTTTGCAAAACACAATGAGCCAGGCATGGTAGGTGGCACATGCCTATAATCCCAGTGACTCCTGAGGCTGAGGAAAAAGGATCACAAGTTTGAGGCCCTAAGCAACTTAGGGAGACCCCGTCTCAAAATAAAGAAGGCTGAGGACGTGGCTCAGCAGTAAAGTGCCCCTATGTTCAATCTTCAATTAAGAGACAGACAGAGAGAGAGAAACAAAGAAAGAAAGAAAGAAAAAAGGAAGAAAGAAATGAATAAAACAAAAGAAAAAGAAATTGAACCATTAAATCAACAACCCCTCTTGGAAAATGATTTCAATGAAAGGTTTCTTCCTGCTGATGGATAAGAATAACTAATTAATTTATGTTATCTTAAGAGGGGTATTCTGAAAGACTAACCTCCAGGTTTATAGATAACAAAAATAAGCTACCAGGAAATGGAATCAATCAGCCAATCCTAGACAGCATAGCAGAAGCAGCAGAGCCAAATTGAGAAAGCAAAGCAGTTTATATTTCAGTTCTCTGTTGCTTCTCTTAAGTTGCTTTCTTTAAAAAATACCCCCCTTTAGTAAGAGGCCTAACAGTGACAAGAGAAAAATAAATTCTCTAGGATTCCCCAAACCCTCAGACAAGTGCATGTCACCAGCATACATAATATGTCAACAATGAAAATGCCTGATCGGAGTTTTTACACCTTTATGAAAACAGTGGAGCTTTTACTTCAAATTCCAGGGTTCTAAAACATGATTTCTGGACGTTTCCTAGCTACTGAATAGAATGCGTAGATTTTACTGTTTTGGGTTTTCAATAACAACACATTATTTTTCCTTTCCTGAAATACATGTAAGTTCTTTCAAAGTCTCTAGTAATCTGCAAAGTAAAATTATCAATCACTTTTTAAAAATTTTTTTAATATCTTTATTTATTTATTTATATGTGGTGCTGAGGATCGAACCCAGTGCCTCTCGCATGCGAGGCAAGTGCTCTACCACTGAGCTACAGCCTCAGCCCCTATCAATCATTTTTTGATCATACATTTCCAGGCAAACATTCCAGGATGAATTTTTATACCTAAGATGGTAAGTCTCCCAAATCTTATGTATCCTGCAATTTCCTTATTCCAAAACTGAAACAAGATACTGTTAAGAAATCTATGCTTTAATTTGAAAGTTGAGTCTTCTAAGTTTGGTGTTCATTATTTACCTTTTAAGTCCTTTGAACACAATTCTAAATAAAGAATCTTCTGAGCAAAATATTTTAAGGAAGATAAAGACCAAAAACCTCAGCATAATTTCCTCCCTAACTCAAAGAAGTCAAAATAATACAAAAATATCATTGATCACATAATCCATTTAATGCAAAGAAGTGGAACAATATTGAGGCAATTGTCCTTAAATGTGTATTTAATGCCCTAAATACATGATAACCTAAGAAAGATTTCAGAAACATACTGTGAAATAGTTAAAATTACTATCTGAAATATATAAGTAGAGAACAATGCTAATACACACCATGTGTTAACACTAACAATTATAGAAAACTGCATGTTGATAAGAATTACTCTCCCTTCTCACAAATGGTTATTCAATGTCAACCTTTTCTCTAAAAGTAACCAACATTAAATTTTGAAACAAATTTCTCTAAAACCCTTTTAAGCACAAGTTTAAGTCAATCACTACTGTCTTATAGCTACTTCACCTATCAGGTTCCACAATAAAATTTAAGAAAATGCCACTCATTAACTCTGAAGTTATATCTGATCTAGCCATAATAATCATTCATTTCTTTTCTTTTTCAAGGGGAAGGGGGTACCAGGGATTGAACTTAGGGACACTCAACCACTAAGCCACATCCTCAGCCCTATTTTTTTATTTTATTTAGAGACAGGGTCTCACTGAGTTTCTTGGTGCCTCGCTTTTGCTGGCTTCGAGCTCACAATCCTCTGCCTCAGCCTCTCAAACTGCTGGGATTACAGGCAAGCACCACTGGACCCAGCTTCATCATTCATTTCTGAGCATTTTTCTGAACATGTCCTTGTCTAGATTCATCTCTTCTGCATGCTTTCCTATATTACTGTATTGTTTTACTACTTCATAACATTGTGCAGTTGAAAAGGACTTTAGAAAACATCAGACCCTACTGTGGTAATTTACAGATAGCTGACTAAAATCAATGCAAATATTAGTTTGAAGTCATCAGAGTTTTATGGGTATAGTAGTTGAAATGCACCCAAGTGATCCTTAAAAGTCATATTCCTACATCTCATCCCAGCTTGCTATCTGATGTTCTGTTTCTCGTGATTACTTATGCTACCCAAAAAATGATAAAGGATAAATTTGAGGCAGGGACTCCGTTAACTCTTTTTGTGGAAGACCTAAATTCATTTAAGTCCTGATAAATTGCCTTGACTGATTACAGCTCCCATTTATAACATGCTGAAGATAACAAATTAACTAAAATACTGCCAGAGACCATTCACTAATATACATTAATGAATTACAGCAGTCTTGTGTTTTTTCCTTAAGTTTCTTCTTGATAAAGACATTGTGGTGATCTGGAATTGTTTTTCTTTCTCTCTCAATATCTTTAAAAAATATATGTTTATCTAAACTTTTATTTTCTAAACTTTTATTTCAACTCATTGAAAATTTAATTAACAACATCGTCATACCTGCAGAGGGTCCTTTAGTGATGCTGTGTTCCTTCTCAGCTCTCACTTGAGCTGAGAGTATTCATCCTGAATCCATGCACACCCTCAAGACAAGCATCTGTGTTGGCCAACAAAGCTCCACCGATCTTGAGACTTAGGGACTTCTACCTACACATAGGCCATTTAGAATTAATACACTTTGATTTTAGTATTAGAATTACAGGCAAGTGTTCTATTGCTTTGAGGATCCTTTTCTCTCTTCCAGTTCATGTTCTGCTATGGACTGAGTCCAAACAGAAATACTAAACTGGACCAGGATGGAAGTTAGAAGATCACAAACACCACAAGGATGGACTGTGCCTTCCTGATGAATTTGGGAAGGGCACTTCCGATCATCTTACCTGAATTCTTTCCTTCCCAGCTAGAATGAAAAAATTTTGTAAAGCCAAGCGCAGGGTTGAATTCTAGGCCAAAGCACAAAAACACATCACATACCCAGACACCAATCAAAGACTGTGGGAAAGGCTTTCTATGGTTTCCAAGGTCATCATACAGAAATTCAAGAGGACAAGCAATAAAGATTGTGCCTTTTCCCTGGAGTGTCCTGCTACTAACACAGCACACAGGCCCTGAACTGGGAAACAGTTACATTTTGTCAGACTAGAGGAAAATCTGACTCACAGATAGGAGCTTCCGGCCATTTCTCTTTCTAATAGGTAACATCTTCAATAGTTGAGTACCCAGATTCAAAGAAGTAAAATAATAACCACAGACAAAGAAAAATATTCCAGATCATCAAAGTAGTCTGTCTCATACTTTATATGTAAAAGATACAGAGGTAAAAGGAATAAGAAATTTCAATATTTTTGTGTTATGTTTGTTAACATTATCTTCTAACATTTTGTTCTAAACATGTGTATACTGACTTACTAATAACTTATAAAAGTGAAAAGAGGAATTTTGATACTTAATTTAAAACACTGTGAAATTAATTTGTTCATATCTAAATACAACCATACCATATACCCACTAGGAAACTAGTTCAATGGAAAGCATTTTATTGATTATACAAATAAATTAATGGATATGTGACTATCTTATGACAGATAATGTTTTCAACCCTTTTTACAAACAAGTTTCAGTAATGATACATATATAACTTGGTGTCCAATTACATTCTATTCCTAAATCCATAAAGTAAACAAACTGATAATCTCAATTATTACACTGGTATATTACCCACTTTAACCCATTAGCTTCTTTTATCTTATTTTATAAAATAAGTTATATAATAACCATAACTTTTATTAGTTTTTTTCATTTTTAGTACTATTACTTAAACTTATAATTTCCTGACTGTCATCAAAATTCAGTCTTGGCACAGCAGAATGGGATCCTAATTAGAATAAGTTATACTCTAGGTATGTATATATGTCAAAATACACTCTACTGTCATGTATAGCTAAAAAGAGTAAATTTAAAAATTTGGTCTTGACATTCAGAAAGAAATACAGATCAAAACTATTCATGTAAATGAAATAATTACAGAGTTTACTCTGGTGATCTAATGTTTTCAAATGTGAACAAATTTTATATTTAAACATATTTAGGTTCTACAATACCATATTTATTCACTTTATCTTAGTTTGATAAAAGTCAGCTGATATCAGTGTGCACACAAGCAACTTTGTAAAATTTCAAGAATTATTCATCCTAATTAATTCCCTTTCTTTGTAACAGAAACATGTCAAGAAACAAAAAGAATTAGGAATAGATACACACAATATCATATGTTTTATAAGGCTTAAATATTTGCTTCTGTAACTGGTTTTATATATGTGGATATATGAACTTAATTTTTCTTGTCACATAACATCCACAAAAAGAAAATTTGTATTTGGTAAACAACTGTTACAGGTGACTTTCTTCTGTCTCTACTATTGTGTTAGCTACCACAAATTAATTCAATACTTTCAGTTCTTTCAAAAAATAAAGAGAAAAGAACCTGCTGATATAACTCTGAAAAACAGAGCTGAGTTTGACAAGCACTTTCATGCAGCCCTTAGAGGATAAAGAGATGCAGGCCAAGGCTTACCAAACAGAGAATCCAAATTCTCTGCAGCCAGTATTTTATGGGAAAGTGATTTTACAGATATACTTGTACAAAATTATTACCTTGCTGTTGTAAGACATACTAAATCACCTAATGGATTCTACAAAAGTAGAAATTTACCAAGTTTTCCTTAGAAACTGCAGGAAGGATTTGTGGGCCTCAACTTGTTAGGAATACAGGCTTGGCTGAGGCAAACCTCTAATGAAAAGAATTTTTCCAGTCTCTATATATATATCAGAAACCTTTAGATGAAAGACATTTCATAATAACACTGGCACTGTTGCTTCAGGGGCTGCATATTTGTGAAGCCCATAATAATAATATTTCATACGTTAAACATTTCAGAATGTATATACTAACCTAATGTAGAAACAGGATGTTGGGAGAAAAATTTATTCACACATGCACGTGCATGCACCCATGCACCCAATTTACAGAAATGTTTAAAATCTCAATGCTTAATATTTAGCATGAGTTGTGTTCTATAATACAAGTATACATATGTTCTTAACTTACCTAGTCTCTTCCATTTTAATAGCATCAATTGTAATCAATACCATATATGGCCTAAAACCAATGATTGCTTTTACATATGATATACAGATCAGTGAAAATGTAAATTTGGAAATTTTCTCAACCATAATAAATACTTCTCAATTAGGCTTACAGTACTTAAGTGCTTTTTAAAAGCACCATGTGGGGCTTTATGATTTTAAGTTGCTAACATTTTAAGTATGAATGTCATATAAAAATATAAATTTCAACCAGGAGGCTGAGGCAGGAGGATTGAAAGCTCAAGGCAAGACTCAGGAACTTAGACTCTCAGCAACTTGTAGAGATCCTATTGCAAACTAAAAATATATAAATTAAAAAGGACTGGGGATGAAGCTCAGTGGTTAAGTAAGCTGGGTTCAATCCCCAGTGGAAAGGAAAAAACTACACACACACACACACACTATATATATATATATATATATGAAGTATATAAAAATATATAAATATGTAACTTATATATAAATTTCAATAGATAATTTTAAATTGGCAAAATGCTGCCATGTCATGCTGAGTGATAAGATTTAGGCCTCTATATATATGCCTGTTTTCAGCCTCTCATGTAACTATTAATGTTGAAATTCATCTTAGTTATATAAGCACATTTAGACGTGTGTGTGTGTGTGTTGATGGGAACTGAACCTAGGGCCTGGTATATACTAAGAAGGTATTCTACCACGGAGCTAACCCCATAATCCTAGACAAACATTTAATTTACATTTAATCTTGGGTTGATAATTATTGCCTACAATACTTGTTAGATTACCAAAGTCTTGCACTGGAAAAGCCAACATATAAAAGAGTTAGCAGGACATGAGACTTGAGTGTGGGTAGCAATAGAATTGGCACTCAACTGGGAATAATAAAGAAGAAAGATGATATGAGAGAAAACAATAGAAACTTATAAAAAGAGTTTACATAATATTATTTTTGACATCATTAATATCAAGGAGGCAATTTTTTAGAGACTTCACTTGTTGGTAAAATGCCAATGCATTTCAAACTGTCTTTCATTGAGTACGGTTTTCATAGACCAAAGGATTAACTGCTACTTCATCCTAGAAAATTATTCCCTAAAATTTGCACTTCTAGTTGAAACTTATTTTGTAATTCTGTGTGTAGAAACAATAGTTTTTATTGTTTAACCGGTTATATAAAACACTATGAATTGATATTTGATGGACACGATTTTGTCCCCAACCCAATTGTCATCTGACATTCACTTATACTGTTAGCAGAATCTTGATTCTATTCTCTCTCTCCAAAGTGATTATGTCCTTCATGGGAGGCTGACACCTCACCAGCCAGAGTGGTGAATTATGGTTATATAATGATATGAATTATGACTAATAAAATTAGTTCAATTGCCCCTTGGCTGTGACTCCTCTGTGCAGGGTCATGAGACTCATCTCTGGCCAATAATGGAGAAATAGTTTAAAAAAGAGATGTTGTAAAAAAGCTTCTCTTTTCTATCCAGATGGCTCTGTGAGGAGGTAGTTCTGAGACAACTCTAAAGCTTAAAGTCTACATGCTGAGGATGATAAAAAAAAAAAGTTTAAAGAACCTAGTGACCATGTCATTGAGCCCTTGAACTAACCCTGACACTGCCCTAACTCTAGACATGACTCTTACATGAGACAATAAACTTAATGTTTAAGTCTAATTTCAGTCTTCCATTATCCTCAGCTAAAACTATCCTAAGTGATGATACAATATTTGAATTTTGACATGTATGTATACATAAAATGCATCCCAGAACAAAGCCATTTGACTTACTACAAAAAAACCTTATTTCTGGATTCAAATATTCATTAGATCATATAATTATTAAAATGTGAGAAAAAAGATCACCACAAATGTTTAGTAGCATCAAAGCCTAGTATAGGTGTGAATACTTAATTTAAAATTGTAAATTATTTATAACAATTATTTATATCATTTATTTTATTGTTTTTATAAGTGCATTATAATTATGCATAATTATGGGGTCCATTGTGAAATATTCATACATGCACATAATTTGCTCCATTTCATTCCCAGTATCTCCCCTTTCCCTCCCTTTTCCTCTCCTCCCCTCTATTTATGTTTTTAATTCTTTTAATTCTAAAAGCGGGATTCATTCTGACGTTTTCATGCATGCACATAGCACAACTGGGTCAATTTCATTCCTCAGTACCTTCTCTTTTCTTCCCCTTCTCCCTCCCCTCAATCCCCTTCTTCTACTATACTGTTTTCTTCTATTTTCATGAAATCACTTCTATTTAAAAGTGTTAATCTGGTAGAAACAGGATTCCTCTAGCTCAGCTATTTGGTAACAGTAAAACAAAGAATATACAGAATTGGTCATTTCAATGCTACTCTGCCATTCTAAATTTGCAATCTTTTTTGTAGTAAGAACAGGTTATGTGCTAAGCACAGTGGTATATGCTTGGAATCCTAGCAGCTTGGGAGGTTGAGGCAGGAAGATTGCAAGTTTGAGGTCAGCCTTAGTAACGTAGCAAGACTCCATCTCAAAATAAAAAAATGAAAACTGCTGGGGATGTAGCTCAATGATAAAGCACCTCTGGGTTCAATCCCCATTATAAATGAATGTATGTATGTATGGATGGATGGATGGATAGATGGATGACAGTTTGTATGTTATTAAATATGAACATTAATATATTCTTACTAAAGTCACCTATGTCAATTTAAGTCTTCCTTACTAATGGAAAATCTGACAATGTCACTAAAGCATTAACATTTTTCACAAAAAGAATAATCAACTTTTAAGAAAATGTAGGAGTCCACATCAACATCAGGAGAGAAAAAATAGACAAATTTGTGTTTAAGAGTAAGCCAGTAAAAGAAAAATAAAAAAATTGACAACTCATTACAAAAAAATTTACAGTGGTAATCTCCATTATAAATAAATCACTTAAAAATCTTTTCTTGGCAATGATTAATAGAAATTTCAAATATGGTCATAATGGGTATGTGTACTACAGATCTAATGAGTCTTATAGGTTGCAGTAGTTTAAATTCATGTGAAATTATGAAGAAGACTATGTAGATGTCCCTGAGGCAGTCAGCTGAAGTAATTGTTTTCACCACCACAAAGTACAATAATAAAGAGTCAGCCCTGCTCCATTGCCCAAGCTGCATATTCTTGTCTTCAGTATGTATTTATTAGGAACATCAAGCAAGGCACAGTAGTGCATACCTGTTAATCCCAGAGACTGAGGAGGCAGAGGCAGGAGGACTACAAATTCGAGGAGGGCCTAGGCATTTTAATAAGACCTCAAGCAACTTAGTGAGACTCTGTCTCACAATAAAAATTTTAAAAAGACTGGGGATGTGGCTCAGTGGTTAAGTGCCCTGGGTTCAATCCTATATAAAGAAAAAGAAAACTGTAATATTATGATAAGTCATTTATGGTTACAACTAATCAACTGTCCACTATACAAACATTGTTTCATAACAACTTTGTGCACATATTCTTACCATCTAAATAATTATAACTTAATTTAGTTTGCTAGGACTCTTAAAGAAACAGGCCTTTCATGAATCTGAATTGAGACACAAAATTAGGTTTGAGATTAAAATATTCTTTAAAGAGCACCTCCATGTAACGATGTTTTCCTCTTTGCTCCACCATCCAGAACTCTTTCTTCAGAAGACTCTCACTTTAAAAGTGCCTAACCTTTGCATGAATGACTTTATCTTTTTCATCTTCTGTTGTTATTGGTAGTGGTTGGTTTTTTTTGGGGGGGGAGGTGCACAATTTAGATTCTTCTTTCTTAGTCTTTCATTCAGTTTTCCTTCTACATCTTCATCCCCAAATACTCAACATTGTATATTTATTGTTGTTCATTTTTGCATTCTTTTCTAATTGGATCATGAGCCTTTGGTAACTATCTACATTAAGCATTCAAAATATGGCAGAGGAAAAAAACCACATACAATTCTCACATAATCAGAGAGGGGAACTATTCACTCTAAAACTACATGCTTGAAGGAAAAAAACAGAATTTTTCAGTCTGTTCAATGCTCCAAGTTACCCACCCTTTTGGAGAATTCTAATGTTGAATTTCATGGTGTGTTAATGACTCCTTTGTGAATTGCCCTCAGAACTTTGAGAGAACAAACACACTGTCTGTCTACTACTGTGTGATGAAGAACTCGGACACTGTCATTCTGGACGATTACAAACTCACCTTTCACTCAAAGCTATTGTCTTCAGAAATCTGGTCTTCACGCCCAGACAGAGGCCCATCCTCCTCCCCTCAGCCATGACTTCTTAACACTCTCCATGGTTATTATTTTCTTCTCATCTTATCCATGGTTACTTTTTTCTCATCCTTTCATCTCCTCAGATACCCAGTTGGGACTACAAAATCTTCCATACAGTTCTAGCAGTTTCTCTAAATATAATACTTCCATATCAAGCTCAACTTAATTTGTGTCACATCTTATGCTTTCTAAGATACAATTGTATATGAGATGTCATCTGTTCCTCACAGTATCCCAGGGGTACTAAGAAAGAACAGATATTGCCATGACACAAGCAAGAAAACTTAACCTTAGTGGAGCTAAGCAACTTACCCAAATGTTAAAGCTGGCATTCCAACTAGGGTGACTTTTAAGACCAATGATCTTTATTGCCACACTGTCTCCTGATGTTCCTCAACATTTGTCAGGAGGTCTAAATAACACTGATAACACTATGATAACACTGTAATAAGGGGTTCACATGTGAGAGTTGAGCCTTCTGTTCATTGGCAGCAAGCTCCCAGGCCAACAGAGCTCCACTCCACCCACTCTATGGGGCCTGTGGACTATCTTCTTTCAATCTCCAAAGTTAAGAGGAGATCTGAAACTTACCAATATTATTTTGATTTTTTTCTAACAGCAATCAATTGGCTTTCTCTATAAATGGAATTTCAAACACACATACATCTAAATACTAACATTAAAGTTCAATTTATAAAGATTTAATCACATCTAAGGCTATGTGCATACCTATTTTTTGAGCGTTGAATGGTCTAAATGTTGGTATATAGGGAGGAAAGATTTGTGGGAAGCAGTTCGTTAGCTTTCTTGGCTATTTGACTGATGCATTGATTTTTTTTTAACTTATTTACTTACTCTTACTAAGCAGGTCATCCAAGTTAATACATGTTGTCTGTGTCTGGGTAAATACATGCAGAGTGCCAGGATTTTGCTAACTTCTGGGGTTACAGAGAGGGTAGGCACTGGTCTGGAACCCTCAGGTGGCAAGTGCAGTGGCTGAAGCATATTAGATGGGTATGTCAGTAGGAAGCAGTGGACCAGGAGCAGCACAAACAAGCAGGCAAGCAAGTCTCAATGGACGTGAAGAGGAGATACCTGGGAGTTCATCCAGAGATCAGAGACCAGGAGTGGCAGGTGTCCGACCACTGCAAGGAACAGTGCAGCACATTCCTCCTTGGATTTTCAATCTTGCTAGCCAGGGTGATGATCTGCCTCCTGCGCTCATCCTTATAACTGAGCCAAATTACCATGTACCTCCTGACCTCAAGCTATGCTGCTTCAGCATCTGGCACTTGCTGCTGCCTCTGTTCAGAATGCCCTTTTCCATCTAATTCATTCCTCTTCTCCTTATCCTGGATAAGCTTTTCTGATACTCCCCGTGGCCACCACTACCTGTTCTCAACTTACTGAAGTTAAGACTTTTTCCTTCCCAGGCTATAGAAGCATATGAACCTACTTTGGTTGGTTTACTTTGTCACTAAACTGAGATTTCCTTGAAGCAGGATCAAGACTTCTCAGCTTTCTTTACCTTAACACACAGTACGCAGATGCCCAATAAATGTGCTAAATAAAATGCTAATATAACAAAGTCCCTGAATACACTGTACAAAATTGCATGTAAATATTGTGAAAGCAATGTGATAGCAAATATAAATTTAAAGAACACCTTGCACAAACCTAATTATTTCCTAACTGTATTATTCCAGCATTCAAATTTTCCTGCAGATATCCTTATATGTATTAATTTAGTAATGTGTGCATGTGTATAAGAGTATGTGCTAAATTGAATTTGTAAACTATTTTAGAAGATTATAAGAAATGGGTAAAAGGTTTTAAGATTAGCTTCCATCTGTATTCAAGTTTACATTCAAATTATTTTCAATGAAGATAAACAAAGCTAAGGATATTATCCTGAGTGTTATGAAATGCTTTCTGGAATGGTGATTTCCACCCAGTCAGTAACAAAAGACAAATTAAAAGGACCACAGATTAACCTTTCAGCAGCTTTCACAGTATTCAGATAAGCAAGTTAAGTGAAGATTAGTGAAACAATATACGCCTTTACCCCTTCCTTAACAAGGGTCCTAAGGTATGATGGTAACCAGAAGCAGCTGCCTTTATGGTTGAATAATTCACCATTCATTAGTGCTGAAGAGAAAGATTGGATGATGTGATCACTTCACACTAAGGATGAACTTTTCATTGGCATTAATGTACATTAAAGATTTTTATAAAAAATAAAAATCTTGGACACAAACAGAGTAGAGCTCTTATTCTAAAGGTCACTATAGTGATGAACAGAGTACTGTTTTCATAGACATGAAGGACTTGCTGGTTTTGTATCAAACCAGCATTTATTCATCCCTCTGGTGCAGGTTTAGTAGAAGTGTTGAGCAAGTCTAGACTCATTCATGACTATACTCAAATGCTAGCTGTACTAGATATCTAACCTGGAGCAATTAAAATATCTGACCTATAGGTCTTTGTAAAACAGAAAAATAATGTCTACCTCATGTGACAAATCAAAATATATAAACTAGTTGAGGCATAATTAACAAAATGATATGTTTTTCAACTCAGCTTTGAAGCCCTGCTAGCAACCAAAATTCATTACATCCCATGTACAATGAATGGTTTCTTTCCTAGAAGCAGTTCTGGCCATCTTTGTTCTTGTAATTATTTTGATTTTTTTTATTTTTTCTGATGGCACCATTTCTCTTACCAAACTCTCAGGTGGAAAAGAAATGCATCACAACATAAGACTGTCCTAATCCGTGATGACTGGGAAACTGGACATTCAAAAAAATTATATAAAAATCCCAAGGGATTAGTAGGGTGGGAAAAGTTAGAGAAAACTAGAAATATACAATGAATTTAAAAACTGATAGAAACCTAGACATGCATTTGTTACAAAACTTCCATAAATGAACTATTCAGTCAAAAGGTTTCAACTAAATTTGTAATTTCTCAGCAGACAATGGAACTGTGTAAGCATGTTGGACCATAGTACCATTGGCTATAGGAGAAGCACTCAATAGTAGCTGTCACTCAAGCTACATGTCAGTCTTCCAAGGCAAGGCTCTGGGCTCTCACAATTAGGTACTTGCTGGTGTTATAGAGGGCTTGTCCTTCCTATTATGTGCTTTGCAATGAAACAAGATAGATATCTGGAATATATGTTTGAAGTCCTTACTACCCACCCCTACCATCACACAGATTCATTAGGTAACATCAGAACAATCTTTTTGTTTGTTTGTTTGGTACTGGGGATTGAACCCAGAGATGCTTTACTACTCAGCTACATTCTCAGCCTTTTTTCATTTTTCATTTTGAGACAAGGTCTCCCTAAGTTGCTGAGAACCTGGCTAAGTTGCTGAGGCTGGCCTTGAACTTGCCATCCTCCTGCTTCAGCCTCCCAAGTCGCCAGGATTACAAGTGTGTGACACTTAGAAATGTGTGCCCAGAACATCAAACAAATCTTAAACAGGACCTTATGATATCACTTCTCAATGACCTACTTTATCCTTTTTTTTTTTTTTGGTACTGGAGATTGAACTCAGGGGCACTCCACCACTGAGCCACATCCCCAGCCCTATTTTGTGTTTTATGTAGAGACAAGGTCTCACTGAGTTACTTAGCGCCTTGCCTTTGCTGAGGCTGGCTTTGAACTCACGAGTCTCCTGTCTCAGCCTCCCAAAGTGCTGGGATTACAGGTTGCGCCACTGTGCCCGGCTCTACTTTATACTTTGTACTGCAGTACACTCTATTTGGAAATAGAATGATATTTTTTACTAGAATTCTTTTTAAATATTTTGTAACTAACCAAAAGAATCTTAATGAAGAAAGTAAAAAAGTTAGGATAGTCTGGCTTCCTTAATGTGAAAAGAACTATTAGTTACATAAGGCAGTAGCCATCCATGTTTTACACTTCAGTCCTATGATTTATGATAAGATAGACTCTATGGATACAACAAATAAAAAGGGCTCTTTAGCTCTATTTATGAAGTTATTCATCACCATTTAAACATTTCCCCCCCCCACTGAGGCAATGAGTGGCGGTCAATTATTATTCACCCTGGTCTGTCAGTTTCCATGCTTGGCTGACCAATAATGAGGTATACAAGAAAATTCAAGGGGAAATCAAAACAAGTATAATGTAGAAATTCAAAATATTTTCACAACTTGGATGGAAAATACACATTCTCTCTCTCTCTCCCTACATATATATATATATATATATACATATATGTATATATATGTATATATATATACACACACACACACAAATATGTATCTGTATATATATACCCTCACACATTGTGTTTTAGACTTAACGTTTTATAGAAGTGTAAAACATCCAGAAAAAGCATGTCAAAGGTTACATAATTTTTTCTTCCACAAAACCAGATCTTGTGGCCCTTCCTAAGAAAATGTGCACTGAAGAGTACACCTATGTATCATTTACCTTTTATTCAGGCAGGACAGCTTACCAGGTGCCTGATGGGTAGCAGGTGCTCAAAAGCAATTGTTAGCTAATTCATCACCTATACACATTTGTCATTCCATGGCTAAAAGGACATTTATACATAAATTTACAACTTCATCACCACAAGTATATTAGCAACAACTATGTTGTGTTAACTCTCCCCTTATACAATTTTGATTAACTATATTTTAATAATCTTGACTTTTTCTTGGACTGTATTAAATTTTTAAAGAAATAAATAGCCTAATTATAGTCTGAATTACATAATGTAGTACCTTACAATCTAGACTATCACTCTAACTTCCTTTATGAGCAACTTAATTACCCAGTCCTCCTCCATCTTCATGCAAAATGCCAGCATTTAAATCACTCCATACTCCTCTCATAAATCATGTTAGCACTGAATCACAATACTTTTATTATAAACAATCCTACCATTTCTAATGGACACAAAAGGTATTTAAAATACATTTCTAAAAATTTCAGCAACTCATCAATTAATCTGGGCAAAACATACAGAAATATGTCAACCGCCAAAATCATGTATTCAAAATCAATTAATCCTCTAGTTTACAGACAAGTGTGCAAAGATAAGATTGATGGCATGAGCTGCCAGAATAATTGGGATTTCACCAGATAGGAAATTAAAAGGACTCTGGTTAATACATCAGAAAACAGATTTTCTCTGAAAAATTAACAAGAGAGATGAACAAAAAACAAGCAAAGTCTTTTCAATCTATGGAACCCATCAATTCAGATTTACACTCTATTAATTATTCTAGATGTGGATCCATTGCCATATTTGTCAATGAAACTTCACTAATTATTATTATCCTCAGGACTGCCACAGTCCCTGCACATGAAATCTACTAATTCTGCACTCAAACTAGTATATAATTAGGAAATGTCTATTTAGGAAATATTCATTTTATATTTCTGACTATCATGCTTGCAAATAAAGTAGAAGTTCTTCAAGTTCAAATGACATATTTTGGCTGTACTCTTCTTCTGCATCATATAGGAGTTACTCAACAAGATGTGAGACAAATGAGGACTTCATAACACAAGACAGTGGACCAAACCAGCATGTACTGTTCACTTAGTTCTCCAAATTTTCTGGTTCTAATTAGGAGCATAATATTGACACACTACAAAATACACAAAATGTAAATGCTTTTATATGCAATTCTGAATAGCAAATCAATAGGAAAAAAGTATGGATGTTATTTGAAGCTGCTAAGTGATAAATTATTCTTCTATTCCTCAAAGAGATTATTTTTTAAAACTATGCAAGTGTGTGTTTGTATAGTACTATATATGCATATATACATATATAATGCATGAATAGCTTTAAACAAACAGATTAAAAGAGTCAGAGAAAGACAAAAGAGTAAGTAATTGAGCAGGGAAGAATGAAATACTCAAACAGAAAAGTTAATAAAGTAACAAAAGAGCTGAGTGATGATTTACTAGGAAAGCAAACATAACAAATGTATTAATCATTAATGTTCCTACAATAATAATTAACTCAGTCCCATTGAAGTGAATCAAAACAAGCTAATTTAGTTAAATCTCCAAAAAAGTTGAGTAAGATTAGGATGATTACAGCATGTTAAAGAAAATGAATAATAATGAAAAAGGATTAAGAATTTTTGGTTAATTAAATATTAATGAAAGCAATGAACACAGTAAATAAATATTTATTTATTTATACTGATTTATTTGCAGTAAATTATTTCATTGACAAATAATTTATCTCTTAATCAAATACACAATTCAGAAATATACAGGGCATAATTTAAACTTTATTAGAATAATTCAACAATCTATAGTGTCTAAAGATTAGATATAAAAATCATTGTTTTTTTCAGGCTTCTGAGGATCAATAACTCTCCATCCATGTTTATGAGTATCTAATCTATGGTTGAGAGAGTGCTTGATGCATATGTGCGTGTGTATATTTGTGTATAATCGATTCCCTAAAACAACCTTGAAAAGTAAATATTATCTTCTCTTGATAGTAGCAAAATCTGAGGCTCCAGGTTTTTGATGCTCCTGGTCACAGAGCTCTCATATGGCAGAGAGATTCTTTATGACATGGACTCCTCCAGCCCCCAATTATAGCTATCACTTTCAACAAAACCAGAATGAACTTTTATCACAATTTAAATTTGGCATTTTAGTTAATAGATTGATACAATATTTAATATGACCAAATTAAAATGTCAGTTACATATTTAGAGGAGTCATACCATTATTTATTGGCATCCCATATGTATCATATATAGGACATCTGTAAGAACTTAAATTCAGCTAGTTATACTTGTTGCCCATTTAAGGTTTTGTGGTTTTTTTTTTGGTACCAGGGATTGAACCCAGGGGCACTTAACCAATGAGCCACATCCTCAGACCTTTTCATCTTTCATTTTGAGACAGGGTCTCGCTGAGTTGCTTAAGGCCTTGCTAAGTTGCTGAGGCTGGCTTCGAACTCACAATCCTTTTGCCTCAGCCTCTCAAGCCACTCAGATTGCAGGCATGTGCCACTGCACCCTGTTTCAATTTAAGTTCTTAAAGGTGCATTATGTATAGGACATTGAGACATAAAGGACATAAAATTGAATTTATTTTATTATTATTGTTATTATTATTATCATTATCATCATCATTATTTTACAGTACTGGGGATTGAACCCAGGGCTTAGCTATATCTCCAATGACATAATGGTTTAGGAGGTGAAAATAGGAGCTAGGGTATAGCTCTGTGGTAAAGAGTGCTTGCCTAGCATATGCAAGGCCCCAGGTTCCACACTAAGCAACACACCAAAAAAAAAAAAAATACTGATAAAGCTGTTCACATAACACTGTGTTCTCTGAACAGCATGCTATTATAGAAAAAAGGTAAGATGTTAGTTATTCAACAACATGAAACCCATAGAAAAGCAGCCACTGAACATACTTCAGAAGAAAATTCTACAAGCTAAATATCACCAAGTTCCACATGTGGAAACAGATTTTCCCCCCAAGATTTGAAATCAATGCAAGAAGAAAGTAACAATGTGTCTATTGATCTTTTGCTAAACTGATAGCATAACTTTGGGTAGAAATTATCTTACTCTACAACAAGAATAATGTAATAGTTACAGTAAAGATATCATTATCCCTTTGCATAACAAATCTTTAAAAATGTGTAGACTTCTTGCAAAATAGGAAGTAAGACAGGAAACTTATTTGGGGATTCAAAAATAATGGGATTTCTTTTTAGGTTTTACTGAGGTAAATAAAAAGGGCTTTGACTTAAAAAAAGGACTTTTTAGGTTAGTAAATTGAAGACTATATTTTTAATAATTCACTGAAGGAAATCGCTAATACTAGTCTATCATCAAAATCATTCTTTCTAAGTCAACACATTTTGGGTTAGCCTTCTTTTAATTTTAAACTGACCGACTGAGCCTCACCTTACCCATCAGAAGAGAAGCTGGACAGAGTGCAAAATTGCATCATTTTTCTGCGTTAAATGTGAGTTGAAAATATACACCAATTAAAACTTAACCACCTAGGTGGATTTCTAGAAAGTTCGTATTTAATGCGTGCACTAACATTAATTCATCCCTGAAGCCATATTAGTATTTACTATACTTCCTATGATATGCCTTCCATTTCTTACTCTAAATGAATAATTCTATGACTGCAGTTATCCCAACCTGGCTGAAATATTCCACATGGTTCATTTCTAGACTTAAGTTTATGACCTGCACCTCAAATAAATATTGGTCATCCATCGTAAAGTAAAAATAGAAAACCTGAACCAACAATATGTGACATTTAAAGCCTTGTTCTTCTCATCCATCTCACTACTGCCCTGAGATACTAATCACCTCTCTTTCACTAATCTTGACCTCCAATCTGAATCTCCTAAACAACTAATTTTATAATCTCTTATTTGGTTCCCTGTCATCTAAGAAGCAATATCATTCATTTAACAAACTTTTGCAAAAACCCTCTTCATGTCAGGGACTGTGCTACATGTAATATACACAAGATCATTCGGCCTCAGAACCACTGTTATTGAAGGAAAAGAGGTACAGCAAAGCTGGAATAAGTATCAAAGATAAGCATGTTGGAGCCGGGCATGGTGGCGCACACCTGTAATCCCAGCATTTTGGGAGGCTGAGACAGGAGAATCGTGAGTTCAAAGCCAGCCTCAGTAACGGCGAGGTGCTAAGCAACTCAGTGAGACCCTGCCTCTACATAAAACACAAAATAAGGCTGGGGATGTGGCTCAGTGGAGGAGTGCCCCTGAGTTCAATCCCCAGTACTGAAAAAAAAAAAGAAAAAGATAAGCATGTTGGGAGCATACAACAGGTTAGACTTTGAGACCAAATGCTGCTGCATTTTAGTCTTAAAAGGTGATCAGGAGTTACTCATTTAAAGAGGGAAGAGAATGGGTGTCGAAAGCAGAGAATGCAAGCGAATGAGCTGGAAAAGTGAGGAATCAGTTTTCCTACCCAGTCAAAGAGCTTGTACTTTCTGTAAGAGATTTTTAAGTTTCCCAAATTCTACCAGGCACATACATTGCCTCTGGCATTTCTTAGAAGTACTGATCTGGGATGCACTCCTAGAGATTCTGATCCATCAGCAAGGAGTCCACACCAGGGAGTACACATTTTTATCAGGTACTGCAGGTGGCTTTGACATTGGGATATTCATGAATTCTACGCAGAGAGAGAAAGAGGCCATGACAGGATCTCAGCAAGCACCAAGCACATGTAATGCTTGAATTTGCTTTTAACAGATCTCTCTAGGAACAAGGTGAAGGGTTATAAGAAGAATAAGTCCGAGAGATATATCAGCAAGGACACTGCAGCACAGCAAGAAAGAGGGAAAGGATGGCAAGGATGGAAAGGCACCTGACATAAATCTATGAGGAATTAAATAGGTAGGAGATGGTGAACAGCTGCAGACTCGTGGTGAGAAAGATAAAGGATAATGTCCAGGTGTCTAGATTAAAGTAAAAGATCCTCAGTTTGGATGTACTATTTTCACTGTAACAGCAGGACAAAGGCAGTAGATACAGAGATCGACATTCAGAGGAGCAGGATGCATTGAATCAATGACTTTGGAATCATCAATCATCAACATAAAGATGAGCATCAAAGACCATAAGAGAAGACCCACTCATGGCCAGTCTAGAAATTCAGCATGCCACATAAGGTATCCTGACTCCTGGTTACTTCTCCAGCTTAATTTTATTTGGTGGGAGGCGACACTGGGGATTGAACTCAGGGACATTCCACCACCGAGCCACATCCTCAGCCCTGTTTTGTATTTTATTTAGAGACAGGGTCTCATTGAGTTGCTTAGCACCTTACTTTTCCTGAGGCTGGCTTTGAATCCACAATCATCCTGCCTCAGCCTCCCGAGCTCCTGGGATTACGTGTGAGCCATCGCACCTGGCTTCAACTTATTTTTTAAGTGCTAATTACATACCACTTACCTTGTTATAAAATGTATTTGTCATTTCTGTCATAAAATATTTTAAACAAAAAGCCCAGAAAACATTATAATAAACTACTACCAAGTTTTAACAAATCTTAATATTCTGTCAATTTGCTCTAGAGTTTTTAAAGGAAACTAATCAATCATGAATCATACAGTTAGAGACCCTGTGCTCCGTTTTACATCGCATAACCCTCCTTACCTCCTCAGAAGTTAACTTTTATCTTGAATTTGATTTAATCATTTCTTAGATCTTATTAGTCAGCTTTCAGTGACTGTGACCAAAATACCTGACAAGAACAACTTAGAGGAGGAAAGGTTTATTTTAGGCTCACACTTTCAGACATTCAGTCCATGCTGTGGCCAACTGCGTTGCTCTGGGTCCCAGGTGAAGCAGAAGAACGTCATAGCGTAAGGGTATGATTAAAGGAGCCACTTAGCTAATGACAGGCAGGAAGAGAAGAAAGAGAAGGAGGAGCTGGAAACGAAACATAATCCCCACAGCCTTGCACCAGCAACCTACTTTTTCCAGCCATGCCCCACCTGCCTGTAGTTACCATCCAGAAATCCATCAAATGGATCAATTCACTGATAAGGCCACAGCTCTCATAATCAGCTCACCTCTGAACATTCCTGCATTCATATGAGCCTTTAGGGGGACACATCTTATCCAAACCATAACATATTTTTATACTAACTTTAATTTATTTATAGGTGTAAGTAATAAATGCTACTTCTTTGCATGTTTCCACACTTCTCATAAATTCTATTAAGCTATAAAGATCATCTACAATATACTTGGGTTTTTCTTTTTCTTTACTTCAATACTATGTTTCTGGGATTTATCCACTAAAAGGGGCTCCATATTATTTTAATTGTTAAATAGGTCAGTGTTTAAATTGACTTTTGTTTATTCATCCAATTTCCTATTGATGGAGTGGCAGTTAACAACATGCTTGCATTCTATATCCCACCCAAATCAGTCACTTTTAGAACCTGCATATTTATGTGGCACAAGAATTCTGGCCTTGGATTTTCTGGAATATTTTGCCTGAAATACTTTAGTATTTGCCTGAAATACTTTCCAGCATTAGCACACAATATTTTTTTCCCTTTTTGTATTTCTTTCTTTTCTTTTATTTAGAGTCCATGCAAACATAATTCTCAATCTACAACTATAATGTAGACATTTTAATAATTATTTGTAGATTAAAACATGGTCTAATTCCTAAAAATCAATTTATAGAGCTTCTGCTATGTTTCATTTGTTAGAGTAGTGTAATGTCGTTTCAAATTCTTTCCACAATCATAGCACTTATAATGAAGAATATCAACAATAAAGGCAAAAGAGAGTGAGAGAGAATATATATGTGTATGTCTCTATGTGTGTGTGTATCTGTGTGTATGTGTGTGTGTGTATACATACACATATACATGATGAGAAGGGCAATTAGTTAAAAACATCTTACTTTGGTAGAGAGATAAAATATTAAGCCTGCATACCAATACAGAGAATATTATTAAAAATAAAATTAAAATGATTTCGGAGCAAATTAAACATTAATTTTCTATAATAAAATGATGCATGAATGAGTCACTTTCTAAATGTGTACACATATAACTAAGTCTTAATTAGGAATTATGTACTTAATGAAAATAATAGGAAACTACATAGTTTGACGACCACATGAAACTAAGTAAAGATGATAGAAAAACAACAGCAGAATACAAGGACTTAAACCATTTCTAGATGGTAAAACTAAGTACTTCTACATGTAGACTTATTACAAATAATACACATTTGTAAGTAACATGACAGATGTTTTTCCCTTTGAACAGTAGAGAACTACATCCCAAATTAACACACACACACACACACACACATACACACACAGAGCAAGTTCAGAAACAGATATTAAAGAGGAAAGCAACTCAAAAGTCAAAGAATAAATTTTGACAATGAAACAGATAAGAAAAACATGGCAATTCCAGACCACACAGTTGCCAAGAATATTACAGAGGCAGAAATGAATCTATTTGTGCAACCTGTGCCTTACCAAATAGTAGCAGACCACACAATCCATTTCTATAAAACAATTCAGTGGAATCTCTTGGCATAATTTCAAGATTAATTAAAAATGCAACAACGCATAGGTAGAGAAAGAATTTCATTGTTTGGCAGGAAGAAGGGAGGCAAGAACGTTTTGTTTTGTTTTGTTTTGTTTTGTTTTGTTTACAGAAAAATGTCTCAAATGGGACATAATGTTGAAAGTGATACCTGCCTTTTAAGAATGCTGACTAGGGCTGGGTTTGCAGCTCAGTGGCAGAGCGCTTGCGTAGCACATGTGAGGCACTGGGTTTGATTGTCAGTTCCACATAAAAATAAATAAATAAAATAAAGATATCGTGTCCATCTACAACTAAAAAAAAATTAAAAAAGAATGCTGACTAAACGATGCCTTGCTAGTAATCCAAAACCAAGTACCTATAAATTTAAATCTATAAAAAGTTAAACAATTTTGTAAGTTAAAGTGAACATAATCAAATTGTTGCAATGAAGGGCTGGGATTGTGGCTGGGGCTGGGATTGTGGCTCAGTGGTAGAGCGCTTGCCTTGCATGCGTGAGGCACTGGGTTCAATACTCAGCACCACATAAAAACAAATAAATAAAGAAATTGTTTCCATCTACAACTAAAAAAAATGTTTAAAAAAAAAACAAATTGTTGCAATGAGATTGCAGCATCGTTTGTAGTAAAACTGGATTAAAATGGGATGAGGCATTTGGAGGAGGATCACTAAATCTTTAATTTGACAGACCACTGAGTTCCTCATCACCTGACATGGATTTTCATTCTTTCTGTGCCTTGATTTATCATGGAAGTCATGGAGGGAAAGAGATCCTGATTGAAATCTTTTTTCCATTAGTCATTCATCATGATTGTAGGCGAATTACTTAATTTTACTGAACTTTTAACTCTTCTAAAATAAGGCTAATTATAACTTCTTAAACCACTGTGAACATTAAATAATACATGGGAAGTGTCTTTGTCCAGAGAAACCCATCATTTACTTCCAAAATCTACCTAACATTTAACCAGCACTCACAATACTAGTTCCCTCATTGATAAGATACAGGTAAGAATTAATGACCTCTTAAGATTTCTGTGTGGCATAAACCTTGGTAGAAATGAACAAATGTTAAGAAAATTTAATCCACTGTGTATATTGTGTGTTATTTTAAAGTTACATCAACTGGCCATTCTCACCCAAAGCTCAAATGACCCTTGTTGGCAAGGTCTTCCTTGGCTACTAAAATAGCATCTGCCAATCCGTGTACCGTGTCTTTACTCTGGTTTTATTTTTCTTCTTGGCACCGATCTTTACCTGACACATCCACACTTGAATGCTTCCTGGCTGCCTACCCACACTGGAATGTAAGTTTAGCAACAGCAGCGAATTTATGTGTTGTTTATTGTTGGATTGCTGGCAAATACTAGGTGCCCTATCAATATTTGCTGAATGAAAAGTACACATTAAAAAAGTTACCTAAGGAACATCTCTTAAAAGAAGATTATCTTGAAAGCAATGGAGCATTAGACAAGAAAAAGTTATACTCACGTAAATTCTCATTATCTTAGAAGCATCATACTAGACACTATAGGATGATAGAACCGGAGTCAGTGGTTCTTAAAATATAGGTGAATAACAAAGACATCAAGAGGCTGAGTCTTGGAATAGGGTTAGAACCAGAAATAAACACCAGCTTCAAAAGCAACCTTCAAGCTTCATTGAATGAAATAATTACAATTGCTTAGTGCATAGCAATCTGAGAGCACCTGCTGAACAATGGCACCATATTTTGAGTGTCTACTATATGCAGATATTGGTTTTGATGTTTTATATTTATGACTTCACTTCAAAGTCTATGAGTGCTGCAGTATCACTCTTTAATTCTATGTGTCAGATTCTTGGTAAGGTATTTACCATAATCACTTATATTTATTTTGCTTCTCAAATATATCATTGTTACCCATAATGAGCAGATGCATTAACTGAGTCTGTTTATCCCAAAGATTAATAAAATGTACTCAAATAACCTAAATTTAAGTACTACAGCTAGAATCCATACCCAAGGCCTTCAAAATTCATATTCAGTCTAAAATAAACTTCTGATCTAATATTTTCTATAAAATTGGAGTGGAAAATATGCATTCAGTTTACCCCCTTCCCCCAGTGACCATTTAAAAGTTCTTCAGCCAGTCTCTGATTCATTCATTCCCAAAGAAATCCTGTTTGCCCAGATACCAAACTAAATCTATTTCAAATGTGAAGAGATCAACTTTATTTTAATTATATTAGAAAGGTCATTCTATATTGCCCACAGAGCATTCAAGGTTTACATCCTGTATCTGAAGCAGAATGGGGAACGGACTTAACTGCCACATTCTGCATCATATTTAATATATTGGAAATAACTACCTCAATCGTATACTTTAGCCCTGCTTACAGGTCTATTATGTAAAATGACATTGACCAAAGGTAATAAATGAAACCTACTGAAAGAAAGATGTTTCTTTGTCTGTGTGTATCAATTTATATAAAGACCATACATTATCTATACATTTGCATATATATTACGTTTATAACTATAAACGTAATATATATGTAATATACAATTTATAAACTAGTACTTCTGGAATTATCAGGTTGGAAATTTTAAAAATTAACATGAGCTTGGTGTATCTAAACAACACAAACCACTTGCTCAGATTTCTTTAGGTCCTAAATTTTTAAAATGGTTTCTGTTCTTTTTTCATTAAAATTAAATCTACTGTTAAAGAGAGTAAAAACAATTTCCTCTTCATTGCTTACAATTTCAGAGTTTGTGACTCACCAAGGAGGGTGGTTTGATTTATTCATTTATGTAATTTAAAGGAGGAATAATCACTTTCTCCTTTTGATTACTGTATTTTTTACAATCACTTGTAAAATGTGATACAATGGAAAGTAAAACTATAATTTTAAGAGTAGACAGATGAATAATAGGAGTAAACTTTCTGGTTTTACACTTTGCTGCAATTAACAATTCTTAGAATGTAGCTTAGGGGGATAGTTTTGTTGTTGTTGTTTTTGTTTCTTTTTTTTTTTTAAAGATTTATGATGTATGTTTAAAAAATCCTGAGTGTGGGCAAAAATTTATCTTTGAAGTAAGGGGATATAATTAAAGTGTAAATAGACCTTGGATTCATAATGCTTTCCTAACAGTTGCTCTGTGCAGACTTGGGTTTCTAACTGTTCCTTGGCATTGTTTTGAAGGAGATTAAAGGCCAGAAAAGGGAAACACAGGACGGGCTCCCCTTGGAACACAATTAAATTTGGCACTTCAATTATATACAATTCTATATAATTTTAAAATAAACTTTTTAGTTTAGGAAAGTCTTAAATGAGTAGAAAAATTGTGAAAACAATATCAAGTACTTAGATAATCTATGCCTAGTTTCTCCTCTCATTAAGATTTAACATTCCTATAGTACATTTGTCCTACTCATTCAACCAATAGTATTAACTGTTATTAACTAATGCCAATATTTTATTCAAATGTCCTTAGTTTTTACCTGAAGTCCTTCTTCTGTTCCAGAACATCATATTTACAATTAGTTACCACATTACATCAGACTTCTCAGACATTCTTCTTATTCTTTTAAAGACTTTGATAGTCTTGACAAGTATTGGTAAGGTATTTTAGAGAAGGTTTCTCAGTTTAGATTTGCCTAATATCTTCCTCATAATTCGACAGGGTTTATGGGTTTAGGAGCAAAACCATAGAAGTTTTGCCAGTCTCCTCACATCCTGTCAAGAGTATAGTCTCAACAAGACTTTTCACTGTTGATGTGAACTCAACCTCTTGCTGAAATGGTGTTTGTCAGGTTTCTCCATGGTAAAATTATCCTCCCTGCTTTTGGCTTTGGTCTTCTAAAGGAATTACAAGGCAGGCCCCACACTTACGAAGTGCGAGTTAGGCTTCACTTTCATAATGGCTTGGATCTTAAATTGTCCCCAAAAGCTAACGTGTTAAAGGCTTGGTTCCCAGCTGGTAGCAAAATCGGAGAGTGGTGGAAACTTTACAAGGTGGGGTCTAGAAGGAATAAGGTTGCAGAGGCATGTGCTTGAAGGAGATATTGGGCCCCAGCACCCGCTCTCTATTTTGTGCTTTCTGACTGCCATGAGGTGAGCAGACTTCCTCAGCCACCTGCTTGTGGCAGGAGGTGCTGCTTTACAACAGGCCCATAGCAATGGGACCAAGCAACGATAGACTGAAACCTCTGCCTCCCTGACCAAAATAAATCTTTCCTTCTTTTATTTTTTTTTAGTTGTAGATGGACATAATGTCTTTATTTTATTGCTTTGTATGTGGTGCTGAGGATCGAACCCAGGGCCTCACGCATGCGAGACAAGCGCTCTACCGCTGAGCTACCATCCCAGCCCCCTCCTTCTTTTAAATCAATGACCTCAGGTACTTTCTCACAATGACAGAAAGCAAACCAGCACAGCATTGTATCTACATAATTTATTTGGATTTCTTCTGCACAAAAAATTAGTCTCTTCTCTGTCCTTTTTTAAACTATTCAATACTTATTTACATCACTATGGATATTAGTTTAAATGTTACACCAGCATGGGTTTGACATGTACTTTTTAAAGTTACTTTTATATCTAGCTAAATGAATCTGTAAAAAAAATGATGATTTTCCAATAAAAAATGCAATAAACCTCAAAGCTTTAAATGCTATCCACTGTTTTATATATATTGAAAAACATGGTAGAAAAGAAAAACTTGGATTAAAATTTTATTTTAACAATGAGATTATTAAACATATATAATTTAAATAAATTGTCCTTAATTCTTCCATAGAATAATAAATTCTAGCATCAAAGGCTTTTACTCTAATTGGTGATAATAGTATCTATCAAATAAAAAATCAAATATAAAAGTAGATACAAACATATTTCCATAAGAACATTGGAAACCTGTAAACCTAAACTTCCAACAAAATGTTATAGCAAAACAAGCAAATTTTATTAGCTGTCATAACTATGCGACTCTTCCATGATTATTTCTGCATGTACACATAGAATATCCACATTATGTGAGGTAGCCTTTTGAGGACATTAGTGAATAAGTCTGATTCAATAATTTAAAAGACGAAGCTTATTAAATGGTACTTTCTGGACATTTAAAAAGTAAATAAACATTATAAATTTCCATCAATATAAAGTAATTAACAGCAACAGAATTCAAATTAGTGGTCACAGCAGAGAAAAGTACTTACTGAGTGGAGACAGGTAAAAATGCCCTAAGCTGTACATTTAAGATTCATAGATTTCCAAACTTATTACATATATTGTCATGGTTAATGTTATGAGCCAATTTGGAGCTAAGAGATATTCATATAGTTGGTAAAACATTACTTCTTGATGTACTGGGAGGGTGATTTTTGAAAGATATTAGCATTTTAATCAACAGAATCAAAATCTTCTACCATGTATAACAATTATTGTCTTACTATGAGACATTTAATTTTCTATGTTTTTGTCATGTCAAAAAGATGTTGCCTAAAACTGGTTTTATAAAGTTAAAAGGATACCATTAAGTTTGTGTAATATATCAATACAATTTCAAATTTATTTTAGGTAACAGACATATTACTAAAAAGTTGAAGACAAATGGGACTTTTTTAAAAAATATTTTTTAGATGTTGATGGACCTTTAGTTTATTCATTTATTTATATGTGGTGTTGAGAATCGAACACAGTGCCTCACGCATGCGAGGCAAGTGCTCTACCACGGAGCCACAACCCCAGCCCCTCAAATGGGACTTTTATTTATTTTTTATTTATTTATTTAAATACTTTTTTAGTTTTAGATGGACACAATGTCTCTATTTTATTGCTTTGTATGTGGTGCTGAGGATCGAACCCAGGGCCTCACGCATGCGAGGCAAGCACTCTACTGCTGAGCTACAATCCCAGCCCCTCAAATGGGACTTTTAAAAGTTAATCATATGCAAATATTTTCTAATTTCTAGGATAATTAAACTTCCAAAGAAGTAGACCCCTGAATGGCCCACCTTATGCTGGGATGTCCATTCTGTCTCCTTAACTGTATGGTATATCAATAAAACAATCCATATGGATGCAGCCAAAATATTTTTCATAATAGAAATTAAGTACTGACTACAGGAAAAACAAATTATACTTTTGTCAGATAGATAAGTAACAACAGTGTTTATTAACTATTCATTTTACTCAGAACATGTACATATTTTTACATATAGCATTCTGCACTATGAAAATTTAACACCACAAAGAGTTAAAATTAAGAGGACTAAGAAGAGTATAACAATAAGAGATTTTTAAACACATGGCCTTTAAGTATTATTTGTCTTCAATGTCTTTGCAATGTAAAAACTAACCCCTCATTTTTAAACCTTTTCATCTTTTGCACCAAATTAATTATAATCAAGAATTATACATTTGGTAGTGCACGAGTGATTATATAAAATTCCTACCAAAAATGCAACCAAAAGAAAATTCAACTATACTTAATGTTAACCTTAACAATTCACATACAGAAAAATAGAAAAAAAATTCCAGGGTTTTGTTTTCTAAGATGGATACGATGAAGATTTATTTTTCTTCTTACTTGGCATCTTTTAATTCAGCTACATTCCTAGAGGTGTTGAGGACTCCCACTTACTCCCCATGGTTGAAAAGAACCTTCAAAATGTGTGGCCCTTCAGACTTGTGTTGGAAACCTCAGTCAGTAGGTAGAGCTCTGCCAGGATCTTTTGAGTGGGGCATCTCAGGGTGGCTGTGTTGGTCACTTGTAGGTGTATGTGTGCCCAGAATGCCTGCCCATTATTGGGGCACCCCTACATAGTCTCCATGGATATAACCCCTAAGAGTGAAGTTCTATGATGGCTAGGACCTCCATGCCCTGAAGCAGATGGCTCTGGAACCCAAGTCCCCAAAAATGCCCAGGCCTTCCCACCCTTTCCTAGAAGAAGACGGAAGCAGGAGCTTCTCCTTACATCTTATTTAACAAATTAAAGTTTCTTTTTAAGGTATCAATAACACAGTAATAGACCAATAATAAAACATTAAAAGATTCATAGTTTATTGTTGTCACACAATATTCTAACTACCTAGAGTCCTTGGTGCCATGTATAACACTTCACTAGAGGCAATTTACTAAACAATTTACCTCCCATAGGTATCTCCATTCATATAGAGGTAATTATTTATTTTAATCTAGAAATGCCAGTTTAAAGATGGAATATTTATATAAATGACACTAGCTGCCGAAGAGCAAAACAGAAAAGCTTGAAGTTTGTAGCACAAAAGGTAGGACATTTTTCTTAATTCCAAGTAATACAAGGTACAAACACTGATTAGCAATGGAAAATTGTCACCACAAGAGCATTAGAAAAAAACAAATTTGGCAAAATTTTAGTAGGACTGTAATGATATCCGAACTCTATATATTTACAAACTCTGATGCTTTGAATGACATCTTTCCCAGCCAGTTACTTGGTGTTAATTTCTGGCTAACTCAAGCATTTAACTATATCCATCCAAGCCAGTTATCTCTCAAAGTGACCTGTATTTGGCATTATCATCTCAATAGATTTAGGAAACAGTCAGAAAAACATAGCAGCATAATTCATAGCAAACAAAAGCTGGAAACAATACAAATGCCCAACAGCTGATCGATGGTTAAACAGAATGCGGTATATCTAAGTAAGGAATCATTATTTAGTCTTAAAATGGAAGTAAGTAAAGATATGTGCTCCAAAAATGGAAAAACCTTGAAAACATGCTAAGGGAAAGAAGTCAATCACAAATGACCACACATTTATAATTCCATTTATAAAAAGCACTCAGAAACGGCAAATCTCTAGAGGTAGAAGTACATCAGTAATTGCTTAGAGAATGAGATATTTGAAGGAGTAAAAAGATGAGCACTAAAGAGTACCAATTACTTTTTGAGGTGATGAAAACATTCTAAAGTTGACTGTGGGGATGGTCACACAACTCTGTGAATACACTAAAAGCTATTTAATTGTATACTTCAAATACATAGACTATAGGGTATATGAATCATATCTCATTAAAACTGTTCTTAAAGGAAAACAAAACCTAAAATGAAGTGGAATTTATCTTTCTATAGAAACAGCATTTTCACAAGTTCACCTACTAACTTTATCTAAAATAAGGACAAACAAAACTCTCTTAACATTACAAATATGACAGCCAGAAAAGTAAATCTAGAGGAAAAAATAATCATCTGTGAGCCAGAGGTACAACCATATTTGTCAAACAATATAAAATTGCTATTTACAATTACGTGCATAATTATAATTACATGTCATTAAGTAAACTATATATTGTCCTGGAAAACTGATGATACAAAATGTAAATAAGAAAAGAAAGATATACAACATTAGTCATAATATTCTTCCATTTATACACACCTATTTTCATAAATACTCACCTATATATGTATTACAATATTTAAAAAGTGCCTCTTTTTGGATAATAGAATTATGATTTCTTTTATCTTTGCTATTTGTTATTGAATGGTATTCCCTCAAATACATATATCCAAGTCCTAAACCATCCCCACCTGTGAATGTGAATTTCTCAGGTCTTTTAAGACTCTTAATGATGTTGGGATGAGATTATCACAAAGTTAGGGTGGACTCTAAATCCAACAATCGGTGCCCTTAAAAAAGAACGGAGAAGGATATTTGACATACAGAGACACAGGGAGAAAGCCATGTGAAAATGAGCCTCCAATAGAAACCAATCTTACAGATACCTTAAAATCAGATTTGTTGACTTCTGAAGTGTGAGACAATCCATTTCTATTGTTAAAAGCATTCAGGTTGGTGGCAGTTTGTTGTCATAGTGCCAGGAATCTAGCACAGTCATATTTTGTAATATTGAAATATTTGCCCGACGCATAGGTACATGCCTGTAATCCCAGCACTTTGGGAAGCTGAGACAGGAGAATCATGAGTTCAAAGCCAGCCTCAGCAATGGTGAGGGGCTCAGCAACTCAGTGAGACCCTGTCTCTACATAAAACAAAATAGGGCTGGGGATCTGGCTCAGTGGTCGAGTGCCCCTGAGTTCAATCCTCATTACCCCCCCAAAAAAAATGTATTTGTAGACAAAATTGCACAGAGTCCCTGAAGCCCTTCATTCAGCTTTCCCCAATGGTGACATCTTTCATAACAGAACAATGCAGAAACAAGGAAAATGATATGGAAACAAACACTGGTAATTAGATTACAATCCTTATCTGGTTTTCTGCATGCACTCATCTGTGTGTGTGTGTGTGTGTGTGTGTGTGTGTGTGTGTGTGTGTGCTCCTATACCATTTAATTCCATATAGGGATGATCACAAAAGAAATTTCTCTTGTGACTCTGTTATAATTACATCCATCCTCCACCCTTGTCGCCCTAGTGTATGGCGATCTCCATATATGGACATTAACAAGGTATTATATAAGTTACACATACATTCTTTCCAAACTGCTTTTTTCTTTATTAAGTACAGCGACCTTAAGTTCTATTCAGATTGCTGCACTTTATCAATAGTTGTTCCTTTTTATTGCTAAACAAAATTTCATCGAACAGATGAAAATGGTTTGATTAACCATTCATTCCTTGAAAACCAAGTAGATTGTTTCTAGTTTCTAGTTACATAGCTTCATTAAACTTGCATGATCATACTCTTTCAAGACACAAGCAACATCCATTCTTACATTCTTACACTTTGGATATAGGCTAGCGTCTGTGAGATGATCTTCCATTACCCACTAGCAGAAAAGCCTATATATAATGTTGAAGTCAAAGACATCTGCCTCTTAAAGCTGGTCTTCTTTGAGTGTTTTACCTCAAGAAAAAAATGAGATCCTAAAAGATTTCTTATATATACTGGGCATCCATTACCACTTACATGTTAAAACATTCTTGCATGTACAGATTCCTACCTCCATCCTAAGTAGCTAAGAAGCAGGCCATTTGTAACAGAAATTTCTAGAACCCCTGAGTCAATCATTTGGCTAACAGTTTTATTGAGATATAACCCATTCACAGCCATGTAGTATATCCATTTTAAAGTGTATAACTCAACAGTTTTAGCATATTCACCAAGTTGTACAACTCAAATGTTTTAACTAACTCACTAACTTGATTAAGAAAGGACTGCCATCATTCTGATCTATCTTTCAAAACCTAGCATTTACTATTATACCTTCATACAAGATTGACTCAACAAGGTCTAAGAACACTGTTTTCCCCAAAATAGGACACTTTAAAATTAGCCAATTCCTATATCCACCCTAGCATAAAACTCCCTTCTCCTGTTTTGTTTCTGTTTTTGCATTTAATTTGTATGAACTTGACAGAAACGAGACTAAAGTGGGCTAAAGAATATCAGGGGTTCCCATGCTCCTATAACTTCTCTATGTTCCCGTAAAATGCTCCTATAACTTCTCTATGTTCCCGTAAAATCCGGAAGTTTCCCAAGAATAATTATCTCTAAAGAGACATGTAAGTCTAACACAAAAAGCCTCACATTTACTATACAATATAAAAATTACAGACACAAAAGAATATTGTTAAATTCTATCTGTACCCCCAGGATAAAACATATGCATTATAGAAGAAGATTCAATAAATATAATTTTAAAACCATTTTTAAAATCAGCTGAGTGCTTTCACACTTGGACAGTAATTATGCTAAAATTAAAATATAATGTAAAAATTCTACTTAGACCTTGAGTCTGATCTTTCACTTACATATTTAAAAACAGATGAAAAAACAAAAACAAAAGCAAAAAAAAAAAAAAAAACCTCCTAAATGGGATGTAAAACGGGAGTTACAAAATATCTATATTGCAAAATCATTAACAAATTAATTTAATCTAAATTTAACCCACCTAATTCACATGATGTACATTCAATGGAATAATTGACTTACAAGTGGAGTCTTTAGCTTTTAAACTTTAAAAGCAAATTCTGCATCAACTATAAATAATACTCTTTTATTTTTATTAGATGCTCAAGTAGATCCATACTCTAAAGTACTTGTCTGTTCAAACACTTTAAAGAGTTTTAATTTGTTGCAAATCAAATTAAATTCCACTAGTGAGGGGGAAAATGCATGTTAAATTTTAGATGCGCACTTAACTGCATTTCATTTTGAATCCTGACCTACTTTACAAACCTCACATGGCTTAAATCAAACACTTGTACCACATCATCATTAAGTCATAACCAAATACACTTCATTATTTTTTTTTGTCTTGGGGTGATTTTTAAATTTGGTTGTTCTAAAGCTTATGTATCTCTTCAGAAATAACTATTTTGGGAGATGTTAGCCTAAGAAGTCATAATTATTTCAATACTCAAAGAAAGATATGCAACCAATAGGGAGCTGAGCTAACACAACCCATTTAGAAGAAACAAAGGAAAGGACAGGAATTAGAAAGGTTATCAGGCATGTTATACTCATTTGTTAGATTAAACATTCTTGAAAGGTAAGATGCACAAAGTTACCAAAAAAATTAACACCAAATTTCCTAAAGAACTTGCCTTGATTGTAGAGTTTCTAATCATTTCTGATACTGCATTCATTACGTTGTATGGCAATAAAATTAAAGCCAAAATAAAGTGATTTTTTCATGAACAATGTTGGCAGCATGCATTTACTGCCAACACTATTAAATGCCCTCTTTTCAGACCTTTGAGAATGTTCACTTATTTCCAAATATATAATCAACCTGAATTTAGACAATATAGTTTTGTAAATGAAGAATGAAAAATATATAGTTATATCTTGTTATATCAAGATACCTGAAAGAAGCAAAGGAGGCCGGCTTTACCAATCATATTTTCTCACTGATCTCAGTAAAAATTACAAAAGAGGAATGATTCAATATAGGAAAATGAACATGATTTTACATACAGTTGATGCTTGGCTCTCCTAAATGACCTCCAAATTCCATAATCATAATCTGATTACAGAATATGTTGGTATAGAAAAGGGAGCAGTCCAAAGAACTGATGGAAACATTTTCCATAACTCCTAACTGAAGAAAGAGAGTTATTCCATACAGGAAGACCAGAGAGGCCAAATGACAACCTGGTTCAAATTTTCTCACATGCAATGTATCTTGTTCCTCTTCATTGTCCTCTTTACTCAAGACTCTGCTTATCAGACAGTGTTAGCTTTCCCTTATATGACAAACACCTGAGATAATCAACTTATAAGAAAGTTGTTATATTAGCTCACAGTTTCAGAGGTTTTAGTCCCTGTTGCTTCTAGCCCTGTTGTGAGGCAGCACATCATGGCAGAAGCACATGGTAGATGAAAGCTCTTCAACTCCTAGCAACTGGAAAGAAAGGAAGAAACAGGGAGGGGCAGGGATCAAATATCCCCTTCAAGAGCATGCCCCCTAGTGACCTAACTTCCTCCTACTAAGCCCCACCTTCTGAAGATTCCACCACCTCCCAACAGTGCCACAAAAATCCTTTAACACAAGGGCCTTTAACACAGGCCCTTATCCAAACCATAGCAGAGACTTCACATCTCCTTTCAAGCAGCTGCCTAACCAGTCTGTTTTCTGGGAGGCAGCAGAAAGGATAGGAAGAGAAACCCAGGACCAGAGAGATTTCTCAGATGGGTAGGAATACAGAGAAGCAACTTGTACCTGAAGCAGAACACAAGCCACTGTGACTTCTGTAGTCATCTGAATACTGACAAGAGAATATTAATCTGGAGAGAAAAACCTATACAAAATATAGTCAGAATTTCAAAACATTTCAGCTCCCTAAAAACAGATCTTTCCTTAACTTTCACCATTTTTCTGTTTTGGATTGTTAGCATCTAAGAAGTGCATTTCATAGAGTTTCTACTGAAATACTGTCTCCTTGAGCCCCCATGTTAACAACTCTGGGAAGAGGCTATTAATATCACCATTTCTTTTTTCTTTTTTTTTTTTTTTTTTTTTGGTACCAAGGAATGAACCCAGGAGCACTTAACCACTGAGCCACATCCCCAGTCCCTTTTTCATATTTTATTCCAGGGCCTCACTAAATTGCTGAGGCTGGCTTTGAACTCATAATCTTCCTACTTCAACCTCCTGAGCCACTGGGATGACAGGCATGTGCCACCACATCCAGCTAGTACCACCACTTATGCAGACAGAAACCACTAGGGCCATAGAAGGAACATTCAGTGCGGTAGATGGAAGCCTGGACACAGAAGAGCTCCCAAGTTTATCACATCACTAAACTTCTGTACCATCTCAAAAAAAAGTTCTTCTGTTTCAAAATAGTTTATATTTTAATTTTTTAATAAACCAGTGGATGTCCCCAATTAAAACAAAAACTGATGACCCAGAAAAGTGTTTGTATTTTGAGACTATACAAATATTTGCTTTAGAGAAGCTGGATAGAAAGGAAAAATGGACACATATGTGCACATTCATCCCTCTGCAGCTTTTCCTTTGGGTGGGAAACAGTTCTTCCCAAGAATATGACCTGGCCTCACTTAAATAAAAAGTCACAGGGAAGGGAGAGAAGGGGAAGGGACATGGGAGCAGGAAAGATAGTGGAATGAAATGAACATCACTGCCCTAGGTACATGTATGACTGCACATATGGTGCGACTCTACATTGTATATAACCAGAGAAATGAAAAGTTGTGCTCCATTTGTATACAATGAATCAAAATGCATTCTGCTGTCATATATACCTAATTAGAATAAATAAATTTTAGAAAAGTGTGATTGTCTATCTTTCTACATTTCTGTGTTTCTAAAACTACATGGTTCCATAGTTGGGTCTTTTGTTGGAAAAATACAATGAAGCCTTTTGTAAATGCCACGGTAGTTTGGAACCTAGTTGTTACAAGTTCAAAGTTAAATCCCCCTGCATAATAAAGTAAAGAAAAATGTAATAGTAGGTAGACACCAAGAAGTGGAGATAGAAATGGACTGTGATTGAGAATGGTCCCTCAAACATAGGAGGAGAAGATGGATGTAAAGAATGAGAAAACAGCAAGATGATCTCTGCAAAAGGGGGAATCCCAAAATCTTAAGATTCCTAGACACTTGTAAGTTGTTTTTTTCCAGTGTTATGCTGAATCACCTTTCTTATTTATCTCCAAGACTGCAATTTGACTACAATATATAAAAGCTTTTTGCTGGCTGAAAAGAAAGAAACTAGGAGCAAAGCTATAGAATTCAGGATAGCAGGAAAAGAAAGAGGAGCGACTAACAACCCAAACAAGGTATAAGCAGGCATTGAGAACAACAGAAATCAGAGAAAATTTATTGGCACCCCAGCCTCTGAGAGTGGGACTGAATTCCCCTAATAAATGGAATGGGACAATTTTGGCTATTAAAAGGATATAATTACAGAAGTCCACAGAATTTGGTGAACATGAATTTACTGAAAAAATATTAAAATAAAAAATAAAATTAAAGGAAAGGGTAGAGGAAGAGGGTGAAAGAGGAGGAGGAAAGACAAGGAAAATCATGAAAATAAAATTTTAAAAAGCCAGCTGGGGATATAGCTCAATTGGTAGAGTGCTTGCCTGGCATGCACAAGGCCTTGGGTTCAATCCTCAGAACCACCAAAAAAAATTAAAAAGAAGAGAGAGGGAGGGAAGAAGGAAGGACAAATGCTGAACAGCCCCAAACACTGGACCCTGCTGATGAAGCCAATGACAGAAAGATGTTGTCAGCAATGTTGCCAGTGTTAACATTGTATGTTCAAATTTACAATGAAGATCTGAGTAATTTTACCTCCTCATAGTTCATCCAGTTCAATCCTCTCCAATGCACCAAAAAACCCAAAAGTGACTTCCGGAAAAGTTAAGAGCCAGCCCAGTGTCTTACAACTCTTTAGGGACTATTCTGATTCTATCCTGGTATTTATTCCTTAGTACTACTCACTTTTGAAAGCTTATCATAAGAAAATTTAACTTAGTACAAATGCTCTAAGCTATTGCTTGCAAGAATGTCAGGGAACTCTATTGTTGAAAGAAGCACAGATAATTATTTCTACTGATTTGAGTTTCCTTGTTTGATATTTCTAATTTTTCCCCAGCTCATAAGCCATCTTCTCAATGTTCTTGTCTCCCTAGCAACTATCTCCATACTTTTCATTTACACACACACACACACACACACACACAGATATACTAGAATGTATACTCCCAGCACAGTGATTATGAAACTTGCCAATTAAAACTCCTTAATTGTGCCGATACCAGATATGGAGACTATTGTGATGAACATGGCCTAACCCTGTCTATCATGGACCTTCAGCCCAGTGGGAAACAAAAATGAAAATCAGTGTAATTAGGGATATGAAACTCTACATTGTCAAGGTGCCCAGAGGACAGGCTCTGATAGTGTTGTAGTGACTTCACAGGGACTCATCCTTCTGGGGGAAGGGGTGGCAGTGTTTCTGGTTCCTGGTTCAGTTCCTGAATACGGCAGGAGTTTAATTAAAGACTCTTCTATCTCATATAAGCTTTATCTAGAAAATTCATTCATTTATTCATTAAATGGCTAATATATGCTAAGTACTACAGCAAGCATTCAGAATATAACATCGAACATAATGTATCCAGCTCCAACCCAGAAATTTTTTTTAAGTTACACTTAACTCCTAGTATGATACGCATTTTAATAGCAGCAAGAAAAAGGGTAGTACAGAATCTAGTTTGATGCAATGAAATGACCTTCAAAAAAGGTGGTTTGCAATAAGGTCAGAAGTATGCTTGAGCATTAATGATTAAGGCTGCTAACATGCAGAAATGGGAGAATATGAACAACAGCAGACATAACATCAATTAATACCAGAAATAAGAGAGAATATTCTGAGAAGATGAAGGTAGAAAGGGTTTTAATCCTGGAAGGGTGCTGGGATGCAAGAGCTTCCAAGTAAACCACGTAAGAGGTGGATTCTAGTGAAAAGTCTTTGGTTCACTGAGGGTGTGTCCCGAAACGGGATAGTAGGCCCCTGTTTCTTCGTGTTCCCTGTTTGATCCCTGGTCATGACGAGTGCGGTTTTGCTCTGCCATGTGCTCCCACCTTGATGTGCTGCCTTACCACAGGCCCAAAGCAACTTAGCCCACAAGGACTGAAACCTGCAAAACTATGATCCAAAATTAACCTTTTGTTTTTATAAGTTAATTATCTCATACATTTTTTTATGGTGACAGAAAGCTGACTAACACAGTGACATATAAGGTGAAATCAAAAAGACAAAAATGAGATAACAGAGTTTAAGTTCAAAAGATATAGTATTAGAACACAAGGGGAAAAATTTTAATAGCCCGTGTTTGAAGTAAAAGTTCACAAGGAAATAAGTGCAATAATGAGATTTTCAAACAAATAAAGAAGGAAACTTTGATTACATGTTATCTCCTGAAAATAGAAATGAAAGGGCAGTAAAATCAAGCCCAGCAATGTTTGGATCATGAACTGAGTAAGTGAAAATAGTAAATCCTCTGTGCTTAGGATGTGTCCAGCATAGAGAAGGAACTCAATAAGTTGCTGTTATATGGGCCAAAAAACTGATTTATTGTTACAGGAGACATAGCTCTCCTATAAAAATCTTCTAACATCAACAGTGAGTTTTTATAAGTCATATATAATCTTTCTTTTTTTACCCTTCTTTTCCTTTCCTATGTCATTTTTCACACATTTAAAGAGGACGTATGATGTGTTGAGCAAACCACTGAAGCTAAAGCTAACACTATCTTAATACTTGATTCCCCTTGGGCAATAACCATGGATTGTCAGCTCTTCCTTCCACTCCTGGAACGAATGCTAGCAGCAGCCTTATGGCACCAGCATCCGCTGATCTCCAACATTACGGCTGGGAATTTCTGGCCCTCAGAAAAGAAGGTAGGGGCAGAATAAGTCTATGAAAGGTGATTCTGGAGCAAGAGAGACCAGCAGGTCTTTCCAGCTATATCAAGTAGGCAAACCTGAATCTTCTGAAATTAAGCATGTATTACTAAACAAGTTTAATAAGAGAAACAAGATCCCACAAATGAAGAGTGTATTTTAATGACTATCCTAGGTGTTAAAATGATTTTGCTATCCAAGTTAAATTGATCAACAAAGACAGGTTTCCCAGGGTATAGACAGAGATTCTTTCATTTTACATCTTAATAAAAACTTCCTTCTCTCTGATGGTTTTGGGCTTCAAGGGTGATTGCCTAAAAGTGGCACTGCACTGTGGCTCTTTCTTCAGTTAGCCAGCACTGTTCAACAGAACACCCTGGGATGATGCAGATGTTCTGAATTAGCATTCTCCAAAACCCCAGCCACCAGCCATAGACAGCAAATGAACGCCTGAAAGTGACAACAGCAACTGGGCAAATGAATTTTAAATTTAATTTTAATTAATTTAATTTACATTGCCACATGTGGTTAGTGGCTGCCCTGATGGATAAAACAATAAGGCCACTGGTCTGGTCCCAATACTCATTAATAGAAGCTGGTATGCAAGGTGTTATATTGCCTCTTTCTTTCCCTCTAATGCAGAAATCAAAATTTCCTCCAAGAACAGCAGTGTGTGTGTGTGTGTATCATGCATATCATATAAAACTGTGTGTGTGTATCATGCATATCATATATATTATTGTAATTTTGTTTTGTTTTGTTTTTTTGGTGCCAGGGATTGAATCCAGGGGCATTCGACCACTGAACCACATTCCCAGCCACTTTTTAAAATATTTTATTTTAAGACAGGGCCTCCTGAAGTTGCTTAGGGCTTCACTAAGTTGCTGAATCAGGCTTTGAACTCACGATCCTCCTGCCTCAGCCTCCTGAGACACTGAGGTTATAGGCATGAGCCACTTCACTCAGCTAAAACAGTATATTCTTCATAAAGGATTAATGATCAACATATTACTGAAGTTCCCTTATGCCACTCATTAATATATTAGCCATGTGACTTATTATAATCCTTTTAATTTCTCTGGACTTCATCTACATTATCACAAAGGTAAATAATAGTGTACAAAGTGAACCAATTGGATGTTTTATAATCTTTTCAGCTGTAATAAGTATGACTCAGATCATTATACTTCACACCTTAAAAGGCATATAATTAATATACCAAGATACCCCTGATACCTCATTGATTTAGTACAACATTTGAAGAAAAGAGTATTCAATATACAACTGCAAGGTATAACCTCAGCAATGCATGATTTCTTTAAATGAGCATCTTCCAGTCCAGGAAATACAAATATCTAATAGAGATGTCATAAATCATTAAAATACCATAAATCACAATTTATCTTTTATTGTCAAACTTAATCAGATGTGATTTACTCTTAAAATAAAAATTTTGAAGTCCAAAAATATTGTTAATATAATGCCAATAAATAGTGTCTCATCAAAGTAATAACTTATTAAAAGGGTAAGATGATGTTTCCCACAGCAAAATCCCATCCTCATTTTATTTCCTTTTTAAGGGCTTAGGTTCAAGTCAGACCTGACAATTGAATTTCTAGTGATAAAGTGTCAAATTCAGTTCTGAATTTCCTGTATTTTCACATATAAAAGCCCATATGAATTCCTTATAGACTGTAGTAACATTATAACTTAGAGATGAAATTCCAGAGACAGCAAGTAGGATGCCTAGTTTGACTTTGTGAAATCTTTGTTTAAAAATGTCCCCAAATATGTTTATTTTATTGTCATTAGAAATAATTAGTGAGGCCAAGAGAATTACAGAGTAATTAAGTTTTCCATATACAGAATTTAAATTTATGGTGAAAATTAATATAGATTCTTTATATTTGGATCTCACACTTTCCCACAATAACAGCATACAATTAAAAAGCTAGACCTAAATGAACACCCTCTTAAAACTGTGAAACAAACTCAATGTTCTTTGAACCTTAAGAAAGAAAAAATAGCTAATGAAACTAGCTCAAAAACAATAAAGAAAGAATAACCACACTATTCAATATTATTCAATGAATAGACAGAGAAAACCAGGACTGGATGTGGTTACTAATTATTTTTTAAATACTTCTAATTACTAGCTCTAAAGGGAAATGCTGCTGAAAGCAATTAATTTGTAAATAAACAAAGAAGCATTTTCAAAGCAAATGCAAAGCCATTTTCTTCAAGCCATATTTTAAAATGAAATATAAAAGCAATGATTCTTTTTCTAAGTTCAACTCAATGTCATTAGAATAGCCAACATTTGCTACTAGTTACTTTTAAAATTTACTATGAAATTCCTGAAATTGGATGATGCAACTCATATGCATACTCTAAGACATAACATCAAATCAGTCAGCAAATATTTATTCATCCTTTACTAATGAATGCAAGGAATCAAAGACAAAAAGAAGAAAAAAATAAAACAAAATCAGCCGATGTACTTATGCAGCTCAGTCCTGAGAAAGACACAGTGTCGAAAAACAGAAAAAAGGATGGAGATGCAACAGAGGGGCAGCATCAGAGAGACCAATGGGAAGACATAGCTGCACACCAGGAGGGAAAAGGCTGTGTATTTGGGAACTGCTGACATCTATTCTTAAATTTCCCTTTGATACCCTGCTACATCAGTTGCAATATTATTCTCTCAAACACCAGCTTAATATGCCAGCCTGGCACATTGCCTAGCCTAAGTTGCACAGAAGAGGCACTCAATAAATGTTGCCCAAATGAATAGATAAAACTTTTTGCTCTCTGCAAAGTTGGTCCATATAAAAAAGTTCAAAACTTCATTAAGACCCAATCAAGTGTCTATTCATGAGCAGCTGACCAGTTTCAGCCTGCAATTTACATTCTTGAAATTGGGTCCTTTCTTGTCTATGTAAAATCATTCACCCATTTGATCATGAATCATTTATTGAATAACCTGTACACTGAATACTGAGAAAAATATTCTGGATATATTAAAGCAAGAAAAACATTCTTCTTTTCTACCTCTTAAAATCCAGCGCAGGTTAAAAAAAATTTTTTAATAAATTGGATCTAAAGCAACAAGGAAAATGTAAACGGTAAGTGCTATGCAGAGAATTAAAATGGTGTGATGTCAAAGACAAAGTAGCTCCATTAGTGGTCACAAAAGGCATCTTCCTGATCCCTTCAGAAATATATCTTGGATCAAGGATTCAAATGCAAAATTGTATTAGGGAGATAAAAAAAAATATCAGTATCAGTGTGGGAAATGGAAAAGGAAATGAGGTTACCAATAAAGGCTTCCTTATAAGGACAACTGTCATAGGCAGTAGCTTCTGTCAATCCAAGTCAGGGGCATGCTCCTCAGGGATAGGGGGGCTCTCAGGGTATTTAGGCACCAATCCCTATCTGTCACTGGTTGTGAACTTGCAGGGAATATAGAATTCCCCAGTACTACTGGTCTGCTGGAAGGCTCAAGCAGGAGACAGGCAGCAAAAAGGGAAAGAAAGGATAGGTACTGGTGGTGTCACAGAGGGAAGTAGTCTGCACAGAAGTCGAGTGCATAGCAGAGTAGATGCCTGGGCCTGCAGGAGGCCTGGTGGAGGAGGAGACGTTTATGCTGAAATCTGAATGAAAAGAAGAGTCAAGGGTAAAATATTCCATATGGAAGGAATTGCCAGAACAGGATGGAGCTTGGTGTGCTGAAGGAAGGCAAGTTAGTTGGCTAGAATGTGTGGGACAAAGAGAAAAACTAGTATAAAATCAGGTCAGAAGAGTAGGCAACAACCAGATTATGAAAGGTTTCAGAATCCAGGTTAAAATGTTTGGCAGGTTTTTGTTTTTGTTTTTATGTTTTTGCATTTTTAAAAGGTTACTCTGGTGCAAATGAATAGTGGGGATCATGAGAGCAAGCAAGGAATTCAGGAAGCCCTGGCAGGGATCAGAAAATTGAAGAAAGTTGACTTGCTGATGAATCAAGGATTCAATAGTAAGGGGTGAAAGAGAGGCTCCATCAAGAATCACTCAGCACTTAGGGAGGCTGAGACAGGAGAATCATGAGTCCAAAGCCAGCCTCAGTGCTAAGCAACTTGGTGAGACCTTGTTTCTACCCAAAAAAACACAAAATAGGGCTGGGGATGTGGCTGAGTGGTCGAGTGCCCCTGAGTTCAATCTCTAGTCCCAAAAAAAAAAAAAAAGAATCATTCAGACTCTCTTCATGAGCAGCCCCACACATGGTACAGGCAGTGGCCCCCTCCTTCTAAGAAGAAGACTGTGAAAAGCATCAGTGAAAAGAAACCAAAGGTTTGTTTTGGCTTTGCTAGAATTAGATGCTTATTAGATATCTGCAGGCAGATAGTTGAAATCAGAGAAAAACATAAGAACTATACATGTGCATATATTTATTTATATAAGGGAGTCATCTACATAAATAGCATTTGAAGGCAAAAGATCACATGATGTATCCCAGGGGCAGTAATATATAAATAAGAGATGGAGATCCAAAGAATAAATTTGTGTCAATAATCTTTTATTATAACAATCACTTAACACTGCCAATTCATTCTTCCTTTCATTCACTTAATAAATATTGACTGAATATCAAGTAAATTAGAGTATTATGCTAAGAATTGTGGGAAATTAATGGTATATATCCTCTTTTTAAGTGCTTAGGATTATAAAGATCCTTAAAGATTGACCATGATAATTGTCCTAAAAGAAATACAGATAAAGAACCATGAAAACTCAAGGAAAGGATTATTTTCAACTGCTGAAACCACAGAATGTTTTGAGGGGGAAAATAGTATTTAAGGATTTAAAGCCTTTTACATTTTGCAAAGCTTAACCTGTAAACTGTCAGGAGGTGAGTTCGTTCTAAGAGTAAAAGGCTTAAAAGAACAAAACTGCACAGACACTGATCTGGAGTTCATCAAGTAGCTCAATATGCTTTATGATAAAATATATAAAAGCAATTGGTGGTGACTATATCTAGAATACCAAAAAACATAAAATACGTTTCTAAAGTACTCAAAATAATGAAAGAATTCCTTTACTATGGTGCCAAATATTTTCTGGTTGAGCCCAAAAATTACAAACCATAATTTCATTTCACTTCCATTTTATAGAATATCATTTTCCCCTGCAGTATGTACTATGAACAATCATCATGTGCTTATAAACTCACTTCTCATTTATATTGTCCATTTGGGTTATATTTTGCCACACTGTAGCTCAATTACTAGCACCCTTTCATTTACATATCTATCTGATCTTAACCTTAGAGTTTGCAAACTCATGCATTACAGGTGGATCTGTAATGTGGGAATACTAATTACTGGTTCAGGATAAAGAAAAGGAGAAGATCTTGGCTGGGTAAGGAAAAGGTGAAACACAGGCTCAGAATAGCTAGCTGAACAAGAAAGTCACAGAGGTCACTCTCATGGGAAGAGTGAATGAGGGTCAAATGGTGAAGGATATATAGACTGCAAAGGGATCTTAGACACTTTAGCATGCTCTGCACTTTTCTCTTGGATATTCTTCAATTTAAATCCATTGGTTGAATTTCTTTTTGCCATTCTTTAAGAGACTGTGAGAAGCATCCTTTCACGATGACCTTTAAAGACATTTTAGTACACAGCTCCAGAACAGAATTTAACATAATAGAATTCCTGAAAAGCACTGCTTACATGAGATTTCTACTTTTTCTTATATTGGTTATCATAAGAATAAAATTAATAGTTACTGAAGAAGTAAACATTTATTTCTAGAGTGGTTCTTTAAGAAGAAAGTCATGTTAACAATACATGATCACATGAACACGAAAACCAAGCAAAATAGTAAAAAGAAACACAATGGGAAAAGAAATCGTAACATGAAGAGTATGTATAAACTCTCCCCAAAAGAAGAAATAAGTACAAAAAATCGTGGTAAAGAATCCATGAGATTAATACTGTTTAATACACTTGTCTGATATTTTGGTTTTTACAATAAAAATAAGTAAATTAGAAAAAAAAAAAAAAAAGAATCCATGAGAGGTAATCTGGAAAGGTCAACAGCCAAGGAAGTAATAACACTTTTGCCAGTTAAATACTCTGAAACAGACTGACAGTTACAGACGCTTAACCTGCAAACCTTTAGTTAAAAAAAAAAAATTGTGGAAAATGTCACTAGCAAGAAGATACAATATACAAATCAGTCTACTCTCTGGAAAATGAATAAAAATATTACCCAAACACTGTACTAATCCAGTATTTGAATATCCTTGTACTTCTAAAGAAAATCTGCCACTGTCTGTTGAAAACTTAGACATTATGAAAAAATACATTCTACGTTCTGAGCTGTCTATGTGATACACCATGGGTGGGGTGGAAAATAAGTACCATGTCTTAAATGACCATCTTTGTAGTTCATAAAATTAGTTTTTCATAATAATAAGAAGTCCACAAAAGAACTACTCTGTTTAAAACAAAAACAAGCAAAAAAAAAAAAACTGGTTTTCTCCATGGCATCTGCATATGAAATCTCTATTCTTCAGTCTTCCGGAAAGCATCAAAACACAAAAGAATTATCCTGAGAGACAAAATCTTTCCTCTTCTCTCTCTTCCTCCTTCAATGAATGATTTACTGTTCAATACGGGTTAACTCAGGTCAGCTAACAACAAAGAGGGAGCCGGTATTCAACCTTTATGTGGAGCAGAATGGAAAATAGTCTCTGGTTATTTATCCTGTCATGACTTGGGGATATTTGGAATAGTCAATAACGTTTTAAAATTCCTGATTTCATGAGTTACCTCTCCTACTTTCAAATGGTCCTTTGAAGACATGGTGTTGACAGGGCAGAACTTGTAGTGTCCAAGAAGTACAAAGCCCTGCTCAAGGGCCCACACAAGCAGAGATGTTGAAAAAATCTCCGGGTCACATGTGGTGATATGCCAGATGTTGCCATTTAATTGTGGAGTTAAACCAAATGAACTAGTTTACCCACAGGATTAATGTGTCATTATACTCATGTTTCTAATTTCTCAAAAACACACTTTGACTTGCACCTCACCTAAAGGCTGTTGTATAGATATTGGGTACAAGGTATACAAGTGTAAATATTTCACATAAAAGTATAGTTTTAAGGGATAATCTTCCTCAAAAGGAAAATTAATCCACGAAAATCTACAGCTCACCCTTATTGCTATATGGTTTTTCCAGGTAGATAGAAAAAGAACTTCAGGCAATAGCAAAAGCGTGCACAAGATTATACAAAATCATTAAATTTAAGGAACTGGAAGGATTGCATAAGATCACTGGCTTAAGATATCTGAGGTGGATGAATGAATCAGTAAGACTTTTGAGCTTCATCAAGGGAAAATCTATATAACAAATCCTACTGTGAATACTCTTGAGGGGGGAACAGTAGAGAGAATGGATCGCTATCCTAAAAGATATTTCATTCAAGTAAGGCATTGCCACACAGCTATATAATTGTAAACACAAATGAAACTCCACTATACACTTGAGACTTCTTGTGATAATTATTAATTGTAAGACAATAATTAAGAATCTAGAGCTAGGTGTGGTGGCATACACCTGTAATCACAAGAACTGGGAAGGTTGAGGCAGGACAATCCCAAGTTTAAGGCCAGCATCAGCAACTTAGCAAGACTTTCAACTTGGCGAGACCCTGTCTCAAAATAAAAAATAAAAAAGTCTGGAGATAACACTCAGTGGTAGAGTGCCCCTGCGTTCAAACTCCAATGCCAATAAAAAAAAAAAAAAAGAATCTAGGTTTATTATTTTATCATACAGAAAATTCAGCCTCCCTGAGTTTCCATTATCATCTTATTTTGGGTTCAATTTCTTGCCCAGCAATCCTATAAAAGTATATTAATTTATTTTTCCAGCTACCTTGTTCTGGAGGTATAGGGTGGGGCAGGGGACAGCCAGCAAAGAATGGAATGCACTGAGATTTTTCTGAAAAGACAAAATTGACAAAACCTGTGACAGCAAAGATTATGACAGCCTCAGAATTCTGACCTTTAGAACTTGAAAGCAATCAACACGATTACTTTTGTATCGTGGGTAAAATAGCAAATATTTCCTGTTATTAAAACTTTTTTGGATTACCTTCCCAAGACTAAAGTAGAGCTTCTGAAAAGATAACTGAGCTGTGACAACAAAAAGATTGTTAAGAGTGCCTCTATGCTGTGGGACAAAGAGTCTTGTATTTCTACTGGGAAGGAAATTTAAATTATAGGCACAGATCTACAAAGGCTTAAGTTGCCCACATTTACCTCTCTGGTTACGGCAAAAGTTTCAGGACACTTGACCATCAGGGTTGGCCTGCCATGGGGGAGGACAGTCAGGAATGATTCCTCCTTAACTATCTAGGAAAGAAGACCCAGAATAATCTTGAAATGCATCACACCTTCACTGTTTATGAAAGTGGAACAACCACACCATCAATAGACAAACGCAAGGCAGTTAAGTATTCGAAAGGAAACGTCTGGCCTTGACTGCGTAGTGTGCTCAAGTTCCTTGGAACCTTGGACCACCCACACGTTAGCTATGCTAACTATCCTCTTAAACTAAAGTGGAGATATTTATTCAGAATTATGGTTTATACTCACAGGGGAACAAATCTTTGCATAGATTTTAAACATTACATGTATAAGAGCTGTTTAAAAATAAAACTTCATCTGTTGAACAGAAAACTCTCAGGTAGTGAAGTGTGCTTTAAAAATTGTTTTTTAATTTTAAAATCTTCCCCTTAAAAATCAGTCTGTATGGGCTTGGATTGTAGCTCAGTGGTAGAGCCCTTGCCTCACATGCCCGAGGAACTGAGTTTGATCCTCAGCACCACATAAAAATAAATAAAGATATTTGTGTCCATCTACAACTAAAAAAAAATGTTTTAAAAAAATCAGTCTATATATGCCTCATAAAAAGTACATTTCAGCAATATTTAAAAAGCATTTACAATAACTGACAGTGATTTATACAATATATAATCTTAGTTTAAAAATAGCTCAAAGTTAAGAAAATGTATAAATAAAAGGGATAAAAGGAATATTTATTTATTAATGTAATACTAAACTTAATCTATTGGAAATATCTAATATGCTTTGGTTGGGGCTAGGGATGTATCTCAATGGTAGAGTGCTTGCCTAGCATGTACACGGTCCTGGGTTCAACCTCTAGAACGGCAAAATGGAAGGAAGGAAGGAAGGAAGGAAGGAAGGAAGGAAGGAAGGAAGGAAGGAAGGAAGGAAGGAAGGAAGGAAGGAAGGGAGGGAGGGAGGGAGGGAGGGAGGGAGGAAGAGAGGGAAGGAGGTTGGTTATATATGTACATATGTGCATGTATATATACATGTATGTATATACACATAATATATGTATGCTCTATTTTGATTAGAAATAGTATTGTGTTAAAATCATCTTTGCATTTTCTACAACTTACATGTTTTAGGGAAAGTTTTTTGGTTTTGTTTTTTGTCTTTTTAATGAGTAAATGCACTTGAGTTTAGCCTTCAGAAATCAAGGCAGGCATATTTACTATATCTAGTAAAACAGAAACAACACACTATATTTGTTCTCAAAAAAATAAAGATAACAGTGTGAGAGGAGAATTAACACCTAATCACAATCACCACAAGGCAAAGTTGACTGGCCCGTTGAGAACCAGGCTCTGCCACCTCATATCTGACTGCAAGGCCCTGGGCGAGTTCCATCCTTTCTCTGAGTCTGAGATGTGTCACCTGTACAAGCAAGCCAGCCAATTAATAGTGTTCTTTAAAGATCTCAGTGAAAGAAAGTTAATGAAATGCTGGTCCACAGTATCACTAGAAATTAGTTATATATCCCTATCACAAAATTAAATGAAATGAAAGGCTGTTCATATACAGTATTACAATATATAATACCAGATTGTAAAGAGCTTTGTTATTAGTAGTTTATGTATTTACTGTACTATATTTTTTGTTGTTCTAGAATATATTTATTCTACATATAAAAAAATGTTTATTTTTTAAAAAGTATACCAGGTGACTCCAGGACCAGCCTATCATCCAGCTGATGTTGACCAAGTCCCTTGGTTGGTTGCATCAAGAGGCCCGGAAGTGACTGACTAGACCATCTAGATTTGTGTCAGTGCACTCTACAATGTTCACACAACATAAGAATCACCTAACAATGTATTTCTCGGAACTTATCTCATTGTTAGGTGACAATTGACTGTATTCAATAAAATATCCAAACCTACTACATTAGATCCTCATTATTTATGAATTCCACATTTGTGAATTCTCCTACTGGCTAAAATTTCTCCTAACCTCAAAATCAATACCCCAATAAACAGCACTATTTGTGGTCATTAGCAGGCATGTACACACAGTGAGTGAGTGACAAAATCCTTTGAGTTACTGGAGGCGATGTCCTTCCCAGCTGATGTCACTCCCAAGTGATGGTAAATGAGGACGTGCTAAATGTGCTTTGTCTCCTTCCAGCTCTCACACTACAAGCAAGTGACTACTCTGCAGGATGTTTAGTGTCAGGGTCTTTGTATTTTTGTTCTCTTGATCAGTAATTTTGCTTTAGAATAACCCCAAGCACAGTTCTGAAGTCCTGTCTAGTGGTTCAAAGCTAAAGACAGCTGTGATGTGCCTTATAGAGAAATCCTGTGTTAGAGAAGCTTCATTCAGGCTCATGCTGTGAGCTACAAGTTCAGTATTAACGGATCAGCAGTGTATATTAAATAAGTTATCTGTAACAGACACGCACATGAAGCAAGGCTATGTGTTGATTAGTTGATGACAATGTGACCAGAGATGCGCAAGAACTTAATCCTGTATATCCCAAGGGAGCCGCTGTATATCCCAGTGTTCACTAGTTCTATATTTGTAATGACTTTACAGACTTCAACTGCCATGAAAAATGAGAATATATTATATATGATAAATCTTATGTTAAACAACAGGAATACAAAATTTAAAAGCACAGGTTCTTGCCCTCAAGGAAATTAAAAGTCAATTATTACATACACTGTAAAACATTCAAATAAAAACCTAATTGCTAGAATGGAAAGATAACATTAGGCACCATTACAAATGTAGCTATCCTTTATCTAGGTAAAGAATAAAACAAGAAGTCATTTGAGATTAATAACAAAATATAAATCACCACTCTCTCTGGCTAAAGTCAGATAATACTAAAAAGGCCCTGCTATATTTTGGGAGTATGATTCCCTATCACAGTCTGATATGTAGTCCAGTTAAATCTATACGCCCATCACCTCCACAGACTTTCATAAATTTGTGATAAAAATGGTCACCCTTGAGTGTATGTCAAGGCTTGTAAATGTCAAGCCTTGACTGCGTCTCAAGAATTGATCAGAAATGGGGACATTGGAACCCTCAAAAGAAAATTTCTACTGCACTTCAGGTGTCTCTCTTCCTGATAACCTCTAGCCCCAACTCACACCTACTCAAGGCAGAGAAAGGAACTAATGAAATTTCCTGTTCTAATAAAAAACTTCTACCCTTACTCTTTGACCTCTCATGGTCAACATTCAGCTTTGTAGTTTTTGTTGTTGTTGTTGTTGTTGTTGTTCTTTTCAGTTATACATGACAATAGAATGTATTTTGGCATATCATACCTACATGGAGTTTCACTTCCCATACTTGTGGTTGTACATGATGTGGAGTTACACTGGTCATGTATTCATATATGAACATAGCAAAGTTATTTCTGATTCATTCTACTGTCTTTCTCTTTGTGTTCTTTTCTAAATGTTTTAGATCATGAGGTTCATGAAGGGTGGAAGGCGGGGAGAAAAAAAAAAAGAAGAGAATCTGGAAAAAGAAAATTGGGAAAAACGTAAAGACTAGAAAGCCATGCTAAAAAAATACTTGGATTTTGTCCAAAAGGCTGTGGCAGAATTTTAGACTGACATGATAGCAGCATTCATATAAGGGATAGACCACAAAAATGGAATGAGAACCCCTTAATTAAAGTTTATTACAGGATTCCAAGGATACTTAAATGTTGTCTTAAACTAAGCAGCACAGGAAACTAAAAGGAATGCTGAAGATATATCTAGGAAGTAGGAACAAGGGATCTTGGTAAACATCTGAATATAGGGATGGTAAAAGAGAAAGAAGGATCCAGATTGCTGAGGCAAAAAATTTTGTGAAAAATATTGTTATGCCCCACATGATGGAGTTCATGAGAGGAACCAAACTTGGGAACTGAGTAATAAAATCAGTTCCAAACATGGCAACACTGTGGTACTAAGAGCAACAGCAGGAATGTAAATTCATAACTCTGGTAAAAGGAAAGCATGTACAAAAAATAGAAACCCAGAATCAATCAGCAGATATATGGCTATGAAAGCCATAATCAGAAAAGAAATTTTCAAAGAAAAGGTTGTATTAAGAGATGGTGGTCAAGGACGCCATCTTGGAAACATCACTTAAAGCATTTTGTGGTTATGGTTATCTCTCAGGAATCAGAATGCATAGGATCCCTCCAGAATCTAAATAAAATGCTATTTGCCTTCCCACTGCAGGCCAATATCTGGTATTTTTCTTCAAACCACCACAATGAAACCTAATGTGAGGAATCTGAGAAATTAGTTAAATAATCAAAATTGAGAAAGGGATATTTACCTCTCTGAACACAGTGGGCAAAATATTTTCTAGTGTCTGAACTCTCTGAATCATTTTCTAGGTTGACTACCACCATACAATCTCCAATATTTGTTGAAAGACAAATTTCTTTCAGTAGCAATTTTATCTTTGGTAGGAAAAAACTAAGATAAAGTTCCTTAAAGAATGATGAAGAAATGGAAGAGACACAAAACCAGAGACTGAAAATTCTTCTCAATTTTTGTTAATATTATTAGTACTCAATATTATCTTACTAATTAATTTAATATCAATTTACTACACTTACTATTTAATTAATACATTAAATTTGCATGTCAGGTTGCTAAAGAGTAGAAGAATTCTATCAAATAAGATCAACTGGTACTAATATATTTCTTGTAAACAAATACGTATAATTTTAAGGCAGTATGAAAAATATATCAAAATTTATGAAAAAAATAAAATTTTGATCCAACAATTTAACTTCTAGGAAGTCATTGTAATTAAATAAATAGGTAACTATATAAAAATGTCCAATTATTAAAGTGCTCCTTGTAGAGTAGTTTATAAGAGCCCAATTTAAAACAACGTTAGAGTCCCACCATAAGGCAGATTAAATAAAACTTAAGTTGTGCAGTTAAAGTTGGAATCCTGTAAAGTTAAGAATGATGTGTTCGAGGGTTCTAAACCAGAGAAACGCATGGTCAAGAGACCCCTAAAAGTTTATAAAATATTTTTTTCTATACAAAATTTTATGAGAAAAAGAAAAGTTGCACAGATTTCTTCAGAATATCAAATGACACAAAAAAGTTTAAGAAGGACTGACAATAACAAACAAGTATTTATAGAGAAAGACACTAACAAAATTTTGTAGAGTGAAAAAAGCAAGTTTAAAAATAGTAAATACATGACACCTCATTTTTATTAAAAAAAACTGGAATAAATATTCATACATGGAAAATTATAAAAAGGTATATAAGAAAATATTAAACATGATTATCTGCAAGTGAATTTTAAGCATTTTTATTCAGAAGACAAATACCTAGAAGTTTTTACCAATCTGTATTTAATGGTGTCTCAGTGAATGTACTACTTATAAAATACCATAACAAAATTACAGATACACTAGTAAATTACTAATAATGCAAATACAGTAACTTACTAATAGGGGCTGGTATTGTAGCTCAGAGGTAGAGCGCTTGCCTTGCATGCATGAGGCACTGGGTTTGATCCTCAGCACCACAAAAAAATAAATAAATAAAGATATTGTGTCCATCTACAACTAAAAAAAATTTAAAAATAAATAAATAAATAAATTATTGATAATGTAAATATGGTTTGATACCTTTCAACACTTAGAAAAATAATCTAGGTCCTAGAATAAGTAAATAATTTTAAATTTTTAAATCAAATTCATTTTGGGTAAATACAACATTCTTATCAAACACTCAAATTTCTATTAAATATATGTTAAAAACCATACAGAATATACTCGTCCTTGGGATCTGGGATTTGACTCAGTACTGCCCGTGAATTTGCCCAAATAATATAATGGTTTCTCTCTCATTTGTTGGATGAATCAAATTTAGGCTCATATTATTAATTAATTACTGCTCTTTTGATACTTAATTGATATATCACTGTTTTAGGCTCAAAGTATGCCAAGCCACACCCTCATCTGACTACACCTATTAATATCACCAGTTGAAATTGTAAGTGTGTGTTCTTTTCTTATGGTTCCAAATATTATGTTAAATCTTATAATGACGTGTGTATATTTTTAATACTGACATCATGAACAATGTGAATTCACTAGAAAAATAATGAGTCAGGTATAGGAACAAGAAAAAACAACAGGTTCAACCCTACAAGAAAGGAAATCCTATGATCAGTAAGGTCCTATTCTCACTGACTAGATTTTTCTCTCATAAATCTAAAAAATAAAATTAGGCTCATAAGAAAGAACTTAATGAGATGAGTCTATATAATCTCATATATAACAAAGTATATTTTTCACTTAAATGGCAATGGGGATTTGACATCACACTTGTACTCAGAGCCACATAAAGAAAATGTTTAGTATACCCTATTTAAACCATGGCTTATTTAAATAGAATTGCTTACTTAAATAAAATACCTTTCAACAACATGTTAAGACATGAATGTGTCTTCAGGGGAAAGAATTAAATTAAAGCATCCTTCCAAGAAGACTTAATTCTAAGCATTTATTAAATAATAACCTTGAACCTTCCTATGCAAGCTTTACTCCTGTAATACTACCCATATACAAAACTATTTGCACCAATACTAGCTTCATGCAGAAGAAAGCAGAATCGGGATGGAAATATAATTACTTGGGTTTACCATGTATAAACCTGTTAGGAACTAATTGGAAAGGAAGCCATGAAAGTTGGTAAACACTACAGTTGCTAAGTAACGCTACTTTCTAGCAGCAGTGTTCCCTATTTACAGTCACACAGGAGGAAAAAAAATCTGATTTTCTCCTTTATTCACCATATCTGAAGCAATTAACAATAATTCTGAGAGGTTGTTCACATATTGTTAAACGACAAAATTATGAAAAACACACATTTAAAGAATCAAACTACTAATTTACAGTAAAAAAAACTATAAAGGAAACCATCTAATTATTGTATCAAATCAATTATTTTCCAATTTTACAATTGTTTTTCCTTCCTCAGTACTTTAGTAAATATGTCCAAGTATCCTGGAAACATTCAAAAATTACAGTGCTTAAATCCAGCATGATTTAAACCAGTCTTCTCTAAGATTCTGGAGTTGTGTTTGTACTAATAGACTGAGTGACCTAAATATAGGATTAAAAAATGCATATACAATATTCCAAGCAGTTGGTTTTATCCATTCAGTCAATGAAGGTTTAATAATGTAAAACAGAAAGATAAAACAATGAGTGAGATTCGAAAACAAGAAGCCCCCACTTTCTATGGAGACTACCCTGCAGTGGGAGGATTAAAGTGTTAAAAAGGACAAGTGCTGGGGCTGGGATTGTAGCTCAGCGATAGAGCGCTTGCCTCGCATGCGTGAGGCCCTGGGTTCGATCCTCAGCACCACATACAAAGCAAGAAAATAAAGACATTGTGTCCATCAACAACTAAAAAATATTTAAAAAAAAAAAAAAAAGGACAAGTGCTTTGCTACTAAGGGAATATACCCAGGTTCTCAAAAGAAGGGATTTGTCTTTTTGTGCAGTGGTCTACACCCATAATCAAGGATTCTCAGTGTGTCATCTGGGAACCTCTGTATGTCTGCCTATAAGACCCTTTGGGGAATTTATGAGGTCAATGTATTTTCATAATAAGGTGCTTTTTGCTTCTTTTGCTCCCATTTTCTTACACATGTATAATAACATTTTCCTAAGGTCACCTAAAGTGTGCTATCACTGAATGCAAAAGCAGAATGGAAAATTCAACTGTCTTGTAGTAAGCCAGATACTCAGGAGATGTTCACAAACTATAAAATGATACCACTCTCTCAACAAATTGCTTTTGCTTTAGAAAATGTAATTTTTATAAAATGTTAATGTTACATTTATTGTTATAATTTCTGAACAAATTAATGAATAGATTATTTAAATTTATTTATTTATTTTTTTAACAGAGCTGGGGATAGAATCCAGAGCCTTATGCATGCTAGTAGGCAAGAACTCTAGCATGGAGCCACACAGTAGCCAAGTTTTAATTTGTAATGTGGTAACTCTCAATAGATGTAACTCACATACACAAAAGCTCAATGGCATCTTCAAAAGTCTTCACAAGTGTAAAGATTGAGGGCTGGTGATCTGTGCTTAATAATTTTCAGACTAAATTGTGAATGAATAAAGAACATCACACTGATGTAATTACTGAGCAGAGATCACAGGGATGGGCTGAGATATAAGAAGAGTGAACTATAGTGTGTGGAGAGGTGGGACTTTTTTTAAATAACGTATGCAATTTATAAATAACTCCATTTAAAATTTTTATGAACAGTTGAGAAATTTGCAAAAAAAAAAAATGACTGAAAATGAAACATTCCCTTACAAATGAGAAACTGAACAGAATGAGGGAACAACTTCCATGAAAAGTCAATGGCTCCCTAAAGAACCGTGGTTTCAAGCCAGGTGCGGTGGCCTGTAATCCCGTGGACTCTGTAGGCTGAGGCAGGAGACAGGTGGATTGCAAGTTAGAGGCCAGCCTTCACATTTCAGGGAAACCTCATCTCAAAATACAAAATAAAAAGGGCTGGGGATGTAGCTCAGTGGTAAAGCACCCCTGAGTTAAATCCCTCTCCCTTCCCCCACTCCCAAATAAAAAACTTCAGAGCTGGACATCTAATCACTTTTCATAGGAAAATTGTGCTTAGTAAAACAGTCATTTATCATTAGGCTTATTGTTTTCTAGAATGCATAACTTTTAAAATAATGATATAATGATTGATGTTAATATTTGTTGTTAAAAAGATAGTGTCAAAGCAAAAGGAAATACCAGATAATGTTTTTGCTTAAAACATTGCTCATTCAGGTGTTTCCTGAAATTACATATCCATTATCTTTCTTTCAACTTTCAGGCAGATTAATAATTTATTTGGATATATGAATGCATTTGACAACTCATCAAAGACAAGATGTGAAGTTACATAAAGTAAGATAACATATAGTTCTTCAAGGAAGACTAACATCTCTGAACATACCAAATTCTATGATCAAAATAATTTGACACTGTCTGTTTTACAAGGAGAACCCATTAACAAAATTTAAGAGGAGCAGAAGCAGCTTTAAAAAAGAACCGTTCTTAGGGATGGTATCAGAAACGCATTCTTGAGCATGCAGCCCTGTGGTCTGCCTAAAGGCCAGAGGGAAAACCCCTTGTTGACCATAAAAGGGCCGCCTGCATGTTCTCAGTGGAAAGTATACAGGATCTTATTTACACAAGTATAAATACATGCCATTCCTTTGTGCTCACAGGCACTCCTGAAGACTGGCCAGGAAGGAGGGTCCAAGGGCTCAATGCAAACAGGATTCAAAAAGTCCAGGACATTTTTTTCCAACATCTAATGCTCTTTATTTTTCTAACTTATCTTCTTTCATTATAAAAAAAAATCTACAAAGCATAGAATCACTATAATTTAACAGGTGGCAGCTTAAGAAATACTTGAAAATAAGCCTTTAAGATTCCACAGGACAAGAGAAAACACATTTCCCATAAATAGACACATTTTTCTAGCAACATTACAGCTGTGTAAAAATGAAGGAATAAAGAAAAATGAATTTGTGGTCAACAACCATGTGCTATCCATTTATATTTCCTAGTAACTTAGAAGGCTGAATTTTTAAAACTTCTAAGAAACTATAAGTACATACAATAAGTATATAAACCATGACCTGAAACAAATGCTGCTAACAAGAAATTTTAAAAACTGCACACTGAAGGTACACATTATTTGGCATATATGTATACATGTATGTGTGCATGCATATGTTTGCACGTGGTTACGCTATTAGTATACTGTGATCAGAGAGTAATCAAGTGGATATGAATGACAATAAATACAATAAAAAGTGCTTTAATTTAAAACTCTGGAGGAATTCTGAGACTTTTGCTTCATTATACATGTTAGAGAGATGCCGTATAGATCTCAGATTATCACCCTCAGCTAGATTAGTGTTTGACTTAAAGTCTTATCACAAGGTCAGAATGAACTGTAGCGGTCGTCCAATCTGATTATCTTTTCAGTAAGTGAACTCCTTCCTTCTAAAACAGTTGTGCTTGATGGTCTCACAGTCCAGGAACCTATCTGACTAATAATGCTTCAATGCTCTGCCCACTTATGTTTATGGTTAACCCCATCAAGGAGTAAAAGAAAATCCAAGTCTGGCTCAGCCTCTAGTATGTCAGATATCTCCATGACACAGATCAGAAGTGACTCAAGTGCAGGCTGGGACAGAGAATGAACATCTATGCTGTAGTTCATTTCATCTCTGAGGAGCTCTGTTGAGCTGTTTGCTGATATTGACCTCCATATTATTCACCATAATTTCTCATGGTACTTCTCCATAAACCTATTTTGTTAAGCCCTCATCAACTCAAAGTGTGGCCCACAGATCAGCAGCATCTGTATCACATCACCTTGATAAAAATGCAGAATCTCAGGTCTTACCCAATTCTACTGGAGCTGAATCCTCATCTCAACAAGACCCAGGATTGAGGAACCTGCCAAGCTGATGCCCACTCATTTATCTAATCTGCACAGATTATTTCTTAAATGTTCTCCTTTGGAGCTATATTGGAGTAACTGTTGACCTCCTGACATTAAATATTCTTTTTCAATCTAACCAATTTGTTTTTAGAAAGACCTATAATTATTTCCCTTCTCCCCAGCCAGGAAGATGAACAGAGAAACCAAAATTTTATCAAACACATCAAGCATTTTACTAGGAGACCCAGTAAGAGAGTTCTTAATTTTTAAATTTTACAAGTTAGACAATTAAGTGCTTAGAAAGATTAAGTGATTACGTTAAAACCATGTAACTAACAAGTGGGTCAATCAGGATTTAAACCCCGTTCCAGACTTCATTAAGCCACATTTTCACACTCTGCCTTCTCCCAAATGTCCAACCTTTCCTCAAAACAAATGTGTGTTGTAAATAAGAATAAGACCCAGGGTATTTAAGAACTCTCATTGACTTTTCTACATTTAAGAAAATGAAACTGTAAAGTGAGCAAGTCCCCTTAGCACCTAACCAAATTAGAGGTTTTGTTCTAACAAACTGAAGTGGCTATTAGAGGCATCATGAGGCAGTGATGAAGGGCAGGGCCCCCTCCCACTTCCCTGCACCAGACTGCTGCTGTTGGAGGCCCTGCTCAGCCACTTGACCTTGGCCACGTGGCTTACCTTCTCCTTAGTTTGGGAATAATACTGGTAAATTTCCCCAGTTTTTCTGGTGAGAATGAAAGGCACTAATGAACATAATGTGCTTAGAGGTATGGCTAGTGTACTGTAAGCACTTAGTGTCAGCTGTATTTATTATTAAATGGAAGTCATTCTGGTACAACTGCCTCTCTTAAAAAAAAAAAAAAAAAAAAAGCCAGTGTTCTACTTAGCTAGGCAGTTGTTAATATTCTTCCAAATCAATACAACATTTCCTTACTTCTACTAATCTTCTACTCACATGTATTGATCGCTGATCATGATTAAAAGTGAACAGTGAAATCCATCAGCTTCTATCTCTTTACATAATTTCACTGTCAAATCAGTTCACATGTCCAACTGTTACTATATTAGAGGGTTAACAAGTAGCCTGAGGGCTTTGAAGACAAATATAGCAGGCCAAAGACAAACACGTTTGTTAAGACCAACAGCTCTAATGTCAGAACATATCCAAAACCTGGCCACTTACCTAGTTTATTCCTAAATCACCATTATGGCATTTGTCCCCTTAATTCCCAACAGTGTATTTTCAAGCCAGTGGAGATAACAGTCCCCATCTACGAAATTCATGCCTCATGTGTTCAACTGACTCCAGAACACCATCCCTTGCAGCTCCTCAGTTGTACCAAGCACACTCCTACCACAAGGCCTGTGTATCGCCCATTGGCCCGTAAAGACCACCTGTCCCACCCCTCAACCTGTGCTCAAATTCCCTCCTCAGCAGGCCCTATGAGATCTTTACCTCAACAACATTCCCCACACCCACACTCCCCAGCCCCAAATACAAAGCACAGATCATTTTCTACCATACAAACGGTTTACTCATTTATGTTGACCTTATTCTCCTCTCACTAAAACCTAGGTTTCATGTGTTCTGTTCATGGATGTGTCACCTGTGCCTGATACCTTGCTGCATATTTGATTGATGTTCAAAGAATATTTGTTGAAAGCATACATAAACAGGAAAATCTAAAGACAATTCTTAATATTTCATATATATACATTATATATGTAAGTCTATCTCAAAATCTATCAGTAGGGAAAAAGTCAAGGAAGCAATCTGCTTGCTCCCAAACAGATATTGAAATCAAAGACTAATGGTTTTTTTTTTTAACAAAAAAAGAAAAACCAACTTCAGTTTATAGATGCTAAACAATGACCCTCTCTTTTCCCAAAGCAGAGGGAAAACTATAAATTTATGAGTTTGCTAATTAATTAGATCAGCCTCTCTCAATTAAAGAAACCACTCTCCCTTAACATGAAAGTTTAGCTCAGGAAAGGGATGCAATGACCTTGTACAAAAGAAACTGCAGGCACGATTGACAGAGCAATTATTCATTTGGTCAGGATGCTGGCTAACAACTCATAATCTTGCAAAAAAGCACCTTGGGAATTTTAATGACCATACAGACTCAGCAGTTTATTTTCAATTCTCATCTGAAAAATACCCAATCCTGTAGCACTCTCTCTGTAGTATGATACTCACTCATGAGCTCCATCTGACTCCTAAATCACCTGGCTCATTATCAGATTTCAATCCTTTGCTGCCAGGAGCTAATCACATCTTATCTACATCAAGTACTGAGAACCAGGAAGTTAGAATTCACTCTGCCATCTTCTACTATTCGGTTTGGTAATACATGTCATTCCAGTATCAGGATGCTTTAGCCTCGATATTTGTTCTGTAAGATACAGAACATTTATTGTATTTACGACAAAATGAATAAAAGAGGTTACCTATGATTTATAAGAAGTCTACAGAATATGCAAAAAGAGGTACTGTGAGTGCTACGGAAAGAACTACTTATTAAAATCATGTCTGATAGTGACGGTAGACAAAAAATACGTTAAAAAATCAAGAAACTCAAAATGCTAAAATATTTCCTTATCAGTCACCTAGTACATGAAATATGCATCTAACAGAGACAAAAACAACAGCTCTGGTTTCATAGCATATGGTAAACAAACAACCAGAACTACAAAATTGCATAAATCAAAATGTATAAATATTGTATTCTATATGTACACTATTTCACTAAAGTCAATTTCATTTATCAATAAAAATTGTAAGCATTTTATAGCAATGGTTTTACTTCTAGTGATGAAAAAGGGTGTTGATATTATTTCTTCATTAAATGAGCATGGCATGAGAAATCATTTAAAAAACAACTCCCTTTTCTGAGACAAGAGGGAGCTCAAATTTACCAAGGAATTTTACCAAGCTCAAATTTACTGAAGGAAGAACTACTTCCCTCTCAAGAGTTCACCACTGGAAAATGAAATTTATTTTTGTTTTTAATAAAAAAAATTGATTTTTTTCTAAAAACAAAAACAAAACCTTATAATTCTTATTAAAAGAATTAATTTTTTTACAAAAATATTGTTTTTTATTCTTTATTTGTTATCAAGACCACACAAACTGAAAGGCTTGTCCTGATGAGGCACACAGAGCCCAGGACTAAGGGTTAGCTGTGTGCTCTAGTCCTCTGCCAAAAATCCACATGACTAAGAAAATGACTTCACCGGTTACAAAATGACCTCACTTATACAAGAAGGGGAGGGTTAGACAAGATGATATCTAAATCATTCCCAGGGCATTTTTTTTTTATATTTTTAAAGACTCAACCCTGAAAATTTCCAGAACAAAACAATAAAAAGACATCTTCAAGTTTATTTAAGAATGCTTGAAATGATGTTTGATGTTACTTTGGGATAGAAGGCAGAGTGCCAGAATCATCTCAGTTTCCCTGTGGAGAAGGCTCAGAGCAAAAATGAGTATCACTCTGCTCAGACATCCTAGCATAATGTCAATGAGTCAACACTACAAATCTTAAGGCAAGGAGCCCAGGAGAATGGAGCAAAGAGATTGCCCTTTCATCTCTTAGGATCCTAGCCACCAAGAGTACACTGGATGAAAGACCAAAAAGAAAAATGAGTTAGCAGAAAAGCTCACAAGCCACTCATCAGCCAGCTCTTATTAAAGATCCATCTACATGAGCAGATGTGCTACCAGGACACTCTGCCATGACATACCAGCCACATGTGATATAAAGGGTCCACTCAGCACTTATTTCCCTATTCAAAACTCCAAATTGACTGCCTAATCCAAAACTCTCTTTTGATTGAGTTCTCCCTGATATGGCCTAGTCAATGCACTTTGAGGGGATTTTAAATTCTGTAGACAGCAATTTTTATTGTAACTTATGAACTTATAAATGAACAGAAAGATGAACACATGAAAATGAGGAGCTGGGGCCATAGCTCAGTGGTAGAGCACTGGCCTAGCATGCACCAGGCATTCTAGAATGTTCCATTCTCAGCACTGCAAAATGTGTGTGAGTGTGTGTGTGTGTGTGTGTGTGTGTGTAAGTAAGAAACAGATTAAGGAAACAGCATTATGGAGTTTTGTTACTTTATTCATTTATTTGTTTCTTAGTTTATTTGTTGCTTATTTCTTTATGTGTGACATATTAATGAGAGGTGATCTCAAAATAAATGCCTTCATTGAGGTATAACTGCAGTCATATTTTTTGTTTTTCCATTCCCCTTAACTGAACCTTCAGTTCATTCGAGTATCATAAAGGCAAACTGTAGTGTTTGTTTCAAAAATAAATATAGTATCCCTTAGGGAAGAGTTTTCTACATGTTTTCTACCTAGAATTTGAAAGGACCTTTTTTAATTATTATTATTTTCTAGAAGGTAATTACAAGATAGAGAATTGTATAATGTCCATATACTGTAGTCTCTGAGGATGCCACCTTAGAGTCAGACCAAAGTAGTACTGAAATCAGAAACTGCTTAATTTCATTAAAGGACAGGTACTAGTATGTCTGATGGATATATTATCCTTAGGAAGGCCAATCAATTTATAGTTTCCAATCTGCCAGTCTCAATAAATGTTACAAGTGGGAGCCTATTTGGTCAGTAGAGACCTTAGATGGTGTGTTATAGAATATGGCTGCAAAAGCAGGAAGTTTTTTTCATAGTTTATATCTCACACACTTGTCTATAAACAGAGCCCATGGTGTGCAACCCTAATGGCATGTTCCAGATGTTTCCAAGAGGTGTACAAAAAAAAAAAAACACCCCAACATCCTTAAAGCTTAAAAAGCAGGATGTACAGACTACACACTAAGCTTAAAAAAAAAGGAAAAAGAAGAAACCCCCATATGGTGCCAAATGTTGGCAGCTATCTTCTTTCTTCCCAGACAAAACTCTTAGGTCTTGTGAAAACAGGATTTCTTGTAAAGTGCCAAAAACAACATAGATAATTGTTATGATGGCCGTATTGCTTTGACTGTATCCACATCTAGCCTCTGGGATAATAGTAAGAGTCAACTTTAAATTCTAACCCTGAAGGCCCACCTTTAGGAATGTCACTGCCTACATTTCTAAAGCCCAGTCTTGCCTTTTAGATTCATTTTATTAGAACAATAGAAAATGTTACTTATATTTGCTCCCCCAACCCTCGGTTTGAATTAGGCTTAAAAATAAGCACAGCACGTTTCTAATCCAGCAATAATATAAGTGCACTAGAGAACCTTTAGAAAATAGTAAATGCAATTTAGGAAGGAAAACATCAATACCTTCACTTCTTTCCTAGCCCTTGTAGATAAAACACAACACTTTAGAGACTTTCACCCTAGTCCTTCTATATAGATAGAAATATTTATGGAAGCATACATAAAATATTTAAAATCCTATTTCACCCTGCATTTTCACTTAACATTAGAACATGAGCATTTGCCCATGGGGACACTAGATTTTGATCATTACCCTGTATCCCGTGAGTAATGACAGCTCTGTATAATTCACAGCATTTCCCCAGGGAGGCTTATTGCTCTATTGGCCAGCCACAGGACCTGTGTTAAATCCACTGATGGCATGTGCAGCTGAAACATGAGAAAGGATTACAGTGTACAAACGTGGAAGCCCAAAGGCCCATCTCTAAATACATCCAGTTCCCTGGAGGTTTCTTCAGGAAAAGGCAGAGACCTTCTTTTATTAAGAACAAAAAGGGATCGATTCATTCTCTAGTCTATTAAGCCTTTTTAAAATTTCATAGTTATTCCTTTACATACTGAAACCATTTAAATGTGTGCACAATGTAGAAACTAGGCCAACTCGTTTGAATAATGAAGAGAAATTAAAAAGCATTCGCAGCCAGGTGCGGAAGTGCACACCTGTAATCCCAGCCGCTCTTCCCAGCAGCTCCAGAGGCTGAGGCAAGAGAGTTGCAAGTTTGAGACCAATCTCAACAACTCAACGAGGCCCTAAGTAACACAGTGAGACCCTATCTCATAATTTAAAAATTAAAATAAGAGGCTGGGGATGTGGCTCAGTAGTAAAGCACTCCTGGGTTCAATCCACAGTACAAAAATAAAGCATTCATGATCTTCTACCTAAGAGCTTAATATCCCTGTTTAACATGGAAATTAATGGTTAATGTTCATTTTTTTTCTTTCATAGAGTAAGAATTAATGTCATTTCAGTTGGTTATTTAAAAAATAGTTTCTCTCTGTCTCTTGAGAGAGAGAGAGAGAGAGAGTCTTGCTGCAGTCTTTCTTTATAACAAACTGGCCTCAGGAAATTATTAATGAGGGGTTGGGAGGTTACACAGCAGCTAAGCCCAGAACAATGTCTATGCAAAGAGACAGCTACCTATTCAGAAGGAAGGGGAATTGTTTGGGGAAGACTGGCAGCTCCAAAAAAATCCCTTCCTCTCCATGACTTTACTACACTGTGCAAAGCCAAAATGAAATAAGTCATAACACTTTTCGTTTCCTAACTGTATATTCCTGGAATGGCCTTTGACTTTCTGTGGAAGTCAAGAACAGCACTAATTAGGAAACTGGACATGCATGAGATGATACAGGGTCTGACCTGGCAGAAGCGATTCCAGAAGAGATGACATATTATTTGTAACTCAGCTTTACCTTCAGGAAGAGAAATAAGAAGCAGCATAGAAGAAAATAAAAGTGGCTTCACTCAGAGATACAAAAGTACCAGCAGCCCCAACCCACACCAGCATCATCTATGAACCTTTCTCTAAGCCATATATGCTATGAACTAAAGTCAAATGTTTTAACCAGTGGTTATGAAGGAATCCAGAACATACTACTCTGAAATATGCTACTTTGGCATATTTTATTTTATTTTGAGCTGAATATAACAGGGACTCTACAGTGTAGGAAAAGTGTTTCCTGCTTATCTAAAATAGGGCATAAATTTCCCTTTGTGAAAGTGGCACAAATTCTCCCTCTCCCCCACCTCACACCAGGATAAGGAAAATCCCAGGATGAATGTGTATAAACAGACATTACTAAAATAAGCTTTACATAACACTAATTTCCCCATATTTTCCTAGTCAGTTTTCCAAAATGTATTGATCCTAGAAGCCCAAACCCTATCCCTTTGTCTAGTCGCCTCTGTAGAAGGTATCTATCACTCTTTGTTAGGACGGTATATAAAACTTCATGTCTAACCAATTCTTTAGGTTTTCACTTGCTTTTTGTGAAGCCCCAGCACACATAAAATTGAAACTACTCATAAAATCTGTATGTCTTTTCTCCTGTTAAAACTCTTTAGCCAGTTCAATTTGTAATCTTTTTAATTTTTGATTTTTTAGGCCCCCAGCTACTAAAGCTAACAAGAAGAGGGAAAGTTTTTAATCCCTCCATTATGTAATAAGCAATTTGAAAGAAGTGTTATACTGGGAAAATATATATATTTACATTCACAACTTTATGGATTTCTTAAATATTTGTAATTGTTGAATTAAGTGACTATAAAATTCTAAAACTAAAAATTAAAAATGGCAAAAATATCATAAAATGTCAATTTATGTGACAAAATCAGCAGTTCATGTTTTTAGAGCTTTCAATTTTTATTTATTAGTTATTTTAATTTCTAAGTCACTACTCAGTTCTGATCTAAGCACTGCAGATACAAATGATTTATTCTAAAGAGGGAGGAAAGGAAGTAGACACTTCTCTTTCACTTCAGTGTATTTTATCTCTAGGTAATCTTCATTGCCTTTCAGACAACGTTCTAGATACTGAAAAATTAAGCAGTGAAAAGGGAAAAATAAATCTCTGATAACAACAAAAATCTCAGCCCTCAAAGACCCCTCATTCTGAAGCCTTAATGTAAGGTTTTCCTCCAAAAAACTATAAAGCAAAATAAATTATTACTAGACTTATTAAATCAGGTTTCATCATGAGGTTTCATTACCTCTACAATCAACATAAACAAATTAAGGGAAAAAAAGAACAGTATACATATTGTTTATATTGGCATTGTTTTAAAAAATTTTGAAATCACTATTAATCATGCATATTCATGTGATCAATAAGTAGATTGTGGGTTTCTCAATATGTTTATTTCTTAATAATAGGAAGAGGAGATTCTAGGAGATGGTCACAAGGCATAAGTTAAGCAGGATTCATTGCACAGGCATCAAAGTAAATCTTTCCTAATCCACAGATATACTTAGCCCCCAATATCCTCCACATTTAAAAACCCTAAGCACAAATTTTAGGGGCAAAGAAAATGGCACTGAAATGTCTAAACAGGGGGAAAAAAAGTTCTTCCCCCAGGAACAGTCTTCTGCTTTAAACTTCCTTCCCCAAAACTGGTACAATGACTACTGTTAGTCACATTATCTTACTTGGGTTATAACTTGTTCTAACATGAACACTGAAATCAAATAAAGTGTGCCCTGCCTATAGCATAAGAGTATACTCAGCAAAGGAATGAATCTGCTGAATTTCAAAACACCACATGCTTCACATATGAAAGACTCCTTTCTAGAGCTTTTGCTAAATATCTGATTCTACCAACGTCTTCCTTGAACTTAAACAAACAGAGGAGTCATGAAACACCATTAAAGAATTTCAAGTCACAAAACAATGGCAGATTTAGCCTAAATTATAGGTTGGTCATTACACACAGTCAGGCAATGATCCTGCCAGATTTCTTAGTAAATGTCATACTTATTTGTTGTCAATATTTCACCAAGGAAGATAGCAATATTTAACACTATCTAGAAAATCAGATATCTTTAAGAACATTTTAATACAAGTGTATTTTTGGTACTTGTTGAAATTACTGACAACCTAAAAACTAAATCTATTGGTATATTAAGATATGAACTATTCTTTAACCTATATGTTCCAGTACAGAGACCTAAGTCATATACAGAATGTGAAAATCAATTGTGTCAGAGAGACTAGCATATAAATAGAAGAGGACAATTTTACTGAATGCCTAAGACATCTCCTGATAAATGAGATTCTAAACACCAAACAGTCAATAAATTGATCTTCTACTGCTTCACAAAACCCAGCAATCTTCCTCAACCTTCTGATAACCACCAAGGAAATTTCCTTGATATTGTTCATTAATCTGCACCAAACTTAAACACCCAGAGTGATCTGCACAGTATTTTTTTCCAAGTAACAAAATTAGACAGGAAAAGATCAGTGAAAAATCTGCAGTTGTTTTCAAATTTGGGGTAATCCCTGGTAAATATCACAAAGAACATTGATTAATTAGTCCGAAAAGAATAGCACAGGAAAGTTTATTGTCTCTTTTATCTATGTTGAATACAATTATTTACAAAGAAAATATGCTGAATTTTGTCTTTTTATGGCAATGCCAAGGGAAATTTTAATAATAAAAGTTTGGAGTACAAAGGAAAAGCCAAAGCACGATGTTTAAATTACTGAGCTCAAAAAATAAAACGACTGCTTAAATATCTTGGATTCTATCCCTTAAGTAAAAGGATTTACATAGTCAAGCTTCATTTGCTCACATGGGAGTTACTCAGAAAAATTCCTTTTATCCTGCAATTGAGAAAGCCTCTCTCCTTGCACAAACGATCATCACTTTCAGTCACTAATTGTTCTGAAAAACTTTCACTTGACATTGGAGAGCCAAATCAACCAGCCAACTTAAGACCCTCAGCAATCTGGTTAATATCCAGGCTGATTTCTGAACTGAGTCCACCCAGGGCAGCAGCAGAAGGAATCTAGGAGAATCTAGAACTTTAAAAAAAGTCAGTAAGAATGCACTCACATTCAAATGTCAATCTCCCCACCAAATGTGATGTGCTATTTTCTGTAGAACCTATTTCCAATAATACCACTGTATTTGTCCTATCATCTTTCTCACTTAACATTGTTATGCAAGTGCATAAGTGTTATTATAACTTAAATTACTAGATGCCTTTGTCTTATGAGAGGGAAAAAAAAAAAAAGATGTACTCCCAACAATGTTTCTGACATGCTATTGTTCTTAAAAATTTGCCAGATGGTAATACTTTAAAAGTTGCCATAAAAAGACATAAAATATGTCTTCTTACCAAAAGTATGTGTGTCTGCTTTTTCCCAAAGGGGTGAAACTTAAGCTTTCTAAGAGTATGAGTAAGACACAAGATAGAACATATTGACAATTACCCATCTATCTGAGAAACAATCCATGGCTGCTATCAGTAATCAGTACATTTAACTGACCCTAGTATAGGATGTACCTGAGTACAACATTTAGCCAATCCCTGGTAAATATCATTCCTTCTAACTCTGACATACTTCAAAAATGAATAAAAGCAAAAACAATTGTCTCTCCCTCCTAGAGAAATAAAATAAATGTGTAAATATATGCTCTACTCTCTGCATCCCGAACATTTGTACTGCCTTAAATTTTACTGGGAAACATGGGCATAAACTCTTGCAGTCTGGGCACCATATTTATGTAAATAGCAGAGGGTATGGTTTTAATTTGCTTATGACACCATAAATATTGGCATACTGAACATGTGCTTCCTGCCATGAATTCTGAACTCTCTCTCCAGGGTCTGCTTCTGTTTTGTCCACATGCCAGAACTAAGGACTACTTGCCCATAATCTCATATGATCAGAGCTGAGAAAATCAGCTTTATTTCCAAAAAAGAAAAAAAAAGTATCCTTTAGTGACTTTTTTTAAAAAATAACTTTTTCAAGATTTTTGCCTTCTAGGAGATAAATCAGAGCTGTCAATCTCAAAACCCCAAAGCACAAAAAGAAAAACAAACTAAAAATAAGACAGCACATGAGTTATGTCTTATGTTAACAAGATAGAACAGAAGGGGGAAATAATTCAAAACAAAAATAAGTTAAAGTTATTGGAAATGAACTTTCAATAGTCATGCTTTTCTCTTTAATAAACTGATTGCAATCAAATTTGATCATAAAGTTCCCAGTTTAAAAATAATTTTCCTGGAAATGATACATTTCTGTTTTCTTGTTGAGGAAATAACATTCTAAGCAGTCATCATTATAATTTTGCCCATCAGGTTCTTTGGACATTAATTTTACTTAGTCTAAGCAGAAAGATTGAGGCCCTCCTATGTATCCCCTTCTAGTTCCTCAAAATGAAGCCAGACATTAGTTGCATCTCTCAGTTGTGAAATCAGGCATATGACTCATTTAAAGACCGTCAATGATGATTTATGATCCCAGATGCCAATGCTGCAACAGCACAGGCTGTGTTGGGTCTAAGTGGGCTGTTTTCACTTCACTTAAAAGATCTTCCGGCCAATGGGCACTATGCTAAAGATTATTCATCATTTTATTTTCTGACACTTGGAAATGTGGGAGATAAGACACACAGATAATTAGAATCCCAAGTAGAAACTAGTACTTCTGCACTGTGCTGAGAGTTCAGAGAAAGCTGACATGTGAGGCTGCGAGAAACAGGGAAGAGTTTATGGAGGGAGCACCAGTCAGACTAGGCCTTAAATGCATATGGACTTTGAGCATACCAAGTAAGGGACTTCCACTCCACACTACAGGCACTAAATAATGGCCATTTTCTCAGAATCCGGCAGATGGACTGTTGCAAATACCTTCAAACTGCTGTCCTAGCCTCTAGCTTCTCTGCCTGTATTAGTCAATGTTTTGTCACTCTAACCAAAATATCTGACAAGAACAACTTCAAGAAGGAAATGTTTATTTTGGCTCATGTTTTCAGAAGTTTAGTCCGTGGAGAGACAATTCCACTCCTCTAGGCCAGAGGTGAGACAGCATATCATGATGGAAAAGTGTGGTGGAGGAAAGCTGCTCAGCTCATGGCAACCAGGAAGCACAAAGAGAGCCAGGGACAAAATAGAACACCCCAGGGTTTGTACCCAGTGACCTACTTCTTCCAGCCACACCCTACTTGCCTACAATTACCACCCAGTGATCCATTCCAATGATTAATGCATCAAACTGATTAATCCTCTGGTTAGGTTGAAGCTCTCATACTCCCATAATTTCACCTCTGAACTTTTCTGCTTGTCTAACACATAAGTTTATGCGGGAACACCTTATATCCATAATTCTGCCCTTTACAATCATCCTGATGTATCTTTTTATAGGGGAGTGGAAAAAAAATAAAAGACAAATTAACAACTGTATGTTTAAAATTTATTAAGAGGACAGATCTGAAATGGGTCTGATCACACACATAAAGCTCACTATAGAAGGTGACATATAGTGAAATTTTTGTGGTAAATATTTCCCAATATATATACACATAGCAAAACATCATATTGTATGTGGTAAATATATTCAATTTTTATTCATCAATTATATTCAATAAAACTGGTAAAAGTACTATTGGGTGACAAAATAATAATATAAAAATACAAAATAAATAATAAAAAAGTGTCTGAGTATCCAATAAGTATTAAGTGATCTGTTATAGGCAAAAGATATTACAAAAGAGGAAAGATAGACCCTGAGTATTAGGAACTAATGCAGAAAGTTGTACATTACCTATCAGCATAAATCCTTCAGTGGTGTCCTAGGATCTTAGGAGATGACACCTACACATGTTCCTTAGTAGGTCAGACAGAGTCCTTCATAATCAGCAAATAATTTTATCAATCCTATTTCCCACCAGAAAGTGTTGATCTTTAAATAGACTGCTATCTCACAAGTCTATTCCCTCTACTTAAAACTCTTTTTTTCCTGGTGATTTCCTTATCTTTCAAGATCCAACCTAAATTTTAGCTTTATAGAATCTTTCTTGCCCTGGAAGTAGAACATCCTTGGGTTTAACAGGAAACACCAAGTACACAAAGACTCATATTTCATTTGCCTGTTTTCCAAGTATAACAGGATCATTAGAACAAGAGACACTTGGTATCTATCTGTCTGAACTGACTTCTTGATTCAGAGTCACAGGGGAAATGGCATGGAATCAGGAAAATATGGATCTCTGTGATGAGCCGAGGTCAGCTATGAGTCATCTTTTCAGAAGAAAGATTGAGATGAGATCACAGTAGACCCTGGGAACACCAAAGCAGATTCTTGCTGCTCCAAATTTGGTCCTCAGTAGGGCAGCAGGAGCATCACCTGGAAGTTTGTTCAAATGCAAACCCTAGGGCCCCAACCCAGACCTACAAAACCAGATTGTGGATCTTAATAAGTTCCCCAGGTGATGTGTGTATGTTACAATTGGAGAGGCACCCATCCAAGTTTAATTAGTATAGACATAAAGACCAGAGCTCCACTGTGGGAACAACTGGTATCAACTTCCTATAAATGATAGAAATGGAGTAAGGGGCACAGGCAAAGCCTGGCTCCTAGAAGGAAGGATACCTTTGTTTCAGTTTAGTCCACAGGTAACCAGCTCCCAACTTGGAACAGAGACAGTGAGAATGCAGAAGTTAGAAACATGAAAACTATTTTCCCTAAAATAGAAATATTTACATTTGCTTATTAGCTTGACAATAATTCTGGGCTCATTTAATCTATTATATCATATATTTTGAATTTTTGTGAAGAAATGCAGAACAAAATCTGTTAGTTTCAAGTTGCATTCTCAGACCTGGGAGTGCTAAGAGTAAGCCAATCGATGAGAATGACAAAGTCCTCTGAACATATGTCATTGGATGACACAACGAGACAGAGATAGAGGCCAAGACAGGGAAGCAGTGGTGACACAGACATCTCTTGCATATAGACTTTTCAAGGGAAATGGCCAGAAACTGATCTATGAATGTTGAATCCCTTGAGACACAGCAAGAACCCTACCCACACCCTAGATCCCACTCCTTGTCCAGCAATAGGCTTCAGTCAGGAGCAGGCCTGAGTCAGAAGAGGAGCTATCCAAGGTTGTCACATTCAGAGACTGAATAATTCCAAAGCATTTATGTTTCTGAACTGCAAGGGCATTCATGTTGGAAGTTACTCTATAACTCTTCCACTTAAGAGTGAGCCAAAAAGCCATGGTTTGAGGAATATGGACCCTGGAGAAGGGGAAGATTTTCTCCACCCAATAAAATTCAAGAACAATAAAAATGAAGTCATGTTTTGATCAAGAACTCCAAGCACATGTTGTCAGTGATTACAGAAGCATAAAGTGGGCTTGCCCATGGTAAGGGCATACACAGTCCCTGCTCTACAAATGTACACAGAAAAACACCTTTAGAGAGTGCGAAATGGGCATCCCTAGGTATGCCGCCCTATGTGAACAACTGTAGGACCTGGACCCACCCCAGCAAATGGCTGTGTGGCTTTAAAGATGTTAATATCAAAGCAACCCTGTAGAGTGCATCCAGCAGACACTAAACCTGCCATAGCAGAAATTCAATGGTTTTCTCCTGTTTTATGGTTTCTGATGGTACACTAGAATGAGCATCGGGACAAAAGTCAAAGTTATTGAAGTGATCCTTCAATTTGAATTTCCATGGTGCTTTTGTCAATCATCAGAGCTTTTTATAAGTGAAAAGTCCTTGTGAATTCAGGTTTAGATGTGCCTTTTTAACATGCATTTCCCCACACATCACTCCTCTCTCCAAAATTATTGTTTACTGCCAAACTTAATTGCAACTTCTGCTAAATCTTCTTTGGCTATCAACTCCACTCTTTACTTCCTCGCCAAATCCCAAAGGGTGGTCTCAATATTCCTATAGATGGACTGGTCAACCCATAAGCACCTATTTTGTTAGCTTTCTCACAGGAATTATACTTCTACTGTAGTCATTAGAATTAAAATATTTAACATAACTATTAATAATTAAAATATCATTATAAGGGCTTATCTAACTCCACTGCTAGGAAGCCACTGGGAAATTCACCTCTGCAGCTACTGACTCCTCACTTTGTCAAAAATTGTCTCAAGGCTTGGGCTCACTTCCCCTAAAACTTAATTCTCACTTCTCTACCAGGGTGTGATCAGTTCTTGCTTCAATAATTTCATATGCTGCTTAATGTTCTGTATATTTTTTACCTGTATTCCAACAGCAACTCTACAAGAAGTTTCACAACCAGAAGTCTTATCTCTTGCTAGGTATTTAACCTTTTCCTCTCCTCTGGTTCTCTCCCAACCCCCAAAACAAGCCAGCCAAGAAACAAAAGATATTTTCCCACTTCCTTTCCCTCCATTCTGGAACCACTGCAGTTTCTTTTTCCCTCTTAAAAACATAATGCCTCATCTCTTCACTTTATCCCATAATCATTCTCCTATACCGCTCAATATAATGAAGCATAGGCTCTTGGTAACTGGTCCTTGTATTCTCAAATCCCTGTTGTATTTTACACCATGAGCCAATCTCAGTTACCTTTTTCTCTCTTCTTATTGACATCCTCCACCACCTGCCTTAAGGATTTTTTGTTTGTTCATTTCTTTCTCCTTCACAGTTTCCTCTTCATGGGGACTTCTTCATATGGCCTTTCCTTTTCCTTCTAACTCCATGCTTCATGTTTCAGCAACATTCCTTCTGTCCCTATCTGCTATACTCCCACAGGAATCAGATCTAATTCATAATCTGGCAGCCTGAATAGATGGGATGGGAGGGCTGATCACGGGTTCACTGGTATTTTCTCAAGGCTAAGTAACACATCAATGTGGTTCCTTCCTTTGTGCCTCCTTTCCAATGACCCTCCACTGAATCTATTTCCTAGACCACTGTCAAAACAAACTTCACTTTAGACTGCATGAATTTACCATACTTCCTTCTCTACATAATTACTTATCAAGTTCTTGGTTTCCTACAGTCCTCCCCTACCTTTGATTCTACAGATACAAATGCTGCTCATTTTACCAGGTTCCTTTGTTCAAAATATACCTCCCCGCTAACAGCTTTCCTGAGCCTCTTCTAATGTCTCAGCTTCCTTTGAATTCCCCTGAACATCCTATCACTATCTGCAGTATAGTTAGCTGCTTATCTTATCTCTTCCTTTGATTATAAACTACTTGATAGTAACAACAAAGTTTGCTACAGTTTGGATCATAAGTATTACCCAAAGGTCCATGTGTTAAAAGCTTGGTATCCAGCATGGCACTTTAAGGAGGCAGTAGAACCTTTAAGAGGTGGAGCCTGAAGGGAGTAAGTTAGATCACTGGGGATGTACTTTTGAAGAGGAAAGTAGGACCCTGGCCCCTCCCTTACTCTTCCCCTCTTTTTCATTTCCTGGTCATATGATAGGCAGCTCTGCTTCACCATGAGCTTCCACCATAATGTGTTGAGCCCTCCCTCCCTCCAACACATACACATCAGAGGCCTAAAAGCAATGGGCAGTATCTATAAACCTACAAAAAGCCTAAGCCAAAATAAACTTTTTTCTCTTTTTTAGTTGATTATCTTGGCATTTTTTATAATGACAGGAAGCTGACTACACAAAGTCTAATTCAACTTTGCATCTTCCACAGTATCTCGCAGGAATTAGTGTCACTTTGTGCTTTATACCTCGGTTCTCAGAGTTTGTATTTAGATAGTATATAACTAACTACATAAAAAAGTTAAATAGGTTCTTATAGCATAAAGGTGTGAACTGTTATCAAGATCACATAGAATCCAATTTAAGGGAAGATCTTAGATTTTGTTCATGGATCAAAGGCCATTTAACTTTAAGTCACTCATTATTATTAAATAAATAAATAAATAAAGTAGAAAATAGCAAGTCAAGCATTACACATAAACTATAATATCCACCATTGTCCCTTGTTTATTAGACATGTAGAGCTGGAGTAGTTATTTCTGTTGCCAAACTTCCAGTGGCAACACTTAAAAATTGCCAGTATGGTATGATGTCATCAAATTTTAAAACTTAGAAAGACTCATTGATGTTCACTAAGGGTTCCTTACACAATCACTTCCTTTAAGACCAAATAAGCCAAACATGATTCAGAGAAGTTGCAGAATAAAGAAATATTGTGGTATCAATATAAAAATTATTTAGTGTCTTGTGCTCACTACAATTCCCAAATTTATCTCTGGCTTCCATTGTCAGGATCATCACCATTAATGGGTAGCACCATTTTTACATTCCCAACCACCCAACTCCACTTTGATGGACTATTCTGGCAAAAACCTCATGCTCAACTTCAGAGAAGGTAAATTAATATCTTAATGCAATAACGTGGCTCTCCTAAAAGCAAGACAACCTGGGATAAGACTTATTATCTATTTCTCCAGTAAGACAAATGAATGTCACATGAGGTTGGTTATAATAGCGGTTTTATTACAAGACGGGCAGAGTTACAGAGACTGTAAATCATAACTGTTGTTGGATTTCTACTTTACATAGTTGTAGTTATGAGTCTACTCTTGTAAGCCAGAATAATTATTTTACAATTAGTTTAGACATGTCTGAGCCCAGAAGGAAAATTTCAATTTCAATCATCATTATTTTCCTTGAATAGAACCCAGTGCTACTAAAAATCAGATCAATTCAACTTTACACACATAGGTTTCTAACCATGTTCCAAAGTTGAACAGATTTATAAATATACATGGTCAAATTGTTAGGTGTGTTTTCAAACTCCACTGAAAAGTAAAAATAGTGGGTCCAATGCTTAAGAGAAAAACAACCAACCAACCAATAAGCTTATAATCCCATTCTCAAGGTAGAATAAAGTCATGATCCTATAAAACATAATACACACCCCTGAATTTGGACTGCAAATCTATCAGTTAAACATCTAGTAAATGACCCAATTTGTTTACATGGCCCTGTAGCTTTTTATGGCCTTTCCATAAAGAAGTTATTACATCCATTCCCTTTATTTTGTTTAAGAGTGTTTGAATGAGCCCCAGAACCACAAGCTAGTTAAACAAGCCCTCCTTAGATGGACATGGTCTCATATAATTCACCACTACCGGGGACATTTTCAGAACAATGTTTGTAGTTTGGAAACACCACACATTCCCACACACCATAAGTATTTCCTGTGCTTTATGTAGTTTTAAATGTTCAGCAAATATAGTAAATAAGTACTACTTTTCCATTTTTCCAAGCAGGAGTGTGGCATTTGCACTTCTTCCAAAAGATTTGCACCTCTAAGTGTTTTGCTATGGTAGGTTAACCATTCAGAAACGACTGCAAAGGAAGATTGCAGGGGAAATGGGAAATCCAGACATCCTAATTGATTTCCTAGGATGTAAATGTTAGTTCTAAAAGGAAACCATTTTAAAGCAGTTAGTTTAATGGGGTGCCCAACTGATGCCTATTAAAAGTTATCGGTACAGATTAAAAATAAATTTTCCACCAGGAAGAAAAACATTTTTTTAGGAAGCAGAGAGATGATTTAATTCCTAATTTTACATACTTAATCATGGCTTTAAACCTCAAGCCTGCTAATGTTCTCAAGAAAACAGAAATAAAAACCACTTTTTAAATGGTTAGCATTTATCAATTAGGTTTCTAGATTCAGCATCTCTCAATATCCTGGCCAGATTCTGACCTGGAAAATCCTGCTATTTTTATGTCTGTTTTATCCTTGCAAAGATCAAGACAGTTTTGACTACCATGACCAACACAAGGCAAAGATACAGGTGAACCCACCATTTGTATCACTAATACATATAAAACTGCATCTGAAACTATAAAAACACCAGGGTCTTATGAGTTTCTTTAATGGTAAAGGCAATTCATTTCCATATAGAGGACCAGACATAGTGTAGTTTTGTTTACAAATAAAAATAAAGTCAGTGATAAAATGCATGGTTATGAAGAAATAGCTATTTATTAAATAGGAGGAACATCCTTGTGTGTTATCCCACATATAA
>CM053408.1:27729669-27792681 GCA_028644305.1 Xerus rutilus
CTCAAACATATAGACTGACTTGCAGGAAAGTCCCTTCAGTTCTCTGGCAGAACCTATTTACTGTTGGACACTATTCTAAATATTGTGATTATCTGTCTGTTAATAAAGGAGCTTTGAAGCTACCACCCAAAGTGGGGGCAGAGGCCAGGCATGGGCATATTGGCAGTGGTAGGAAGAGAAAATCAGAACTTAAAAAGAAGGGGCTGAAAATCCAGACATAAGACACCAGCAGAAAGGTATTCCTAGGGGACCACTATCCTCAAAGTTAACTGCTCCACATGTCACAAAGCTCTTGCAGAAAACAGGGCATACAATAACTTATGCTCAAAAAGGCTAAACTCAGTTAATGGAAGCATATTCCAACTCAAAACTCAAAATGCTTGAGGAAAATGGGAAAAGCAAGAAGGTTTCAGGTATTCAAATCATTCACCAATGAAACAAGGTAGAAGAGGCATTGCTCCACCACCTTTGTGATGATCACCTATTTGGGCTATATGCTATGGAAAAAAATAAGCTTTGGTTATTTCTCTGAATATATATGATTGCTTCTGCTGCAACTCAGAAGCACCATCCCAGGATTTAATCATTTCCTGGTGGACATTCACATCTAAAATCAGTGCCCACTGACATTTTTTCCCATGGCCACACAGGAAGTTTACAGATCAGAAACCCTCAAAGCAAGTCAGCATTATCTTTTATCTCTTAAGTTAAATCAGGAGACCCTTGTTTTATATGTGAGATGAGACTTTAGGGTTTAAAGTAAGATTAAGAAAGAAGGACTAGGGCTGGGATGTAGTTTAGTGGTAGAGCACTTTCTAAAATGTATAAGTCCCTGGGTTCCATCCCCAGCACAGTGGGACAGTTGGGGGTGGGGCACAAAATGCAACTTGTACTACTGGAGGATAAAGCTATGCTTACAGTAAAGGGACAAAAGTTGCAGTATTAATACAAGTGAAAAACCAGGTAACAAATAATAGTTTCAATGACACCGATCCTTAATTCTGAATCATGTCCACATATTCCAGTCTAAATCTATGTATCTAGCATCGGCTATGGCAGAACTATAGCAATTAATTTCATTTATGATGCCAAGTTAATATTGAAACTGAGAAGGCCTAGGGATTTGATTGAGTAAACACCATTTGAGAGTTTAGGATACTCAGGAAAAGAGAGTATCATGGGGAGGGATCCTTGAAAGCAGACATGAGCTCTTATAATCCCAGTAGATCAATTTGGACATTTCATATTTAGTACTTGGAAGATCTTTCATGAAATGATGCAATGCACAAACTGGGCCCACAGCATTTTCTATGGGATATCCTCAGGAGGGTTTGCACTTACGGAATTAGATAATCATCAAAACTGCAAGAGCAATAAGACGATCAAAAATCAATTGTAACTCAATATGAAGACAAAAAATATCCCCACCCCAGCCAAACAAAGGAAGAATGGAAATTTTAAAGTCAAGGAAGAGCAGAAAGAAGTTGTTGTTATTCCAGCAAATCTGCTCTCCTTCCAGGGTGATCATCTTCAGTACCCACCTGTTATTTCCAAATCTTGGAACATTGATGAAGCATAAAAATCAACCTGAGCATGTGCAGAAAAATAGCTCTATACTGCCCCCTAGTGCTGACCAGTGCCACTTCTCCTTAGGCTAAAAAGTACAAGGTGAGTAGTTCCTCTACTTCAAGTTACTTCCTGCTGCCAATGTCCAGGAGCTAAACATAGCCCAATCCTCTGCCCACAGATTAGGAAACAACCAGGCTATTTTTAGCATCATGAATCTTAGGAATGGAAATGGCCCAGCCTCAGATGGCAGCAATGTGTGTGGCCCTGGCTTAATGACCTCACCTCTTCTTAGGGTGTGAACCTACTCAGTAAAGTGGCCAATAACCCTGGGCTGCCGGAAAGCTCTGGGGCCCACTGTAAAATGATGATAGCATGTGCAGCACCAGAGAGACTACAAGGAAAGGACAGAGAGGCACAGGTAGCAAGAGAATAAGGGGATGCCAAAGCATGGTAGTAGGAGAAATGATATGGGACCAGAACAATAAAAGAAAAAACAGAGGCTAGGAATGTTGTACACTATTGTTATATGGAGAAGCCTGTCTAGTATGAAGCAATATTTTGAATAGAACATTTATTTTACATGAGAAAGAACAAAAGTTGGTCTGATCTTCTTCCTGCCTGGGTACAGCTGGTACTGTGGCTCCTTTGATCACTTTCTCCCAGCCCTCTGCAGGTCCTGTGATTAGAGGTAGATCCCCAGGCTGCCCTTTGATCAGCAGCTCAAGGAGCCTGCAGGTGCCATGCGCCATCACATTAGCAAGTTGCAAGGAGCAGCCACATTAATATTGGCTAACAAATGTGATCCTATGTCTTGGTGTCATGCAACAGATACAAATAATGTCCCAGGAATACTTATTTTATCTATTTTTGTACTCTAGAACTTTCTGTGCTTTCTTAGAAAGGAACATTACACAGTTTAAATACAGAGTTGAAGCTTTAAAACACCCCCACATAGAAAGAAAAAGTCAATGTGACTTAAAAGTAGAGTACACTTCATTCTGGTTTTCCAGGTATGCTGCTTGTGTTCATCTCACCTGGTTAGTGAAGTGATAGCATACTTGCATTGTAAACAGATGACATTCAGAGCAGAAAAACATGTACATTTATTTTCAATTAACAGTAGTAAGAGCCACCACTTGTAAACAAAGTGTTTAATATTCTAATTTTAGACAGTCTGCATTAACATTGTGGTTTCGTGTGCAGTATAAAATTTCTATTTACAAAGGATTTTCAAAAATGACTTCATAATGGTAGATCAAGAGAAAAAGAGTTTAGAAATTGAATGATGTAAATCATATGGGGTTCAGAGGCTAAGCAAATTACACACCCCGAAGCTTCTCTGACTTTATGAAAGGAGCCTTTCTCCAGCTCTGTGCAATCCCAGCCCAAGGGAACTTGCATTTGAGAGTTTTCTAAACATTTCAGGTACACTTGAAAGCTGAAAGTAATTCTCATTTCCTATGCAGGATTAAGTCGTTTCCAGCACACACAAAATAGCAGTCATTCACTAACACATACAAAAAACACACCACCAGAAAGGTAAGGACTGTGGAGTACAAAGGCACGTTTAAAAAAAAAAAAAGAATGTGAGCACAAGAAAAGTACTTTTTTTCATTCTCCTAAAACACGTCCACACGGCCTCTTGACCTCTGTATTTATCTACTTATTGATTAATTGATGCCTTTCCACCTAGAGTGCTTCAATTAATGCAGTCGATACATTTCCTGATGCCCACTCCCACCCCCCACCAAAGTCAAACATTCCAAGACTCATTCATTTTGGATTCATTTCCAGAGGCAGTTCTTGAACTTCTAACTCAGGCAATGCGCGATCCTGCAACGTGCGTTTGAATTGACGTTCACAATCGCTCCCAGAATATCTTCTCCCTAGCTGAGGCTGCAGTGGCACTCGCGTTGCCCAGTTAAGAGTTTTATGGCAACTCCTGAAGTTGCAAACTACACGTACTCTCCAAAAGTCCACGCCAATGAACGGAGCGCGCATTTGCATGGACAGAGAGACGATGAAATCCTCGCGGGCTGGTCTACATCACACACCAACGCACAATGCCAACGTTAACACACACAGCGAGAAACAAGAAGGGGGAGCGTGGGGGGACAGACTCACCGTTCGGTTCCTTGTTGCTGGAGAACTGGAATTTACTACTCAGGTTGGACTCAGCCTGAGTCCCGTGAATCTGGCCGGCCAGGGCAGATGTCAGCAGGAGAAGCCCGAAGAGGAGCATTTGGCTGAGTAGGGCGAGAGCTCACTCACGGCGGGTACTTGGGAAGCGGCGACTCCCGAGTCTTTCACCACCGCCAGGGGAAGGCTGCACTGGGGTGGAAGCGCCGAGCCTGCTCTGGCAGCAGAGAATCGCAGGGTAGTTTCCACATAATCCCATCCAAAACTTTTTCCTAGAGCCCTCTTCTGTGTCTCCAGTTTTTGAAAAGGATCAAAGCAAAACCTGGACCTGAACCAGTTTCCCAAGGTTTAAACAAATCCTGAGCTGTGCCGAAGTGGTGGGGGTGGGGGTGAAGGCGAGGGAGGAAAGAGGGGGTGGGGACGCGGGGGAGCCGGGGGAGCGGCGAGAAGTCACCAGCAAGTTGCTGGGAGCACCTGTCAGTTGGGGGGCCTGGACAGAGGCGAAAACTCAAGGGTCGCGCCAAATCAGTCTGGAAGCCAGTTCCGCAGCGAGCAGTTTCTGATCAATAACAAAGCTGCCAATAGATGTGGCTCTCCGGGCGCCCCTCTCCCCGCCCCACCCCCACCCCCGAAGGGGGAGGGGGAGGAAACCAGACGAGGGCGCAGCGCGGGTCCCCCGGGCCGCGGCGCCGGAGCGGGGCCGGGGGCTGTGGGCCCAGGCGGCCCGGCGCGGGTGGAAGGGGCCGCGGGACTCCGACTCGCAGCTCCGCGCGCACTGTGCGCGCGTCCCGACCGCAGCAGCACGGATCCCGGCACCTGGCTTGAGTTTTCCGCGACCAAAGTTCACCTTGTGCGGGCAAGTCCCCGGCTCCTCCCAGCCAAGGGAAGTTGGGCTGCTCCAGGTCGCCGCCGGGCTCTGGTCGGGGCCCGTCCCCTCCCCCACGCCAGGGGCTCTGCGCTAACCTCGGGGCTCCGCGCGGCGTCTCGGAGAGCGCGGGGCGGAGAGGGAAGGCCGGGCGGCCGGGAGGATCTGGCTTGTCCCCTCCCCTTCTCTACCTTCCCCCTACCGCGGGCAGTCGGGAGGTGGGGGCCGTGGGCCGAGCTCTGGCAGAGCAGGGGAGGCCGAGCTGCGGTCCCGGGGGCGGCCGAGGGGCCGGAGGGGGGTCGGGACCCCTGGAGGGGCAGCCTCGGCCGTGGCCACTCGCGCCTGCCAGGCAGCCAGCTAGCTGTCCAACAGGTGCTGGCACAGACCCGGGGTGCTGCGGGACTCAGAGCAGACAGGACCCACGCGGCCCGGCGAGGAATGCCGCCAGGGCGGCCCCCGGTTTCCTTTCCCTAGGGCGCCCCTGGCCCCAAGTAGAGAGCACGAGGGGGTGGCGAAGGGTGGTGCGAAAGCAGAAAGTGGGAAAGAACTTCCTCCGACCCTTCTCCCGTGCTCTGTTACTGTTCCTGGTCATTTATTTCCGAGGGGATCCCCTCTCCCAAAGGATTATGCCAGGACCTGTGGCCAGACTTTCTGGACTGAAGTAAAAGGAAAATTGAATTCAAAGATTTCCCTCCAATCAGCATCTCTCTGAAACAGGATGCAGAAAGCAAAAGTAAAGTCAAACCGCCAAAGTAGATTTGTTGAACAAATACAGTCCTGTATTTATTGAAAGCCTACTGTCAGGTATGGTGCTAAGAGCTGGGGCCAAAGTCTCTGGAAACTTGCATACTGTTTGGTCAGTATTTAATTAACATCAAGCCCACTGGAAATTATGTCTAGGGACACTTAGAAGGGCCAGTGGCTTGACATACATTCACAAGTTTTCCTACCATACAGCTTCTACCAAAAGGAAGCCTCCCAGAACTCCGGGTAACAGAATCCTTGGCCTTTATAGCAAGATGCTTGAGAAAGCACCAAAATCCACATGTGGCGCGTGCCCGGCCCCACTTCGAGGGGTTCGTGCTGAGACCTAAAGTTCTCAGGAGGGTGTCTAAAACGAAAAAACATGTCAGCGGGGCCTATGATGGTTCCATGTGTGCTACATGTGTCTGTGACAGGATCAAGTGTACTTTCCTTATCGAGGAGCAGAAAATCCTTGTGAAAGTGTTGAAGGCACAAGCAGAGTCAGAAAACAAAATAAAAAAGTGAAGCCTTGGGGAAAATAAAAAAAATCAAAATGAAAAAAAACGATAATAACACAAGTGCCATGGCAGGCAAATCAGAAGCATCACCCAACCTATTAAGCAAGTCAGTGCAAACAATTCAAATACTGGGGCCTATGGACTAGGACAGTGAACCAAGATAACAACCTTCCTAAAATCAAGAATTGGCTCTTAGGCAAGATATACTACTAGACCAAATCAGGAGCTACCCTTCCTCTGCCAAGGTAAAAGTGCCAAGCCCTCTTTCTAACTTGGGCACTTACTGAGGCCAACCAATCACTCTTCCCTGCTTGGTATAATCTATTCTTCTTCTTATTGCCTTCTTAAAATTTGGGAACTAGAGAAGTAACTCCATGGGGGAGCATGTGCTTAGCCCATGGGAGGCTCTGGGTTCCATCTCCTTACTAAAAAGCAAAATATGAAAGAAAATGAAATTAAATAGTAAATTCTACTGGGTTTAATCTGCCCTTTGAAATCCTTACCCTTCCTTCCTTCATTTTTTTTTTCCTTTACCATTTCTATCCTCAGAGTACTGGACATAAAAGCAACTAAGGCCCAGTCTTTGACTTTAAGGAATTTACTTTCGTCAACACAGTCTTGTTGTTTTATTCACCTTAGCAGCTCTTCCACATCATCCCTGGGAATCCATATTTGCACAATAAATGTGTACCAAAGGTGTTTTGTAAATGTGTGCAGAAGGGGAGTGGTTTCCCATTTTAATAGCATAATGGAAAATATAAAAGACACGCCTTGTGAATCCATTTTAATCTATTTATAATATAAGTCATTATTCTTCAGTTTTTCCAATTTTATACGTTTAGTTTTCTTATCAGGACTCTTCTAATTTCAGTTGTTGCATGTCCATAGAGTTGAGTTTCCTGACCACCCATACGGAGTGTATATGTGTGTCTGCAGTTTTAATCCATTTGCTCTAACGAGACTGTAAGGGTGATGACTACTCTTTGTTTTGTATCATTTCATATTGGCTAGAACAGTGCCTGGCACAGGGGGATAATAAATAAACACACTTGACTGACTGACGGGTTTCTTTATTGGAGTCACTTACATTCTCCCTGGAATTTCAGCATGAAGGTTGTATTTGAAATGTTACAGATGATCTAGAATAATACTCCACCTCTGCATTTCACCTCATCTATATTCTACAGATTGATTTGACAATTGCCTTATAAATAAAGCCAGCCAGGTGCTCCTGAATGACCCCTAGACAAAAATCACACCCACATTGGCTGGTTGCCTTTCAATGTACTTGTGTAGTCGTTGTTTGAACTGCCTTAGCCTTTGGCATTGTCAACTCTCTTTAACACTTCATCCTCTGCCTGTGTGCCTGTTCCATTTCACTTATGAACCTTTCCTAAAAAAAGTGAAATCTTTGCATTGAAAGTAAAGTTTATGAAATCCAGAGTCTGCCCAATTACCAAACAATATATTTTGAACGAATTTGGCTTTGTTTTGGCCTAAGGCATTTTCCTTGAGGAAAGGCATCTGTCCCACCAACCAAGAGAAAATAATTTCAGACATTCTTTGTGGTTTTCATGTTTTCTTAAACCTTAGGAGGGACTGGCCATCCTGCTGCATGCATGAAAAGCACCACCTATAAACTCCTACTTAAAAGCAAAGCCCCTGTGCTTGGCTGTTAATCATGACCATTTGGAGGAGGGGGAATAGGTGTCTCTACTAAATTTTTTGTAAAGCAGAATCAGGTGGTTGCTTTTTGTTGTTGCCATTGTCATCCATGGACACTCAGGGGCCATAGGTGTCTCTACTAAATTTTTTGTAAAGCGGAAATCAGGTGGTTGCTTTTTGTTGTTGTTATTGTCATCCATGGACACTCTGGGTGGACAGGGTCAGACACCAGTTAGATTTGAATTTTTGTATTAGTGCATTATAATTGTGCATAACAGTGGGATTCATTATGCCATATCTGTACATGCTTGTGATATAATTTGATCAACATCATTCCCCAGTACCTTGCTTTTCTCTCCTCATCTCTTTCCCAGATCTGCTCGCATACTGGGGAATGAAATCTACCAAATTATGCTATGTCCATATTTGAATATACCACAATGAATTTTATATATATACATATATATATATATGTATATATATACATATATATATATAATTGAAACAACAATAACAGTAATTAGAAGGGAGATCAGTAGAGTAAGTGGAATAAGCTTTTAAACAAACTATTCCTTTAGCCAGTCACTTAAACCCTCCAAAGTACAGGAACCATGGAACATTTTGTCACAGAAAATCAAATAATACAAATTCTCTTGCTCTTCTGTTTCAACACACACATAAACGCACATGCATGTGCACACACACACACACACACACACACACAGGCACACCTAAAATGTTATTTTAAGATTTTTCCCAGAACTTTTTTCTTTTTTCTTTTTTTTTTTCAATTTGTTCATTTTAGTTATACATGATCCCAGGACTTCTGAGTATTTTTGTGGTAGGTGTTTGAGCATAAATTCCTAACATTCAGAAAGCTTTGTCCTACATAAATGCCCATTGTGTCTCCAGAATGGAGAGCAAGCAACAACTTCATATACACATCAAAAAGGCTGGACCAAGGGAAATCATTAATAAGCAAAGAAATTGCCACAGATAAACCATGATTGGGCTTGCCCGGTGGAGGGAAACAAATAAGTAAGTAAAGGAAGTAAGGACTCAGTCTGAAAGTCATTCTCTTAGCTCCCAATTTTCTGCAGCTATCAAGTCTGGAGAAACATATGACCTGTTATCTCTGGGTATTTAGCATAGATCAGTACTCTGGTTTTCCAGCCTACAAATAATAAAACACACTTTTTCTTCTGGTATCAGGCACCCCTTACCTCTCAGCACAACTGCTGATCTGAGAAAAGAGTATTTGTTGTGTCAGATGAAAAACAAGTTTGCTATGGCCCTGCTTTCAAAGGAGCAGATACACTTTTTAATTTGGCCTTTTTGCAGGGAAGGGGTGGGAGGCGGGGAGTTAAAAGTGTGTGGCCCAAAGTAATGAATGACAAGGAGTGGTCTTGAAGTGACTCTCTGTGGCCTTTCTCATTGAAGTAAAGCTGCCACTTCCATTTTGAAATTACCGTTGAGGATGCACAGAGTTTTCCAAAAGTCTCAGAAGTATTTGTCTGACTCAGAACTCAGAGAAAGTAATCAGTCAGAAACTGCAACCCCCAAAAGGCAAGCCCTGGTAACCTTGAAACCAGCACAACAAAAGATCATTTCACTGAGAAATGGGAGATCAGAAACAGCCTGGCTTTACCACCAACAAACAGTACAGCCTTGGTCTAGGGATCCTCTCTGCCCCTGCATTTTTTTTTTTCTTCACATAGGAAATGTGTGTTGGATTCTGTCTGGAATCTTACTATTTTAGAATTCTTTGATTCTGTGAGCTATGATAGGTAATGTTGACAATAGTTTTTTAATTCATTGTGATTCCATCATAATAAATATTAGTCAGCCTCAACTTAAGGATGTCCTCATGGCTGGCAAGAAAAGTGATAAATAGGCACTTCTTCCTAAACTTGCCTAACCAAAGTAGTCCTGTTTTACCTGTTATGATGATGATTTAGGAAGAAAGTCTACCGATAAACAAAAAGAAGTGTATTTGAAAATCACTGGCTAGAGCAAATATCAGGAATTTCATTGATTTTAAGAAAACTAAACTACATGTGGCATTCACATTTTAAATTTTAATATTTGATTGGTATGGTAAGAACTTCCAAAGAGGCAAAATGTGGCCCAAGTGGAATGCCAAGGTAAAGAGAAACAGCTAGCGAACATAGCAGAGTTATAAATAATAAGGAAATAATATTGTTAGCCAAGAACAATTGGCCAATCTCATACTGTTCTATAGAGTCACACTGGTGGAATGTGAAACAATCTGGAGAGCAAGGAGCATCCCATAAAAATGTGGACGGCAACCCAACACTGTGTTTGGCCATGTCTGAAAGTCAATATGATGTCATTTTTCTCTCCCTTGAAATCATTTATAGGATATGAAGGCTGCTGTCAGTCTGTGACACATCATAGTAAAAAGGTCAAGTCACAACCACAGATCTTCTTTTCTCACATAGTGACCCTCTTATTTCAAAGGTCATGGGAGAAGGACCCTTTTACTTTGTGATCATTATTTCAACCCTTTCCTTGGCTATTTGCCTTTGTAAAAGAGGCTGGATGGTCTCCATCCAGTATTTCATAGTAAACATTTCAAAAGTGCTATTGCACTATCTGCAGGTATTAAAATGTCACACTGTACCCCATAAATATGTATAATTACTATATGTCAATTAAATCATTTTCAAAATGAAATGAAAAATTTTGTGGGCTAACAGAAAGGAAAATAGGACTTTAACAACATCAAAAGTGCCCTGGATTGCTTTTGAAGTTCAAGGTAAACCAAGAGATTTTTATCCCCTTTCCTATCATGATTATTGCTTTTTGCTGCCAGTCACATCTTTATAATAATAAAAATGCCTATTCTCTTCTTAGAACAGTCTTGGTAACATTTTTATGGCATCACTTTTCTTTCTCAAAGTTTATTTTTGTCAGCACAATTTGCATGTATATTTCCTGCATCTTTCTGTACCAACTTTTCTGCTTTCTCATCAGCAGAATCTTCTTTCAATTTTCCTGTATGGAATGAGGGGTAAGGGGCAGAGGGGCATGTTTTTCTCTTGCAGGCTGCTCAAAATGCTTTACAGTTAAACAAAAGTAAACCAAGGAAAACACAAATGAGGGGAAATTTATTCATATTCAAATTTATTTTTTGAAGCATCTATCATGTCCCAGGAACTGAAAATACATCAAGGTACATTTATTGTTTCTCATTTAATCTTCCCATTAGTCCTTTGAGGAAGGCCACGGTTTCCCCCATTTCATTGCAGAGAAACTGAAGCTGAATTAGGAGCATCCATTTTTCTAGAGTGACAGGATTAATGACAGGTAGAGTTAATATTTGACTGCAGGTCCTCTTTGTCTACTCTGCTTTCAGATTGACAACCTTTAGGTCCTAAACTTTGGACAAAAACATTCTTCCTTGAGCTTTCTTACTTTTCTCCTCTAACTTCTCTTCACAGCGACTGTCTTCCTCTATGTTTAATTTGAAAAGGGCTAGATAGGCGAACTTTCCCACATGTTCACGAACACTAATACAGCACCAGACAGCTACCTTTCTGGGATAACCTAAATGAAATGTTTGAGGAAGAATGAACACCATCCACTTATGGCCGAGATAGTGACTAAGGCCTTGGTCAGCTGGCCTTGGGGTTGAAGCCCACCCAAAGTGTGGGTTTGCATGAGTATCCTGTTTATCCAGGCCAACATTAGTCATCCAGCTAATGTCTTAGCCCAGACCATCTGTGGACAGTTATAAGACTCTACCTCCTTGTCTTTGAGGACAAAGGGAATAAATTATCATTCTGCCCTTCCTACTCATAATGGCTACCAAACTGAAACGTCATGATTGGGAAGAAATACATTGTTTTCCAAGTTACCCCTTTAAAGAATCAATTCATGATTAATTGTAGACGTCACAGTCTAGGCCTTTTTGCCGCATGCAACTCCTACAGGTATCCTACTGGTTTCTTTTCTTTTTTATTTACAAGTAATCAACAAAGGAACATTCTCTTTTATTCTTCAATTAATTTAGCAAAAAAAAAAATTTCCAGTTTTTTCTATATGCAAGTAGTGAATATCCCATTTGCCCAATAATTCCAATAATTGCGCATAGCCTTAGGATATACAATCCAACTTCATTAAAATTTAGGTGTCATGAGATGATTCTGCTTGAAATTTTAATGTGTTTTATTGGTTTGTAAGAGTTATACATGGCATTAAGATTTATTTTGACATAATTATAAATGCATGAAATATAATTTATTCAAATTAAGTCCTTAGTACTTACTCTTATTTCCCTTCCCTCTATTCCCTTTCCTCTATTTATTTACTTTTTTAAAAAACTAGTGTCTTGTGGATGAGAGGTTTCTTAAGCTGTATGGTGAGACAATTTTGCATCTCCATTGATAACTTTACAAAGGTATTTTTAGATTAGGTAGAGTTATTCAAAGCACGAAGACTGCTACATGAACTGACTTGGCGACTTGTTAAGCCCTCAGGCAAGCAAAAGTCTTCAATTGAAATTCTAATTCCGCAGATAAACTCCACTTGTGTCCAAGGGGGAATACCATGTGAAATGACCCCAGTGGTGCCATTTTCATACCACTGGACTGCAAGTGGAAAAATTACCTCTATTATTTTTTCATCAAAGGCTCTTAAAACACACATAAAACTAAATAGAAAAATGTGATAATCAGCTACTTATTATTGCTACTATTATTCATATTTATTGAGGCAAATGATTTTACTATGGCTCTATAAAAATGGTATTTTAAGAATTCAAAGCACTTTGTAATATTTTCTTTCTGCCTAACTAGACTTTTCCTTGAAGATTATTATCACTACATACAACCACATTCAGCAATCTCAACTCTGCTAATGGAAAAAATTCCTCAGAATCTATTTAGACCAGTATAAGAAATATCTATTGCCTAGGTTGGGGGCTATAGAAGCCCCAACTCTTTCATTTTGTCTTGGAAAGTGAGGGAAAATTGCTTTTTCTAAAATTGTAAACCAACAATTTGCAGTTGGATAATTTTATGAAGTACAGGGCAATATTAGAATTTATGAATACGATGTGGAATGATTAAATCCAGCTAGTTAATGTGTCCATCACCTCAACATTGTTCATAGTAAAAATATTTTGAAGGTTACTCTCTTAGCAAGTTTGAATTGCATACTCTGCTATTAACAATGTTCACCATTTTCTGCAACAGAACTAAAAACTAAATATATATATACATGTGTATATATATATATATATTTTTTTTTTTCCTTCTTTCTGAGAAATTATGCCCTTTGACCATGGTCTTCTCATTCCTTCTACCCCCAGCCTCTGTAACCACCATGTTACCCTCTGATTCTGTGAGTTAAAATGTTTTAGATCTTATATATAAGTAAGAACATGTGGTATTCATCTTTCTATGCCTGGTTTATTTCACTTAGCATAATGATCTCTAATTTCTTACATATTGTCACAAATCACAGAATTTCCATCTTTTTTTGAGGCTAAATACTATTTTAGTATGTGTATATACCATATTTTCTTTATACATTTATCTATTGATGGACTCTTAGGTTGATTCCACAACTGGGCAAGTGCTGTGTGAACATGTTGGTATAAACATCTCTTAGACAAATTGACTTCAATTTTTTTTTTTTTGGCGGGGGGCCGGGTACTGGGAATTGAACTCAGGGACACTCCACCACTGAGCAACATCTCTAGCCCTATTTTGTATTTTATTTAGAGACAAGGTCTCACTGAGTTGCTTAGTGCCTGGCTAAGTTTGCTGAGACTGCCTTTGAACTCACGATCCTCCTACCTCAGCCTCCCCAAGCTGGGATTAAAGGGGTGTGCCACTGTGCCCAGCTAACTGCAATTTTTTGTGTAAATTCTCATAGTGGGATTGATGAATCAAATGGTATTCTGTTTTAACTTTTGGAGGAAAACATTTCCATAATGGCTGTACTAATTTACATTTCCATCAAGTATCCCCTTTTCTCAATCTCCTTGACAATGCTTGTTATCCTTTGTCCTTTTAATAAAGACCGTTTTGAGAGTGTAAAATGATATCTCATTGTGGTTTCACTCTGCGTTTCCCTAATGAAACTTAGCCACAGACAGGTTTTGTAACTGGTCCAAGGTCACAGAGTTTGTAAGTATTGAAGCCTACTTGATTATGACCCATGATACTGTTAATGTGTTATTGAATTTGATTTGCTAGTATTGAAACCAGAATTTGAATTAAAGCAACCAGCTCCAGAGGGGCCACTGTTAGCCATTGTTTTATTGTCCTATATCATCTAACACAGTGATAAAGATATAGGGCCTCAAAAATGCATTTCAAACTTATTATTTATTTACATTAAGTATTTGGTGTTTATTTTGTAACTCTACACTATTCTAATCAGAAATATGTAACTTCAAATTCTATTGCTACCAAAAAAACATAAATTATTCTGATTTTGTCTGATATCAAAGGGATGGTTCCACAAACATACAAGAAACAGGCATTTGGTCAATGAAAACGTCACAATAACTTGATTGAATACTCTTTTGTGGGTCTAGAATGAGAAATGAATCTTCTGAAACCATATGAAGGAAAAAGGATCTGATGTTCTTTTCTTAGTAATAAAACCTTGCCATAAAATCACCATTAAAGTGTTGCCAGTTGTGACAACTTACAATGAAGTTCTATTCAAATACACTCACTCCTGAAAGAGAGTAGTAGGAAAAAGCTAAGTGCAATGACTTTCTATTTTTGGGTGAATGTGAGAATTTTAAGTCCAAGACACAATTTTTGTTAGACACTAACTTTGAGATGATCATAGATTTCACACAAATCGTTATCTGTTGGGAACATTAATGCAAGCTCTTGGCTCCAAGAAGTTACAATGCAAATAAAAATATATTATTGTGACCTCCAACCAGTTCTTCTTTATTTTTCACATCCAGTCAATCTTCATTTGCTTTTATTTCCAGCTCAAATATAACTCCTGTCTTCTGGTGTTATCTGCTCCCTGCACAAAGATCTCCCAATGGCTCTTTGCAGTTGTCTACTCTTATATTCCTCTAAACTGTCCTCAGCTTGCTAGTTTGTTATAGTTAGATCAAGATCCCCTCCTCTAAAGTTTTCAGGTCCTTTTTGCCTACAGGACCAAACCTGCACTGTCCTAGCAAGGATCTGCTTTTCCTTGCATGTCCAAGTTTCACACTTTTGTGTCTTGTAATTTCCTGATATAATATAACTTAAGTCCACATCCTTAGTGATTTTTGCTTATTGTCTTATGCTCCTTCTACAATTTTATGTAACCAAACACGGAAATTATTCTCTTCTATTTTACCTTTCTTTTCATCTTCTTCTCCCCAGCACTGAACATATTGCTTTAATCAATTAATAATAACTAATTCTTCCTCTGTGCCAGGCACTGTTATAAGGACTTCCTGTATGTTTTGTCCATTATCCTCAAAATGAACACATCAAAGTGATATTATAAATCATAATCGATAGTACAGAAGAGGTTAAGTAAGATACTAAGTGGTTAAAGAGGTAGCCCAAGCTCACGCAGGTGGCAAGTGGCAAAACTAGCATTTGAATTGGAGTAGGCTAATTCTAAAGTCCATGGACTTGACAATTTTATCACTAGACTTTATTTAATAAAGGATATTCACCACTATTAGTAGGCAGTGTAAACTACCAACCAAGGCCAACCACTACAGTCAGTGATACGAACCTAATGGGGCCAACTGAGGAAACATGTACCAGCCATCTAATATTTTCCACATTAGATTGACTATCACTGTGCATAGATAATAACAGATTTTACTTCAGAAATCTGTGGAAATCAAATAAGACAAAGTATGTAAAGCCTTTGGTACAATACTGTGCATTTTTAAACATACAGCATCTGTAATCAACTGTGTAATTCTATTTTATTAACTCAGCTCATCATCTCAGATGTGAAATATCAGTAAAAGCTTAAATATAGTATATGAAATAAATAATAGAATTATGTAAGGATATAATTATAATAATATAGTAATAACTATTACTTTAATAATATATGTAAGCTCTAGATTATGATTTCCAACCTATTATAATGCACTGGCTACAATTTCATTACAATAGTTGCAGAATTTAAAACTGGGGACTTAATGAGCAAATTGAGATAAACATTTTTTATATCTTAATATTTCTGAAATTAAAAGGAAGATAACTCAAGTAGTTGCTGAGAAACTCAGCAGCAATTTCTCTTTTTATCCTCCTCAAAAGGCTGTTAATAATTCAACAGCTAATTTTATGATCTCTTAAATCAAGAGAGCACTAAATAATTTTTTTTACTGAAGAAACCTTTTCCTATGTTGTCTCCTTTTTTTTTTTTTACCATCTCTAACTACAATACCTGGGTGAGTGTCTCTCATGCTTCTAAAAACTTTGTAGCATAAATTCTTAACCCTGCTGCCAAATATTAATGGTTTTATTTAGGGTTTTATTGATACATCGTCCTGATGAATATTAACTTCTAAAATTGGTTATAAACTTCTGATGGCAGAGTGTTTGCTTTTTCATTCATTTATTTTTTATCTGTTAACCATCCCTGCTTTGTGACCTCACTCCTGTATCTAACGCTGTGTGGTATTCCACGTTTAACACACACATTAAATATATGTTTAATGAGATTAACAGAAATATAAAGTTGCCAAATACAGATACACCCATTCTGATTCTTCATGGAAGAAACAGGACAATCAGCTATTTCTGATAGAATTAGGATGACTAGAGCCATGTGGAGTTCATTTTCTTGGTTGGCTGTCAGTCAAAGTCCAGGATCTAGTAAAAGGAAGCGCTAAATTATAGAAAACAGCAGTAAGCGGTACTGAATTCACATCTAAAACGTAAGTGAAAATTATGCATGTAATTTTATTATTTGGTGAGCCAGAAAGAAGACTAGATAGGCACTCTCCAAAATGGAAGCAATGACATGTGTGTCTTTTTACAAATACTATGCTAACAATCATTCAAATATTGCAAGGCTGTTTCTAAAGCATGAAAAATAGCCTGAACTCACAGTGTCTGACTCGTTTAAACTGAGTTAATTCTTTCTGAGAGAGACCTCTTACATAACAGATGGTTCACAAGTGCTTATTTAATAATTATACTCTTTAATCCAAGATCCATTATTTTTAAAAATAACATTTAAGAAAATATTTTATTCACATGTTGATAATATGTTAAATGCAATTGTTTTTATTTTGAAATTTGTATCTTACAGTTTAAATGTATGTATGCATGTGAATGTATTCAGTTTTTAAATAACAGCTACTGACTACTCCTTCCTAAATGAATAAATTGTAAGAGCCATCAAACTATAATGAATATTCATACCTAAAGTACACTAATTAAGCAATAATTCACTTTGCATTTCATATGCTTTGGGAAATTTACTTAAAATCATAGATGGTAGCTCTCAATTAATACCTTAAAAATGAGGAAGCAAATATGCACCAATTAATTACTTTAAAAACTGCATATACACTGAGACTTTATTTTAAGAAATAATTTATAGCATGATAATAACAAACTGCCTTAATGAGATCATATAAAATAAAATTACTTAAATGACTCCTCAAAGTCATAAATATTTATTCTACTTAGTGTCATATAAGCATGCTATATCTGGTGATATTTTCCTTATCAATCAGTAGGTTTTACCGATAAATTTTATGTGCAGAGATGGTTCATTTGTAGCTAACATGGTAAGGGGCTTTCAACCACAACTCATTTAAAGGGCCATCATGCATTGATTGGGCAGAAAGTGTCATAGGAGAGAGGTAGCACATATTTTTGAAAGAATTTTCATTTGTAATTTTACTTCCAAAGTTGTTAAAATGCTTTAAACTATACCAATAAAATATATGATATTAATTTATTGCAGTAAACAAAAAGAAAAAAGAGAACTTTTCTGATCCTGTAAAAATGAAATCATAACAAATGAAATAAATAAAATAAATAATTTTTTTCTTTCTCTCTTCCTCTCCCTCTAGATAGAAAAGTAGGTAGATGAATGATAAAAAGATAGAGATGCAGAGATACACATAGGGAGATAAGTAGATAAAGGTGCAGAGAGAGAAGACATAGATACCAATATATTCTCATATTCTTTCCTGTGGAGATATAATTGTTAAAACCATCCTAAGGTTTAGGCCTTAATGACATTTCTGCTGATTATACATCTTTCTAAAAAGATTAACACTGGTTTATAACAAACAAACAAAGACTTATTTAGGAAGAGGAAAAATAAAAAGAAATCTAAGAACAAATGATGGAAGGAAACTCTCCCTTAGGAGGAATATTAAGATCTTCTAGTCAACAAATCCATTTTTAGGGAATGGGGTTGTGGCTCAGTTTACCTAGCATGTGTGAGGCACTGGGTTTGACCCTCAGCTCCACATAAAAATAAATAAATAAAATTAAGGTACTGAGTCCATCTACAACTAAAAACAAAACAAAAAAATCCATTTTTAAAGAAAAATCTATTAGTCCAATTATCCTTTCAGTGTTTAAGAATTTAAGACTTTTTATGTTGTTGCTTATCATTATCATTTTGTATAAATGAAAAATTATTACAAAATGTGAGTGGCCAGTTTCTGTTTTGGCCTGTGCTGGTGGTTCTGCAGAAACACCACTGTTTGAAATCTGCAGAGCAGTGGAAAAGGATGTTGATTGATGGTGGTAGCTATTCTTCTATACATATGCAAATCATGTTTTCATTAATATTAATATTTTCTAGGTATAAAAGGAAATATTTATTTTATGATTACATGACAATGAATGTTAATATTTTCTAGATTTAAATATATATTAAAAGCACTAAAGTTATTAAAACTTATGGTGTGCTGCTCTGGATTGTTCTTTGCCTTTCTCTGAGTCTAATATTGTGCTGTTATTCACATTGATAACACCAGGAGGCACATAGAGGAGACTCAGCATCTGTTACTATGGCGACCAGTAGGCATATTTTAAAAGGAAAGCAACTATCATGTATGCATAAATTTAAAATATTACCATCCAACTGTTTTAGAAATGTTGAGAAATAAACATCACATTTAAAAATTATTTGAAGTTACATGTTTTCTGTTTTTCTTTTCAAAGAAAACACAGTTAATTTCAACAATACAGTCAAACTGAGTTTTTAAGAAGAGTAAACCATGACTTTTAGTTCTATTCCTAAAAATGTTAAATCATTATTAAGTATATAGGCTCTGGAGAGAGCAAATCTGTCTCAAATTATTGCTTCTGCCACTTGTTTGACTTTTACTGTCATCTGGAACAAAAGGAGTCATAAAGAGGAACTAAAGTAAATAATGCATTTATTAGATTGTGAGTGTGCTAACCAAAATCACTTTTAGAATGAGGGGACAGAGAATTAAATTTAATAAGTTAATTTATTTACTTAAAGTGTCATTATAAACTTCTTTAAAAGATGTTTCTTTTCAGACTGTGAATCTTAATATTGTCTTGATACAGATTTTTTCTGAGGCTGCACTCTAATATGTAGACCTTGGGTAGAGAAGAATGAGAAAAGAAGACTGAGAAAAGCCAACTTCGTGAGGAATAATAAAAACAAGAGTACTGTCATAATAAAAAGATTTTAAAAAGGGAAACTGAGAAAACAGTATATTCTCAGTGACCAGATGTATAGAATATGGCTGATGGAGTCTAATGGAAATAGAAAAATGCTGTGAGTTTGGAAATGTGAGTTATGGGGGACCTTGGCAAAAGCAGTTCTAGTGATAATGTCATTAGAGAAGCTAGAATGGAATATGTTGAAGAGCAAATTGCTAATTATGTAAAATGAACATCATTGAATTATCATGTATATACAATTAAATGCAAGCATTTTAGGTGTACAATTGCATGTGACGATATAGAGCATTTTGATCACTCCTAAAAGCTACTTTGTATCATTTCAAAGCCTTTTCTTTACCCAATTGTGTGCAAACACGGAATTTCTTTTGGTCATTTCAGATTAGTTTACCTTGATAGAAATTTATATAAGTAGAATCATGTTCTGTTTTATTTATGGCTTCTGTCAGTCTATGTATTGGTTCTGAGATTGATCATATTGCTGTACGTAGGAATTTATTACTTTTTATTGACGAGAGTTAGTCCCTTTAATAGTTATATTAAATGTCTATTCACTCACCTAATTATGGACACTTAGGTATTTCCTAGGGATTTTTTTTACTATTACAAATAAAGCTGCTACGATCATTCATATAAAACTGAAAATATAGGAATTCATTTCTAATGGATAAACATCTTTGAGCAGAATTGTTAGGTTGCATGGTAGGTCAGCATTTTAAAAAATTGTCAGTTTTTTTAAGTGATTGTGCCATTTTATAATTATATTAAGGAGTTTATGAGAGTTCCAGTTGCTCTATTATTCACATTGTCAATATTTTTAATTTTAAGCATTCTAGTGAATGTGTACTTATATCTTATTAGAGTTTTCATTTGCCTTTTCCTCAAAACTAATATATTTGTAATCTTTTCATGTTCTTATTGGCTATTTATAACTCTTTTGTAGAGCATCTATATGAGTACTATGAAGTATCTATTCAAGTATTAAGGTAGGCTGTAATACAATCATTATAATAGGAAATTTGGACACATTGAGAAACATGAGAAACATGCACAGACAGAATGTTGACTGTGAAAAGATACAGCAAGCAGGATGCTATCTGCAAACCCAGAAGAGAGACCTCAAAAGAAACCAAACCTGCTGACACCGTAATCTTGTACTTCTAACTTCCAGACTGTAATAAAATAATGTTACTTAAGTCTCCTAGTCTTTGGTACTAGTATTTTGTTATGGCAGCCCTAGTAAATTAACACAAGGTTTTCACTCCCCTGTCGCTACTGGCTATCTTCTAATTAAATTATAAGAGTTTCCTATGTGTTCTGGTCTTTTGTCAAAAACATTAGTTGTAAATATATTCTCCCCTTATGTAACTGGCCTTTTTATTTGCTTCATGGCATCTTTCAAAAAAATGTTTTTAATCTTGATGAAGTTCTATGTATTATGTTTTTATTTCAGGATTTGGAGTTTCATTTTGTCTTATTTAAGAAAACTTTACCTCCTCAAGATTGCAAGATTTTCTCCTATGTTTTGCTCTTGAGTGTTTATAGTTTAAGATTTTATGTTTAGGTTTATAAACCATTCCAGGTTAACATTTAAAATGGTGAATGGTTAAAAAAAAGTTTTTACAATATAAATATCTATTTGTTCCAAAACTATTTGTGAAAAAATTTTACTTTTTCCATTGACTTGTTTTGGCATATGTATTATTAGCAATCAATTAAACATATATGTGTGAGTCTATTGCTGAATTCTTTATTCAGTCCCCTGGATCTTTATCTCTATTCTTTTTCCAATATATCATGCTATTTTCAACTATTGTAAATTTGAAATGAGACTTGAAATAAACTCCTTCAGCTTCATTCTTTTTCTTTTTAAAATTGCTTTATCCTAAATCATTTGAATCAGCTTGTAAAATACTACCTCTAAAAATTTGATGGAATTTTTATTAAAATTACTTTAAATCTACAGATAAATAGAGGGAGAATTGACAATAATATTGAGTCTTCTGATCCATGAGCATATTAAGGCCCGCCATTTATTTCAGTCTTTAGTCACTCCAAACAATGTTTACAGTTTGCACTGTGAAATTTGCACTGGGTAGTTTTAGTTTTTTTGCTATTATAAATGAAATGGTGTGAATTTCTAATTATATGTACCTAATCAACTTAAATATCAATTTTTTGCCTATTGATTTTTTTCACCTAAAAATTTCATTTATTAATTCTACTAGTTCTTTGTGGATTCCTTATGATTTCCTGTATACACAATCATGTCATCTTGTTATGGGTTGAATGCATCCTCCCAAAATATACTTGAAATCTTAGCACATATTCACATCTGTGAATGTGATCTTATTAGAAAATGGAGTCTTTGTGGATTTACTTCAGATAAAGCAGGTTACTAGTGTGGGTCTTAATCCAATGTGACTGATGCCTTTATAAAAAGATGATCTTGTGAACACATAAACACACAAGAACATCATATGAAGATGGAAGCGGAGTTTGGAGTTTCACAGCTACAAGCCAAGAAATGTCAAAGATTGCTAGCCACCACCAGACTGCCTGTGTTTCTTCCTACACATCTCATTCTTTTTTACATTCCTATAAGCTGATAATTTTCTTCTCCCTGATTAATGTTCATCTACGTATTTAGTCACAACTCAGGTATCATCTCCCTTTGGAAACTGTCTAGAAACCTTCCTGTTGAGTTAGTGACTCTTCCCAGTGTTTCTATAAGACTTTGTCACCATCTCCATTGTGTTAGGCAGATTTCCATTGTTGTAATAAACTACCCGAGAAAATCAATTTATAAAGGGAAAGGTTTATTTGGATTCAGAGTTTCCTAGGTTTCAGTGCATGACCAATTGGCACTGTGGCTTTGGGCCTGTGTTGATGAGGCATTTCATAGCATTAAGTGTGTGGTAGACGTTGCTCACCCCTTAGCCAGGAGTCAAAAAAGAAATGAAGGGACTGGGGTCCCAACACACTCCTCAGAGAACAGCCACTGTAAGCTAAGACCTTCCACCAGCCCAAGCTTCAAAATCTCCAGCAACTCCCAACAGCACCACCTTGGGGATCACACATTTGACACCGGAAATTTTGGGGGACTTTTGAGAACTGAATTTAACCACCATCATTTCACTTACTACACTGTTATAGTTATCTGTTTATAATTACTGATTACCACCCACCCAACTTCCCAAATTCTTGATACTCATTGTATCCTAAAGGCAGGCACATGGTAGATACTCACTCAATATTTGCTAAAAGAATGAATGAATTTTGATCAGTATGTATGATCAAAAAGTACAGATAAAAGATATTTTAAAATAGAAAAGCCCAAAAATATATTTGAGCAATGTCAGCCTTATTAGTATAAGTGATGGATATCCTAAAGGTCCTTTTAAAAGTAAAAAGCTCTTTTGACTAGATGTTTACCAAAATCAAATTGGCCATGTTAATTTATGAGTGAAGTTGTAGAATAAGCATAAATTAAAAAGTAAATTATTTTTACATCATGAAACTACTAGAAGATAATTCTTGAAAGCACAATATGCAGTAAGTATGAAAATTGGGATCACCCTGTTTTATTACCACTTTCATCCCCACGGAGCCAATGCAAAAAATGCTAAGAATCTTTTTGATCAAATAACAATAATTTTTCCACAAATATTAGGCTCTACTAATATGAAGAAAAGAAGATAAAAATAGATTTAAAATGCATTTTCTTGGAAACTCATGGCATCAAGTCCAATGTTAAGAGGGCCAATCTTATGAATGCATCAATGATTTCAGATAAGAAATGTTTCACCAAGCCACTATGTTCCTTGTTACTAGATTCACAGCAATGTAGAAAAAAATTAGGAAGAATATTTTAAAAAATTTTAATGGTAAACGTATTTTACTTTAAAATATTTACTAATATATCCAAAGAAACACAACAACTTTTCCTTCTTAAGTGTTTTTAAAGAATTATTATTGCTCAAAGGCATACATTAGTTCAATAATCATTAGAATGCAGTGAGTTTATATTCTTAAAACATTAGTAATAAAGTCTTTTCCATATCTTCATTTTCTCATTAATATAGTTACACAAAAACAAGTATTATTGTTAATATCATATAACATCAAAAAACCGAAACATAATGTTTACTTTATGTATGTTGTCAAATTGTGGTTTCTAAGAGTTTTACCAAAACAACAAAAAAATGTATTGATGTAGGTTAGCCACTAGAGGGATCACTTTACTGAAAGGATTACTTTATGTAAGGTAATCATTAAACAAGTACTTATTGAATGCCTACTATGTGGTAACCCCAAACTTAAATGGACAGATGTGTTTAGTTTCCTATGTGTTCACAATGCAGTGAGGGATCAGTTTTAGAACTAAATTTTTACAATGAATATAAAAGCTCCATAAAAGAGAAATATAAACAACCCCAGAATCCCAGATAAAGGAAGTCCTTCCATATATCTGATCAAATGAATACTGAGATCAAAATATGGAATTTTGCAAAGAGGTGTTAGAAAATTGATATGGTTTCTTTGGTTTTAAGAAGGCAGTTCTCAATTCTTAAATTTAGTTTCAAAATAAAATGTATCCTGTAGAAAACCTTATCACCCATTGACTAAAGTTCATCAAGTAGCTAATGGATGCCACACATATGCTGAGTATCAAGGATCAACCAATAAATAAAAGCTCTCTGTTCTTATAGTGCCCTCCCACCTCCACAGCAGGAGCAGAAGGCAGGCCTGTATGCACCTCGCTCAAGCACAATGTGCCAACTACCAGTGCTAACATTTGCAGAACACAGACAAGAGGCTTACCAGGTTGGGGTACAGGGATGTCATTTCCAGAAGCCCATACTTATTAGCAAAAATATCAAGAATGTACAAGAGATATTCAGGTAAGTTTGAAGGGAAAGAAATTTCTAATCAGAAATAAATACATAATCAATCATGTTTCAGAACCTAGAGCAAAAGTGAGAATGGCTTACAGAGGGGCATTGGTACAAAGATAAGTAGTATTATAGTATTACCAGCTCTTGGGGACTGAAGAAGGGGAGAGGTCAACATGATGGCCAGAGTGGTACCAATGTTTGCAAGCCTAGTGTAGGGTGGGGCATTTCATGCTGGGGGCCAGTAGCGAGATGAGTGACTTGATTCCAAGGCTGTTGTAGAGCAACAACTCCAGATGCAGGCTAAAGACTTAACTAGAGATGGCCAAAGGCATTTTGAATATTTTCACCATATAGAGATAAATGTTTGAGAAGATATGCTAAACCTGTTTTAAACAGGACTCAATTTATACATATATTAAAACTACTTTATTAACATCTACATTTTTAATTTTTATGTGTCAGTTAATTATTTTTTTTAAAAAGGAAGAGGTAGATATTTTGGTCTATATGAAGTCCAAAAGAAAGCCAGAATTTTTTGAATGGTTTAATTTCTTTCCACATGGTCTATAGCTCAGTTTCCAGACACGAGGACTCCATTCCAAGGACAAGGAAGTGTCTTGTAGCAGTTGCTTCATAGGCCCTTCTTTTCAATTTCCTCCCACCACCCATCCCTCAGTCTTCTGAATCCCTTAACAGCAAAGCTCCTCGCCATTGGCCATTCCTCCTTCTGCTCCACAGGATTTTTCCCAGGGCAGAGGAGGTGGGTGATTGAAGATCAAGAACTTCAAAATCATGGAAACTTAAGGTGAACTACTTAAAAGAAAATCAAATTCTAAGTGTGAAACTTAACCACCTTCCTCAATGTGAGCTTCCAATATTATGCTACACAAATGTCTCTTTGTTCACCAACTTCAATGTATTTTTTAGATATCCTTTTTATGATATTAATATTTCTTCCCATCCTCTTGTTTCACTCAGGCTGGGAGTGAATAGAGAGAGGAGAGTCATTGGTGAAGGATATGGTCAAGAAGGAGAAAAAAACTCTCCAGCCACACATCATTGTGAGTAAAATGAAATATTCTCAGATAACCAATGCCCCAAATTGATTACTTTTCTTGTTTAATAATCAGAGGTAGAAAAAGAGAGAGCACTTAAATATCCTAGTGGGCCATGAAAACACGAATATCTTCAACAAATTAAATCTGTGAACTTTGTTCACTGAATGATATGAATTTCAGATCACAACATGGGGCATTTTGTTACCAGTTCCATATCTAACTGTGAAAAGTGGACTTCTGCTTGGATAGGAAAAGTTTGCCATGACAACTCAGGCAGATTAATAAAATTAGCTGTACTTACTGAGGAGTGAACTGAAAACAACCTTTTTTCCCCACATCAGCTCTATGACCCTGCTTCTTGGGCTCCACTTTTCTGTGTTTGCCCAATAAATTGGACAGAGGCCATAGGCTTCCAGTGCCTTTGGATGCTGGCACAGTCTCATTTGGGGTTATTAAACTATTACTCCAATCTAATGTCATAATTCCTGTCTTTCAAAGCTTTTCCCCATCCCAGCTTAGATCCCCACTCATGCATTCTGCAGTTCTGCATGGGAGTAGTGGACTGTCTCACTCACCATACTGCCACTGATTCCCCTAGGAGGAGGCAAAGGTGGAGGAATGAGAGGGAAAGGACATGTTCTTAAGGCACTGGTGCTCTTGCAATATGGAATATAGGCCTTGTGTCATGGCATATGTTCAACATTTCTCTCAGATTGGACTTGGGAACTCTTTACACTCATTGCCACCCACTCTCCCCCTCTCCAGCATTGTACTATTTCCTAATTCAAGCAATGAATTTTTTGGCTAAGAGTTTCCTTGCAAATGCCACTCAACTCTTGCCCCTGCAGAATTCACAGAGGAGCAGTTGCTGGTGTAGCATTCTTTCCCCATGACTCACATCTGGCCATCTTCCAGGCTATTACCTCTGGCTTTGGGAAATATTACATTTCTCTTGTCCACCAATTTCTTTAAAGTTTGGCCACTCCCTGGGCAACTGCAATCTTTGATCTGATTGTCAAGAAATTCAATACTGGACTGACTCTTTCACAGAGGAATCAATCACCAGGGCCTCAAACAACCATTCCCCGCTTAAATCCAGAAATCACAAACTCCCAAATGCTTTGTCACTGTGTTCAGAGAGAAGGCTTGAGTTTCTGCAGCTGAACCAGCACCCAGCCGGATGCAGAGATGTATTTCTGTGCTTCTGGCAAGCTGACAAGCACCCCATTCTCAATAAGTAACTGTCTTAAATCATTCACTTCAAGGGTTCTTATCTTGCCTTGTCTTCAACTTTGGAGCCTGGGCCAAAACAGAATGGGTGAGACAAAAGGAAGCATATTATCCAACATCCTCCCACAAAACAGACAAATTACATAATGTCAGGGGAGTGTGTTCAAGGTGGTTTTCATGCTCATGAAATTCCAGTTCACACAAAACCAAATTGAAATGCATTTAAATAAAAAAAAAAAAATTCCACTAAAAAAAAAAAAAAACCAAATTGAATATTGAAATTAGTTTCTCTGCATGGAATTCTTCACCGAGTATCTGATCCAATTCCATAGCCAATAACATCTCATCAATAGCAAAAGAACTCTCATAATATTTGGTGCAAACATCAAAGAAATCCTGGCATCTCAGAGCTGATATAACCATTTCCATAGTCCTAATTATTGGAAAATTTGGACTTGAACTGAGTAAAAATTTACCTACATGCAAATTTCACCCAATTTTTCAAATATATCCTCTAAAAATTCATAATTTGCCCTGAGCTTGGTTTGACTCCCTGAAAGTCAAAGTCTAACTGGAGTTGCTTAAAAATCAGAGCAAAGATTGAGTCATAAAACCTACTTTTCCACATGGTAGTCTTCAGGTTTTTTGAAAACAAGGATTATTTCACTTTTAGATTGTGCTTCTCTAAACTAAATTTCCCCCAATTTTTCATTTATATGGCAGGTTTTGAGGTTTCCTTATTATTTGGGGACCTTCTGTTATTGTTTTCTAGTTTTTCCAGCATCCTGCTTGTAGAATGGTAGTGAGTTTGTTATTTTTTTTTAAATTTTTTTGATTGACATAATGATTATGAGTACTTATGAAGTATATTGTGATGTTTTGATACATGTAAACATTCTGTGATATTAAAATCAGGGCAATTAGCATATTTATCACCTTGAACATTTATCATGTCTTTGTGAGGAGAACATTCAAAGTTCTCCCTTTCATTTTGAAATATACAATGAATTATTATTAATTATATTCACCTACTATGCAGTAGAAAACCAGAACTTACTTCTAAGTGTAATATACCCATTGAGTAACTTCTGCCAGCCTCTAGCTCCTCTCTCCAGTCTCTGGAAACTACCAGTATACTCTCAATTTGTATGAGATGAACTTTTCTAAAATTCCACATGTAAGTGAGGTCATATGATATCTGTCTTTTTGTGCCTGCATTATTTCACTTAACATAATTTCTTCTAGCTTCATTCATATTATCAAAAATGCCAGACTTCACTCATCCTCATGGATGGATAATATTCCACAATATTATAGAACATATAAATATATACAACATACATAATATATACCACATTTTTATTATCAAATCATCTGCCGGTGGACACTTTACTGATTCTACTTCTTGGGTGCCCAAAATGTCACCAACACAAGGTAAAACAAGACAGGAGGCTCATATTTGTGAAGAGTTAATCTTCACATGGTAAAATCATATATAAAAATGAATACATAGTGGGAATATAGCTCTGTGATAGACAGATATTATATTGCCTAGTATGCTAGAAACCCTGGGAATGATTCCCAGCAGTGGCAAAAAACAAAAGCAAAAATAAAAACAAAACAAAAGATGAACATTTGTTAAAGATTTCATTAAACTTGGAATCAATGAGGAAATCAGGCAGATATTTTAACTGATTCAAAATAAATCCAAAGAACAGACACATTTAAAGATGAGGAATATTGAAATAAATGTGCCAATGTAGGCAAACAGTATCTTTCATCATGTTAGGGGTCATGGACTGAACCTCTATTGGGTAGGACAGAATTTGCATGTATACCTAAAAGATCAACTTTGCATTGCCATCAGTTATCTACGACTTGCAGAGATATGAAATAGCTTTCATACATTCCATAAAATTAGATCAGATAACCAGGAGAGTGTCTTCCTGAATCTAAACAATACAGAGTATTCCACTGAAGCACAGATTATTTTTCCTACCTCTTTCTCTGAATACTATTTTTTCTTTGAGTTCAGCAAAAATAATAATGAATATAGAAACCAATACCTAGACAGTCATAAAATTGACATATGGCTTTAAAAAGTTTCTTCACATTTACAAGGATTAATTGGATGTCCTTTCACTTAAGAAATAATAAATAAAAATTGAAAACTGGTATTGAAAGTTTACCCTTCTGTGTTGTATCTTAAATGAGGTTGATGTCAGTAGTCTGCTCATTACCTCCTTCCTCCCAAGTTCAACCTTTCACAGACTCCAGATTTATTATTTCCAAATTCATATGGAAAATAAGAATATAAGAAAGTGTAGATTTTTTTTACATAAAAATCATACTGAAGTTGTACAGAGCTTCATATATAAATGTATTATAAGGCAAAAACATATATAAATGTATTATAAGGCAAAATATAACCCATATAAAGGCAAGAAGTAAGGTATTGGACTTTAAAAAATTAGCTAATCTTAGTTTGGATGAATCAGAAACAATTTAATGGTATGATTGCATTTCCAAAAATTATAATGAGTACAGAATGTACACAGAAAGAAAACTAAGTAAATGGATACTAGATTAGAACATTTGGAAATATCATTTGGGCACTCAAGGGTCTTGAATGTCAAGATGAAGAACTTACATTTCATTCATCAACAAAGGAGAATCACTGGAAGTTTTTGAAACTTTATTTACCTGATTAAAAAAAGATTTTAGTTTAATCTGACAGAGCAATGAAGGTTAGATTGAAAAAGGTAGAGACTGAGGAAAAGAGAAGTAAAATTTGCATAACTTGGCAGCCTTTTTTTTTTTTTGTCATGGAGCAAGAGAATGTAACTTATTCCCCATAATTAAATATATGTGTGTGTATTTATAAATATATGTGTGTGTGTATTTATTTCTGTTGTGAGAGATTTGAGCCATTCTCCTTCTCTAGTAAAAGTTGAGATATCAAAAAACACACTCTGTTTGAGACCTAGGATCAACCTGAATAAACCTTCTAGATTCACTCTCTTTTAGTTACTTGTTTTCATCACTGATTTTAAAAGTCATTTTAGTAAACAGTAAAATAACAGACTCCTACTAGCTTTGCTATTGATAGTTCCTCTGATATGCGGTCACCTTGGTAATGATCGGTTTTGTTGTTTGTTTTCTTTTTTTTTTTAAAGTGATTTGCAGATGGCTTTATTTGGCTCAAACTGGTTGAAGACACTAACCTCATCACTTTGGTTTGCATAAGTGTCTAGGGTGCCTTTTGGTAGCAGAGGGCCCAAAACTCTACCCATAGATCTGGATTAATGTTGCTATTTTCGGAACATGAATTTTATGAAGAACCATGAAGTTTGTTTAACATGTACAGACCAACAATTACTTCATCTCCAATTACCTTTCCTATGCCTCATAACACCCTGCTTTGTTACCCCATAAATACCCAGAAGTCCTATTCACAGAGAGGCAGATTTGAGTCTGGAAGCTCCCATTTCTTCTTTGCCATCTTATCAATAAACTCTTTTTTCCAAAATCCACTGCTTCAGGTATTGGCAGACTGCATAGGAGGCAAAACAGGCTTGGTTTGGTAACTAGTAAATGCTATTAGACAAAGGAGAATAGGAAATGAAAGAAGATTCCAATTTTCCTCGTTTAGATTAAAATCTCTATTAGTTTCCTAAGGCTGCTATAACAAATTGCTACAAGTGGTGACCTAAAACAACAGAAATTTATCCTCTTGCACTTCTAGAATCTAGAAATCCTAATTCAAGATGTCAGCAGGGACACAATTCGTCTGATGGCTACAGGGAATAATCTTTGCTAGCCTCTTCCTAGCTCTTGGTTGCTCCTAGCAATCCTTAGGGTTGTTCAGCTTGTTGGGCATTGTTTCAGTTTCTGCCTTCATTTTCATGTACCCTGCTTCTCTTGGTTTCTCTGTGTGTCCTCTTCTCTTTATAAAGACACTAGTCATTGGATTTTAGTGCCCATAATCCCATTTGATTTCCTCTTGATCTTTTTTGTTGTTGTTGTTCTTTTTAGTTATACATGACAGTAGAATACATTTTGGCAGATTATACATACATAGAGTATAGCTTATTCTATTTAGGATCCCACCCTTGTGGTTGTACATGATGTGGAGTTATCCTGGTCATATATGCAAATACAAAGCTAGGAAAGGTATGATCAATTAATTCTACTGTCTTTCCTATTCCCCTTTCCCCTCCCTTCCCTTCGTTTCCCTTTGTCTAATCCAAAGGATTTCTATTATGCATTTCCCAACCTCCCTTGCTTTGGGTTAGCATCCACAAATCAGAGAGAACATGTGGCCTTTGGTTTTTTTGGGATTGGCTTATTTCACTTAGCATGATAGCCTCTTCTTTATCTTTAACTCTCTGTAAGAAGCTTCATTCAAAATAAGATCATATTCTGTGGTTCTGGATATAAATGAACTTGGGGTGAAGACTATATAACCCACTATGGGTCACTTGGAAAAAAGTGGGATTTTCAGAACAAATCAATGTTCTGCACTATTCTCTAGGAAAAGCACTTAATGGGGAAGGTAGATTCAGGCAGGACTCTGGAAGCTAGACTAGTGAGGTGGGAGTAGACTGATTCTTTTCTACAGAGTATAAAACCAAAGATGATAATATTAATTATAATGAAAGAAGGAATCAGCAATGGAATTAAAATCAGGAAAATAAAGAAACATTTTAAACAAAACTTTCATCTAAGTTAGTGAGACAAATAATCAGAAACTAGATAAAAGAGAAAGTCCTGGCTTCCCAAATATTACCAGAGAACACAACTCCACAGAGTATTGGCAGTATCTCAAAACAGGGGGAAATAATAGCTAGAATTGATTGACAATGGGAAGTTGGGTTGAAGGTGAATCCCTTAATGCAGGGATTTGGTGAGGATCAGGTAAGATCTCACACAGCAGGCCGGGACTGCTGAGAACAACAAGGTGAGGATTTGGAACAGAGGGATTCAAAGCATCACAGGGTTCTACTTAGTAATACTTCCTTTTGAAAAGTTCATAGGGCTTCCAGAAAGTTCTTGGAAGGAGCAAGTAGATCACTGGCCTGGGTAAGAGTCCCCAGGGAAAGTAAAATAATACTAACGAAAGAGTGTAACAGTAAATTCCTGTTAATACAGACAGTAAAGTGTGGGTTCTTTTCTCAGTGTCCTTTCTGAGTGTGAGGGTCAAACGCTTCTGTTCTTTACAGGAACGAGATACACCAAGTCACTGCCAGTGGATTGGTAATGAGGAGCTGGGAAAGAAATCCAGATGAATCCATTGAGGTGCAGACACAGAGGTTAAGATCAATTTCTTTTTTTAAAGATGACTGATACCAAATATGATGGTATGCCTTTATAATCTCAGCTAATTGGGAAGCTGGGATGGGGTACTGCTTGAGTCCAGGAGTGTCAGACCAGCCTGGGCAATTTAGCAAGATGCTATATTGAAAACAGCAAAAAAAATAAATAAGTAAAATAATAACAATGTCTGCAACCTTGGCTAAGTGTTAAAAAGGAGTTGAGGGCATGCACAAATTTTAAAAAGGTAATAATAAATCAAAGCAAAACATAATAATAATAAATATAAGGCTTTAAGAAATATTGTTATTTAAAAAAATAAATGGAATAGGGTATGGTAGACATTCTTAAAACTCCATGATATTCTCTCTCCCTATATCCCCTAGATTATTGAAATATATTTAGAAAGCATTGACTACAAAGAAGAGTTTAAATGGTTTTTAATTTTTTTTGTAAACGGTTTTCTTGGGAAACTGTTTTTATCCTTCTTCTACCAATTGCCAGTGAAAAACAATGTGTTCTCATTATTCCAGGAAGTAGTGCTATGTCTGTCAAAAATGATGTGTTGCGTAATCAGTAACAGTAAATAGACTAATTCTTTGAAGCCATTCCTGCTGGAAGGTGTATAAGAATATCCACTGGAAAGTGCCAAAGTATACCTGCCAACAACTGAAACCTAGCAGTTGAAAGAGTCAGGGAGATAAATAAGGAAATGTGCTATAACTGTCTTGAAATATTGAAATATTAGACTGGGAAGGCATTGTGAAAGTACACAGTGATCCTTTGTTTCATGTGGCAAAGTGTTCTGGTGGGAGAAAGAAAGCTATCTATGAGTAACCCACTTTTACTGCGAGGTCTTGAGAGTGTGTTTTGTAAAACTATGTCAATATGAAGGAAAAAAAGAAAACTCTCTGCTATTCAAAGTGTAGTGCGTGGAAGGTACCCTATAAATTTTGGTAACAGGAATGAATGAATCAAACAATATAGTCACTGAACTTTTGATCTAGAAAATAAAAAGCTGTACTGGAATGAAACTTCAAAAACGTTTTTTCCCTAAGGTTTGAATCTTTATTGTAAAAGAATGGATTATCCAGGCATAGTGTTGCAGGCCTATAATCCCAGCAGCTCTGGAGGCTGAGGCAGGAGGATCATGAGTTCAAAGCCAGCCTCAGCAACTTAGCGAGACACTAAGCAATTCACTGAGACCCTGTCTCTAAATAAAAATATAAACAAGGGCTAGGGATGTGGCTCAGTGGTTAAATGCCCCTGGGTTCAATCCCTGGTACCAAAAATAAATAAATAAAAATAAATAAATTAATTAAAAAAATAAAATAAAAATCAAAACATGGACTATTCATGCATGAATTCTCCCAGAAGAGAGGGAGTCAGAGTGTTAGTTTCAGGCTTGAATGGTAACTAAGCTGGGGATCTGGGACATGTGACTTTGGCTCAAGTGGCTAAGCTCATTGCTGCTATGATCAGAGAGGCTGCCTTGGGAAGAAGTCAAATTAGTAGTAAGGCAGATATTCAAGTGAATCACCCATCATTCTCTTTAGAAACAGGGAAAAAAATTCTGATTAAAGCAATGAAGCAGAAATCAGATAAAAAGATAAGAGCAGAGGACAGAGACATAAACCTAAATTAGTTCTTGGAAATGGAGAGTAGTACCTGTAATAAACTCTTAGAAGATGAAGTAAATAAACTGTGGCAGAGATTGCTAACAATACACTAATATCTAGTCTCCTTTGCTTCCTTGTCAATAACAACCTTGATATTTGATGAACATATTTTTCTTTAGGAAAATGTGGGTACATTTCCCATCCTCTCCTTTAGCTAGTTATGATCAAATTACTAAATTTTAGCCAATGGACTGTAGCAAAAGTATCCCTAGAGGAAAGCTATTTTAAAGTAAATATACTTCAAAGATACTGTGCGTATCATTTCTGGATTTTCTTCTTGATATGAGGTATAATGGGTAGTCCTCTGGCAGCCATTTTCGTTCATGAGGTCACTCTGGAGAAGTGGAATGGAAAGTAGGAAGGAGTCTAGGTCTGTGAAGTCTTCAAGAGACTCCTCTATTAACTCAGAACTGCTTACCTATAGGTCTGTTTTACATGGAAAGAAAATTCTTATTCAAGTCATCATTATTTGAGTATATGTTATTGCTAATACAGAGTCCAAGTGACTTGAGAAGTTCCAACTATTTTTCATTTTCCGTCTAATAGTGGAATCATCTTGAATACAATTAAAAAACAGTTGAGATATCTAAATGGGAGTTTGATAAACATTGACATGGATGATAATATTAAGTACTGACTAAACTGTTATGATACTTAAAACTTTTCATGGTTTTGTGCCACAATACAAAGCCAGAATGTATTTCACAATAATGGTTTTCATATATTCTTTTGAATTGATAGCAATTGTCCTGTAATTTTACATTAACAAGAAACTTTGCCCGAACCTTTAATTTTTTTCGAATAAAGAGGTTGATTAAAGTTCTTGACCAAGTAAGAAAAAAATCCCTAATGAAACTAGCTGCTACCTGTCCTGATTTTCAATCTGGTATTTTCTACTGTGCTAACAATGCCAGTATTTAAAAAGGTATAGCGTGTTCTCCCTTTTTTCCAAATGCAATTGCATAAGTGCTCTTATCAGCCCCTTGTATATGTATTAAAGGCCAGCAGAGAGAGGGGAAGAATAGATATTCAGTAGATTAGACAAAGGGGAATGAAGGAAAAGGAGGTGGGATAGGAAAAGGAAAGATAGTAAAATGTATCCAAAACATTTTTTCTATGTACTTATATGAATACATCATAGTGAATCCCCCCTTCATGTACATCCATAAAAACAGGGTCCTAACTCAAATAAGTATATCCCATGCTTATACCATTATATCAAAACGAATTCTAATGTCATGTATAACTAAGAAGAATCAGTAAAAAATAGTCTTTAAGTAGTCTTTAAATTCTGAATTTAATTTCAATAAGATTATATCAATTTATATCCCATCCAAACTATATTGACATTTTAAAACAAAAATAGCATTGCATATTGATACTTAACTATTTTGGGGTGATTTTTGGCACACAACTGTAATTCCAGTGACTGGGGAGGCTGAGGCAGAAGGCTTACAAGTTCCAGGCCAGCCTCAGCAATTTAGTGAGATCTTGTTTCAAAATAAAACATAAAAAAGCCAGTGCGGTGGTACATGCCTATAATCCCAGCACTTTGGAAGGCTGAGACTGGAGATTCACAAGTTCAAAGCCAGCCTCAGCAATGGCGAAGCACTAAGCAACTCAGTGACACCCTGTATCTACATAAAACACAAAATAGGGCTGGGGATGTGGCTCAGTGGTTGAGTGCCTTTGAGTTCAATCCCCGGTAGCAAAAAAATAAAAAATAAAACATAAAAAGTCTTAGCTCAATGGTGGATTGCCCCTGGGTTCAATTCCCAGTACCATATATATATATATATATTTTTTTTTTCACTCTTAAATATATAGCTTCTTGAGGGTAGTGATATGCATATAGATTTGCAAAAGCAGAACTAAATCTAGACTTTGTAGAGATGTAGGGCTTATATAATTTGGAACAGTCCCTTCATGAGAAGTAAAACAAAATTACAAAGATTAAAGTAGATGCTAGCCTCAATTTTTATTTAGAAGGACAAAAGAAATCAAGTTAAAACAAAAAATTTAAAAAGGACAAATTACATAAACATCATAAAATTGAGAAAAATAATATACTATCTTAATATGTTAACTTCAAATAGATCCCCGTATTGTTTCTCCTACATTATTTTGAGTTATACTCTATCTCTTTCTGTGACTTCAATTTTGTAGTATCATTGCTTGAATAGAGAAATCATTCATTATTTTTGATAATATGGGATGGGTCAAAACTTATTTCTCATTATTTGGTGGTTTAGAAATGATCACTTCAACTTGTTCTTAGCAATAATTTGTAAATTTTTAGGATTGTGGTTCAGTTTAAGAAAATTTCCATCTACTTTATTTCAAATGTAAGCTGTATGATTTTAGGGCATTTCCGTTTTTCTTGTGCCATGATTCATTTTAGCCAGAATGTCAATGTCATTCATTATAGTGTCAACACTCTCATGGTAGTTGCATATGTAAATGTGAATTGTATATGCATTTTTATTGATGTTAGCATTTCCTGTTAAATCAGCAAGAAATAAATAAGGTGCTGAATGGCAGTGAGAAGGCCAAGCCTGATGTAGACCATGGAACCAGCATGGAAAGGGCAATGGCCAGGCAATTGTAAGGTGCCTAGTTAGATAGACAGGTGTGCAGAGTAGAGTAGGGAGACACTGGGTGATTTGATCAGAAAAGTGTGGGAGATCCAGGTGGGGAGTTACCTGTAAAGACTAGACGACCAGAAGGAGATGAATTAAAGCCGCTAGGCAAGGCTTTATTGAAAATACATGCTCTCAGGCAAATCCTCCTGTCCCTCAGAGTGTGTCTTGGAGAAATGGCGCTGGGGCTTCAGTGTGTAGATAATTTCGAAAGGCCCGGTCAGGAAGGGGAGGGCTTTGGGGGCAGGAAGAGAAGGCCAGAGTCCTTCCTGGATAGGTCAGGAAAACCCACTGATTGACAGGAGGTGTGTCTACTGGTGACGTCAGCGTCTGCCTGGCCACTCCCGCAGCTGCCCTGACCGGTTCCTCTAATTGGACATCCTGGACCCTGGTCCGACCTAACAGTACCAAGGCCTGGTAAATAGTTGAGAATGACTGTATTGCCAGAGTTCCAGGCCTGGGAGTTCCAGCCACAAAGACAACAGAAAGCAATATAATGTACTGTTAAGATGAGGAGAAAGTGAAAAATAGCTCTGCTGGCAGATAGTCCATGGTGTTCCTAACAGGCATAAACAATACACAGACAAGGGAGTTTCACTCTGCAGCCATAAAAGGGACTAGACATTTCCTTCCTGTGACTAACAAAAGAAAATGCTGCCTTTTTACAGAGGCAATTCTATCTGCACTCTGCTTCTCCTGCTTTCTAGATAAAAGTTATTGAGATACATGTGGCAGCCATGATAATCCACTGCCCAGGTCTCCCTGCATCTAGGAGAGTAGGTAGCTGATGGCCTGTAGTTGTTTCATCTTTAAAATCTATCACAGTGTTCACATTGAAGCCACATTCTTCCTGGGCTGTTCCCAGCAAGTGATCCCAGGTGGCAGAGATATAAGAGTATGGACATTTCTACCTGATGTAGAATTCTTCTGATAGGAGATCTAGGTTTCCCCACTGGCCTGGCCCAGATTTTGTCATAGCAGCACTGCAGTGAGGCTCTCCTTAACCAGCCCTCTTGCTTTCCCTTTTCACAGGTGTCATAACAACATTGTGGTCCATAGTCTCTCCTGCCTCCTCTTCCTTCCTCTTCCTTTTATTCTTCACAGATGTTTCCCCTGATAAATCTCTTGCATTTCTAATTACAATGTAGTGTCTTCCTTATGGAGGACCTGACACAGCTAGTATTGCAAGTAGACTGAGGAAGCAGGAAAGAGGATGGGGTTTGTGGACTGCATCACTTATCACCTGATTGGCAAAGGCGAGACTACCTCAAGGGGTGTGAGAGTCACAGATAATCCCTGGAACAAGGTGGCAGCCCTGACAGCTGGAGATTCATCAACAAAGCCTGGGGATATGCTCTGGTGGAGGGCAATGCCCCTGTTAGTGTGGCAATTCTGACAACTGAAAGGTTTGAGGGGAGAGTGAATTAGAAAATCTTCCCCAGCAATGGGGCTGGGACTTCAGTTTTGTAGAAAAAGAAGTAGACCAAAGAAAGGGTACAGATTTTTAGGCAGTGGCTAATTTATTGGATAGTTGGTCAGGGACCTGGAAAGAAATTAACTAAAAATGGAAGGTAGAGGGATGTACGTGGATGTTTAGGAGTGAGCATGCAGTGTGCAGATATTTTTTTTTTTTAAATCCCATACTCATGCCTACTGGAGAGCATACTCATGGAAAAAGTACCAAACAATCACGTTGACAAACTGACTTTGTTATCAGCCATCTCCAAACTGTCGCAATTGGTCCCTAGACAAGGTGACTATAATGGCAGAAATGGAGAACATACGTGCATCAACTTCTCGGCGCCTACGCACTGAGAAATTAACAAGGAAGGTGTCAGCCTTGGTCTCTGGGCAGTTCAAAGATCTATAATTCATTCCCTGCTCTTGACACCAACTGAACAGAGTTCCACTTACCAGTGCTGACCTAGTGGCTACTACCTCTGACTTGCCTGAGAGGGAGCCATCAATCTGACACCTTTTCTCAAGGAGAACATTACACACAAGGTGGGAAAAAATCTTTCTCCAAGTCAATGCCTGGAGCCTGAAATCTTTCCTGTCTGCTTTTCTAGAATGACTCAATACCCAGCCACTAAATTGTCACCACTTTTTGACAGTGTCCAACCTAGGAATAGCTTGTTGCTTAATCTAACATTAATTTCTTTTCTTCAAAAAATACATCCCCATTCTTCTTTTCTGAGACATTCCATAGCTCCTCTGAGTGGTTTTGTCCCTTTCAGCAGGTAGCAGAAACAAACAAACAAACACAAAATGACGACAACAGGTAAAACCTCAATAATCCACCTAAAAAAGGAATATTTTACTAACTTTTTGAATACCAATGTTTTTGGTAGTCTTTGGTTAGAAGGCTTCAAGAAATATCAGTCTTGGACAAACTTTGATTTGATTCCTGTGTTAGTCAGTGTGGCCAAAATACCTGAGAAGAACAACTCAAAGGAGGAAAAATTTACTTTGTGCTCGCAGTTTTCATGTCTGGTCGGAGGAATATGTGTTGGAGAGAAAGTCAGAATGGAAGCAATGTGTACTATTATGATCATAGTGATAATATGTAACATTTGCACATTTTATAAGAATTCATAAGCGTCTGAATACACTACTACAGCTCTTCCCTAGGCCCCAGAAGACTCAGTTTCATTATCTTCTATGTAAATTTGCTTTCTATATAAAATAATCTATAATTTTTACTTAGCATAAACCACTCTCCTTTAAGATAAACTGACTCTACTTTCTAGGTATTTAGGCTTTGGAATGGTAGATGTAAATAACAGCTTGATTTTAAAGCTAAAAGAATGAGAGAGAGAGAGAGAGAGAGAGAGAGAGAGAGAGAGAGAGGAGATTGACAAAGACTGTATTAGGCAGCTTTCTGTTACTGTAGAAAATGCCCCAAATAAATCAACTTGTAAAGAGGAAAAGGTTTATTTTGACTTATACTTTTGGAGTTTTCAGTCCATGACTGATTGGCTTCCATTGCTTTGCACCTACAATAGCATAGAACACCTTGGCTGGGGCATGTGGTAGAGGATGCCCATTACCTTCTAGCAGTCAGGAAGTGCAAGAGACACTGAGAGCAAAAGGTTGGCATCCAATTATCCCTGTCCAGGGCACATCCCCAGTGACCTAAGCCCTCCCCCTAGTCCCTGCCTCCCAAAGGCTTTCACCACTTCCAACAGTACCATGGGCTAAGGACAAAACTTCCAACACAAGGGCCTTTGAGGGACAGTTAAGATCCAAGCTATAGCAGAAATGGAGACACACAAAGTTTGTCTTAGAAATGAAGAGAGCACCTACTTAAAAGTTGGGAAGAGAGATGCCTACAGACTATTTTTAGGAACCTTGGTTATGTGTGGCCATCCCTTTGATAAGACCTTCATTATTATTGAACCACATGGAATTTGAGATATCTGTGCTTATTTGTTAATAATACAGTGTAGTCTAGGTGGTCCTAGTTATATTCAGGCTATATATGTGTGCATATATATGAGAAGAGTAATAAAAATGGCAAAACTCTATTGCATGCTTACTTTGTGCAGGCATCTTGGAAATAGATTGGCATATATTATTTCCTTTAATTTCTGCAAATGCTGGAAGAATTAGTCTCTATTGTTATCATCATTTTACAAATGAAAGATCAAGACAGAGGTTTCCTAAAATTCTCAAGGTCACACAGCTATTAAATAGTGTGGACAGTAATGAAATCTGGCCCAACTCTGAAGTATTATCTATACATTACTGGCAAGAAGATACACAAACCCAGCAGAAATATCTCCTTCATTCATATCACTACGTTCATGATAAAGGTTACCACATTAATCTGCCCTAGTACAAGGACAGATACACGAGGTTCCATTTGTTCATCACAAATTAAATGAAGCAAAGACGATCATGTAGTTTCCTACACTAATTAGTTTAGTCTTCCCACTAAATATCCATCTCAGCACTATAGGAAGAGAATTCACAAGCTTCAGAGGCAAAGTTTGCTGGAATTTGATTTTTGGCTCTGCTATAGCAGCTACATGAACTGCAATTGGACATTATTTCCTTATTTCCTTAATTTTAAAACTAGTAATAATAACATTTATTTTACAAGTTGTATTTATATTAAGATAATATATATATATATATATAAATGCCTAGAATATGTAAAATAAGGACTCAATATATGATAATTCCTTTTCCAGAAAATTGGCTAATATCACTTTAAGATACTAGACAGATGTGTATTTGTTTACATAAATATTTATATTTCTTTAAATAATCAATCTGCCTGAATATTGGTAGATCAGATCATTTTTGATAAATACTTTTGCATATTAAGGTGACAATGAAAGAGCTCATAATAGAAAATAACTTGCATAAGAAATGGGTGTATATTAATATGGTATTTTCCCCATGTGGTTTCCATATAAATATAGTTAATTTCTCTTTTTAAAGTGAGTAATTTGATTTGTAAATGTTTTCTACTGCTTAATTCAAGACCTATTGCTTTTATATACTGTTCCACCCAAACCATAATGGTGGTAGGTGACTTCTCTGTGGTTATTATGTTTGTGGAATAACATCATCCCTTAACTAAAAAGTACCCAGTATAAATACTTTTCTTTACTACATTTTATCAGTTCATTTCATTCCATGAATGAGATTGTAAAAGTTTGTATCATAGCTCTAAATAGGCGTTTTAACATGAAAAAAGTGCATGATTTTAATTGTAAGCCTATAAATTGATGAAGTTCCCAGCTACTGTTTTCTTTAAAAATTGAAAAGTAATACATTGTCAGATATTCCAGATAAATTACTGCATATGAAACAAGTACTAGTATGAATCAATGGAAGCATATATTGACATTTTACAAAATAATACATCTTTATGTTGGAAAACACTGATAAATTGTTGTAATAAGTTAGGAATGCAATTTTATTTTTAAGGACTATATATCTGTATTAAATATTAGTCTCATTTATTTTAATATATTTATTAAGAAGTCTAACAAAATCTTATAATGAAAACAAAATATAAACACAAATTCATGTAACATTTTATTAATAGATATGAATTGAAAGAATTATGATTACTCAAATGAAGAACTATTTCAATGCAAATTTGTTTTCCATTGATGAACAAAATAATATCTTGCTATCAAGAGAATCAGCTTATAATTATAATTTATTACCAATTTATAAAGAAAAAAGTGAGCAAGGCTAGTACAGGCAAATATATTAAATTTAATTAAACTTGTCATTTGGTTATATGGATTATGAAATGTCTATTTCTCTTTGAGTATGAAAGAATAAGCCAGTGATGCTAGACAAATATCCTCTTTGGTCTCTTGTATTTCTGAGTATCTTTTTTTTATTATTCATTTAAATTTATTTATTTATTTTTATTTTTGGTTGTAGATGGACACAATACCTTTATTTTATTTATTTATTTTTATGTGGTGCTAGCGATCAAACCCAGTGCTCCACACATGCGAGGCAAATGCTCCACCACTGAGCTATAACTCCAGCCCTAATTTAAATTTATTGCCACTATTTATTTATATTAAAGTAACTTTTTTTAGCAGAAATGGTGACATCTTTTGTTTCAGATTATTTTTTAACAGGTATTTGTATAGCACACAGTTTTGAAAGATATGGTATCTCTCTCTGGGACAGAGGGTACATTTCTTTGTTGTCCATTATAGTAATAAAAATAATCTCTCTCTCCCTCGAGTACATGTTGTTTGCAGGTTTGCTTTTTAGTCTTGTAAATGATTAGAGCATCCTAAGCCAAATAATTCTTTCCTATAACACAATCCACTGTGTGTATCAGAATCATCTGGCCCTAGTCATGTTGCCCAGTGGCTGTGGAGGCTCATAGAACTGGTGAAAGCAAATGATGATACACTGGTTACTGCTGTTGCTGTGTGTGTTAGTCAATTGTCTATCACTGTGATAAAATACCTGTGATAATCAATTGTTTTGGGGGGGGGTACTGGAGATTGAACTCAGGGGCACTCCACCACTGAGCCACTCCCCAGGCCTATTTTGTGTTTTATGTAGAGACAGGGTCTCACTGAGTTGCTTAGTGCCTAGCCATTGCTGAGGCTGGCTTTGAACTTGTGATTCTCCTGTCTCAGCCTCCCTAAATGCTGGGATTACAGGCTTGCGCCATCGCACCTGGCTATGTGATAATCAATTTTAAGAAAAGGTTTATTTTGGCTACTGGTTTCAGTGGTTTCAGTCCATGGTTGATTGGCTCTGTTGCTTTCAGGCATGTGGTGTTTTAGCACATCAGGGTGGAAAAAGTTTTGCTTTTCACTTCCTGTCAATAGGAAAGGGAGAGAGAGAGACATAAAGGGACTGGGATCCCAGTATTCCCTTTAAGAACACACCCCCAGTGCCTTAACTTCCTCCCCCTGGGCTCCACCTCTTAAAGTTTCTACCTCCCAATAGCACCACAGGCTGCGGACCAAGCCTTTACCACATGGTAAAGTATCTCTTGGGAGATACTTGTCAAACTCTAGCACTGTGAGTAATAAAATTTCTTTTCTTCTTACCAAAAAGTATTATGTCTTTTGCACAATCAAGAAATTGTGGCAATCTGACTTAGCTTACAAAAAGGGTAAAAAATCTCAAATCCTTCATTTTTTTTAATGCTACTATGGATTGTATAAAGGTCAAGATACTGTTTGACATCTAGCAGTGACAAGATTATAATATGCCCCCAAACATCAGGAACAAAAAATTGTGGAGTTATGAGAGAAGCAGCGCAGGACTGCCTAAGGAGTTCAAAGAAATAATCTTCTATCATTGGTTAGAGAGAAGCCAATGCACCTGGAACGCTTAGGATATGCAACTCAAAGAAAAGCTGACTTAACCTTTCACTGGTTGTATACACAGGCCTGGTATGAAAAATTGCCATGATGGAGGCTAGTGTGTGAGATGACCTGGGCCAATCATGGTCTTCTTCTCAAGACTGGAAGGTGAAATGAGATCAGATAGCAGCACCTTAAAGGATGAAAAGGGGAATGCCATCAGTCTAGTCACAGCCATGGAGATTCTCAGACAAGTCAAACCTGTGATGAGCAGAATGTGAACAAGTAGGTGGGAATGAAGGCTACTCTATCAAGCTGCAAAGTTGAGGGAGAAACAAGTATAAATGTACAGAAATCAAGAGAGAGATGATGAAGCCATATGGCTGCAGAGAAACAGGGAGGGACAGGGCTCATCCTTGCAGCTGCTTGAGGGATTTTCAGCTTTAGTTTATGTTCCTGTCTGTGCGTACAGTGTTCCAACTATGAAACACATTTCCTTCATACAGTCTAAGTGAATATCTGCTCCTTGCCACAGCAACAGCAAACTTTTAGAAAGAACATTAACCAATCACACTAAGCTACAATCCTTTGTTTACAGCTTAATTCTAAACCTGAAATGAGAAAACAACAACAACAACAAAAACATGCAAACAAAACAACAACAAATCCTAACTTGGTCATGTAAGATCACGAATACACAGCTAAAAAATGATATACGTGACTTAGAATTGCTAACTTGGAAATAGATATCATCATATATTCACGGATTTTTTTCCAGATAGTCATTGTAAATATGTAAAGTCTGTGGTTAATAGGATCTCCTATACAGTTAGAATTTTCACAGAACATTTGCTCCATATGTATTTAAAAAAATAGTTTATGAAAGCTTTGATAAAACCAAACAAAAATGACATAGCAATCTAAATTTAATCAAAATCGAAATTTAAATAAATTTAAAGGTATTTTATGGCTTTATTCATTTATTCACTCCATCAACAAATATATTTTTCAGGTGCCTTTTATACAGTGTGGCATGGGAAAAAGAAAAGGGGAATACATAAAGGAAGATGAGATACGGGTTTTGTGTTCTGACAGTAACCATCAGGTCGGGCTGACAGAGCAAACATCATAGCACACTAATGTTTGCGGTGGGAGGGAAGAGTTAGAGTTAGGGTAAGGCTACTATGGTGAAAAATTTCAGGAGGCACCCTTCTCTGAGAACCTAAACAGAATGTACCTTTTATTCAATACCCTCTAATAGAATGGTGTCAACGATATTGAGCAATGTTGTGATCCTGACTTGGAGCCAGGAGATGATGATCATGTAAAAGAGATTGGAGCTGGATGTTGGACTCAGCATGTGGTAGGAAAATAATAGGGAAGGAGAGGACAATGTGGGAGAAATCCAGACATTAGAAATGTACTGTGTTCTGGATATGACTCAGTGTTCCTTCTTTTTCCCCTCCATGTGTCTTCTGGAAGGATGTTAAGCAGAGAGCTAAAAACTGTCTTCTAGACTTACTGAGATGCAAATTAGGCTATGCTAATTAGATGCATTCTTGTGAAAGTTCTACTGTAGCTATCTGGTGGGAGCCTTTTTGTTGCTGCTATTTTAACTAGTAAATAATGACACAAAGACACAGGAGTTTAGAGATGGTTGTGGCAGCTGACTTGACATTTCAGATTTTACTGTAGCTAAAGGCAGTCATAGTAATTGCAAGACCCAGTGTCAGCACACTAAGGTGGAGTTGTCCTGTGACTCACCAGTCCACTGGCAGTCACGTGACTATTTCTCCTCCAGCCCTTCTAATCATTTTGCAAGTATTTAATTTCCTGCGACCAATCCCATTCTTCTTGCAACACCTATTTACTACACTAAATTCTGGCTTAGCATACTCAAAGGCGAGGAAATATGTACACACACACACACACTGACTCATTCTGTATTTAGGGAATAGCTGTCTGCTAAGTATGTTGGAGCCCAAGATAGAGAGTGGTAGAAAGTAGGGAATGAAGAGTATATTTTGCAAAAATTATAAATAATTTGAAAATTCTATTTCTCCCAAACACTTGCCATCAAAATCAAATAGATTTTCTTTAAATATGTGTTGTAAGAAATTATATTTAAAATCTTAGAATTTGGTCTTGTTCATATATGTAGCAGAGTCAGTGGGGTATTGCTTGAAGGTCGCGCTGCATGGATCTGCTGGACGAGTTGGGGTCCTGAGAGACGAGAAAAGGGGGTCCTCAGGGAAGATGAAATGGGGTGTCCCAGGACGGAGGGTGACAGCCCGTGGAGTCACTGCACCCAGATCCCCCGGTGTACATAAAACTGCTCTGCCGAAGGGAGATGCAGAAACACCATTTATTCCAGAAAGTACAGAAGCTTATATATACTCCTGGACCAATCAGGCCCAAAGTTACAAACAATGAGGTGCTCTCTGTCAAGCACACAGTCCATTAGCATAGAATGAGGAAAGATGGAAGGGAGGGGTTGAAGCTATGGAGAGTGCTCCTACAGTGGAGTGAAGAAGTAGGAAGGCTTTTATTCACATGAGTAATGTGAGATTTCTATGGGAGGACATAGAGGTAGCTAAGACTAGAAAAACTATCATAGATTGGTCTGAAGTGAATGAGGCTATTGTAAGAGTTTATAAATTTGGTCAAATTTTATGCAAAGATTATTATATAATTTTAAATAGTTTAACTTAAGATTGTAAGATTACACTTTGAAATATTGAGTCTGATAAAATATAAAAATATTCATCAAGATTACAAAGTTATCAAAGCAAATTGTAAATTGTGTTAATACTATTGCTACATGTTATAGTGTGAATCTTGAATGTCCCCCAAAGGTGCATGTGTTAAAGATTTGGACCTTGGTTTGTGACATTATTGGGAGGTGGTAAACCTTCAGGAGGTGGGGCTTAGTGCAAGGAAGTTACTAGGGTTGTGCCCGTGAAGGGCATACTGGCATACTGGCATACTGGCACCCTGATCCCTCCTCTTTCTCTTTCTTTGCCTCCTTCATGGGAGTGGTTGCCCTGAGGTGAGCAGCTTTGCTACAGAACCCACTTCCTGCCATGACATATTGCCTCATCACAGGCTCAAAAGCTACAGATCAGCCAACCATGAACTGGAACCTCTGAAATCATAAGAAAAAAAAATTCTCATTAAAAGTTCTTAACTCAGATGTTTTGCCACAATGACAGGAAGCTGACTTACACACCATATGATGGCAGATTAGTAAAACAGACATGTCTTCCATTCATATTTAGTTAGTTTTGAGTAAACTGGTTTATGATATCGGGCTAACTGTGGGTGACTTGGGGTTACTGAGCTATATTTTACCATAATCTAGTATCATAATTTAGGGTATTTTTATATCCTTTATTAGTGTCATATGGAGGTCATGTGTAATGATGATATTACTACAGTTGCTGGAAAGTGAAAAAAACAAAATTTTCAAGCAACAATATGCTACAATAGTTGGAGTGTAATATCATCAAAGAACATAAACATCCCCATCTTACATTTCTTGTTATGGGAAAATTAGTTGACTTATATTTTAATATGAGTCTTAATATGAGTTTTTGGAAATTACGTCCTTGAATAAAATGAAACTGCCCACACACAACTGTTATATCATTTACCATATTACATTGTAAATATTTTCTTGTATGTCTATGCAATAGCAAAAACACTGTGTTCCTTACTAACTCATTTCATTTTCTCCTGATCTCATAGATTCTATTTTCTATCCTCCTTAGGTTGGGGCCATATGATATACATACCTACAATAAAACCCCTTCACAATGTTCCATATTCTCTGTTCCTCTTTTTTTTTTATTAAGAAAAAATTTAGAGTTAGAAATATTAGATAGAGTTTGAATTTCTGAGTCATTACGTGGAGGATTCTTCCCCTGTTCAAGTTCCACCTCTTACCAAATGCACAGCAATCCACATGAAACTATGATAGAAATTGAAAATTGGCCTTCATTGTGTTAAACTCCTAAAATTTTGACATCGTTGCAGAATTAAATCCACTTTGATTTAAATAGTATATGACATTTCATTAGATTGTATATCTGCTGAGCTCACGAGTCTTGTTTTATTTCTCTCTCTTTTCTACTGGAATGTCTGGGATGATGTCTAATATATACTAATGCTCAATATATTTTGAACAAGTGAATTATTATTCTAACTAAGAGATAATAGGCCCCTTAACTAAAGCAATGGCAGAAATAAGTATAAAAGTAACTATTAAAGATGTCTCCAGGAACTGGAGATATGGCTCAGTGGTAGCGTGCTTGCCTAGCATGCACAAGGCTCTGGGTTTGATCCTCAGCATTGAAAAATAATAAATTTATCTTCAATTTTAAAATTATTCTAAAAGAGAATATTTACATTTTAAATTATTTAAAAGTATAAAATACTTTCTAAGACATTTGCTTTAGACATACAATGTTTAAAATTTGTTAGTGGACAAGCAATATTTTAAAAATACAAAGCTTTTAAGCACATAGCACATATGTATCAGTATTCATGAAACCTTGTAAAAACTTTTTGTCAATATATCTGGAATTGATATATAAAAAGATCATGTGTAACTCAATTCATTTTAATGAATAACTGGTAGAATCAGCTCAACTAATTTTAACTCATGATGCCATATGATGCAACCTAATTAATCCTCTCCACATCTCTGTCTTCCTAAATTTGTCTCTTACACTGGGGACTTTAATTGAGCAATTTTAAGTTTACAGAAAACTTGAGTGGAAAGCACAGAAATGTCATAAATATTTCCCTACTCTCCAGTTTTCCCTCTTATTAGCATTTTTTTTTCTTTTTTGGTACCAGGGATTGAACTCAGGGGTACTGGACCACTGAGCCACATCTCTAGCCCTATTTTGTGTTATATTTAGAGACAGGATCTCACTGAGTTGCTTAACACCCCGGTGTTGCTGAGGCTGGCTTTGAACTCGTGATTCTCCTGTCTTAGCCTCCCAAAGTGCTGGGATTACAGGCGTGCGCCATCATGCCTGGCTTTAGCATTTTTCATTATTGTAACACTTTTGTTATAACTGATGAACCAATATTAGGGTTCTTTTTTTTATATTGCACATTGTACTGGGTTATAAGTGTATAGTGACTTGTTTTTATCATTATAGTATAATACAGAGCAGTTTCCCTACAGTCAAAATCCCTTCTTATTTGTCCTTCTTTACCTTCCCCAGAAACCCTGATAATACTGATCATTTTACAGTCTCCATACATTTGCCTTGTCCAGAATGTTATATAATTTGAATTGTACAATATGCAGCCTTTTAAGATTGGTTTCATTCACTTAGCAATATGTATTTAAGTTTTCTTTAGGTTGTTTCATGGCCTGATTGCTGATTTTTAATAATATTAAATAATATTCCACTGAGTGGATACTTTCTCCCATTGAAGGGCATTTTAGTTGGTTTCATATTTTGGAAATTGGGAATAAAACTGCTATATATTCATATGCTTATGTGGGACATAGGTTTTAATTAATTATGGCAAATACCAAGGAGTGGAATTTTTGGATAATATTGTATGAATAAGCTTAGTTTTATAAGAAATGGACAAATTGGCTTCAAATGTGGCTGTAACATTTTGCATTCCCAAGTGAGCAGTAAATGAGAATTCCTGTTCCTCCATATCCTCACCAGCATTTGGTTTTGTCAAGTGTTTTGGATTTTTGCCATTCTAATCTTAAGGGGTGTTAAAATTTTTATTTTAAGGTGCTTCATTCTATCATTTATTTTCAGATATAAGTTCTCCTTATTACATGTGGAAAGTGGAAGAAAATAGTAGAGAGTTAGGAATTACCTTTGAGAATCCAGGCGTATTGTATTTGGGTCTTTAATCACTTTTTGGGTCTTAAACTCAATTTTAATTTATGCGCTGAGAAGAGACTTCAGATTGCCTCTCAGAATAAGAATTCTGTGCAGTAAAGTCCCTTTCTCACTTACTTTGCTATTTTCTGGCTGATATCCCAGTGCAGGTCAAGCTACTGTGATGAGTGAATGAAATGACATTATGCCCCTAAAGAACAGAGGAGACAGTCCCAAACCTGGAACTAATTGTCCTCCTCTTTGCCTTGAACATAGTTATGCTCCTTATGAATTTGAGCTCATTATAAAATGAACAGGTGGAAAACTGACATCAGCAGGTGGTATAAAATTCCTTCAGAAGCACTGAATCTTTCACCCTCATTCCTATAGCTGTAAAGCCTGACAGATGGATAACATAATAGTCATAGAATGGCTTAACAATAGGACACATGTACAAAGCTAATAGCCCTGATGTAGTTCTTATTACAGAATGCCAGGGATCTGTTAGCATTCTGAAATGATGATCAGGTGCAGAGTGGGATTTTAAAGGTGCTGAGAATGGATAAGCTAAATTCCTCATCATAGAAGCACACTCTGTCTTTGTTTACACTTCCTTTTCAGCACTAGGCTTCAAGATGATTGTTCCCAGTCTGTCTGACTGTTGTATGTATTTTCTAAAGGATAAAAGTTAAAAATTCACATAATTCAAAAGAATTCCAATCTCCTCACTACTGATGCTGGAAGGAAGAGATGGGGGCTGGTGGTGAAAGAAGTTTTGCTTTATTCTTTTTCATGTCATAGAAAAAATTTTCCAAATGGAAAGCCAGGGATTATAGCAGACTGATAATATTATGGTAATACTAAAAGGGCAAATTCAGGGTGGCACAACAGTAGTTTAACAAGGTTGAAATTTGTACAAAGAGAAAATTAATTTGTTTTAATATTATAGCTATTGTAATTATGAATTATACATAATTTCCACAGTACCTAAATGCCATCTCTGTACACTCATTTACCTTAGCATATGTACTAATAGGAGGAAAGTTTGGCATTTATAGAGACCAAGGAGTAGATATGTTTTAGCTTTATTTCAAAACAAGTATGACATTATTAAAATTCCTCTGTAAATACCAGAAACACAAAAGATGTTCTAGCATCTAATCTTTAGTGACAAAGGCTGGGTACTTAAATGTTGCACTTTCCCTTTATAGATTCACCACCATAAGGCCAAAAAATGTTTATCAACCATGGTGATTTATATTATTCTTCAAAAAATATTTAATCACTTTTTCTTCTGCAACTGAGAAAAATTAATGTTAAAGCTAACAAACAAAGATATTGCTACTTAGAATTAAAATGTGTATATCACAGTAACAGTAAAGATACAAAACATCTGATATTAGCTTGGGGTTAGTTGGTGTTATTATTTGGATATGAAGTGTCCCCCAAAAACTCCTGTGTTAATGCAGTAATATTCAGATGGGAAATGATTAGATATTGTTTGAATTGTAACCTATTCAGCTACCCTAGTTCAAATGGACTGATTGGATGGTAGCAATAGACAGGTGGGATGTGCAGGAAGAGGTATGTCACTGAGGGTGTTCCTTGAATGTCTTCCCTGTGGCCATTTTACCTTCCTCTCTCGACTTCCTGGCTGCCATGAGTAGAGCAGTTTTCCTCCACCACACCCTTCCACCATGATGTTCTGCTTCACTTTAGGCCCAGAGCAATGAACTCTGCCAAACAGGGACTGAACCTCTGAAACTATGAGCCAAAATAAACTTTTTCTCCTGTAAGTTGTTCTTGTCAGGTGTTTTGGTCACAGTGACAGAAAACTGATGAGCACAATTGATATGTTGTAATGAATCTTAGAAAAATCTGGAAAAATGACAACCCATGTTATGACAACCCATGTTATATACAATAAAAGTATATGTGACTATACTTTTGAATGTTTTTAAGTACTTTTGAATATTTAGGAGGCTAGGCAGGTACTTAATGTATTTGGTCTTTGGAGTTTGTTGTCATTTTCTAAATTTATGATGATAATACAAGAAACAACAAAGTCAGAAAAGAACCCTACTGTTTGTAAGGAGAATAAAAAGAAACACAGGGAGTCGAAGGAAACTTGGAAGGTTAGAAAGTGAAGTGGTTTCTCATTTCTAGTTAATCAAAGGTAAATTTGAGAAATTGTTTGAGCCATAAATGCTGATTAATAGTCAAGACACAACCTCAGAGCAAAATCAAACAAGGCGTGTCAAGCATGCATTTCTTTAAGACTATGATTGAGGCCTCCTATCATTCCTTTCAATTGGATAAAATGATTGAAGAAATGTGACAAGGGACATGTTCCCTGGGAGGGGTGATTCTGCAAAGCATTTGTAATTACATCTAGGGAGACTTGGTTTTAAAATAATTTGGTATGATTGTACCTCTAGAATTAAAAAATAAGTGTCAGCTAAGTTTCTGGGAGAGTTGTATAACTAATGGTACTGTCAATGTTGATTAGAAAAGAGTGTGACTATATTAAACATTGTATAAAAACTATAATATATAAAAACTATATTAAAATGACATTTGGGCCACAATTCTATGGGCAAAAGACAGAACGAAGGCAGCATCTCGAGCATCCCAAATGTCATAAAATCCAATGACTTCTTAAGATATAACCAAGAAAATAAAGAAGAGAAAGGGCTTCCAGAAGGTGGCTCTAAGAGTTGTGGACAAAATAGACTGAGGAGCTATTCCCAGAAAGTAAGGTGGCACCTATTCAAAAATAAAACAAAATTAAATTAAAAAGTTCCTACCTCCAAGAATAAAGACTCCTTACAATATTTTCTCAGCAGAGTTTCAAAATTTCCTTGAGCTAGTGATGGCTTTGTGTCTCCCATTCTTCAAATTTCCTGTGGTTAACATTGTGGTTTGCCCTGCAATTGTACCAGGGGTGAGGCTGTGAGCAGATAACTTGTATTCTCACTTCAAAGGTCTTAAAAATCAACTGGAATCACATTAAATTTTATTCAAAAACAGTTATGGGATCCTGGACTTTAATCTTGAGACTGACGTTAGATGAAAATTTTCAGTGCTTTTGTTTCTTGCAAAAGGGGTGAGACAATTTTGTATTTCAAAGGAAGTAGGTGAATATGATCAATACCACAGATTTGGGCAGACTGATAAGTATATTTACCTGCCCTACTAATGTTAGATTAGGCTGTATAACTTCCTTTTGCCAGTAGAATAGAGATGGAAGTGAAATTGCAGGAGGTCTCAGATGGGGCTTTATGGAGCACTGAACTTTTAGCAGCGCTTGTCCCTTATGACATGAGCAGCACAGTCCAGGTAGGGGTGCTTTACACCAGGGTCCTGGGATGACAGGTGGTACAGGAAAACATCTGTATCTGGACTGCAATCCTAGAGGAGATCCTCAGAATGTACTATGAAAGAAGTAAAAATCTGTAGTTAAAAGCTCCCAAAATTTCCCAGTAATCCCAGTGAAATCTGACTAATATGAAATCACAGTTTTCTAGAGTTAGAACACAGCCCAGTTGACCAATGTCTGGACCAGTACTTGAGAAATATGTGTTAGATTCTCATTACTGTAATATGCACCTGAGATAATCAACTTATAAGGAGGAAAGTTTTAGTTGACTCATGGTTGGAGCTCATAGTGGCTTGGTCTCATTGCTCTGGGTCTGTGTCAAGGCAGAATGTCATGTTATGTGATGTGTGGTGTAGCAAGCTGCTCAACTTAAGGCAATCTGGAAGCAAAAAGAGAGAAGAGGAAGGGAAAGGAGTCCCACAACCCCCTCTAGAACATCTCCAGTGACTTAACTTGGTGACACTAGGCCTTACTTCTTAAAGGTTTCACCACCTCCCAATAGTTACCAGGCTGGTAGTATTTTTTACACATGGAATTTGGGGGGATATTCCAAATCCAAAGTGTAGCAGCAAATATAATATTCAATCCTCTTAAAGTATAAGTATATGTATTTTTAAAAAATAAAAAAAGTATCTGAATTAACAAACAAAGATAGGGAAAAAAATCTCAATAAGTAAAACTTTCCCAACATTATTTTGTACACATTAAGGGAAAGATTGTTTTATTGTTCATCAATCTTCACTCTTACCTTCAATGATTAGCAGAGGGTAGAAAGACTGAAAAGGGAAGTGTTCAAAAGTGAGGATATGCCTTCATCTTTTAGACTGGATGACTTTTTTGATCAAGAGAATCATTTTTTATGAAAAAAATTTAAATAGCGTTTTTCTATCATTTTATGTACCTAATTTATACATTTGAGTAATGATGATATATGCCATATTGAAAAGAGAAAAAAAATTAAAATTAAAATAATTCTTCCTCAACTAGTACTGAAATATGTAAAATAAAGACAATTAGATTAGAAACAATATTAAGAGCAGTCTTTTAAAAGAATGTTTCATTGGAATTTTAGGAGTCTCTGTTGGATTCTCTGAAGCAACAGTGATTGAGTAGTTAAGAAATGCATTCATTGGTAGCCAAATATATTAGTTAATGATTATTTGTTTTTTATAAATACAGTTTTGTTTTCTTTGTTATAAAAATAAAGAAACATGGTTTGCTAAATCAATGAAGGAGAAAGGAAACTTTGTGCGTGGTGAACAGAGGATGCTTTGATACTTGTGGGAACATCAGCCTGGTGTGACAGCTTGTTCAGGTATGTTGTTGCAGAGTTTCTAAAAACAAGCCCAAGTTGTAGCAGTGATGAGCTGGGCTGCCTCAAGGTCTGACATGTACATTTCATTGGGGACTGAGCTGATATTAAAGGTGACAAGTCCAAAGCTTTTTATATCAATGACCTGCCCATCATGATCATGGTAGTTTTTATAACAACTTCATGGGTGGTTTTGAGTAGTTTCTGTTATTTGTCCAAGGGAAGTGTATTGAAAATATGTTACATTTAACATTTTTTTCTTGGGAATTGGGAACAAGGAAAATGAAGTTACCATCTGAGAATTAAACAATAAAGTCAGTCTAAGAAAATATATAGTCAATGTGAGAATCTAAATGACTTAACCCTAGGTCAAAGTACCAGGTAGAATATATTCACATTACTAAAGGAAGGATAAGCCTAGTTTGTGGGAAATGGTCATTTAGCATAGCACAGATAAATTCACATAAAGGGGTTAGGCTGTGCTTGTCCAATTATCATCAAGGGTTCCTTGAGTCCACACTGGAGTGTGACAGTGTGACACTATATAACAAATTTTCAATGGAAGCATAGTAGCATTTGACCTGTGTCAGACACTTCACAGACTACTAGGTAGCTCATAGTTCAAATATTGGATCATATATATTCCTTTCAATGATGCCACATTCTTGGAAATTTGGATTTTCACAAGTTTCTGTTATTAAGAGCAAATACCCTATGAAAATCAAAGTGAAACAGGAAATGAGATAGTATTGTCTAATTTGATTTCAAAGTTTGAGAAGTTATGTAGGTTCTACAGGCACACACTTGAGTAAGAAATTGCAGTTATTTAAGAATGAAATATGTTACATTTAAAAATTACATGAATTATTTTTTCTTATGGATACTGAATTATGGGACATTAATACTTATTAATTTTTTGCCCCTTGAAACTTAATAAAAGGGACTGTTAAGTAGTTCTTTTGTCTACTCAGCACTCTGAAAAACAAATTTGAAGCCACTAAAGGCACTATGGACTGAGAATATTTGGGAGCCTCTTGTATGGACTATGGACTGAGTGTGGTCTGGTGTTGATGATCGAGACCTGACTCATCCTGATGGTAGGCTTAATTCTTATTGTGGAGATGAAATCATTGTACTGTGTTTAATTTCAGTAAACAATGGATTTATATAACTAATTCCTTCTGGTTCCCATTCCTCATCACTAAGCATCTTTCAGGGTCAATGTCAACTTCCTTCAGAACAAGGTTACTCCGGCCTGAGAACTTGGATGTTCGGGCCATGTAGCAGCTGTACTACAAATTGATAAACAAGTACAGTTGTTATGGTGCTGTTTCTCTCATAGCTGTTTTAAACAAAGAGAATTAAACTCTTGGAAGATATTATGGTCTCATAAATTTTTAAAAAGTGGCATCTGATTATACATCAATCTCAAGTTACTTCTGAGGCTAGTGAGATGATTGATAAATATTTCTGAGCTTGGAAAGCTAAGTATCATACCCTGGGCCATAGCATTTTAATATGGCAAAGAGAAGTTACTCTGTGAGACTTCTTGAAACGGCAGCAGGCTCACCTGCTTTAGAGCCCACCCTCTGACTTTTTTGACTTTTTTTTTTTTTTTTCAGTTTAGTAAAATCTGGAGCAAGACTGCCTAGATTCAAATCTCATTACCACTCAAATCTCATTACCACTATCAGCTTGTGTGAACTTGGTTTAATTACTTAAACTAGCCATAGCTTTCAAATTTACAAAATGGCGGTAGTTTAATTGCTTCTGAGGGTAGTTGTAAAGGGAAAATGAAATAATATCAATTCTTAGAAAATGACTGGCACAGGCACATCTGAACCCTAAATTAATGTTACTTCTTATTTTGTCTCCTACTTTTCAATATTTTTGTTTATATTCTTGATCATGTTCTTTTTTTCATTTTTAAAGTTTCTACATTTGCTTCAAATTTATCTATGTCCACAATTAACATTAAATTGTAAGTCGGACATTTTATGAAATCCCTGACAGCAATCCAAGTGTGTGAATGTCACATTCATTTGAATTTGCATAGTCCTCTGTAGTCAGGGAGGCTCTTGGCACTAGTTATAAACAATTAAATGTGAGGAAACACGAAAGGGTAAGATTATGATTCTACACATGATTCTTCAGTCTTCTCTTTGCTTCAACAAATAAGCAAATAAGTGCATTACAGAAGTTATAGTTATTAGATAGTGGTACACCTATTAATTTGCATTCCTGTATAATTTAATTGAATAAATTCACCTGCGGATATATGTGGGAAATATATTGTGATTGAGAAATTAGCATCTGATGTGTTAAGATCCTGAGAAGTTTATCTGTTACCATATCTACATAGAATACATGTATAGGATATATGATAGATATCTCTCTCTCTCTCTATATATATATATATATATATTTTTACATATATATGTATATAGGCATACATTATATTATATACATAATATATAATATACACATATATATTATGTATATATATACATACATGTATATAATTCAGACTTAAAATCTTACCGAATTAACATGAAAAATGTAAATATACAATTTTTTTCATGTGGATAAAAATTTCCAGTTGAAGTATTGTCTAGAAAATAAGTGGAAGTTCCAGGGGTTATCACTTATTTTGTCCTTTTTTATGTAAATAGAAAGGACAATAAATATACTCTTTTGCCCAAAATATGTCCCGATAGAAGCCCCAAACACCTGAACACTGAGGAAACACGCACAAGGCAAAGATGGGACTATTAACATTTTTTTTCCCTAGGGCAACTGGAAGTAAAAAACGAGGTTTCAAGATTTTTGAGAAAAATGTTATGATTAATGTTACTGAGAATTTGGGAAACTTTTTTCCAAGTTTACATTTTTGGGTAACTATATTGACTTATTCTTCCAAATTTGCATCAGCTTAAAACTCAGGATACAAAATAAAATTGCCATTCTTATGTTGTTTATAAAATGACTAAAGGAGAATTAAACTTATTTCTGTTCCCCTTCCCTCAGCCTCCATGAGAGTGGCCACTATAGAATGAGCAGAAAGAAGCCTTCTAAAAAAGAAATTTAGAAATTCTTTCCCTTTGATTAATCATACATTTAATTTGACACCATATTCTAAATGTGGTCTCATCTAAAATCCTGAAGACAACAATATCCAAACTATTCCTCAGAATACCATCCAGAAGAGAAAAAAAATATGTTTGAAATGAGCATATATAATGAAACACAGGGAAAAATAGGTTTTAAATTTAAAATAATGGTAAAAACAAAAATAAAATGTATGAAACCAGAAATTTAAAGTGTGTCTTTTCAACACATACTTCAACATCCTTCCATTGTTATTCATGAATTTTATTATGAAATTCCTTGGCTTCACATGAACTAGTTTTACCAGTTTATTCCCTGGATCTGCTTGAGAAATCAAATACTTGTCAAGTATTTTGCCAATTATTACTTAATGTTACAGATTTTATTTCCCCTCTTCTATCTTTACTTGTATAATTCCCTGAACATTTAAATTTAAATAATAGATAAAATATTTTCAATTTTTAAACAAATTGGTTATTACAAAACATATAAAGTACTTAATTTTAAAATCTTTTCCACATTTTTATTGCTGCATTATAGTTGTGCATAATGATGGGCTTTGTTACATGCTTGTATATGCACACAATATAATAATATAATTTGGCCAAAATCACTCCCCTGCACTTTTCTGGGGAAAAAGTCTACTTAAATTTATAATTATATGGAGCTTAATATTCCTCTTGCACTATTCAGTAAAAATAGAATTTCAAAAGGCAAGTACAACAGTAGTTTGAAGTTTCCATCGAGCAAGCAAAAGAGAGAGAGAGAATGGGGAGGTTAGATTTCTAGTACAACATAAGACTTTCTGACAGTAGTTTAAACAATGAATTAAAATGTTCTCCTGCAGAAGCCATCAAATTGTAAAATCACATCTGACTCTAAAATACTAATCTACTTCTAAAACTGCTAAGTGTATGTCATGTTTCACATGTGTCTTAAAAGATCTGAATTTAAAGCTTATAACTGTCCTCAAATGTTTTTACTTTGAAAAAGACTAAATAGAGTTGATCAACTAATATACAATAAAAATAATAACACTAATTCTATCATTATATTTAGAAAAGCTACGAAAAGGAGGTTCAAAAAAGTGGGGTTATGAAGGACTACAGAAGACAATTTTATTGTTCTGTGATATATGAGCATATATAAATGGGAGCAGATCAATCTCTGGCATTTTCAGAAGGGTCTAAGGGCAGGGTGTTCTAGTGTCTAACTCATTTATAATTTTTGAGTGTTTATTGCAAATGACATTTTTCTATATGTCTATGCATGCAACCTGCAAAAAATTTTAAAAACTGCTAAAATTTCTCCCAAATTCTAAAAGCAAAGCAGCATAAATTTAACATCGAATAATTCACAAAATTATATAAAGTACCAAATATTTGATAGATAAATGTAAATTTTAGGTGTATCTTCTTAGAAGTTTTATAAAACTAATATTATATGTTTAACACTCAAAAGCAAGAAATAGGACTTATTCAGATGATTAGTTTCAGCCGGCCGCGGTAGTGCACGCCTGTAATCCCAGCAGTTTGGGAGGCTGAGACAGGAGAATTGCGAGTTCAAAGACAGCCTCAGCAATGGCGAGGCGCTAAGCAACTCAGTGAGACCCTGTCTCTACATAAAACACAAAATAGGGCTGAGGATGCGGCTCAGTGGTGGAGTACCCCTGAGTTCAATCCTTGGTACCTAATAATAATAATAATAATAATAATATTTTTGTAGTTGTTACTGCCTCAAAAAAATCTAGATTCTTAACATAGTTAGCAAAGTTGAATAAAAAATATAATGAGACAATTCCACATTAGCCAAAAGGTTAGCCATCTACAAAGAACATGGATTTATAATATAATTCAAGGTTCTTCTCCCTCTAAATTGGCTTGTTAACACCTCTTCCATATGCATGGCATGACCTTTTGGAACTGAAGCTCAAAATATTGTATTATAATATCAGTGTATTTCCTGGAGAACTCATGAGACTAACTCATGAGAAAACTTCAAGTGGTGAACTAACTGCTATAATTGATGTGTACAGACTTGTGCAAAGGACACTGGCTACACTCAGTATTTATTGATGGTCTTCCTTTATTTTGGAAGCAGTTGCATGATATAAAGAGAGATTTGTTCCTAGCTACATTGCCTGCAGTCATGATTCTCTGTGTATTAATTTGTTACAACCAAGAATACTTTGTATCTCTGTCTCTCTCGCAGACATACATATCTTATAATGAGGGGAAATATTATCAGACACTGATTTATTAAAATACATAATTTTTATATAATTTATAGGTTTATCCAGAAGACATAAAAGAGAACGTTTTGGATAGTAAAACATTATAAATAAAAATATTTCATGATTCTTTAGACATCTCATTTAAGAAAATGTAATAGTCATGGGCTTGATAATGGAGATAAAAAATAATAATGGCGAATGCATAAATGCAATTTTTTTCTCATTATGTTTACAGATCAAATATTAAACCAGATTAAACTAAATACACAATTTGATTCATTTAACACATACTTACAGATTAATTGTCAACATTAGAGAGAGCAATGGCTGTGCTGCTAATTAGTTATGTGCAGTCTACAACAGAGCAGGTCAACATGTGGTGTTTTGCAGAGTGATCTGTGGACTATTTACAATGGAATCACCCAGAATATCACCCATACCTCCCAAGTCAGGACCTCCAGGGAGGAGAGCCCAGGGATTTTCATTTTTAATATTAGCTCTCAGGGTGATTCTAAAACACACAAATGAAAATCTGAGGGCATAAGGTAAATTTCTTCTCAAGGAAAACTTAACTCTCAAAATGAAAACAGAGGAATTAATAGTCACTTCAAGTGCCTTTCATCATATTTGGCACTTCTAATATTTCAAGTTTTTCAAGTCAATTGCGATATTTCAAGGCATAATTTCATAGGCTAAGGTTGGGATAACAATATTCTCCTATCCAATAAAGAAGAAAACTTTGACAGATGTATGTAAATTGTTTCAAATGCTTCTAAATTCAGAGGAGCCCTGAGATTAAGATTGGAACTTCATATTTCTAAAATTCTTGTCACATACAAGATTTAATTCTTTGCCACTTAGATTCCTAAGCTTCCATTTTCTGCAACACCATTATGTCAAGTTTCCACAGTGTGGTTTAGAATTGGAGCAAGTATTTATGGGACCAATTTAGGCCATAACCCTAAAATGTCTTAAAGTTCTATTTAATTTAACTATGACAACTAACCCAGCTATAATACTCCAAGAGGATGTAAATAGCCACCTACAACCACATTTTGAAATATTTAAACTTAACTACAGACTAAGCTAAAGACTTGAGAATGTATTTTCTTAGACTTGTGTTTTGTAGGTCATGTATAAGTCACCCAAAACTTTCTAACAGGTCTGTCTTTTGCTGTATTATTTGTACTGGTTAGTGACCATAATTTCCTGGTGTTGCGTTCTACTTAACTTATTGCTAAAATTTTCAAAAAATAACTGCTTACCTTACTGCAGGGCATAATCAGTTTTAGAATTATAGTTTAAGCAAAGAGAGGAATGCTGACCTATAAATATATACTTTTCAATATTTTTTCCTTTTGGCTAGTGCTAGTTAGAATATGTTTTTTGAATGCACAATCATAACAACAAGTATGAATTAATTAAGTACTAGAAAGCTCTGAAGAGTCAATTGACTGCCTTTGTGTTTAAAGTATTACAGATTAGTGAAAATCTTCCCTTATACTCTGGTGATATATTTACTGGGATCATGTCCAAATTAGTCTTCAAAAGAGGGGATTGTAGTATCAGTTCTTAACCCATGTTTTGTTTATTTAAAAGGTTGATAAGGTGACATCCTTTAGAATAGTCATGCAATGCAGTAACATCATTGAACACATTCATTCTTTTGCTTATTTTTCCCAACTACATCCTGTCTTTGATGCTGATCATTTGTGTTGGCTCATTAATGGAACTTTCCTTTGTTCAATAAAATCTCCAAATGCTGATTTAGAATTGCCAGGAATAAGAACACTGATGATAGAAATGGCACCAGAGAAATCATTGCTATTCTTGGCCACAGACATTTCCAGTCTGAACAATAGCTGTTTTCTTCATAGCTTTCACCAATATCACACTGTAAGCAGGAATTTATTGAGCTCAACAAATGAATGGAAAGGGCTGCAAAATATGTTGCAGGAGTCATTGGCAGGTAGGCAGGAAATTTGGAATAGAGCATCAGAACAGAAATGTCTAAGTTAAAAGATAAAACTCCTGAAGTATGCTCTAAAATGTAGTGTGGTTCCACTAGCAGCTTAGCCACTATTCTCCGCGTTGACTTTGAATCTGTTCTATATGGGGAATAAAATGAAGGAGGTCAGAAGATTGGGCTATTTGAAGATTTAAACAGTATTAAGAATACAAGTTTCATAAAAATAGAAATATTTAAAATTTTTCTTTTATGACTCAATGTTAGGAAATTATTGCATTTTAATTTTTTTGTATATTTTATTATTTTTGGCACTGGGAATTGAACATAGGGGCACTTTATCACATTCCTAGCCCTTTTTATTTTATGTTTTGAGACAGGGTCTCACTAATTTGCTGAGGGTCTCCCTACAGTGCTGGAAGTGGTCTTGAACTTGCAATCCTCTTGCCTCAGCCTCCCTAGCTTCTGGGATTACAGGCATGAACCTCTGTACCCAGTTTACCTTTTAAAATAATTCTTATTTAAATTTTTAAAAAATTTATGAATGGCAAGTATCCAAGTGGAGGGTTAATTCCAGAGTTTGATAAATATGAATGGTAGAAAATTTTGGGGGGTGATTAGAAGTAATATGCTTGTATATAGCTATCCATCTTTCCTGCCTTTTCCTTCAGGGCACAGTTGGAGGTAACACATCCAGAAGAAAATCAAATCCAACTTAAAAAAAATTCAGAGTAATAAGTATTATTGAAAATACCTAAGACTAGGTAAATTTCTTAAACTTATTCCAATCCACTTTGTCTTTCTCTTCAGAGATCTGAAAAGCAATAGCTACTCCTCTGATGTTCTCTTCTAATCTTAAACATCCTCAACCTTTCTCATGTCATTCTTTGCAGTGTTTCCCATAATCCTTTTTACTCCTTAGCAATCTCTGTATTTTGTGAATCAGGATAATCTATTTTAGGCTTTCTCCCTTGGATCTCCATGACTGTCCCTGGAAAACAAAGGTACAAATAAAAATTCCCATTATTGGATGATGTTGAGAGGATTGAGTGTGGATTGGTGTTGAGAGGTTCAGAAAGATGGACTATGCACTTGTCTCTTTTTTTTTTTTGCTTCAATGTGTAAATAAGGACTTCTTGGCCTACAATGTTTAGGCCCCAAGGCTTTTAAAAAGTAGATCAAATTGAAGTAAGTTATTATTTTTCTACTTGATTAAAATGACAAAATAATTTGTGTTCTTCATTTTTAATTTGATATGACACATTTCCTTACACATGGTAAATGCTAAATAAATAAGCATGGAAAAGAATTTCATGCTGTGAAATAAAAATAAGACTGGAAGCCAGGTACACTGACATGTGTCTGTAGTGTCAGCTACTCTGGAGGCTGAGGCAGGACAATTGCTTAAGTCTAGACATTTGAGGCCAACTTGGGCAACATAGAAAGACCCAATCTCTATATTCCTCCTCATCATCATTGGAAGTCTGAATAAAACTGTGTTTAAATTAAATTGTCAAAATTGTAAAATGTTACATAAACCTTGCATATTGTTATGATTTCATGTTTTCCTTCCATGTGCCATACAAATTTCCTACTTTAGATACAACTTTACTAATAATAGTATTGATAATACAGTGATTAGTTTTAGCAGCCACATTTTTATAAAATACTTCCAAGGCCAAAAGAAACAAATGCAGAATGGAAACAAGCTGAAGTTTATGATAGACAAAGAACATAGCATTTATTTTTCTGCTAGAATGAATAAAATATTAAGGAGACTGGGTCACTTTTATAAAGCCAACCTAATACATTTATTGGTCAATAAATCCACTAATTTATCAATCTCATAAATGGCCTTTTCCATTGAAAAAGAAAAACATGAAAACATGCCTAGAGGTGCAAGAATCCTATAGATACCACAGGGTAAATCTACCATGGGCTCCTTGTCTCTGGTTGATGTCTGAGTGATTACACTGGCTCCCACTGATACCTGCTCATCTGTTCTATGAGCCAGTTGTTTAACAAAGTCATTAGCAAAAAATTAACTTATATTAAATAAAAAGTGGAACTCATCAATTTTAATTATGTCACTACATTTCATTATTACCTATTTTTTTGAGGTAATTTATAGCTATTGCATTTACATGGTAGAAATACCATTGACTTTTTTTTTTTTTATTTAGGCTTACATGTTAACAGTGTAAATGATTCATTGTGCATAGATAGAGGATAACATATCAATTCTCTAGTTGTGAGTTGTATAGAATCACAACATATATGCAGTCATACATAAAGTTAGGGCTATGATGTCCATCATATTCCACCACCCTTGCTGTCCCCATGCCCCATCCTCCCTTACACCCCTGTGAA
>CM053408.1:27793181-27887077 GCA_028644305.1 Xerus rutilus
TGGCTGCGTCATTGTAGTATGCTGTTTTTAAGTCTTTTGGGTAAAGACCTAGAAGTGGGATAGCAGGCTCAAATGGTGGTTCCATACCAAGTTTTCTAAGGAATCTCCATACTGCTTTCCAGATTGGTTGTACCAATTTGCAGTTCCACCAGCAATGTAAGAGCGTGCCTTTTTCCCCACAACCTCGCCAACACTTATTATTGTTTGTATTCTTGATAATTGCCATTCTGACTGGCGTGAGATGGAATCTTAGGGTAGTTTTGATTTGCATTTCTCTGATTGCTAAAGATGTTGACTTTTGTGATTCTATATATCTTTTCATAATTCTATATTCAGGACTTGGATATGCTTATTTTAGACATAATGAGAGTATTTTATGGGAATTGCCAAATACCATAAATCATGGATTTTTTCTTTCCCACAGGGCTGATTACTATTTGCTAGCATGCCACTAATTCTAAGTCACGTTTCTAACAGATATTGCATAGAACGTGACAGTGATCTCTGTAGAAAAAGTCACACTTCTCCTAATTTCCAAGGTTATTACATTATATTCCTTATTTATAATAAAATTATATTAAAGTATTGTACTCATTAAGGTCAGAGTTAGGAAAGGTTATTATTTCACAGGCTAGTCAAAAACAGGGAGGAAATGGAGATTTCAACATTCCCGTTCCCTTTGCTCCTTGCCTCAGCCCTGCAGTAACCTCAAACTCCACATCCTCAGTTTCTCTAGTCCGGGTTTCTGCTGTGTGGGAGTCTCATCAGTGAATGTGCTTTAGCTTGCTGTTATGGTTTGAATGTGAGTTATCTCCCAGAAGCTTGCATGTAAGACAATGCAAGAAGATGCAGAGGAAAAATGATTGGGTTGTGAGAGTCTTTACCCAGTGAATTAATTTCTTAATAGGGATTAACTGGGTGGTAACTGGAGGCAAGTAGGGTTTAAATGGAGGAGGTGGGAATTGGGGGGTGGTTTTGGAGTATATATTTGTATCTGGCAAGTGGAGACACTCTCTCTCTCTTTCTCTCTGCTTTCTGATCATGATGTGAACTGGTTCCCTCTGCCACAAATCTTCCACCAGGATGTCCTGCTTCACCTTGAGTCCTGAGGAATGGAGCAAACCTCTTATGTATTGAGATCTCTGAAAGCATGAGTCCCTAAATAAACCTTTCCTCCTCTACAGTTGTTCTGGTTGGGTCCTTTTAGTCACAGCAGCAAAAAAGCGGACTAAAACATTTGCACATGTGGAGCATGTGGACTTCCAACCTAACTGCACAAAGTCCCAATCTCAAGCTAGAAGTTGAGCATCTTCATGTCTTGTGATGATATTAATGTTTCTCAGGTCCATTTAATTACTCCAAATTAGAACTGACTTTTCATTTCACTGCTGGTGTGTTTTAGTGACATTTTTTGTAAGTTCACACTAATGGAATATCCTTCCTGTTCCTCAGGTCTTTTTGTAACTTCAAAGGCAAAAGTGATAAATTCTCTGCAAGCTCTCATATAGAAATCAACCCACTTAGAGTTGTCCCTAAACCAATCACATTTATGACCCTTTCTGACAGTAAAAGAGTGAAATTATGATATTTTGTGAGTGATTTGGGGGAGTTGTCATGTAAATTAATTGACTCATATTCATGTGCAGTTTACCATGACACTCAAGGCAGCGTTTCTCAAAAAAAAATTTTTTTTACATTATTGTCCTTCTAAAGAGAAAAATTAAATTAACTCTAAATTATTCCTAATGAGAGAAATAAATATTAAGGAATCATATTTGTTCAGGTGAAATTGCTCCTTTGAAGGCAACAAACCATTGTAATATCTAAATATTTTTGCCATCTGAGAAACATTTTTCATCCTGTTGGCAATGTCATCCCTTTTGAGAATGCATATGTTACATTAGTAGTACTTTTAGGGGGCCTATACATGTACTTAATTCTTCAAACTTACCTCTGAACACATATTAATTTCCTTAATTTAGAAGACATGTTTACTATGAGATCATGTTCATTATACAGACATTACATACATTTATTATTTATCTTTTAGTTATCAGACTCTGTTAGATCCCTAGTTAAGTTGTATTTATTCTTCATCCTGAGTGACTGAGTTCAATAAGAGTCACTAGACATACATGGCAATTTATATTCAAATGAATTTGATGAAATAAAAAACTTTAGCTTCACTAGTCAAGTTTTGTGCCTCAGTAGGTGTCTATGACCTGTGCATACCATGATGGAAAGCAGAGTTATTGAACATCAGCATAGAAAATTCTACTGCAGTGAGTCAGAGTTCCTGTGGACCAGCAAGAGCATACGCCAAGGCCCAGGACCACTTTCAGGGACCACTGCGAGAGGCCCGCCAAGGGCAGACCCAAGACTGCTAGCCGCCAGTCACAGGGGAACCCAAACCCAGGGGAAAGACTGCCTCCAGGAACCCATGTGGGAGACCTGGCCTAAGTGAGGCCCAGGACTTCCGCTAGTTCCATGCCACAGTTCCTACCCACCCAAGGGAGCACAGCCAAGGGCCAGGACCAACTTCAGAAACCACTGGGGGAGCTGAGCCAAGGCCACTCCCACTGCCATCTTGAGTTACCTCCACTACCACCACCACCATCTTTAGTGGCAATAGTGTCCATCTGGGAACACCTTCTGGGGACTGGAAGTGAACTCCAAGATGAGATACAGATAATCTATATTGTCATTACAAGATTATAGGATAGAAACTGCAATATCTCAGATTGGCATTGCAGGAAAGGAAGACATATAATCAACATGAAAAAGCAAGAGAAGAAAGTGCCCCAAATAAACAAGATACTACAATAATAGAATCCATTGACAGCACAATTGATGAAATGTCAGAGAAAGAATTCAGAATGTATGTAAATAAAATGATCTGCGAATAAACGAATGACTTAAGTGAGCAAATATAGGCAAAAATTGATCAATCCAACAAAGAAATAAGAGAGCAAATAAAGGCAATCATTGCTCACACCAACAAAGAGATAAGGGAGCAAATACAGGTAACAAAAGATTACTTTAAGAAAGAGCCAGAGATTGTGGGAAAAAAAAAAAACAATCTGAAATTCTTGAAATGAAGGAAACAATAAACCAAATTAAAAAAAAACTCAATAGAAAGCATCACCAATAGACTAGATCACTTGGAAGATAGAACCTTAGATAATGAAGGCAAAGTATACAATCTTGAAAATAAAGTTGATTATAAAGTGAAGATGGTAAGAAATCATGAACAGAACACTCAAGAATTATGGGATAGTATCCAAAGACCAAATCTAAGACTTATCAGGATAGAAGGCACAGAATTTCAAACCAAAGGAATGCACAATCTCTTCAATGAAATAATATCAGAAAATTTCCCAAACATGAAAAATGAATTGGAAAATCAAATACAAGAGGCTTACAGGAAACTAAATGTACAAAATTACAACAGATCTATGCCAAGGCACATTATAATGAAAATGCGCAGCATACAGAATAAGGATAGAATTTTAAAGGCTGCCAGAGGGAGGAATCACATTACATGTAGGAAGAGACCAACTCAAATCTCAGCAGATTTTTCAACTCAGACTCTAAAAGCCAGGAGATCATGGAACAACATACACCAAGCTCTGAAACAAAATGGATGCCAACCAAGAATCTTATATCCAGCAAAACTGAGCCTCAGATTTGATGATGAAATAAAAACCTTTTATGATAAACAAATGTTAAAAAGAATTTACACCAAGAAAGCCTGTACTACATAGCATTTTCAGCAAAATATTCCATGAGGAGGAAATGATAACCAACAATGAAAATATACAAAGAGAGGAACTACACTAAAAGAACAAAAAAAGACCAATCAAAGGAGAAACCAAGTCAAGGCAAAAACCAAAAATAAACCAAAATGACTGGGATTACAAATCATATTTCAATAATAACCTTGAATGGCCTAAACTTATCAATTAAAAGACATAGACAGACTGGATAAAAAAAGAAAAGACTCAACAATATACTGCCTTCAAGAGACTCATCTCACAGGAAAAGACAATCATAGACTGAAAGTGAAAGGATGAGAAAAAAATGTATCATTCACATGGACTGCGTAAACAAGCAGGAGTTTCCATCCTCATATCAGATAAAGTGGATTTCAAACCAAAGTGAGTGAAAAGGGATAAAGAATGACATTTCATATTTCTTAATGGAATCATACATCAACAAGACATAACAATCATAAATATCTATGCCCCAAACAATAGGGCATCAACTTACATCAAACATATCCTTCTCAACTACAAGATTCAAATAGACCACAACACAATAATACTTAGTGACTTTAACACAGCTCTCTCACCACTGGATAGATCTTCCAAACAAAAACTAAACAAAGACACCACAGAACTCAATAAAACAATCAATAATTTAGACTTAACAGATGTATATAGAGTATTCCATTGATCAACAAGAGAATCAACTTTTTTCTCAGCAGCACATGGATCCTTTTCCAAAATAGATCATATGTTATGTCACAAAGCCAGTCTTAGCAAATACAAAAAAATAGAGATACTACCCTGCATCCTATCTGACCACAATGGAATAAAATTACAAATCAATGACAGATTAAAAGACAGAAACTACTTCAACACCTGGAAACTAAATAATATGCTATTGAATGATGCTTGGATAACAGAAGACATCAGTGAAGAGATAAAAAAAAATTCTTAGTGGTAAATGAAAACTCCAATACAAAATATCAAAACCTCTGGGACACTATGAAGGCAGTGCTAAGAGGAAAGTTCATTGCATTAAGTTCATTCATTAAAAGAAGAAAAAGCCAACAAATAAATGACTTGACTCTACATCTCAAAGCCCTAGAAAAAGAAGAACAAACCAACACCAAAAGAAGTAGAAGACAGGAAATAATTAAAATCAGGGCTGAAAATCAATGAAATTGAAACAAAAGAGACAATTCAAAAATTGACAAAACAAAAATCTGATTCTTTGAAAAAATAAGTAAAATTGACAAACCCTTATCCACCCTAATGAAAAGGAGAGAGAAAACACAAATTACTAAAATTTGTGATGAAAAAGGAAATATCACAACAGACACTACTGAAATAAAAAGGATAATTAGAAACTGTTTTGTAAATTTATACTCCAGTAAAATAAAAAACCCTGAAGACATCAACAAATTTCTAGAGGCATATGACCTACCCAGACTGAACCAGGAGGTCATACACAACTTAAACAGATGATTTTCAAGCAAGGAAATAGAAGACACCATCAAAAGCCTGTCAACCAAGAAAAGCCCAGGACCACATGGATTCTCAGCCAAGTTCTATAAGACCTATAAAGAATTAATACCAATACTCCTCAAACTATTTCATGAAATAGAAAAGGAGGGAACCCTTCAAAACTCATTCTATGAGGCGAGTATCACCCTGATACCAAAACCAGACAGAGACACATAAAAGAAAGAAAATTTCAGACCAATATCCCTGATGAACATAGATGCAAAAATTCTCAATAAAATTCTGGCAAATCACATACAAAAACATATTAGAAAAATAGTGCACCATGATTAAGTGGGGTTCATTCCAGGGATGCAAGTTTGGTTCAACATACAGAAATCAATTAATGTAATCCATCACATCCATAGACTTAAAGATAAGAATCATATGATTTTATCAATTGATGCAGAGAAAGCATTTGACAAGATATAGCACCCTTTTGTATTCAAAACACTAGAAAAACTAGGGATGGTAAGAAGATACCTCAATTTTGTAAAAGCTATCTATGCTAAACCAAAGGCCAACTTCATCCTAAATGGAGAAAAATTGGGAGCATTCCCTCTAAAAATGGAGGAATGCCCTCTTTCACCACTGCTATTCAACATAGTCCTTGAAACATTAGCCAAGGCAATTGTATTAATGAAATTAAAGGGATATGAATAGGAAAAGAAGAACTCAAACTATCAGTATTTGCTGACAAGATGATACTATACTTAGAGGATTTAAAAAATTCCACCAGAAAACTTCTAGAATTAATAAATGAATTCAGCAAAGTTGCAGGATATAAAATCAACACCCATATATCAATTGCATTTCTATACATCAGTGATGAATCCTCTGAAAGAGAAATTAGAAAAACTACCCCATTCACAATAGCCTAAAAAAAAAAAAAAAAAAAAAAAAAAACCTTGGGTATCAATTTAACAAAAGAGATGAAAGACTTCTACAATGAAAACTACAGAAAACTAAAGAAAGAAATTGAACAAGACCTTAGAAGATGGAAAAATCTCCCATGCTCTTGGATAGGCAGAATCAATATTGTCAAAATGGCCATACTACACAAAGCGCTATATGGATTCAATGTGATTCCAATTAAAATCCCAACATCATTCCTTATAGAAATAGAACAGGCAATCATGAAATTCATTTGGAAGAATGAAAAGCCAAAGCAATCTTTAGCAAGAAGAGTGAAGCAGGAGGCATCACAATACCAGACCTTAAATTATACTACAAAGCTATAGTAACAAAAACGGCATGGTACTGGCACCAAAATAGACATATAGACCAATGGCACAGAATGGAAGACACAGAGACAAGCCCACTTAAATACAGTTATCTTGTACTAGACAAAGGAGCCAAATACGTACATTGGAGAAAAGATAGCCTCTTCAACAAATGGTGCTGGGAAAACTGGAAATCCATATGCAGTAAAATGAAACTAATCCCCTATCTCTCATCATGTACAAAATTCAACTCAAAGTGGATCAAGAATCTGGGAATTACACCAGAGACTCTATGCCTAACAGAAGAAAAAGTGGGTCCAAATCTTCATCATGTCAGCTTAAGAGCTTACTTCCTTAACAAGATTCCTATAGCACAAGAAATAAAATCAAGAATCAATAAATGGGATGAATTCAAACTAAAAAGCTTCTTCTCAGCAAAAGAAACAATCAATGAGGTGAACAGACAGCCTACATTCTGGGAACAAATTTTTGCCACACACACATCTGATAGAGCACTAATCTCCAGGCTATATAAAGAACTCAAAGAACTTAACACCAAAAAACAAACAACCTAATCAATAAATGGGCTAAGGAGCTGAACAGACACTTCTCAGAAGAAGATATATAATTGATCAACAGACATATGAAACAATGTTCCAACATCTCTAGCAACTAGAGAAATGCAAATCACAACTACTCTAAGATTTCATCTTATGCATGTCAGAATGGCAATTATCAAGAATACGAATAACAATAAGTGTTGGTGAGGATGTGGGGGAAAAGGCACGCTCATACATTGCTTGTGGGACAGCAAACTGGTGCAACCAATCTGGAAAGCGGTATGGAGATTCCTTAGAAAACTTGGAATGGAACCACCATTTGACCGAGCTATCCCACTCCTCAGTCTATACCCAAAAGACTTAAAAACAGCAGACTACAGTGATGCAGCCACTTCAATGTTTATAGCAGTTCAATTCACAATAGCTAAACTGTGGAACCAACCTAGTTGCCCTTCAGTAGATGAATGGATAAAGAAACTGTGATATATATACATAATGGAATATTACTCAGCAATAAAAGAAAATAAAATTATGGCATTTACAGGTAAATGGATGGAGTTGGAGAATATCATGCTAAGCAAAGTAAGCCAATCCAAAAAATCCAAATGTTGAATGTTCTCTCTGATAAGTGGATACTGATCCATAATGGGGGAGAGGACATGGGAAGAATGGAGGAAATTTGGTCAATGGGGATGGAGTGGGATAGGGGTATGAGGGCAGTAAAGATGGTGGAATGAGATCGACATCATAGCCCTAGTTTCATGTATGACTGCAAATGTGATGTGATGCTACATCACGTACAACCAGAGAAAGGAAAAGTTATGCTTCATCTGTGTATGATGAATCCAAATGCATTCTGCGATCATGTATACCTAAATAGAATAAATTAAAAAAAAGAAAAAGAAAATTCTGCTGGATAGACTGGTCTAGAGCCTCACTACTCAAAGTGTTGTCCATGGACCAGCAGTGCCAGAATCCTGTAGGAATTTATTAGAGAAGTAGATGCGTGGTCTCCGCCCAAGACCTGCTGAATCATAACCTGCACCTTTCATAAGACATCTAGGGTTTCATATGAGGATACATCACATGAAGATCCTTGTCATAAGACTATCTAGTGCTGTAAAGAGGACATTTTTGAATATACCTTTAATAACTTCCTTATAGGTGCATAAGGTTAAAATGTGCATAATTTTTGAGATGTAAACACCTAGAGAACAGTACTCTATATGAGCTTTTCTTTTCATTCAATGCCAGAAAAACAATTAAGTCCTTATAAAATTTTTTAATGACAATAAGTACTATATATTCATAAATTTCCAATTCTTGGATAATGAAACAAGTTACTCATTTTCTCTAATTGTTTGAACATAAAAGTCTTTTAAACTCTGAAACCATGCTTATTTTATGGGGACCTTCAGAAATAAAAAGGAAAGAATCAAAAGAAGATCACAAATAAAGTGCTGCTAATCGCAAAGTGCCCCTTTTTTTGAATCATGAAAATATTTATTTTGTTCAATGTGAAACGGTCAGTATATCACAGAGATAGCTTTCTGGTTGAGTGGAACTAGATATCTATACTTGTAACGAAATGTAATGAGGTAACTCAATTTTAGAAGCAAAGATAATAATGTATATCTACCATGACATATACCAATCCAAAGATATTTAGTAGTATTATAAGATCTTAAAAAAAATCAATTCCCAAAGTTACACTGCCATTCACTCGAAACCTTTGCAACTAAGAAAATCTCACTTCACATACATTGTGTAACACTTCATGACTTATTCCATTAATACCAAATTGCTTTTATGAAAATGAAAATCATTAATGTGTCCAAATTGTAATTATTACTGGGAGAATTTTTAGGTGGATTGTTTGACTACAATCATGTTCTACATATTTTTTCTTGAAGGAAAATGTTCATTTCTTCACAAAAAGCCAAGATTATGGTAAGCAGTTCTTTTAAAGATGTATAGGGCTTAGGGTTCAGACAGTGAAGATAATTAGAAAGTGGACTAGCTCAGAATTCTAACTCTTGAGATAAACCAGGGATCCAAATAAAATAAGATAATCTGGCTCAAGTTTTACAAAGCCATGCCAAAATTCCATCTTTAACTGTTTTTAAAAAAACACAATATACTTTATGGTGCCAAAGAGAAAATAACCACATTATTTTCTGATGAAGACTATGATCTACATCTTTCTCTCAAGTGAGATTAATTTTATTTTTCTTCTGGCCCAATTTCTTCAGTTGAAGGATTACAATTTGCAAACCTAATTATTGAAGAAATTGTTCAAAGCGAAATAAAAATTTTTCAACTTCAAAGTTCATAGACCCTCATAAAGATCCTGCCCCCTGCTTGCTCACCCTCACAGAGGTCTTTCCCCTTTTGTTATATTTGATTCTACTTTCCAAAGCCCAAAGGCAGGATATTAGCAAATCCATGTGGGAGGAACCCAAACTCAGCGGCCTCCCCCATGGGTCTGCTGTACTAACATTTTACCACTAGGAATTTATTAGTTTATCAGAAATCATGTCATCTCCAAACATCAGAGTTAGAATTGTAAAGTCCTGAGGCGACTTTTATGTGAAATCTGCTGTAGGCATTCTTTTATCAGATTGCTTCCCTCCAGCTGAGGCAGGTTGTGTGAATTTTGAGGAAGGGCACTGGGAATAAAAGTGAGAGGATAATGCCAGAGCCTGGAGACAACTTAGGGATGACAGGCAACCTATGGATGCCAGGGAAAAATGCAAGGAAGTAGAGAAGGAAAGGGAATCAACTCAATGTTTATATATGACCCAGCTTAAATTTGGATACTATTAGTTGCACTAGAACTTTCTCCATTCTCCATTATGTATATATATATATATTTTTTTTGTGTGTGTGTGTGTGTGTTGTTGTTGTTGCTTTTGCAGTGCTAAGAATTGAACTCTGGTTCTCACACATCCTAGATGAGCGCCTTGCCACGAAGCCACATTCCTAGCTCTGACACCAGAGCTTTCTAATCTGACCAAGAAGCTTGAATTCAAAATCTGACGATTAGAGAATTTTGAGGACAAAGCTTCTTAATTAAAGACATGTTAATTCAAAACGTTGTACCAAGTTAAGTACACAAAGCAATAGACTTTTCATATGCTAATAAAGATATTTCTAATAAACACTCTTTTTCTACTTTTGATATCCATGAGAAAATAGTTTTTCAGTTTGAAAAATTTGTGGACAATTTTCTTAGTATCCATTTCACTGTTCACACAGTTTGTGGCCAGGCTAATAGTTGGATTGTAATTCACATGTTTATGATTTCATAGAACTTTAATTATAAAAATTGTCTTATGTAACTAAAGACATACTCATTTTACATAATTATTTCTATTGATGCTTCAGGAAAGTAGTTTTTCTTTCTTTTAATTTTTAACTAGTGCACTAGAGTTACTCATACTATTGGGGTTCCTGTGACATAATCATATAAGCATGAAATAAAATTTGCTCCTATTTAGTTCCTATTAGTTCCCCTTACTCCACACTCTTCCCGCCCCTGTTCACTTTACTCTACTACTCTTCCTTCTATTTATTTATAGATTGTTAAAAATTAGTGCTTTATAGATATACATAAAGGTAAAATTCACTGTGGGATATTCATATATGCACATAGGATATTTGGGTCAATTTTATTCCACCATTCTCCCTCTTTCTCCTCTTCTCCCTCTCCCTAAATCCTCTTACCCTACTCCACTGATGTCTCTTCCATGGAAAATAATTTTTCTAAGATCACAGAGTGGGTAAATGCGTAGAGACTAACATGACTGAATAAAAATAAGGAAATCAAAGCTAATAGTGATGTACATTCTAAGAAAAAGTAAAATTGTCTACAAAATCAGTTATTTGTAGGAATCACAACAATTAACCTGGATAAAAACAACAAAATATTAATTTAAGACTATACAGATAAATTACTATCTATAAAACATTGCATTTAAAAAACTTGACTTTTTTTGTTTCTTTTAGTATAATTCATTAGTATGATAAAAAATACCTTCCATAAAAGATTAATAACACCAGAGGTGAAAATCAGAGTATTTTTAAGCATTTTCAGAATAATATTGTATAGTTTGTGCTTGAATAGAAAATTATAAGCATTTATTTTGTGCTCAAATTCTTGTTAGTTATTAATTCCTGCAGGAATTCTTATAAAATAGATGTGCTGTACGAAGTACATTAAATCATTTCTAATTAGCACAGGACTTATGTGCTTATATCAGCATTTTTAAAGGTCTTATATTTCTAGACAACTGAAACTTGGCTAGCCAGCATTATGTTTCTTGGATTCCAAAACTATATCCTAGGGAACATAATAACATTTTAATTTCTACATTCTCTCACAACTCTACAAATACCTGACTTGGTTGCACAATTTACTGATATTGTGGATTCCATAAATTCATTTTTAAATTTAAACTATGAAATTTCAGCTAGAAGTGTTCAAAACAAAAAAGGAGAAATAATCTGAGTAGAATTATTTAAATTATATTTTCACACATACTATTAAAATACACTGTCCATTTTAAGCCTATTTTGTATTAATATTTTTTCTCTTTTTAAACATGTTTTAACTCATACATAAAATTAGAAAAATTAAACATCAGTGAGTACCATGTGATGTTTTAATACGTGTATACATTGTATAGTCTTCAAGACAGAGTAAATATATTTTTCTTCTCAGTTATGTTTTCCTTATAGTGAAAGCATTAAAAATTCTCTTGTAGTTTATAAAAAATATGCAATGTATTATTATTATGTGTAGTCACAGTACTACGCAATAGCACACCAGAACTTATTACTATTTAACCACAATTTAATACCTGCTGATTACCCTTTCCTCATCTATCTCTCCATTGTAAAAGTATTTTAAACACAGTATTCTACCCAGAACTGCATGCATCATATCAATGTACTATTAAGAGATTTTCAAGTATAATTTGTTTGGATCCTATTTCTGTTCTGCATATTTTCCTGCAGAAATCTCTTTTCTTTTCTTCCCCCCGCCCCCGTTCTTCCTTCCTTCCTTCCTTTATGAGTCCTTTTTGATAATTAGTTCAACCTCTTTTCCATCATCTCTCCTCCTCTTTTCCTCCTTTAAACATTCATTTACCTGGTCACACACTCACTTTAGAATCTTCTTCTTGTGATAAATATGTTACTTTTTATGACTGATTATTTTTAGAAAACTTTATTCCAAGGCAGGTAGACATTCAGTCTTACAATTGTCTCTAAAAGGGTAGAGAATTTTGAATTGAATAGTACAAAATTCAGAATAATGAAGAGGAGCAAACTGTCATGTCTTCTTGATGTGGGTAATCTTGTCTTTCAGGGAACGAAAGTTTTAAAATAGGGGGATTTAATATAGGAAATTGCTAACCAGGTGTTGGAGGGTTTAGGAGCAAAGGGAAATACTAAAATAAATACATGAAGTAAGAGCAGGAAGTAGCTGCCACCCGCAAGGCTGGAAATAAAGGGAAGAGATAAGGGTTAGCAGAACCAGGAGCAGACCTTCAGTGGCGGCCACTGCATGACTGCAGCTGATACCTCTCAGCAGGAACACAAAGAGGAAAAGGATGAATGCTACACCCAGCTACTGTTGGGGTGCTAATGACAGTTGCTGCAAGCCAACAAGAGCAAAGAAGTTCCTCTTCCTCTCCTCCTCTCTCCTAATTTCCCTCTAGTTCCTTCCATTTGTAATACCTAATGAGAAGCCAAGGGTAAAGAGATCTGACAAGCGTCACTTTCAGAGTTCCAGTTCCAGCTTTACAGAGTACACTGTTGAAGCATAGATTTGGAGCTCGGTGACAAAAGATAAAAGCCCAGCACAATCATAAAGTAGTAATTGGCAATATTTATCACATCATTTGAATATATCTATCAGAGTCATTTAGGTCTCATTAGAACCTATGCTTCAACAGTTATTGGATTTAATGAATAGTAAAAAAGTATTTTTTTCCTGAATAGTGCAATATGCTAAAGAATTTACACACATGACTTTAAGATAGAATGTAATAAAAACTACAAAGAAAGGTTTGATCAACATATTTGCTTCCAGATATGTAAGTTGCTTTAGAATATAAAACTAAAAGAAAGGACTATCTTTAGTAATAGCACTTTGTTGAAAGAAGTGCTTAATTGTAGTAGAATAGGGTCTTTGTTTTGTACCAAATTACTGAATTATTGCTAAAGTGAGGTAAAATGCATTTAATTTTTCCCAGAATCAGAATTCTCATTGTGAATTATTGTCTTAATAGTGTTTTTCTTCATAAATGTTATGATATGGTAGGGAAATGTGGAATAGTTTTTGAAAAACTCAATAAATTGAAAGTAGTTAATAATCAACCTAGCATACATAAAGGAGTTGAGATGTGGAATAATTTAACATTTGGAAATCATGCCATTATTCTGGAATGTTAAAATAAGAATCAAAGTGATATTAGTGAAATGTTTCTAAAACAAAACAATATTTAGTAGAGGAACAAAATATTGGAAGGGCAGACTATACAAACAGAACAGAAAAACCTGGAGTCTTGATGCTGACCCCAAGACAGGATGATTCTGGATTTTATTAAAAGGAAGAATTCATGGAGCATTTGGAAGCAATCTTTCTGGTATATTATGCATTCATGAGCTATTTATTAGGATATTGTGGCTACTTTTGGTCACTCCCCTGTTTTAAGGGTGTAGACAAACTGGAAAAGTTCAGGCAAGAATGAAGAAAATGAATAAAGGGCTAGAAAATACTGACCCAAAGAAAGTCTAAGAAATCTTGGTGATTATAATAGAGAACAGTACATGGAGCAGTGTGTTGCATTTAAGTGCATGAAGTATTTTCATAAAATCATAAGTAATTAATATCTTCATAGCAGTATTACCTAGAACAAAAGGAAAATTTAATGAAAGAGCATTTTCTTTTATATATATCTCCACATTAAACTTATGTTTGCTTTTCCATTTCTTTAATGTAGGGATGGAAGTACAAGAAAGTTATGTTAGTATTCTTCAGAAGAGTGAATTCCCTTGACATATGGAAATAGGTCTCCCCCTGTGTCTGATCTGAGTAGATTATTTGATCTAGCAAAACTTCTATGTTTGGATGATGTTAGATTCAGGATATTTATAACAACTTTTAACAGGTTAGGAACTGGAAAGTTCTAACCAGGTGGGTTAACTGGAAAGAACAAGTACCTTGGCTCTGAGTTTTGAGAATTATAAAGACAGCTCATCCTTTAAACCAGTGTCCAGTACACTCTGGTTCAGAGTTGCAAAGATAATTCTTGAAAACATTTTGAAACGGTACTCCTGGTTGTTGGAGCAATGGCTGCAAATGGTTGTGAGAGTAGCATGAGTTATTGTGTGAATCTGAGCAGTGCAGATCCTTGGTCCATGTTCATTCTGAGGCTGCAACCTTTGGGAGTTTCAAGGACTCAATCCCCTTAGCTGACTGTAGAGGTCCAGTTGTGAACAGAGACACCAAGTGGTGCGTAGAAGCAATGGCAGTAGAGCATGGGGAGAAATCAAGCTTTCCCACTTAGCAGGGAGGCGGAAGTCCACCAAGTACAGGGCTTTCCTTCTAATATGAGACTGTACTAGAGCTGCTACTGCGTTTATAGACCAAGTTGGAAGAGTACCTATAACATTAAGAAATTATTTTAAAGACAAAGGGAATAATTTAAAGTTTTTAAGTCATGATAAATTGAACATAATTATTTGCTAATTACTCATGAAAGTCATTCCTAATATGCCCAGATGAAATCAAATTGTCCCATTTTCAACTCTCACAGTACCAGAAACTCTACTTAAAATACATCAAAATTGAAATTTTACGGATTCAGTGGTATAGCACTTACCTAGCATGTGCAACACCCTGGGTTAGATCCCCACCATGCCTCCACCCTCCAAAAAAGATGAAATGTTATATTTATTGCTGCATTTTTGACAAGCCTATCTCCCTCTAAAGAATATAAATTCTACAAGGACAGCTACATGTATCTCACCTTTGTTTCTTTGACATAGGCTCAGGGTAGGCTCACCATCGCTCATCAATCTCTATCAAAATGATATTTAAAATGCAGGAGATACATTGGTTGGTATATTACATATAATCATTAATTATCTAGAGATAAAATGTCATTTTTAATAGCCTAAAAGTTAAAGTTGAATAAATTATTAAAGACTTTCTCATAATGAAAATCTTAGGCCTAGATAGTGTCTCTGATGATATCTTTCTAAACATTCAAAGTTGAAATCTAATAAGAAATAATACCAAATAGATATGAATTCTCCCAGGAATAGTTCCAAGTTGGTTTTATAAGTTTAATATTCAAATCTTGTTTCCAAATCCTGGCAAGGAAATTATAAGAAAGGAAAATTACATCTACTCATGGATATGCAAATATCCCTAATAAACTATTAGCATTTTGAATTCAGTGTATATTTATAAATACATAAATACAAATACCAGATGAGGTTTTTCCATATGCAGAGTTAGTTTAGCACTGAAAAACTGGTCAGTGTGTGTTTGGGTTTGGATCTGAAGTGTCCTCTCAAAAGCTCCTGTTTTGAAAACATGGTCCTCAATGCAGCAAGGTTCAGAGGTGCAGCTTTTAGGAAATAATTGGATTGTGAGGGCTATAACCTCATCAGGTGATCAATCCATTTGATGGAATGATGATTAGAATGGACTACAAGGTGGTACCTGTAGGTAGCTGGGATGTTACTGGGGGAAATAGGTCACTGGACGCATGGCCTTGGGGACTATATCTGTCCCTGATCTTTTCTTGTTTCTCTCTCCACTTCCTGGCAGAGATGAGCTAAACAGCTTTTCTCCACCACACCTTCTGCCATATTGTTTCTGCTTTGGAGTGGTCGAACATGGTCTGAACCTCTGAAACTCTGAGCCAAAATAAATCTTTCTTCCTCTAAATTATTCTATGAAGTATTTTGGTCATAGTGATGGAAAGCTGATTAATACAATGTAACTTACCACACTATGGAAATAAGGGAGGAGAGGAAGAAGTTTGCATTAGCTGATTTAGAAAAATCTTTTGACAAAATTCAATATTTACCCATGAGAAAAACTCCAAGAATATTAGTAATAGGAGGAAATGTATTAATATTGAACTAATCTATAAGATTTATAGTATCTTATAATAGTACAAAAAGCCTCAAACAAAAATTTTATAAAATTATACAATGATTTTAAAAATTCCCTTTAAGTTAGTAATTTAACAAAAGTGTTCACTCTCAATATTTAATTCAACATTGAACTAGACATCTAGCCAGTAAAATAAGACAAGAAAAAAGATGAAATAATTGAAAAGAGAAAAAATAAATAAAGCCATTACTCATAAACATAATAACTGTGTGCCTGAAAATTATAGAGAGTTTATAAAGAAAATTAATCATAGTTTAGCAAGGTTACTAGATGTATTGTTAATCTACAAAAAGCATTTGTATATAAGCAACAAAACAATAACAAAAGGTGACATGGAGAAAAATGGTGTCATTAAGTTAGCACCAAGAAACATTAAGTATCATGGACTAAATATATCAAAAGATGTCTAACTGTTGTATACTAGAAACTAAAATTCTGACTGAGGTTAAAGAGGACGAAGTAAATGGGTAGATATTTTATTAGAGGGTAGAGTATTTGAAGGCATGATATTATAAAGTTGTCAATTTTATCCAGAATATGTGTAGATTCAATGCAATCATAATAAAAATCCCAGAAAGTTTTAAAATGAAATTTATACAGAAAATACCAATGATAGCTAAGGCAATGAGTGTCAATGAAGAAAAACAATGATAGATCCTATCAAATATCAAATATAGATACAGTAATATAGTCAATGTGATATTCGTATAAGGATGACCAAGTTTAACAATGGAACAGAATAAAAATCCTAAAAATGGCCCCTATTTGCTGTTGTCTGTGGTGAGTGTTCTGAGATATGTAATTCCATTTCTCCCATAGAAAATAAACTTATTATCTCAGCTGCTAAAAATCTTTCTGGAAGATGGATCTCAACTGTCTACTCTCTGGGATTGTCTTGACTCAAGGAAACTGACTCACTCAAGCTCACACCTACTTCTGGGGTTAGCCTGCATCCCACACAGGGTCATAAAGACCCAGTCCCCTTTTTCAACCAAAGACAATTCCAAAAGGTCCTAAACCTGTCCATGGAATCCACGAAAGCTTTTGTTTGGATAGTTTATTTCAACTCAATTTCTTTCTCTGCCCTGGTTCTTTTTATCTCTTTTACAGTTGTGGAATCCCAAGAATACAACTCTTTAATAAATGTCTGGCAAGCTAATCTTCATCTCAGACTCTGCTTCGGAGTAAAGCCAAATTGCAGCAGTTAGTGCCAGGAGTGTTCAAAAAAGCAGATGCTAAAATGTGATTTCAGAGCTGGATTGTCTGCTATCTGGCTGGAAGATGAGAACAGACTACTGCAAAGTCAACCAAGTACTAGTCCCAGATGCAAATGCTGGGCCAGATGTGAGCCTCTTTGCTACAGTAAAATAACAGGTGCATAGTATATAGCATTGATTTGATCAATGCATTCTTTCCCATTCTTAGTAGAAAAGAGGATTATAAACAAATTGCACATACTTAGAATAGCCAGGACATTTATCAACATTTGTACCTGTGTTGTTAACTCTCTTGCAATGTCATGATATCGTCCAAGGAGAGCTATACTTCTGGATATCCCACAGAAAATTACATTGTTCCACAATATTATGCCACTATCTTAACTTGAATGGAAAGCAAGAAGTGACTAATGGATTGGAGGTTTTGATAAAACCTATATATTCCAAAGAATGGGAAACAAAACCAATGAAGATTCAGGCACCCAATACATCACTAACAGTTTTAGGGGTTCAGTAGTCTTTTACTCTTCAAAACAAAGAGAGATCATTCCATTCTGTTCTACCCAGGAAGGACAAACCTATGTAGACATATTAGAGTCAAGGAGGTGCACAGATGTCACATATAGAAATACCTTGACTTCTAAAGTGTGTTAGTTAGCTTTTCATTGCTGTGATCAAAATACTTGACAAGAATACCTTAGAGGACGAAAAGTTTATTTTGGATCACAGTTTCAGAGGTTTAGTCTATTATCAGCCTGAGTGCATTGCTCTAGACCCAGGATGAGACAGAACATCATGGCAAAGGGCATGGTGGATGAGCATTGCTCACCTCATGGTTACTGGGAAGCAAGGTGTGGGGAGTCGAAAGACCACAGGGAAATGAACCTTTCTAGGACATGCCCCCAGTGACCCACCTCCTCCAGTCACTCTTCATCTGCTTACAGTGAGTCCATTCAAACTAGAATGGGCAGATTGGGTTATAGCAACCATTTCACTTCCAAACATTCCTTCATTAACACAGATGTTTGGGGGGAAACACTTCATATCCAAATCATAACATTCTGCCCCTAGCCTCTCAAAACTCATGTCCACGTCATAATGCAAATTGCATTTAGTTCATCTCTAAGATTCCCTTAGTCTTAAGGCCAAATTCAGAGTCTCATTTGAACTCAAGGTAAGCTCTTGGCTCTCAGCCCCTGTAAAAATCAAAAGCAAGTTACATATATCCAATATACAATAGCACAGAGTAAATATTCCTATTCCAAAAGGAAGGAATTGGGCATAGAAAGAAGGGATGGGATAAGAAAAAGATCAAAATACAGCCAGGCAAACAGGCCTGTAGTTCCATGTATAGGATTTAAGATACATGGAGACATGATGTGCACTCCAGAATTCCAATCCTTTGGCCTTACCAGTTTCAACCCACATGCCCTCTCTTTCAGCTTGGCTTTCTCTGTAGCCAGCAGCATTCCTTGGCATACTCTTCACATTACTGACATCACTTAATTCTTTGGGCCTTCATTCTAGCTTGGGATTCACTTTCACAGCTTGGTGCATCATCCAATCCCCTTGGGCTTCCAATCCTGCTACCCTTTGACTGGTCTTCCAGGCCTTCCTTTGAAATCTCAGTGTAAGTCTCCATGACCTCTTAATTCCAGCACCTCACATTCATGCAGAACCAGCACTATGTGGATTACACCAAGGTTTACAAGCAGCTCATGGCAGTAGTTTGGCCCTCTGGAATCACAGCTACAATAGTGCCACTTTCTGTGTGGCTGAGCATGCTGAAACAACTTTGTAGGCTTCCCTGTGCAGGCAGGGTGCTGCCAGAATGTCATCTCAAAGGAATTTTCTCTTCTACATTCTTGAGCCTGGGATAGGTATGGTCTTGAAAATACCTGATATGCCCTTGAGGTAGCTTTCCTATTACCTGTGGACAAAATACTTAGACTCTCTGTAATGGTTGTAATCTCTTCAATGACCACATATTTATTGGCCTTAGTATTATATGCACTTTTCTGGTCAATCTATAAGCTTTTACATTACTTCAGCTCTGATTTCTGCTCCTAATTATACCAGTAAACTTAGCTAAAGACTTCCAACAGCCTATTTTACTGCCTGAATGCTGCCATGCCAGATTAATCAGTCCATCACTTTTAAGTTCAGCCCCACACAAAGTCTCAGGATGTGGACAAAAAATAGGCAAGTTTTTTGCCAGAAGGTAACTTGAAAAGCCTTTAGTGCATTTCCCAATAGAGTCCTTGATCCTCTCTGAAATCTCATGAGTATGTTCTTTACTATCTGCATTGATATTGACATTCTGGTCTCTGAGCTCCCAGTAGAATAAAGCATTAAATTTGCTTAAAAATTCTAAGAGTTCTCCAGCCTGAATCTTCAAACTTTTCTAAGTTCCTCCTGCAAACCAATCCCAAAGACTTCTGAAATACAGTCAGACCAGTCACAGCAATGATCCCACTTCCCAGCTAATTTGTGTGTCTGTCAGTTATATGTTGCTGTGACCAAAATACCTGGGAAGAACAACCTAGAGTAGAAAAACTTAATTTTGGCTCCTGGTTTCAGAGGTTTAGCTCATCGTTGACTCAGTCCATTGCTCTGGGCCCAAGATAAGGCAGAACATCTTGGCAAAGGGCATGGCAGATGAATGCTGCTACATTCATGGCAGCTAGGAAGCAGGTGGGGGAATGGGACCACAAGGAAGATGCATCCTTCCAGGACATGCCCCCAGTGACTCACCTCCTCCAGCCATGCTCCACCTACCAACAGCCATTTCGTCCATTTAAGCTTGAATAGACTAAAATGTTACAACTCTCATAAAGCACAATCTTTTCAACTCTGAACATTTCTTCATTAACACAGGAGTTTTAGCAAAAAAACTAATATCCAAAACACAACATTGTGAGTACACTTTGATTTTATACTAAGTAACACAAAAGTCTTCCACATTTGAATAGGATCCTAGCATGAAAGGGCTCTGTGGCAGTCCCTATGTTCCTCAGACAGACTATGACATTTATTCCTATGGTACTTAATGTATCGGTAGTAAAAGATGCTGTGGAGAGTTTATGGGAAGTCTCAAAGGGTGAATCATAACATAGAAACTTAGGGTTCTGTAACAAGGCCATGCCATCTTCAGTGGATAATTATGTGTTTTGAAAAGTGGCCTCTGGTGTGATACTCTACTCCAGTGGTACAGTACCACTCCAGTGGTACTGTAGAGTATCTACTCCATGGTACATTACCATGTTGTCAGAACTGTTCATCATAGATCTATCAATTCTAACATACAGTGAGGTCATATAATAGTAATAACTCATTGCTATCATCTAATGAGGTCATATGATGGCAATAATACATGTAAAATGGAAGTGGTACATCTTTAGGATCAAGCATAAGCAGATCTGAAGACACAAATTAGTTATCTGAGAATGTCATTCAGATTCCCATCTCCCTCATCACTACTGCATGATGCCTCTCTTAGCTCACTCTTAGGGCCAAATGTGAGAGCCATTGCAACAGTCAATGAGAAAAACAAGTCAAGCTTTATTCCATGTTGGGTTCTCTTGGTATATGAGGGAGGACCTTTCTAATGGGCAAAATTTTTGAGCTAGTTCCTGGTTATTAACCTTGTATAAAAAGAGAAATGGTTCTAAATGAGAAATATATGGATTCATGGTCAGTGGAAAATGTTTTGTCCAGCTAGTTAGGAGTTGGAAGAGGTAAGATGGGAAGATTTGGAAAAAGTAATACTTGAGAAACATTTGAGTGAATATATGGAATCGAGTACTATGTATGAAAATCTTTGTATCACATGCTAATGAGTACCAGAAGATGTTTATCAAGAAAGACTATCTGAACAAGCAGGTAGACAAAATTATTCACCAAGAATAAGAAAATGTTCTCATGTTTTCCTTTAAAAATGTTTTGATTTATCATTGACCTTTTGATCTGAAATCATCTGAGATTAATTTTTGTGTATGGTTGAGGTCAAGGTCAAAACATTGACCTATGATCAGCCTCTATCATCAGCAGGCAGGAAGCCTCTATCATCAGCCAACTCAGTGCTGGCATGATGAGGCATAAATGAAATAGTCACAGTGGCAGGGATGGGGATATGTATGAGCCCAGGAGTATGTGTTCCAACTTACCAAGAATGAACCACTCTTCATATCAAATATCTAGTTTTCCAGAAACAGAAAACAATATTCATCCTCTTATATAGCATATTTCTTTGAGAGTATCTACTAGTAACTGGAGGATATGTTGACTGCATAGGGCACACTTGGAAGGGCCATTGATTAATTTTGACAGGAAAATTCTGCATAAAAATTTGCATTTTTCTCCATGAAGCATCTTCAGCAAACACCATAGAAGAGAGTCTACCAGCATGAGATCCTTTATAACATCGCATCAGACCATGTGACATTTTATAGCAGAGAATATACAGATGTGTGTCTATGATTACAGGCCCCCTATCATATCACTAAGATGGAACAGAGTGTATAATGATGAGTGGAAGAGAAAAATGACAAGTATCAGATGTGGATCTCAGGACAACAGCAGAATCAAAGTCCATAATTTTTTTCACTGAGATTTAGTTTCTAAGGTTCCTCTGGAAGGGAGGTCATTGAAATCCTGGAGGAGCTACCTCCTGGATGAAGAAAAAGATGTAAGCAGGATAAGAGGTATACTATGGCCAATGCCCTGCTTCAAAATGAAGGATGCATTCTCCCTAATCCTCTGGGAATTCAGTGTTGGACAATGCTTCTAGTTGTCACCCCTCTTTGGGGACTGCCCTCCATGTTTCTTTTTAGGAGCAGCCTGTATCCAATGACTGATCAATGCTGGGTTACAAAGTTATCCTAACTCAACACAGTGCTGAGCAATCATCTCAGCTCCAGAGTCCCCTGTGAGTTTTGATGCCTTTGTTGGTACTGCCTTTCAACATGACTTCTCTCTCTGCCCTATCCTGCCTCTTCCCCCTTTCTTTCACAGGTATTGGCTCTACGAGTGTCCCACAATAAACACTTGGCATGCTGAGTTCTGCTTCATGGTCTGCTTTTAAAGGAACCGAGAACGTACAAATGACAAAAGATAAAACTTTGATTGGGATGATGCCATTTTCAGTGAATGGTACTGGCTCAATTGCCTTGTGAGCTGGGAAAAAAATGTTTTGACCTTGACCTCAACCATATACAAAAATTAATCTCAGATGATTTCAGATCAAAAGGTCAATGATAAATCAAAACATTTTTAAAGGAAAACATGAGAACATTTTCTCATTCTTGGTGTAGAGAAATTATCCATAAATAGGTCATAAGAGATATTAATGGTACTGGAAGAAGATTTTTAAAAGGAATAATCTGAATTTAAGGACTTTTAATCATTGAACAATACCTTTAAAAGAGTTGAAGGCAGGTTTTAGAGTGGTAGAAGATGCTTATATGTCTCTGACAGTGGACTCTACAATTCACTAAGGGTAACTGTCCGACAGAAGAATGGGAAGGAAATATTTTCCAACAGAGTATATCCAAAGGTGCTCAAGTTCTTCAGTCAATCTATATGTAAGTTGAAATGAAAAAGCATTATGATCAATGAAATGGCTAAAATGAAATAGATACAAACATTGAATATAGAAAACTATACTGAGCAACTGAACTATTTATACACTTTTTGTGCTTGTGTAAGTTTGTCAATACTTTGGAAAATTGTTTGATAAAATTTACTGTAGCAATATGTATGCCCCAAAGTAATAGCACATGTATTCATCAAGTATATGTGCCATAACCTTTGTATCAATTCTATTTATAGTAGTCCAAAATGTAAATGACCTACATGCCCATCAACATTTTAGTATGAGTAAATAAATTGAAATATATTCAATGAAATACTAATCATTACTTATGATCAATAATTAGGTTCATCAACATCAGTTAATCTCACAATTTTGACAAAAGAAGCTAGACTCAAGTGTATATACTTTATGATTCCATTTGGATTAAGAACACACAGTATATACATAACATCATTTTTATAAGTATCATTACAGCGTATAACTATATATTATATAAATGACTCTGCTAATCTGTGATTTTAGATGTCAAGAAAGTAATTTATTTGGAAATGACACATCTAATGGGATGAAAGAAGAGCTGCTTGCTCTATCACATTCAGTTAGTGAAGAGTCATTCATCTATTCAAGAAAATGTGACCTTCTGTAGGTACACTAAAGTTCAGTAAAATTTAGAATATTTAAAAATTCACACTAATTTAAACTGTATGGTACTGTTGCAAAACTTGAAATTTTGATTAAAGGATCACAATGCAAATAAATCAAAAAAAGATCTTTTCCTGAATAAACTTCAATCATAGACCCGTACAACCATGTTCATTCCCTATACCTACCGCCAAGTAGCCAAGAACTGTGGGAGAAAAATCTCACTAACTTAAGGTGAAAAAAGAAATTGGGCTCAGAAATTCTGACCTGTTTTTAAAAATTGCCATGCATAATATTGTTACCATCGAAGCAGAGAATTTGGATTGTGTAGTGAGATTATCTGTTGTCAATTACTGGCTATTTTATATTCCTTATGGGGCTGAAAAGGCCTCTTTCCCAATCTATGTATGGGGATAATAACAGTATACTTTCCAAATCATTGTCATAAATGACACATCCTGTTATTATTATTGTTGTTATTATTATTATTCCTATTGTTATTACTTTATACATTTGAAAAATCCTACATATAATTATATGTATTACTTTTGGGGGAGCCCACCCTGGTATTAGGGTTCTTCATAGAAAAAGAACCAACATGAATATGATTTCTTATAGGAACTGGTTCACATAATTATGGAGGCTAAGAATCCTACCATCTGCTATCTACAAGCAAGAGAACCAGGAAAGCTGGTGATATAATTAAGTCTGAATCTAAAGTTCCTAGGTCAGAAGTACTGATATGAAAGAACAGAAGATGGATGCCCCAGCTCAAACAGAGCAAATTTGCCTTTCCTCATTTTTTTCTTTCTATTTGAACTTTAAAGGTTTGGATGGTGCCCAAGTGAATTGCTGAGGATGATCTTCCTTATTCATCATATGTACCCATTCAAATGCTAAGGTCTTTGGGAAACATCCTTGCAGACACACTCAGAAAAAAAGTTTTATCAGCTTCCTGGCATCTTAGCCCAGTCTAGCTGAACATAAAAATTAACAACCACTTCTGTCAACTTCCAAGTTTGTTTTAGATGTTACTTTATATACTTTTAGCTTTAGATTTTCATCTGTAATACAGATCAGATTTATATATAGGTCTATATAAACTAGTCATTATAAATATATAGCATATATATAGCATTATATATAAACATAACATGTATAAATATATATGTACACATATATTATTAATAATCTAAGATTACAAACCCTTAGGTTACTGGTAACTTATTATTTTTTGCACAAAATCCTAAATTAGCACTTATTGTGCATGAAACCTGGGTAATATTACTTAACTTCCTTAGATCCTATTATTCCCACCTGTCAAATTGAATAAAAATAATATCTAATAATCCATATGAAATTTATGTGCTAATAACTATAACTTTCTATCATAAGATATTTTTGGTAATATTGGTCAACTTTTTCAAGGTATTACTTTGAGCTAGGTCCTTATCCTCTTGTGCCTCAGTTTTTTCCTTTATAAAATTGTAATGGCATACCATAAACAAATATTAAAATATCATACTGTACTGCATTGATATATATATATAATTATTACATGTTAATAAAATTTTTTAAAAATTTAAAAAACAGCAATGGCACAACGGTAAGGGTTTAGCAAGAGTTGAAAATGTTAATGTAATGCCTCAAATAATGATATCTCTTCAATAGTTATTTGTGTTTGTCAGATTTCTGTGGCTGTGACATAATACCTGAGATAAACAACTTATAGGGCAGGAAGATTTATTATGGCAGATGGTTTCAGAGATTTAAGTCCATGGTAGTTTGTTTTTGGCATGGCTATATCTGTTTATGAGAAGAGCTTTTTAACTATTACTTTGTATCTCACCAACCTAAAGCCCTCAAATAAATAATCTATTTATTCACAATATAATAATATTCTGATATATATATATATATATATATATATATATATAATAATAAACTGTGAAGGTCCTATTTCTTGAAGTATATTTCTGATTACATGTCAATCTGGGGATAATGAAGCATACTGCTTCAAAACCAACAGAAATAAGATTAAATACACTGATTGTTATTCGCATGTTAATGGTCCAGTTTCTTCTGAAATTTCACACTATTGAGCTACTTTCTCCTTCTTCTTGGCTTCTCATTTTCTTATAGAGCAATTTTCACCCAGAATTACAAATTTGTTAAAAACAACATTTAAGTGTGCATGACAAAAAATCAGGGAGGCTGCAGTAAATGTCATCTATTGAAAATTATAAAACATACTCAATCACTAGACCCAGTTCTGAAATAGTCAGTATTGCATTTAGTTATTTTCTGAAGTACACTGTACCTGATTTGGCATCTGGTTGAGACATCTTGTCATGGTTTTCAAATGGAAACAATTAACTCAATCAATTGCACATATTTTCTGTAGGTATTATACTCACCAAAATGGAATGGAGATAAATGAAAAATTGTTATTAAATAATAAATTAATTATTATCTATGGAAATTCCTCCATTTCTTTTAAAAATATGCCAAAATACACACACACACACACAAACACACACACACACTCACACTGATTTTCTAATGAATGTAGACTCAACTGTCTTTTGATAAATTTTTTTCTTAAATATATATCATTACATTCTATATTAGAAAAGAGCATACCTGTAATACCAGCAACTTGGGAGGCTGAGGCAGGAGCATTGCAAGTTCAAAGCCAGCCTCAGTAATTTAACAAGAACTTAAGCAATTTAGCCATGCCCTGTCTCAAAAAAAGGGGAGGTGGCTGGGGATTTTGGCTCAGTAGTTAAGTGTCTCTGGGTTCAACCCTCATACAAAAGGAAAGAGAGAGAAAGAGAGAGAGAGAGAGAGAGAGAGAGAGAGAGAGAATATGAATAGAGAGAATATAAATATGTTGTTCTTACAACATTTAAATATATGATAATCTGGAAATTTCCTGAGATTCATGAATAGAGATTTATATGAAATAGCTAGGATCTGATTACCATGCTGTAAATTTCTTCTAAAAATAAGTGGATGAAATAATTTTGTATTCATTAAGTGGAAAAGATTCCCTAAGGATGCTCCACATTAGTTTTTCTCTTTATTCCCAAACCAAGCCTGTTTCCTGCACCTCAGTAAATTCCTAAAGTCCTTTTCTGTAAATATCTGTCTCCTTTTTTGCCATCGAGTTTCTGGAGGCCCAAGGATTCTAGTGCTATGGTTACAGGGCTATTGTTTGGATCTCAAATGTTCCCCAAAGGCCCATGTCGTAAAGATTGTTCCCCAGCTTGCAGCACTAGTGGAAGATGGTGGAACATTTAAGAGGAGAGGCCTACTTGGAGGAAGTTAGGTTGTTGAGTGTGTTCCCTTGATGGAGATAGAGTCCCTTTCAGTCTCTCTCTTTGCTTTGGGACCACCAGGACTTAAACTCATTCTCTACCACATGCATCACCCATGATGTACTATGTTGTTACAGGCTCAAAGCAACCGAGTCAAATGACCATGAACTGAAACCTCCGAAACCATGAGCCAGAATAAACCTTTCCTCAATTAAAGTTGGTTTTCTCAGTCATGTGGTTACATAAAAGAAAGCTAGTACCTGAAATCACACTAGTAGAGGTGGAAGTTCCATGAATAACATTGTTTGGTATTAGCAGCCATTCTTGTCAGTGCTATCTTTATTATGTACAAAGTTATTTAAAAATATTATTGTTATAAGGCTAGTTATCTATTGAAGGGATACAGATACTAGCATTCAAGTATTTTACAGAATTCATTGAAGAAGAGATTTAATTTTTTGTTTGTTTGTTTTGTATTGTGGATTGAATGTGGGAGTGTTTTACCAGGCCTTTTTATTTTTTGTTTTGAGACAGGGTCTCACTAAGTTGCTGAGGGTCTCCCTAAATTGCTGAGGCTGGCCTTGAACTTATGATCCTCCTGCCTTAGGATCCTGAGTCTCTGGGATTACAGGTAGGTGCCACTGCACCCAGAAAGGCTTAAATTTTTTTTTTTTAATATTTTTTAGTTGTAGGTGGACACAATATCTTTATTGATTTATTTTTAGGTGGTGCTGAGGATCGAACCCAGTGCCCCTTGCATGCGAGGCAAGCGCTCTATCACTGAGCCACAATCCCAGCCCAGGCTTAAATTTTTAAAATACTTCATAAACAACTCCTTAAACTAGTTGTGCAGCTATTAAAAAAAACTTAAAGAAACTTCTATAGCACAAAATTGAGAAAACAATGGTGTGTTATTGTAGAATCACAATGTTACTTTGAGATTTACTGTCAGTGCCAATTCATTATGTTATTTATTCAATGTACTTTAATGAAATTATTTAATATTTGGAATAATTCAGAGCCAATATTTTCCTCTGCTAACCAAACTTAAAAGTAATAAGGCCATGTTTTATCACCTACTTAAGATTCTTCAATGGATCTCATTTTTCAGAATGAAGTAAGAATAAACTCTAGCATGTATGTGTTCAGTATTCTCCATTATTTGATCCTACTTACTTTTCTGGCCCTACCTTTTCCCATTTTTTTGCTACAATGCTGCAACCACAGTGATGTTCTTAGTATTTATTGGATTCATGCTTGATTCAAATGGCCACATGCACCACAATCTATCTGCTCATAATTAAAATATCTGCACCAGAAGAACTATCCAGCTCACTCCTGATTAGGTTGCAAGATCCATCTCAGTTATCTCCTTTAAGAAGCCTTCCTGAGAAGCCAGGCGCGGTGGCTCACGCTTATAATCTCAGCACTTAGGGAGGCTGAGACGGGAGAATCTCGAGTTCAGCAATGGCGAGGTGCTAAGCTACTCAGTGAGACCCTGTCTCTACATAAAACATAAAATAGGGCTAGGGATGTGGCTCAGTGGTCGAGTGCCCCTGAGTTCAATCCCTGGTACAAAAAAAAAAAAAAAAAAAAAAAAAAGAAGCCTTCCTTAGTCCCCTCCAACGGGTCCATGTGCTCCCAGAGAGTGCAGACTCACTTGTAACAACTTCCTATGCTGGTTTATAAACATCTGGTTTTTCCCTCATACTTGGCATTATTTTACCGTAGAATCCACTTTTTATGAGTTTTTTATACTATAGATATTTGACCCATAGTAGACATCAAAAATATTTTTATTAAAATGAAATTTAATTGAAATGAGCTATGTGGTAACCCTTTAATCTTTTTTTTTTTTTTTTTTTTTTTTTTTTTGGTACTGGGGATTGAACTCAGGGACACTCGACCACTGAGCCACACCCCCAGCCCCATTTTGTGTTTTATGTAGAGACAGGGTCTCACTGAGTTGCTTACCACCTCGCCATTGCTGAGGCTGGCTTTGAACTCGCGATTCTCCTGTCTCAGCCTCCCTAAGTGCTGGGATTACAGGCTTGAGCCACCGCGCCCGGCTTTAACCCTTTAATCTTAATGAGTAATGTCCTTTTTCTTTTAAATATTGTTGTCTGATACATTGTTCTAGTCTTTTATCATTTGCATTTTCATAAACCATCCATAACTAGATCCTTGGTTTTATTAATTTATGAAAGAAAGTATAGGAAACTACTTGAGTTGAATTATAAAAGAAGACAAATGGAACGTACGAATAAGAGATGGATCTTCACCAAAATTACAATGAACTATTTTGTCTTGGGATAAAAAGTTTTCACTCGGGACTCTCCAGTATGACTAATGACTTCCATGAATTCTTATGGAGTCTCCATTTGGCACTTGATGACCTATATATGATGTTGAAAATGTCAGACCTTGTTTTTTATTAATTTTTGTAGAGTAGGCAGATATATCAATCATTTTCACTGATTCTATTTTCCTTTCAGTACTGTTTTGACTTCCTTATATTTTTTTACAGTTCTAAGCAGATATTTTACTATAAATCAGTCATATAATTTATGAAATAATTTATGAAAATAAAAAGGCCCAGATTTCAATACTGACCCTAATATACAGAAACACTGAGATATGACATTTACATCCAATGTTATAGATGTTATACACCATGCTTGTGGTACAAGGTAACCAACCCATGCTGGCTTTCAGTCCTTTGTACCTCCTCACCCCGATTTTTCTTTTTCATTTTTTTCCATTTTACTCATCGAAGATGACAAATTTCAGCCTTCTGTTCTGGAAACTGCCCTTTTCTCAAGCTGTCTTTTTTCTTCACTTTCATAACACTGCACTTTATTTCCTTGTCTGTAATAATGATTCTTTTTCAGTCTTCCTCTAAGTGTAAGCATCCTCAAAGACACAGCTAGACTTCTTTTTCGATACCTTCCTTTAGTGTATCAGTTGGTATTATGCCTTAAATTACATTTCTATCCTGCACTTTCTCCTAAGTATAGGGGTTTTCATTTCCAAGAGCCTATTAGATGGCACCATCTGGTGCCTCAATCTCAATGCACCTGAACTGGAATACTTTATCCTTCTTCCTACAAGTGCACTTCCTCATTTATTTCATATTTCTATAAATATCATCAGCCACCTAGGTGTCCAACTTCAAAATCTCTGAGTTGTTTTTGAGTGTTTTTCATTATAGTTCTTATTCAATCAGTTTCAGAGTATGTAGCTCCTTCTTTTGAAATATATCTCACATATATCTTCCCTGTTTCACCTGCTTGTTCAAAGTCCAGTCCACATCTGTCTCTGGTACCCATTACAGGATACCAAATGTTCACAGGTTATATAATAGGTCTGAAAAATTTCTGTCTATCTTCAGAATGAGAGAATAAATAAATAAACTAATAATATAAGTAGTCAATAAAGTTGTAAAAGTTTTTACTTTGTTCCGCTTTTATATTTGCTTATAGTATTTGTGTGGCTGAGTTGTATCTCTCCAAAATCAGAGGTTGAAGCACCAACTTCCAGTATGCATAATGTAAATGTATTTGTAGATAGGGTTTTTCAAGAAAGGTTAAGTTACAATGAGCCTGTTAGGATAGAGCCCCTCCAATATAACTGGTGTCATATAAGGAGAGGAAGGGACACCAGCCATGTGTGTGCACAGAGGAAGGACGATGCAAAGAGGCAACAAGAGCACAGCCATCTTCAGGCCAAGGAGAGAGGCCTCACAGGAAACCATCTTTCTCAGCACCTTGGTCTTTGATTTCCAGCTTCCAAAGCTGTGAGAAAATAAAATTCTGTTGTTTAAGCCAATCACACTGGAATTTTGGATAGCAGTCCTAGTAAACTAATAAAACAGTATAGAATTTGCGTAAGGTATTTTCCCCTATAGTGGGTATACTAGTGTTATTCCTCCAATACAAAATTAGATTAATTATATAAAATGAGCAAAAAAAAGTTATAGCAAAATAAGCAAAAGCAAGAATGAATATAGAAATAAAGCTTCAAAGTCAGAATGCTTTTTACCCACTCCTTTGTATTTTTTACAGTTAATAGTAAGTTACTTAACCTGTCAATTTATCCCTATTTGCTCAATAAAAGGTATATGAAGCATCAAGTTTATAAAATGAAGTGGGGTATAGAAATATCTATTTTATTATTTCTTGACTTTCTGGATTATCTGCATGAGTACTAAAAATGAAACTAAACCACCCATTTTCCTTTATTATTATTATTATTATTTTCTGCTTTTAGTCAAAGAGAATCTACTAGATATAGTAAAAGAAATTATTCTGGTAAAAGATTCCCTTTCATAAAATAATATCTCAGTGGTATATTCACTATCTGGAATTATCAACTCTAGACATCCTTCTATTCACAGTTTTAATGACCCCTTCCTGGGTTGCTTGCTTAGCCTTCTGCAGTTCAGCCAAGGAAATACCCAATGAGTTTATTTATTTTTTTTAAATTTTTTAATTGTTTTTGGTACTGGGGATTGAACTCAGGGGCACTCAACCACTGAGCCACATCCACAGCCCTATTTTGTGTAGAGACAGGGTCTCAATGAGTTGCTTAGTGCCTCACCGTTGCTGAGGCTGGCTTTGAACTCGAGATTCTCCTATCTCAGCCTCCCAAAGTACTTACAAGCATGAGCCACCACCCCTGGCTCCAATGAGTTTATTTTTTATTTTTATTTTTTTAAATATTTATTTTTTAGTTGTAGGTGGACACAATAGCTTTATTTTATTTTTATGTGGTGCTGAGGATCGAACCCAGTGCCTCCCGCGTGCTAGGCGAGCGCGCTACCACTGCGCCATAACCTCAGCCCCCAATGAGTTTATTTTAAAAATACAACAGAGTTCCTACTATGTGACAGGAGCAGTGTATTTAGATGCACAGGATATAATGATGAGTAAGACAGAAATAATTTCTACTCTTGGAGACATAACATTTTAGTAGAAGAGATAAACAAGTAAATAAACAAACAAGATAACAAAAGACTGTGACAAGGGTTATAAAGGAAGTAAACAGCATAATAAAATGGAAAAATGATATGTAGTGCTAGTTTAGATCAGGTAGTAGAAAATGCTGACAAAACATTTTAGGTAAAGATAAAGGACAGCATTCTAGCTCTTAGAACTGGTAGAGGGGCATTCCTCATAAAATGCACAGTTATAAATGCTGATAGCTAAAGAAAGTGTTGTCTCTTTGGAAGAAGACAAAGGTCAGTGGACTGAAGTACAATGTGTGAACTGGTAAGAAGTACATGAGAATTTGGAAAACTGAGTAGATAATGGTGCTTTTTTATTGAAATAATAAAACCTGAATTGTGAGAAGTCTGGAAAGATCTGAGGAGAATTATATCTTCCTAGTTTGGGAGCCTTGCAGGATCTGTAAGTAGAGATGTCTCAGAAGTAGTTGTTATATAGCTGTGGATCTCCCTGAGAATTCTGGGCTAGAAGAGATTTGGAAGTCATAGACTCTTGTGGACTGAACATTTGCTTTCTCCTCAGATTCATATAATGAAATTGTAACTCCCGTGTGATGATATTAGAAGGTGGGTCTCTGAAAATTAATTAGGCTACAAGGGTGGAGACCATGGGAATGGGACTAGTGCCTTATAAGAAGCAACCTCAGAGAAGATTTCTCTCTCAGTCATGTGAGGGTATAAAGCAGAGTATCTGAAAACCAAGAAGTGCCCGCCTCCGCCCCCAGACACCACATCTGTTGGTGCCTTGATCCAGGACTTCCTAGACTTCGGAATTATGAGAAGGAGATGTTTGTTGTTTAGGCACCCAGTCTATGGTATTATGTTTTGGAAACATATTCAGATGGTAATTGTAGTGATGAGAGTGAATAAAATGAACAGAAAGTTTACATAGAATAAGAAGAGAGGAGGGCCTTTGAAAATAATGAACCAGCAGTTCACTGGGAATGGGTACTCTGAATGAAATGAAGAAATGGCCAAAGGCGGCAGAGAAAAGTGAAAGGAAGAAAAATTTTCAACTGAGAGAGAAAAATTCACTACATCAAGAAATGAAGTCAATCAACCATAACAAAATACCCAAGTCATTGATGATGCTGGTTTGAGCATTTTGAGTGAAGTGAAAGACACTAAATTACTATATATTCAAGAAAGGAGGGACTGCAAATGTGGCTCAGTGGTAGAGCACTTGCCTAGTATGCACACGTTTGATCTCCAACCCCCAAAACAAACAAAACAAAGTGTGTGTGGTGTGTGTGTGTGTGTGTGTGTGTGTGTGTGTGACAGAGAGAGAGGGAGAGAATAAAATGAAGACAGATAAAGTTAACACTTGAAGGTTTTGCTATTAAAGACTAGGAGTCAGTATAATCTGAAAGTATAATCTGAGGTAGATCAAGGTTATCAATTATAAATTTTGCAAAACCTGAGTATGTTGAATGATAGAGTAGAAAGGGTGAAGAGGAAGGTAAGGGGAAGTGAGAGAAAATTGATTTCTCAGAGCTCATCTGTACATGAGAAGTGGTAAGATTCAAAGTATAGGATCAGGAATTGGTCTTAGAGAGGAGAAGAAATGTTTTAATTGATGAGAAGGAAACAGGACATAAGCAAGGTTATTAAATGGACATCAAATGATTTATAATCTTTTGGCTTCTACTTTCTCATTTGTTGAGACTGAGTAAAAAGGTGGGTATTTGGAAGCTTGATGAGAGTGTAGAATGTATGAACTAACCAGGGAAAACAAGAGCAAACATACCAAGATTGCTAGGCACATAAAGGGTCGTTTAATTGTTATATTGAGGAATTAACCTGGCAACTCAATTTTGGAGAAGGAGTCATTTGACTTCACCTAGGATTGGAATTTCATCAAGGGAATGAGGCAGAAAGGCAATGAGACAGGTATCCGTAGGAAGTTCTTCCTTCAGTTGCATAACCACAATTCATATCCCCTTCCAAGCCACCGAAGTGAAACAAAACAAAACAAAATGCATAAACCAAAATCAGCCACCCTGTTGCTCTCTATCTTGCCACTTTGCTGCATTCATTCCTCAACAACCAATCATCACCTTTCCTGGGCATTCTGATACACTGATATCTCATATATTCTTTGGCCTTTCTCTATTTCCCAAGACATCATAATTTTATGAAGACCATTGTAACATCTTCAATAGTATTCTTGTTCCTTGTTTTCTTGCTTCTGATGGCATCTCCAAATAACTGTTCAAGAAATCCTTCTACACAAACAAATCTAATTAGCTCTTCTGCAGATCCTTCCTTGGTTTCTTACAGTCTATAAAATACATGTCAGAAGTGGGCATTTTCATGATGTTGTCCCTGACAAATCCTCCAGCTTCATTTTTTTCCACTCTCGCCCTTCCCCATATCACTAATACTTCATGTTCCAAAAAAATACAACACTTTTCAGAGATATGAGCATATCATGTAGTCTACATCTATGTCATCACACATGCTTTCCCATTTGTTAGGAATTCATTTTTCCTTTTGGCCAACTGGTACATTAATTTCACAATACCCAATTCAAATATCATCTCAATGAGAAATTCCACTCCTTATCTTCTTGTCACTTAATAACACACTCCTCATGCTCAGAAAGTTATGAGTATATTGCCTATAAGTCTTTTCTTATATTATTGCATTTTAGTAGTATCTACTAGTAATATCCTACAAGACAGTGATGTACTTAAGAAATAGGATAGTATTGTGTTTGACCCATTTTAACATTAAAAGATGGTTATGGCATTCATTGGCGTGATCCCTAAGTACCAGCACCTTTCTTGATCATCGTTAGTGGAACCACTAGTGTTCTCTTTTTAAGGCTCAAGTCTTGGAATCATTGCAAAACCTCTCCCCACTCATACCAATTCCTCATTCTACTTGTTGCTAAGAATGCCACCCTCTATTCTTATTCATGACAAATTCTTTAAGGTATAAGACCTACCACTTGACTGAATCTTTTCTTGCTAATTTCTTCCTTGTTGATTATCCACTCATTTTACCATTTGTGCACTCAAGATTTAATGGTAAGTGTTGAATCCTCTCTTGTTGCTTGCACTAGCTTCATATCAATTGTTTGCTATCTCTCCATCAGAACTTCAGAATCATTTAGGAAATTGATCTTGTTTTATACTTTCTAGTTATAGCTATATAGCTTGTTTCTTATTAAGTAGTTGCCTATTACTTATTCCGAGTATCAACAGGATTTGATCATTTCTATTTACTTCCATATCCCTCATTTAATCTACCCTTCCCCATGATTATCAGGCCATGATAGTCATGATAATCATGATAATCAGGCCATGATTATAGTAAATGAGGTTAGCAAGGCTCAGTGTCCTAGTCACTTATTTTAACTGTTTTCCTACTCTGACATAAAACATGAAAAGTATTGCTTTCACGACCTCTTTAACCTGCCAGAAATCTATTCTTGTATATATTTTTTTACATGCAGCAGCATTTTATGAATTATATTTCTTAGAATTCTAGGTTTTTGTGTATATATATATGGACACATGTGTATGTATATTTAGGTATATATATGTATTTGTATTTATACAAGTGATATATATGTATATACATACATACATATATATATATATAAAACTAAAAAATTAAAAATCAAAATAATTTCTTGGTCAAACATGTTTTCAAGCAGTAGGTGTCAGACCTCTTGAGTTGCCTTAACAAAAATAATATAGATTGAAAGACTTAAACAACAAATATTATTTCACATTTCTGGAGGCTGACAAGTCCAAGATTTTGGATTTGGTATTGGCTTCCTGGTTCATACACAGTAGTCTTCTTGCTCTGTATTCATGTAGTACAAGGAGGCTCGAGATCTCTCTAGGTTCCTTTTATGAGGGCACTAAACCTATTCATTAGTATTCATCCTCATGACCTAATTACCACCCGTAGGTCCTGTTTCCTAATATCATCTCATATGATGTCAAGATTTCAACACGTGAATTCTGGAGAGACACAAACAGTAAATCCATTGCACCAGGTTTAATAATATTGACAAGTTTATGTATTTATGACATAAAAGTTAATATGCTAAAATGCTTTGGACATTTTAAATAAAACATATGATAGATATATATTTTATTTTTAAAATTTTGTCCTTTTTCTTTTTTTCCCATGAAGCACCCTGAGGGCTAATGTTGAATAGGACACTTTAGGAAATGCTAGTGCATTGAATTTTATCTGAATATTTATTCTGGTCCCATTTTTTCTAGTCCAAACTAATGTTTTATTGAGTCTTTTCTTGGCATCTTCTCCAGACAAGCCAGCCTGAGAATGAGGTCTTTACCTCTGTTTTCCCTCTGCTGATGTTATTACCTTAGGACAAATGTTCTGCTCCTTTTGTACCAGTACTGCATATAAATACTTTTGACAAAGAAAGCTTTTAAAATTAGGTTAGAAAGATATAATCTTAAAAATCTCCAGCAAGCTTGGTGAGGCTAAATTTAAATTCTTATTTTAAAGCTTCAATAATTTAATAAATGCCTTTGTTTTCTTTTTATAGCCTATTTAAATATATTTGTAGGAGTGTTTAAATATATTTGTAGGACTGTTGTTCATTCACTTTCTTATTAAAAAAATACTGGAGTGCCAGTGCTGATTCATCAACTCTTATACCATATATATAAATTATAAATGGAGTTTACTGATGTGGTTAATATGAAGCATTTCCCACAACGACAGATGTAGTGTTCATACCCTACATGGTTGGAATTTTCAGTTGATCTCTCTTGATGTACTAAACCAAGAGGAATAAATTGTAACATGGTCCTTAGATAATACTTCTGCAATATTAATTGCTTACCTAGATCTTTAAAACTGGAGCTAACAACAAAGTCAAGATTGACATTATTGATGAGTTCCTAAGAGAGTCTTGGATTGCTTATTCAACTGAGATTATTTATCTGTTTTGGGCATGAGAGGAAGAAAGATTGTCATAAACATTTAAGACTTGAGATCCTGGCTAGTAGATACAATGACCTCTTCCTCAACCTACAGGAGTAGTGATGGGTACATTCAAAACTTGTTGGAAAAGACAACTATAACCTCACTCACACCTGATAAAACTGCTCTTGGAAGATATTCTGTTTGACTGTAAGATCTGTGGCCCCAAGTTACTAGTAATCTGCTTCTGCCAGTTATTTTCAGCACTGCTTCAGAAGAATGGTTAGTTTTGAGCTACCACATGTTAACTACAAAGTAAAAAGAATAAATAATTCACAGAAACTGACCTGTGGATGATAGTTGCTTCATTATATCTATTTCCATGTAAAAAGCTTTGGCTAAAATCCAGGTATATATAATACATACCAGACCAACCTTCACAACACTGTATAATCAATACATTTAGTGGTTTCTAAGGTAAATTCTTAAAATGCAGTACTTCTGTTGTGTCATTTACACAGGAGTCAAAGCTTCTCTCTTCTTTTTTTTTTTGCTAAGATGCTAAGAACTTAGGACATATGTATGCCTAATTTACCTAAGCATTGTATCATATCTTGTAAGCACTAGTCCACTGAAAACTCTGCTAGAGCATTATAATCTTAATATTTGTTTTAAGTCTATGCACTTGCAACCACAAATAGATCTTCTCCATGGGAGTAAGGACTGATGGCCGAGTAGGTGTTATGGTGGGCATCTGACTGTTAGGAATTATTTCCTAAATTCAATGAAACAATATAAAGCTCCAATTTATAAACAGGAAAATGATCATATTCATATTTCATATTCTTTGATCTTATTGTACCATCAAATTAATAGGTCACTTTTGGATGAATATTATTGTTATTTCTGGATATCATGACATGTTATTAAATATACAATTTACAGTTACACAAGTCATATTTTAATCACAAGTTTCCAGAATCAGATATAATTAGGAATATATCTCTCTCAATAATTTACTAACAAAGTGAGTTTAAGAAAGTTCTATGGTGCATCTGGGTCATCACTTATAAATTACAATAGTACTACTGACCACATAAAGTTGTTGAGGAAATAATAAATTTAATGTATCTTGCATAGCATTTGGAAAATAGTACATTAATCAATACCAATGATCATTATTATTTTTGTTATATTATTATTTTGCTATTATTTTTGCTATTATTATGTTGAACAGAACCATTTAAGCAAAAAATAATTTACACATTAGTTGATTTTTAAGGCCAACCTGAAGTTGAAAGGAAGAGCCAGATCTAGTATTAGAACAGCCCCTTTGGCTTCAATTTCTTTTATGCAGGCAGAAATTTTTTGAAGTACTTTTATATCTAAAAACTAAGCCACTTTCCCTCACCTACATGCAATTGGAACTACAGACTTTTTTTAAAGCTGAGAATTGAATCCAGGGCTTCAAAAATATTAAACATGGGCTCTATCATTAAGTTTATGCCCTTGATCCTTGGAAACAGAGTTTTAATGATATAATAGGACATTAAAGATGAATAATTCTATGCTTCCCTCTTCCAAATCTATAATCCTAGATAAGTTAATTTCCCTTTCTGAGCCTTTTTTCCTCATAAAATCTATGAGTATGAAAATAACTTGCAAAATAGTCTTGAAATTTTTATAACAAAACACAAATGGTAGTTCTTTAATTAGTAAGGAATTGATAAAATGTGCCTATTATTGCTTAAGACTTTAGATTTAAAAATATTTAGAGATTTGAGAATATTTCAAGGATAATATACTGTGTCAGGAAAATATATGGAAGTGATCTTAGGTTATCAAATATTATTTTTATTATTCTAAGAAGACTGGCTATGCAACATCTTCTAATGCAACTTTTACTGTTTTTTAAAATTCATGAGTAGTACTGAACAGAGACTGCACTGACCCATTATTTTCATCATTTCCTGTTGCAATCTTCTCTTTATTATTTATACTCCCATTATCTATTTTGAGAAATTTTTGAAGATGATGATTTGGAGAAAAACATCAAGAACATCTGGGTATACCTTTCTTGCAAATATCTAATAGTTACAATGCATGGAAGTTTTGATGAAAACATTTCATGAATGACTATTACAATTCAAGCTATCATTAAAGAATAACCACAACTCAAACAAAGGAAAAATAAGGAAGAAATTGATATTCAAGATGTAGGTGGTAAGACTACTTAGGCAGTAAAAGAGTGATAAGTATTTATGTCATATGAACAAATGATTTGGTAAGAATAATATCTCTTTCTTCCAATATTTGATTTCTTAGTCTAATACAAGATATTTAGGGCTGAATTTAGGATTCATGATCAAGTAAAATAAAATTGATATATTTTAGGCTAGTTCTATGTACTTTGAAAGTAGGATTCCTTTTGAATGTTTTCAGATAAGTCTACAAAATATTTCACATAGATGTCAGGAAAATAACCAAAACATAGAAAGAAATGTATAACAGGGACCCATTAATCAAACATTTATCATATATTTAAGCAAACAGAAACAAGTATGGAAGGGCTAATTCCTTGTGGCCCTTCTTCTCTGGACCAGAAATTTAGCATCAATATATCTCTTCAGATCCTAGAATAATTCTGTAAATTTTTTTTATTATTTTCATTTTGCTAATAAGAAAACATGAAATTTCAGAAATTTAAGCTAGTAAGGCAAGATTTACTATTCATTCAATATTATTCTAGAAGCTGGGGTATTAACAATGGATGAAAGGAGACAAAAAATCCTCTGCCTTTCTTTGAGCTTAATGTAGCAAGGAGAGTTGCAACAAACATGAAATAAGTATACCATATTGTTATGGTTTAGATATGAGGTGTCCCCCAAAAGTTCATGTGTGAGACAATGCAAGCAAGTTTAGAGGTGAAATGATTGGGGGTGGGGTTTATGAGAGCCTTAACCCAATCAGTACATTAAACCCCTCATAGGGATTAACTGGGAGGTAACTGTAGGTAGGGTGTGGCTGGGGGTAGGTGAGTCATTGTAGACATGACTTTGAGGTTTAAATTTTGTTTTTGGTGAACTGAGCTCTCTCACTGTTTTCTCACTTTCTTGTCCTGACCTGCTTTCCTCTGCCACACCCTTCTGCCCTGACATTCTACCTCACTTTGAGCCCAGAATGGACTGAAACCTCTGAAACCTATGGACTGAAACCTCTGAAACCAGGAGCCCCCAAATAAACCTTTCCTCTGCTCATTGTTCTTCTCAGGTCTTTTTGTCACAACAATGGAAAAGATGATTAGAACATACGATATATTAGAACACAATAAGTACTGTGAAAAAAGAGAAAAGAAAAGCAGGTCAAAAGGGATCAGTAATGTTTTAAGAGGAGAGAGTCTGCACTTTTAAAGATGGTAAGAATTGAGAAAATTGAAAATGTTAGGGAGTTAGATATATGGTTGTCTGAGGAGAAAGCATTTTAGGCAGAGGGAATAGCTGGAGCCAATAATAAGTAAGATGGGACTATAACTGGCAAGATCAGAATAACTGGAGCAGAGGGGAGAAGGAAAAAGAAGTAGAGAAGTCAGTTATTTGGGGGAGGCAAATAACAATTGAGTTCCTTTAGCATTGTAAACATTTTGGTTTATAATCTCATTCAGGTACTTAATGCTGGATTTTGAGTTGAGAAATGACATGACATGACACAAGACACGTTTAAAAGGGATCACTCTGGCTGCTGGATTGAGAAAACTCAGGGATGAAGGAGGGCAATGGAAGAGGCAGGGAGAGAAGTTTGAACGCTGTTGCATGAATCCAAGTTAGAGATGTTTGTGGCTCAGTTCAGGTTGGTAATGAAAAACAGTAAGAAGTAGCTGGATTCTGGATATAATTTCAGAGTGAACAGGATTTCCTTACAGTTTGGATGTGGGGTGTGAGGAAGAGAGAAATTTTGAAAAGCTTTGCAGTCTTTGGTTTAAGCAACCAACCCAAAGGATGAGGCTACAATCAACTAGAAGGAGGCTGAACGTAGAAAACCTTTAGGGAAAATCATAGATCTATTTTGGATATGTTGAGTTTGATATACTCATTAAATATGAACGATGAGAAGCTGAGTTGTCTTTGGATAAACACAGTTTGGAGTTCTGGAAAGAGGTCTGGAGAAGTAAATTTGGGAGTCATGAATATGATATTTACAACCATGTGAATGGATGAAATAATAAGAATGAATATAGAGAAAAATTAGAGGAAAGTGGGTCTGTACTTGACATGATTTGTGAAAACAGATTATTTCATGGCATTATTATAGAAGCTTACTCTTTCACATTATACTATAAAATAACTATATAAATTGTTGAGAGCAGTGACTGAATTATGGATCTTGAACTCTCCTATGACAGAGGTAATGACTCTCTGGAGAACTCTCTGTGTGTAGGTACCGATCAAAGATTGCCCAATTGCTATGGTGATGCCCTGTTCAAAGGGAAATTATGTGCCAGTCTTAGAATTTTATCAGTTCTTGACCCCAAGATTCAAACGCCAGCTGCCTAGAGGTAGAGAGTTACAGGTGTAAGCTGATAATTATAATTGGGCTGCATAGAAGTTTATCCTTCACTCTCAGAGCTTTGAAGAAACTTTCTCACAATAAGTCCTTTTGATGTTTAAACCTACATAGTAAACATTCAGAGCTTATTCGTGGTCAGTCTTCCTTCATTTAAAACCTTTAGCTAAACCACTGAGCCCTGGCTTTTTCTCTATGTTTGTATCTATTGGTCTTTTCTCCATTCCCTCATCACTGCTCTAGTCAGCAATGAATAAACTGTCATGTAGGTCGTGACAATAAATATAGGTAAGCAGATCATCTTCATTGAAAAAATGTTCAAAATCATGACTGTGACTGCTTGATGGGCCTATAAGAAATTCTTTTAGGTTACCAACTGTATTTCCCAACCTTTGGGCAAAACAACTCACAGACCTGTCCTGAGTTGGATATGCATTTCTTAATGAATAACCTCATTCTCCACTATAATACCCCAAGGTGGAAGAGCTGGAGCCAATACTATGGAGAGTGAACAAGTCAATCATAGAGGTTTCCATCATAGAATTTTTTTCAAATTTTTCCATAAGATTTTGTAAATAAAAGATAAGTCTATTTCATTACAGGAATCCAAATGTCTTATTATTTCCAAGTCTTCATAATTCCTTGATTACTTGCAAACCAGGTTTAAAGACTTCTTCAGCTTCTGAACTCATGTGATTACATGAAAGCTATCTTACCCTTTCTTATTTGACCTGTTCTCCAAAAGTTATATCTTATGCAATTTATGTTATCAACATCATTCTAAAATTCAGACTCCTATCCTGATCCAATTTGGAGGTCTCCAAACAATACAGCTTTTTAAATAAAATAATGACCACTTAGTAATGAAATAATGATCACTTATTAATGACAGTTACTCTCTTGTAGCATAATTATTTTGTAAATCTTATAGAACACGACTATGTCCGGGAAATATTCTTTCTCATATGCTATGTGTCAAAAACATTTATTAGTGGGCACATCAGTAGGTCTACCACACAATGCTAAGTGATGCTCATTTGAGACAATGCTTTCTTTAAAAAATCAGACATACATTTAAGAGTTAATAGGAAAACCATGTCTGTTATCCAAGAGCTGCATTTCCAAATAAAGCTATTTTGTTTATTTTTGTGGTACTGGGGATTAAACCCAGGAATGCTCTACTACTGAGCTATATACCTAGCCCTTTTGTTTTTTATTTTGAGAAGGTCTTCCTAAATTGCCCAGGCTGGCCTCCAACTTGAATCCTCCTGCCTCTGACTCTCATGTTGCTGGGATTATAGCCTGCACTACTGGACCTGGCATGGGTACTTCTTCTTTTTTTTTTTTTTTTTAAATATTTTATTTAGTTATAGATGAACACAATACCTTTGTTTATTTTATGTGGTGCTGAGGATCGAACCCAGTGCCTCACACATACGAGGCAAGCGCTCTACCGCTGAGCCACAACCCCAGCCCCCTGGCATGGGTACTTCTTAAATAATGATGAAGACAACAGCATCTTGCTATGGATGGCAAAGATATACCTAGCCCAGATGAGTAAAAATAACTGACTTAAAGTCTCTGGTAAATTCCTTTAAAAATTTTAACCAAAAGTCAGTCTCTCAGTAGGTCTGAGCTTCTGAGACCTCAGAATAGGGGCATGAAACTTGCCCAGGACTATCATTAGAGCAAAATGTGATGACAAGGGTAAAAGTGTTCTGCCAAATTATGTACAAAGCTAATTATGTAACAAATTAAAAAAAAATTACCCACATAACTATATTGTGCTAGTAATCCTGATCAATTTAAGCTTGCTTATAAAGGTCAGGCTTTTTGAAATTGGAACCATCACTCTGAGATTAAGTTCGATGCCAGGATTCTAGGGAAATATGAAATCATACAAACTACTTTGCCCTTTGTGGTCCAAGAAGGTCATTTGTATTCTATCATGTGTTTCCTGCTAGTGGTCAAAAACTGACCCTAAATAATCCCAGTCCTGTGAAAGGTGTTATTATTATTATTTTCCTTTTTGTACCAACATTGTCCATATCCGTACCCCTCCCTATCCGATTTAGTCCTTTAAAACGCGCGGCGACAAAACAGCCCTCCTTAGAACCCCCCCAGTGCGCGCGGAGGGGAGGCGTCGCGTCCTTCCTCCCGCGGTCGGGATACCTCTTCCCTCCCGCGTCACCGTGCTGCTCCAGCGCGGCCCCCGCGGTCCCCGCAGCAGCCCCGACAGCGGCGCGCCACGGCGCACGCTCCGCGGCCCGAGCAGGCGCGTCAGCCGAGCTCGGCGGTCGCGCGGGCGGCGGGGACGCAGCTGACCCCGCTCAGCTCCCGCTGCACCCCGGCTGCCACCGCCACCTCGGCCGGAGGCCGCCGCGATCTCGCCTGGCGGCTGCGGGCGGGACGCCTCGGGTAAGGGCCAGGGGCTGCACCCAGGAGGGAGGCGCAGGAGAGAACGGGAAGGGACGGCGGCGGAGGTCTGGGGACAGGAATTAACGCCTCTGCGGAAAGAGCGGGTCCAACCTGGGGTGGCGGGGGCGCGGGGAGCACTGCGGCGTGCAGCGGGAGGCGGAGAGCGCTGCCTGCCCCGCAGAGGGGCGCAGGTCGCTGGGCCCCTGCAGCCGCGTCACCGATGCGGTGGCGTCCACTCGGACGCTGGGGAAGAAGGTGCGCAGAGGGCCGCGAATAATTAGGGAACGCAAGATTGGCGGGGTGGGCTTCTTTGGATGTTAGATTTGTGCGGATCCCTCCAGTCATTGGAGCTGTCTTTTTTGAAAGAATGGGAATGAAGCCTGAGAGCAGTGTTGAAATTTTCTCATGCCACCCCTTCGAACCATTTTCTTGGGGAAAGATGTGGAGATGGGAGAAGTACCTGCTGCTGAGGGCAAAAGTGACTGGAAGCAGATGCCTGGGTAGGATGGGGGAAGGGAGCACCCGAGGCTGTAAGTTGAGAGCGAGCCTTCAGTTGCTCTGGGTCTCAGCAGCCCCCTTCAGTTGTGTTAGGTGTAAGGACTTAGGAAGATGCCCTTCTGGCCTGCATTGGAAGAAAAAAAAAATCCTAGGAAAAAGAGATGAAAAACGAGATGAAAAACATGACATAGAAGAAGCAGATTTATGAGAGTGAGATGGAAATTAAGTTAGTGTTCAGGAACCTGAAAGGTCTTGTACTCTACAGAAAACAATGAAAGAGAAACAATTTATGGTTGGCAATAAGAATCTAAAAGAGGTTCAAATTCTCTAGTGTTAGTAGATGATTGAAGTTTTTTTTAATACATTAAACTTTCAAGAATTTAATTCTCATTTGAGCATTAACAATTTTATTAAAATGTAGCTAAAAAGATTATTTGAAGAGAGTGACCACACTTGCTGTATTCTTTCTTGTAATGTTCCCTCCAGTTTCTAGAGAAATCTTTCGATGATAAATATTCTTATCCTATAAGTGCTCCAGAAAGCTAACAAATTAATATGACTGTTTTGCGGTAAACATAGCTCGCAAATTTCATGTCTATAAATAAAAACACAATGAACTTTGAGTGGGAAAATTTGATGCCAAATTTTTCCTTTATCTCTTTTAGTTGTTTAATACTTAGAATTAAAATACTTTTATTGTTTTTGAAAAATTTTACATACAAAATCCAAACAACATAGACATTTTAAAAGAAAACAAAAATTACCTCAAAGGTGCTAGTCAGAAACAACCATTTTAACTTTGTCAGACATCCTTCCAGGTATCTTCCTAAACATATTTTGATATATGTTTAATTCAATATTAGTTTACAATTTTATATAACCCTAGAGTGGAAGTTTTACATAATAATCTATTATACCTCATTGGAATGTTATTTTGAATATATCATGATTTCAACTGACTTTTACTACTATATAAAAAAAGACTTTACTACTGCCATATAAAAGAGACTTTAAATATAGAGTGACAAGTAACCATGTGGGATTGGAGCAATGAGGATTTGATATACAAATGTATTTGCCCTGTGGGTACTAAGGATCATAATTCTTAAAGGGACAGTCATGTATTTATCATTTGCTTCATAAATGTAAACATTTTCTTGTTCTTTTATAGATCCATCTCCCGAAATTAACTTTTCAAGATGAAGTTTTTATTGGCAATAGCCTTTTTTATTTTAATTTCCTTGTGGGTTGAAGAAGTCTATTCTAAAGAAAAGTCTTCAAAGAAAGGAAAGGGGAAAAAGAAGCAGTACCTATGCCCATCGTATGTTCTTCATGTCTTATATTCTTATATAAAGAAATGTTAATGCATTTGTTATAAGAGCAAAGTGGTTTATTAAAATACACATCTGCAAAACTTTTCATATGAAAGATTGACAGTGCGAAGTGAGGTTTAGAATATGATACCTAATTCTCTGTGTTAAAGTTTTATAAAGTTTTGTTGGTGCCATGGATTTATATAAATTTTTATACATCCTTTAGTAAGAAAAAGTTTACTATTGCTTTCTTATGCTATGTGTGCAACTTAAATTGGATACTGAGTTTTTGTGTTTTGAGGAAGCAGTAATTAAAAAGGTGATTTAAAAATATTTTTAAAAACATTTTAAAATGAGTATTCCTTAAAAATCAGATAGCTAATCTATGATTTCAAGGTCTTTTAGTTTATATTAATGTGTGAAAGGAGAAAATTTATATGGTAAATGAAATTTCTATTTCAGTAAAGACACTGAAATATCAGGAAATTAGGATATTTCTCAAAAAGCATGTCATTAAATGTGATGTTACGTATAAACAGATTTAAATCCAGCCCTACAAAAGACAACATCTTGCATTTTAGACTCTGCTTTTATAAGAAAAGCTAATATTACTGGTGAATAAAAGCAGATAATATTCACTAGTTAGAACAGTTAAACAGTATATGCATAAATAACTTTCACAAAATATAATGTGTTTTTCAGAACTAATGCAACATGTGCAGTGATCTGGAATAGAAATTAATTTTCTGTTACAGGCCATTTTTCAGTTAAGATTTCCTAAATGTTATATTGATCATAGACAACATTTTATTGCAGCATCATTATTACTTAAGTATTGGCTATTATAGTTTTATAGATGTCTGTAAGAAACATTAGGGTGTTGGATGTGGTGACTCACTCCTGTCATCCCAGGAATTTGAGAGGCTGAGGCAGGAGAATCACAAGTTCCAGGCCAGCCTTAGCAACTTAGTGAGGCCCTTGTATCAAAATAAAAATAGAAAGGCCTAGGGATGTTGCTCAGTGGTTAAGCCCTCCTGGGTTCAATTTCTAGTACCCAAAATCAAACAAAAAATTAAAGTATATTTGGGGAAGTGTGTTTTATAAAGAAGGGACATTGGAATTGGTATTTTGCAACTGGTATTTGTATGGTTATTTGAGATTAAAAGTCTAGAGTCAGCGTCATGGAGATATAAAGCCTAGCATTGAACAGCTCTTTATTAAAGGATATTTCCTGATTTTCACCTTTGATATTCCTATTTATTTAACATTCTGATGTCAGGGCGAAATTTTTAGGTGTCTGACATCATATCCCTGAGTTATACATGTGTTCTTCCTTGGACATCTGCCCAGTTGAGTATCAGCTGGGGACAGTGGGGGCAGGTTCAGGGTTAACCACAGTCTGCAACCATCACCATCCTTCACTGTTGGCAGTTTTTGTGCCATAACCAAGAGATGAGCAATTGAGGGAACTGGACGTTGTCAGGTCTTGCTCTTCCCTAGTTAAAGGACACATATTCCTGTTAGATGTTCTTTACAGAACCTTTTATTTGATGAAGGCTGACATACTGACACCAACTCTGGTAAATGCTTTGTTGTCACGATGATTCGATGTGTGGACTTAAGCCCTCTGGGGTCAGTCAGGTTTCCCTATGTGATAAAGATGACAGGGCTCTCTTCTCCCATCCCCTGCCTAACATCAAAAGCCATGGTTGGATTTTTATGAAAATTGCAACAGCAGGTCTTAGAACTACTGTGTATCTTACTTACAACAGTGCCTTACATATACAAATGGATTGTGTGTGTGTGTGTGTGTGTGTGTGTGTATGAGTTTGAGTCAGATCAGAAACTTTCCTGGCTTTATCATAAATTGATGCTATTATTTCTTTTGTTTTTGATGTGTAAGTGAAGCAGCAATACCAGGCTTGATAAAGTATGTGACAAATTTATTTCCGAAGTTTTAGAAAATTAATATGGATTAACAAATAAGAAAAGTTTAAATTAGTAAAAATATTTTAGATAAGTCCTTGGGCACCATTACTTTTTTATTTTACAGCTTGAATTTGATGTTGACTTTAGTAACATTGGTCTTTCCTCTGATTTTCTCTTCTACCTCAGTGATTTTGTCCTAATCTATAGATGAAACTGCCATCATTACCTGTTAACTCCTAAGTCTCTGTGTCTAGTTCAGATCTCCCTGAAGAGTGCTACACCTGTATATCCTGACTATTCCATCATGACCTCAAACTCAACATGACAAAGTCTGAATTCAAAACTCTTCCTCACCACTCCCAACACAATAGCCCCTTTCTTAGCAAATAACATTCCCCCTCCTTTGCCATCTGAGCTTAAATCTTGGGAGATCACTGTATGGATCGCTATAGACATTCTCTTTCTACCCAAGCTTCTCAAATTTAGCAGTCATGCAGACTTGAATGTTTACTGTCTTTGAAATCTCCTTCATTTCCATTCCCATGTACACATTGCTTTATTTACTCCTTTCCACCCTCTTTGGTGGACGCTCTTTTTATTCTCTCTGCTTCTTATCTTCTTCTGTCAACTCAAAATCCACCCTGACTCTGGAGTGTGTTTCCCAAATCTTAAATCAAGTTAGGCCATTTCAATGTTGAGATTCTTTAAGGGACTGTATAGCTTTCTGGATGAGGCTCAGATTTCTTAACTCCACCCATAAGGCTCTTGTACTGATGTCTGACATCTGCAATAGTATCTGCTCCATCCTGGCCCCTGTCCTAATGTAGCATACACATGAGTCATATCTCATCTATATTGATCTTTTACATCACCAAATGTTCTTTGCTCTACCAATGCTTTCCCTCTTTCTCCTGCCTAAGTGGTCTTTTTCCAAATTCAAGTTTATGGTTATAATTATGATTTATTCACTATTGATTCCTAAGCTTGTATGTCCAGCCCAGAGGTCTCTGATGAGCTACTATGCTACATCGAACATGTTAATCTGACTGTCTCATCATGATCTCAGACTCAAACTTGAACTCTGTTGCCTCCTTTGGAAGACCTTTCCTAATTTTTTTTTTGTTTTTAATTTGAAGTACTGGGGATCAAACTCAGGGCCTCATATATGCTATATAAGTGCTATACCACTGAGCTAAGCTTCAGTCCCCTTTCTGAATTTTGACAGTGTGAATTAGATAATCACATTCTGTAGTGCCAGAGTTCTCTGATTGCCTCTCATATTTATAATATTTTATGGTAATCACAAGCTGTAATTGTCTGTTTTTCCCACTAGATTTTAAATTCCTTAGCATCAGTGTCTTATTTGTCTCAATCACCAGAGAACAGCATAGTGCCTGACACAATATACACATCTAATAAAATTTGTTTAAAGGGTCAGTAAAAACCTGAAGATCTCCAAGCATGGTGGGGTATGCCTGTAATTCAGCAACTTGGGAGGCTGAGACCAGAGGATTTTAAGTTTGAGGCCAGCCTTAGCAATTGAGTGAGGCCCTAAGCAACTTAGTGAAACCCTGTCTCAAAATAAAATATAAAAAGGGCTGGAGATGTAGCTCAGTGGCGAAATGTTCCTGGGTTAAATTCCTAGTACCAAAAAAAAAGAAAAAGAAGGCTTTAAAATCAAAGGAGCTTTGACTATCTGTTGTTAAGTCATTATATCTGAATTTTGTAAGGGTCATTTAAGAATAATTCATGATCCTTATGGATAATATTTAGAAATATGTTAACAAGTAGCTAATTAGTGTGTATCTTCATTCTAGATTATGTTTCCTGGTAGAATTTTGGTTTAATCATATAAACACTTTATCAATGAGTAAAATAAAACTGTACAGAGGAAATACTCATCCAAAATGAGGATATTTGTTATTGGGATAGGTAGTGAATATGTTAGGCAGAATTAGGAAACCATTATGATCTGGAAGGGCTAAAATGACAGGGTAGGTCTAATAAGATTAAAGTATAAGTTATAATTTGTTCTAGACATCACTGTGAAAGTATATAATGGATGTAAACAGCTTAGCAGAGTTCTTGTGGAAAAACATTAGATATAGTAATCATGACACAAATGAATATGTGTCTGTGTGTAGGTGTGTAGTACTTAAGAAAGAACTATTTCTATCTTACTAATTCCATGTTAAGTATATTGATTTTCTTAGTAGGATGATTTAAAGCAAAGGTTATAGGGATTTCTGCACTGTTCTAATCAGTATTTTCAGGAAAGAGAAATATGAATAGTATAAGTAATTATGATCATGTCACATTAGGAAGAGCTGAAAGACCTGAGGTAATTGATATTTGTTGTCAAATTTTTGAAAAAGTGTAATGTAGTTCAGAAAGTAGACTTTGACTTGGTACCAATAGTTGAAACCAGAACTAATGAATAGAAGCTACAGGGAAAGATGTTTGTTTTGCCCCAAATGATGAAGAAGAATTTTCTCATAGACACTTGATGAGATATAGTTGAGTGGAAAGGGAGGTAGTGAAGTCTCTATTACTGGAGCCACTCAGGTTTGTGCGATAACAACTTGGCAGAAATGCTTTAGAGAAACTTTGAACATTGGATAGGTAGCTAGGCCACATGTTGACATTTAAGGTCATTTCAGTTTGTGAGACTTTTAGATTCTGTGATTGTAACATTAAAATTTCTTACAGCCTTATGATTATCCAATAGCAAAATAACATGGAGAAAGTAATTTTTTAAAAAAAAATTTTACCTGGATTCATTTATTTAAATTGATCTGCCTTTGTTTTTGGTGCATTGACGGAAAGCTCTTCTATCTAAAATAAGTATATCTTGATCATGTATTAATAATAAGGACTTGGGAATCTTTCAGTGACAGAATTTCTTCTTGAAATTTCATGAATAATCAAATTCTTAAAAATATCTCTTTTGATTCCAGAAAAATCTTTTCTACTTTTCTGACCTGAGTCAGTCAAAAAAATGTGTCAAGCTACTGTAACTCTTGAGAAACAGTCCTCACAGGATGACAAATATAAATGATCTCTAATCAATGCCTACCATAATTTATAAGAAGGCATAGTATATGGATTTATATTTGTATGTGTATTCTATATGAAACCACAATACACTAAAATACACTTTCAGAATGTTTGATCGAATAACAACAATAAAAACAAAACAGAATGGTCTCAACAATAGCATCAGAAAACCCAGAAACACTATTTGCTGTATTTGTTTTTATTCATAGTAGACATAACACTTTTAATACTGAACTGGTTCAGGCTGTGCAATGTCTTGACACTATTTTTTGACAGTGATTTTGCCATCACTGAGCTAAAGAAGCTTTTCCCTTTTGTTGAGGATTGTTCAGATCGCGGACATCTGCTAGTGTATGATAAGTGTAACTAATATGTTTACAAGGTGTGTTGAAATCTCTCCTCCCAAATTGCTTTCATTTTTGGCTTATATTCTGTCTTAGGTATGAGAAACTTAATAAGCTCTCAAGTATGAAGCCTGTTTATGTTAGCATGTATTTATCTTATCTTCTAAATCAGCTTCCAAACTGTTGACAGTATAGCTTTAAACTCATGACATAAACAATTTTTTTTTTTTTGGTTTGGATTCTCTATGCATTTGGGGAAAATGTGACTTATCTCTACTAGTTTGTTCATAAGCTAAACATATGGTGTATGCATTTAAGTGTGTTTGATATCTGTTATGAGACTTTTTTGTCTCCTGCACAGAGATATTTTGTCATTTAATGATAGTATGTGTGCACTTGAGGTCTATATGTTGTGGGAGGGGAAGATTAATGAATAATCAAAGCCATCATGTGTTATCTCAGAATTATGTTATTCATATTCTTGTTCTGATTATTCTATCTAGTATTGTTTAACAGACTAGATGGATTTTAATTTAGTACCGATTTCTTGCTTCCTTGTGGAAATGCTTTGTACAGTAATATTGGCCAAAAGATGAAAGGCTGATTGGAAGAAAATATGGATAATCTATAAAATACATACAAATGAAAGTTGCCTGTATTGTTATTAATACTTATCTAGATCAAGGTTTTTATTTTTTGGCTAATGTTTGGTTATGTATTTTCTTACTACCTAGTGAACAATTGCACTTTAATGGGAGGCTATTATTTCATAGTCAATTGAATTAATGATAACCCCCTTTCCAAATAGTTTGCTAGGTTTTGAAATTGGCATCCTTATTTCATCACTCAGGCATTAAACTTAAATGGAACTTGCCTTTCTCTTAAAATAATCTCCAAGATCATCATGTTCAAGTTTTTCTTTAGTGCATCTCTTCTTATTATCATCTTCAATGTTTCCATTACAATATTTTCGCAGTTATTCACTCTATTTTTTCTTTTCTCATTATTATCCACCTTACCATACTGTTTGCATTTCCCTCTTGCTGGTCTTAAGTTCAGTAAGCCACAATTTACCAAAACCCTTTTTGTCGATATTGCATATTTTGATACTTTATATTAGAGGCAATTATTTATGTGATAATGTCCTTTATTTTCTAGATAAAATATATGTAGTGCTAATTAACTATGTTGTAAATACTTGAGGTGAGATGGTTATATATACTGCCTGTTTCAAAATTCTTTGCATAAGAGCTCCATTTATGCTTGAGGAATCAGATGGAATCAAATGGGTAGCTGATTAGAGAGAAAAAATCATAAATTAAAAATTTGATGGGTCAGTGCCTCACTGGGATTGTTTAGAAGTAATATCTCTAAACTTGTACAGTTTAAAATTAACTTTATGTGTCTACTTACTAAATTATGATGGGAATTGTAATAGAGCAGAAAGAACACTGCCATATCTCAGCACTGTTTTTGATTGACTTATGACATTCATTGAGCCATTGTGTGTATCTGGGTTGCAGTGTTCTTACTTATACAGTGAAAAGTGACCTCAGTAGTTTCTTCTCTCATTCATTCATGGCAACTATACTTTTTATGATATAAATTTCTTTTTATGCTTGTTTTTGAACATGCTTGTCATTCTGTTTTGTTTTCCAATTTTGAACCAGTCAAGCTGGAAAAAAATACTCAAAATTCTATTTCTTAAGCTAATTACAAAGGGATCTAATTTTAGAGTTGACTTACCAAATGTAGGTTTTTACATGGATTCCAAAGTAGAATAAGGTGTAAGTCAGTTGAATTGTCTACCTTCTTAGCTGACCACATTTTTACAAATTAAGATGTTTGTGCCATTTATATTTTCTTTTGGAGGCTAATAATTTCTGCAATATTGCAAAGAATAGAATAGATTTATAAAAGTCTCCTGTGTTCTTTATGGGCTACTGACTGAAAGAGAAACGTGACTGCCCTGCTACAGAGATCTGAGAACTCTTTATAAATGAATTCCTTTACCACACACATTTTATGGAAATTTATATTTAGAATTCATGAAGCATATTATTCAAATTTATGTACATATGATAGTTCCTCTGAGAAATGATGTAAATATGAAATAATACTTCTAGAGCTCTGATTGGAATAACAGTAAAACGCTTTCTAAGTCACTAATAGAATATATGTTGAATGACTTGAAATGTCTGACTTTATTAATGCTCAATTCCTACATGATAGTAGGAACTATTATTCAGGAAATTAACTACTTCAATTCCTGATTCTGGAGTACAACCTCATAGGAAAGACTGAGCTATTAATGAGGAGATATGTGGTGTTCTTTGCATCAGTGTTTAACTCTTAGTGACACCTTGGACCGCAGACATGGCTGACAAGGTCGTCTGAAGGTCTTAATGCAGCATTCTTTATTATCATCTATATGTTCTACTTTTACTTGCCTGGAACATAACACTTTTAATTTAATTTTACAAGTGTGTATGTGCTCATTTACTTAGAATCATGATTAATTGTTTTGTGTTGATCTCCTCTTGGCTGGGTCTTCCTTATGGAAGACAATCCTCTTTCTTGTCCCATAGCAATTCTGTTTTCTCTGACCATACTCTTTCAGTCTCAGCCCTTTCAGTCTTAGCATGAAATTTTAACTTTTACTTCAAAGAAAAAGAATCTCTGCTGGTGTCTGTTTTTACTCCAAAGATAACAAATGGAACAATATTTTTCCTTTTCTCCTCTGCTGCTGCCTTAGGAGAAAAGGAACTTCCTTTGGTCAAAGCCCAAGGTCCTGTCTCCTCCATGCTTTCCTGAGTCATCTCTTATCAAGTTACCTCAGGTCTTTATGTTTTTAATTTTCTTTTGTTATTTGGTAATTTTTTTCCCCTAAGGGCTTACAAACATACTGAAGGGTCTCTTGTAAGGAAAAAAACATATAGTTCTTACATTCCTATTTCATTAACTGCTCTATTTCTTAAACCAGAATGGCCTGTGCTTTGTGTGTTCTCCTTCAGGATTTTTCCATTAGTTGAATTTCCTTAAATTACAAAGTCATACATGATTTTTAAAGCAAATAAAGCATTATGTTCTTTTTAATCATTCATATTAATATTGATTCCTGTCACTGCTGTACCTTTTGATAAAGATATTTAACTTACTATTTTTAAATAAACCTAGTGACTTTCTTTAAGTATTATTACTTGATAAGAAATACTATCTTCTCCAATCTGAAATAATCTTCTGTTTCATCTGCCTTGACTTCCAGAATTTTGCTCATTTCTGGTTCATTTTTTCCCTCTCTGACTGCAACTGATTATCTTTACTGACTGTTCCTGTCTTTCTTGTCCTGAAATATTGAGTTTTAGCAGATATTGTATCCTTGTTTCTTTCAGTCTCTTACTCATCAGTTTTCCTCTTAGTAATTTCCATTCATGTCAGTGCTATGTCTCTATCTTCATCTCTAGGTGTAACTCTTCTTGTGATTTCCAGGCCATTATCTTTGTCTTCCTCTTGGACCTCAAGGTTAAGGTATCAAACATCTTAAGCAGGCTCTGCCCTCTGGGTTCCCTGGCTTTGTATCCGGGCTTTCTTGAGAAATGTCAGAATCATCCTCAGTTCTTTTATGCCCTTTTATCTTTTATCATGTCATTGTGACTCATTCTGTTGATTCTTGTTCAAAAATGACTCTTGGATCCGGCTGTTTCTCCCCATCCCTACTGCCAAGGTCTCCGTCAGGTCCTAACATTTCACCTTGAGTCTGTTACTGTAGTTACTTACCTACACTTCTGAGCTCCATCTTGTCTTCTCCACTGGTTGATACTCTACAGCAGCAGACCTCAAATTGTTGTTCCAGGAACCCTTTATATAATACATCTAATATATAATCTTGTACTTTTTAGCTTATGTGGGTTGTATCTATTTATATTCCCTTATTACAACTGGAATATCAATTTTAAATAATATTTATTTATTAAAATATTTAAGGGCAGTGGTTGTAGTCAGGATAGAGCATAGCACAGCATGCACTGGGCCCTGGCTTCACCCTCAACACCACACACACACACACACACACACTAAACCAAAGCAAGTCAATCAAAATGAATGTATCCATTAAATGTTAATGTGAATAACTTATTTTTATGGAAGTAAATTATATTTTCAAAAACCAAAGAAATTAAAGAAAAAAGGGGGCCTTTTTTATTTATCAGTTTAATGACTGGCTTCATGAAAGATGGAAGGATTTTCATCTGCTTCTGTATTCAGTTCATTATGATAGATTATTATTTTGGTTCAAGTATATGAAGAAAGTATGACCTCATGCAGACATATAATTGAAAGAAGGAAGAATGTTTTAATAGCCTTTTCATAACTGTGAATGTTCTTTAATGTCATGCCAAAGTTTAACAAGTGATAGTTCCCTAAAAGAGAGTTGCAATGTGAATGTGAAATCAGATCAGTGAACATTTTGTTCTCTGTTTCATTAAAATTCACTTTTATCTCTCACACATTGAATGGCTTCTTTTGTTCAAAAGTGATTTTATAACACCATGCACTGGACATTTGGAAAATATTGGTTTGCTGGGGTTTATTTTTTGCAAATCTTCCAAATGCTGACGTATTTTATTATACAACATCAAAAAATCATATTCATCTAATAATACTGCCTATCTCACTGGAATGAATCTATAAATATTGATAAACTCACAATTGTGGTGGCAATTACTTTTTCTAAAATTCATATTTTTGTTTGGAAATTCAGATTCTGTCATTGGAAGCAAAAACTCTCAGCTGTTTTCTCAAAAGGACAAGCTTCTTTCATTCACTTTTGCACAAAATTTGCCCAAATATTCACATCTGAATTACCATAGTTTTTCTATGATGTTTCATGAAAATGGCCTTCCTGAAGAGTATCTATCTCTTTCAGCTATTAAGTTAAATAATCACTCAACTGTACTTTTCTCAGAAAAAAATTATCATAGTTTGGAGTGCAGCAGAAATGGTGTCTGAATATTCATCATTTAGTCTCACAGAATATTAAAATGTGTTACTATAGGTTTCATAATTCAACAAAATTAATAATTTTTTTTACTCCTTCCTTAGTAACATTGCTTAGGAACACTGTCTTCAAATTTTGCTTGGCTATTACTGTGGATATGTGGTGGTGAAGAATACAGTTACACTTAGTACATATGAGTATTGTTTTCTTGATTTGTCCTATTGCTTGAGCAGTTGTTTTTGTACCATCAGTGTAAATGTCAACATATAAAAAAGGTAAAAAATATTTTATTATTATTATGAAAGCAGTTTTGATTCTATTGACTGAGAGTCTTGGGTAGCTCAGGGGTTGGTAGATCCCACTTTGAGAACTAATACTCTTTTATGTCAACATTATTTGTGATGCTTCATATGTATCTGATCATTTACTTCTCTGCTTTTTCCATTCTCTCTCCATTTCCATCATCTTCTGCCATGTTGTACTTCTTAGTGTTCCTGTACAGCCACACTGCTTGGTGAGCCTATTCTGTTGTACATTCTGTAACTTATTCTTAGCATTTACCCTATCCCTTTTTTTCTTACTCTGTTGCACCCCTCCTTACCCATCTGTTGTATGAACTTCCTGCCATTTAATCTATACAAAATGAGTGCTAAAAATATAAAAATATAACATTAATAGTGATAGGTTTCAAGTAAAATTAGTTGAATTAATACAGGGGAAAAATACTGGACCACAAAATTCAGGAAAATAGAGGTCCTGTTCACTCTGTTATGGATTTATTGAGTATCCTCATATAATTCTTGTTGGGTCTTCATTCATAAACTAAAGGCATTAGCAATATGATTTTATGAATTCCTCAGTGTCATTGGAAAAAACATTTATTCTGCAATTTTAATATGTGGAAACAGTGTGGTCTTGAGTCAAAAGAGACCTTGCTTTTGTTTTAGAGTGAAATACTGTATGCATTTATGACTTTGAATAAGCTATCATTTTGCCTCTTCAGATCTCCATTGTCTTATCTGTAAAATGCAAATGATCATCTTTACCTATTTGACAAAATTCTCAAACAGTATAATTTGAAATTATATATGAAAGTATTTTCTTCTTTTTTAAAAAATATTTTCTTAGTTGTAGATGGACACAATATTTTTATCTATTTATTTTTATGTGGTGCTGAGGATCGAACCCAGTGCCTCATACATGCAAGGCAAGCATTCTACCACTGAGCTATGGCCCCAGCTCCTGAAAGTATTTTCTAAACTGTGAAAGTTCTACAATTGGATTACCTATCTTTGTGATATTAGATTTTCCTTTAAAGAGTCCAAAGGAGATTTTCATTTTAAATAGTACTTTTTGTCTCATTTTTCTGCCATTACTTAAGATAATTTGTAAAGATAGAAAAGCTAATTATGGGGAAAATATCTGATTAGTGGCAGATTTGGCAGTCAGACTTTGTTCTTTTCATTCCTTATCCAAGTTTTTTCATTAATGTTCTTGCCACTGTGTTTATATTTATTTAGTTATTACCTTCATTAATGGGAACAAATTTTTCATCTTCATTGTCACTTGGCCTTTGCTTTTATTTATCATTTTCAAGCAACATTTGGGCTTACTTATAGTCTTTTACTGAAATTTAAAGTTCATTGAAGTTTTTTTTTTAAGCAACAAAATATTGCTTTTTGAGCACACAATCTTACAGTCTTCCTCTTCAGGGATAAGTATATGTTCACCACATAAAAGATAATCATGAATTTGATTAATAGTATTCAATTTAAATGTTAACTACCAAAGAGAGTTTTGTAAATAAGAACTCATCCTGAGCTACTATGGTCAACAAAAAGTGTCTGATGCCTTCCTTCTTCATAATGCATGTGCACATGTAAGGAAGCAAAGTATGAAATGTATTGTGGTAAAAGTAGGCAGGACATGAGGAAACCAGGAGTTTAGTTTTGAACATGATAAGTTTGAGGTATCCATTAGATATCAAAGAGGAAATGTCAGTTACTTGTCAGAAATTATGGGAAATGGCCCAAGCAGCATGTATAAATTCAAGAGTTAAATTGTGAGACCTGATGAAGTTACTTAGAAAATAAGTTAACTAGAAACACAAAGGTGTCTGAGAAATAATTGTTTGGGAACAGGGTTGTAGAAATGAAGAACAAGTGAAAAAGAATGAAGAGAAACCTTCAAGGAAGTAATATCAGGGTTAAAAGTGTGAGGTCTTTTACTTGGAACTCAAGCAAAGTTAAGAAAATCTTAAGATATCATCGTTAGGTCAAGAAAATCCGATACTGTTGTTAGGTCAAGAGAGAGAAGGTTGGAAATTGGCCATGCAATTTGACAATGTGTGTGACCTTGACAAGGCTTGTTTATATAGGTGGTGGTTACAAAAGTCTTAATAGATTGAATTCAAAAGATACTGCAAAGAGAAGAAACAGGAACTGAATTATTAATATTTGTTTGATGAATTTTGATGTAAGCAAAAGCAGAAAAATTGGCTATAGTTGAAGGGGAGGTAGGATCATTGGAAAGGTTTTTAACAGATGAGAGATAATAAAGCATATTTATGAGGTGATGAAAACGTTGTAGTAGAGAGAGAAAATTTATGATGCAAGAAAGAGAGACAATTTCTGGAGTGATTTCACAATGGCAGAGATTTTCAGACAATTGGAAAGTGTGACCTTGAGTAGCATTTTCTTCTCTTTTTACAGTTTATCATGAGATTCACAATGATAGAGAAAAATTAGATTATCAATTGTTTTGTTTAAAAATCATATTAAGTTGGGGAATGTAATGAGGAATTTCATATGATAGCATGTCAGCACCTTCTGACCTTGGCATTTAATTAGAACATACATTCAAAGCAAAATACTGTACTTGAGTGATTGTAAGAGGCAAAGTGTTCTGATAAATAATAAAATACCAACTCTTTTCTTTTAAGGCTCAGTTACATACGCATAAAGGCTCTGCAAGTTCTGTGTAGTTTTTAATTAATGATCCTTCTGCCAAATCATAGATAACTGGCTGTGGCTACTCATTCTGCTCAGGTTCCAGAAGATTAGTATATGGAGCTTTAAATTGCTTAGGGAGGCTAATTTCTAAGCAGTATTTATGAATTACCTTTTAGTAGTGTGTGAAATCTTAGGGAAGAAAGCTTGCTTGAACAGGAATCTTAATTGTCTTAAGACATCCTTATGGATATTGGATAAAATTCTTAGTGACCTTGCAGGAAAAGGAGTAGGATTTCTAAGATATGAACTCTTTGTATCAGAAGTTAAGATAGGTTTTTTTGAAAACCTATTATTTTAGTTTTCCAGTTTATGAGGTACCATGTGATAATTTATTACATTTATATGGTATGTAGTGATCAAATCAGAGTAGTGAACATTTACATCTAAAACATTTTTTAAAATGTTGATTAACACAAAATAACTGTACATATTCATGAGGCTCAGTACACATATATGTAAGCATTCATATGATGCTTCAGTACACATATACAATATGTACTGATCAAATTGGTGTAATATTTTTTTCATCGTTTCATTGTTATTTTTGAGGACTTCAAACTCATCTCTTGTAGTCATAAGGAACATGTTATTTAAACTATAGACCTTCACTTTTCTGTAGAACACTATAACTTCCTATGTCTATATAATTGTGTTTGGATACCTATTATCTAATCTTCCACTATCTCCCCTCCTCTCATCCTAGTAATCACTGTTATACATTATGATGGAATTTTTTAACATCCATGTATGAGAGGGAAAATGTAGAATTTGTCTTTCTCCATTTGACTTATTTCACTGAACATGATGTCCTCTAGTTCCATCTACTTTGGCATGAATAATAGTATATCATTCTTTTAGGGAGCAATTATATTTTGCATATATCTACCACACTTTATCAATTTATCTGTTGATTGTCATCTAGTTGATTCCATAGCTTAGCTATCATGAATCTAAGTTTTCACATAGAGATTTTTTTGAGCTCTGTATAGGAATGACCAATTGTTGATTAAATAATTAGTTAGGACAAAGAACTTTAATTAAAAACAAGTTATTAACTTTAAAATTGATAATATTCATAACTCTTAAAATTAACTCATGTGAAATTTCCTAAGTTCCTACTTCGACAGGTATGCCTAGCTACATATATTTACCATGACCTTCTGTATTTGAAAATCTTTTGTCTTTATGCTGTGTCCTGCCAGAATCCAACATACAGACATGATCACTGATTATTTGCTATTAAGGACCATCCTAATTATTGCTATGGTTTGGACATTGTTTGAATGTGTCCCCCAAGAGTTTAGGTGCTTAAAACTTGGTCTCCTGAGTAGTACTACTTACATGGTACAAATTCTAAAAGGCATTGCCTAGCATAGGGTAATCAGGTCATGGGGCCACAGCCTTTCAAGGAATTAATGCTGGTTTTGCAGAGTTAGTTCTCATGAGAACAGGTTTATAAAGGGAGGCTCTCTGATGTGTTTTGCTCCTTCTGCACATGACTGGTTCCTTGTCTGTTTCTCTGCCATGTTGTGGTTCCACTATTAGGACCAGTGCTATGCTTCTGGACTACCAGAGTTTAAACCTAAGTAAACTTGTTTTCTTTATAAAGTAACCAATCTTGAGTATTTTGTTATAGCAACACAAAATGTTCTAATACAATTACTTATACTTAATTAAGGTAAATATTTGTATTCATAATTCTTATGTAGTCAATACATATTTAATATGAGCAAGATGTGTATTTAAGAAATAGTCACATTTTGTTTAAATTACCACTTAAAGCAATTAAAAGTTAACTTAGTATATCAAAAAGTCAGAAAAAAAGCTTAGTTAGTATATCAAAAAGTTTAGTTATGGCTAAATCCTAGAGGTCAAAAACAAAACAATAGAACCAGGAATGTCTTCAGTATCAGTTATGATTCTGATCTTTTATGCAAGTCATGCCAAAAAAAGGTTTTCATATAGAAGCTGAAAGTTGGTTTTATTTTTTTTAGCTCAGCATTTACTTCAATGGCCTAAAAGGAGTAAGGTTAGAGAAAGCAAGTGGGAGACATTCTCTGAAGGAAATTCTGGTAATGCTGTGGTTGTTTTTATACTGCCAGCCATGGGAATGGGAGGAAAGTGTCTTTCCTTTTCCTTAAACCTAATGAGAGGGATGTAAAGGCAGGATCGTATTCCCTTCTGTGTTTTGGGGGTGCTCATTGTTGGCTGGTATCTGATCCACACTGGAAAAGTCAAAGGCAGCCTGTGACTGTTAGCTGGAAGCACAGAGAAGAGGGCTACCATGGGAAGGGAATATTTTCTGTCAAGGAAAGGAGTACTTCAACATTTACTGGGGCTCATATTTAGATCACAGGTCAGAGAACCAGAAAGTGAGAGATCAAGAGGAAGAAGATGTAAGTGAAGTGGTAGCTTGAAGTATGAAACAAAGGAAATTTGTCCTGAAGGGCCAAGGAGGATGGTGGAACCCCACAGTAACAGCCTGTGGTCTGCAGGCTGCAGAATGCCCGCAGCTGAAGGTTGGAATCAGCTGGGAAGGAAAAAAACATAGTAATTGAATTTTGAGCTTCTCAAAGAGGGGATTTTGAGAAAGCACAAAGATACTGTAAATTAGGAAGGCAGGAGAACAGAGGGAACACCAGCCATGCCCCTGGTGCCAGTGCAACTTCCTGTCTCTGGAAGGTCTGGCTGGGGAGGGAGATTTCATTATTTAATCAATCTCAGTTTTTATTATTACCAGGTGTGCACATCTTACTTATGGCGTGGCAATTTTGAGTGGTCCTGAAAGTGCCAGGAGGAACTGTTTTTCTTATGAGAGACCTAAAATGTTATGAAATTAACAGGAGATAATATCCGACTGTATTGATAAGTACCACCTTACAGAGCATATTTGGATGGATCTGAGGAAAAATAGAATTTCTCTATAATTAAGTCTTACAGGTTCTAATTTATTTGAAGGTGATATTGGTTTCTAAACAATGGTTGATAGGAACAAAGAGGCTTATCATTATCCGTATTCAAGATGGCAGTTTTTCACTGAGAATCACATCCATATTTGTTGCCTCTGTGTGCTATAGGGTTTTGTTGTTGTTGACAATTTAGGTCATAATTTCAGGCAGGTGGGCCTGTGGTTGTTATAATGAAGTTAACAATTCAAAAGAAATTATTTTCTGATCTATTACAAATAATTTTATACATATGAAATTATATGAAGATCACCGGCAAAGAGTAGTGAAAGCAAACAGTGTAGGTATTAGGAGTGGTCTTAGGGCTTTTTCACTGGGTTCATTAGGTTCCTGGACAGGAGGAAAAGCCCCTTTACCTTTTTTTTGGGGGGGTACTGGAGATTGAACTCAGGGGTACTTGACCACTGAGCCACATCCCCCGCCCTATTTTGTGTTTTATGTAGAGACAGGGTCTCACTGAGTTGCTTAGCGCCTCACCTTGGCTGAGGCTGGCTTTGAACTCACGATTCTCCTGTCTCAGCCTCCCTAAGTGCTGGGATTACAGGCTTGCGCCACTGTGCCCGGCTAAGCCCCTTTATCTTTAGTGTCCCTCAGAGTGCGTTGCTCAAAGGGCTGTGAAATTTATTCATTTCAGTTCTCAAATTCTGTTCAAGCCTTTCTTTGCTTAATTTCTTCTTTTTCAGTTTTTGTTTATAGTGGCAAGGAAAATACTCCCTTTTAGAATTCGATCCCATTGATTTCTAGAGAGCAGTGAAATTACAGTAGGGATGCATGAATATAGTATGTATTTACTTAAAAAATCATACTTAACCAAACCATATATTGACAACTCTCAAGAAATTGTATCTTGATTGTTTTTTTCTGAGTAGTTCTTACTTTTGAAACATAAATTTCTCTTCTTCTTGGTGTTACCATGAATTGTTGATCACACAAAGTTAGATGCTATTCTAATCTCCTTACTTATATTGCTTAACTTAATTATGGGAAAAAATTTTTCTATGAACAAGTGATATTCTGGGATTATTATCTCTACTTACAAATGAACTAACTATGGCACAGAGATTAAGTGTCCAAAGCTACACTATTAGTAAGTGGTACAGCAGGATTCAAATTCAGTCACTCTGTCTCCAGAAGGGAAATGCTCCTTCATTCCCAAGACAGGGGGGGTATGAAGTTTTTTCCATTAGATGAGAAAGAAAGCTTGGCTTTGGTCTGTAGTTTAAGAAGTCCAAAATGATATGCCAACAATTTAAAAATTATTATAAAACCACATAGAAAATATATAATGATGATGTGCAATTCAAAAAATGATAATAAAACAAACACCTATGTACATGTTACCCAGCCTAAGGACTGAAACATTACTATTGTTTTAGTTTTAACTATCCAACATATAGCATGTATTCACCACAAATGCTAGTTGTATATTACACTGTGGTTCCTCTTCTTAATAGAACATTCTGATAGGATATGCAGTATAGTACCAAACTCTGTCTACATGATATTTTTTAACTCTCTTTGAAGTTGAGCTGTAACATTCAGTCAAGTACAGAAATCTTAATACCATATAGTTCAATGACTAATTCAATGACTTTTTCCATTTAACTCATGATTCAGACAAACATATAGAAAATTGCTGGTACTCTAAAAAATTCGCACATGCCATATTCCAGTTAATACCTTCTTCCAAAGGTAAGTCACTATTGATTTTGTTTGTATTTGATTGAGTTTTCCTCTTCTTGGCCTCCATAGAAGTGGAATAATAACTGTAGACGCTCTTGAATCTGCTCTCTTGCTCAGCATCTTATCTGTGAGATTTCATCCCTGTTGCTGGTGTAGCAGTGGTCAGTCCCTTCTCGTTGCTCTGTAGTATTTAGATACTGTCTTTATCCATTTTACTGTCAAATGAAAAAGCAAATCCAGATACAGATCACGGGCTTTATTTGAAGAGTGTAGTATGGAGAATATTCCAACTGAAAGACCAATAAGCCTCTCCAAGATTGGCAGAAAGGGCTTCTCTCTTATATAAGAACACATGAGACTTGGAGGAACCAAAGGTTGGGAAATGGGATGGACACAGGGCATGACTGTACAGTGGGTGAGAGAAAATTGAGGGGAGTATGAGAGAGAAGCCTAACTCAAGTTTGATCAAGTGAAGTTGATGAGCATTTAATTCAGATTGGATCACAGGGAGGGACAGTTAAGCTACTCATAGATGAGGCCACGCAGGAGTTTGGAGGGTCTGCGTCTGGTCTTGCCATAGGGGACCATCAGCGGGTCTTGTCTAGGTAATTTGAGGAAGGGTGATTGTTTGCAATAAGATGCTTCATGTAACAGAAAAGTATGAGAGTATTTCTAAACATTATTCGTGTTCCAGGAGCTTAAAGTTCAGCTATCACTGTTATTGCTATTGGTGAATATTCTTAGCTTGGGCCCATTATGATTAAAGGTATTATGAATATTTTTATATATGTACTTTAGTAACAAACATTCATATCTGTTGGGCATATACCCTAGAGTAAAACTTTTGTAGGGTACGTAACTTTAGAAGATATGGACAGTTTTCCAATTTTACTCCTGCCATCAACGTATGAGAGTCTTCTTTGTTCCACAGCCTCATCAAAATTTGATATTATTGGTATTCATTTTAATTTTAGTGGTCCCCTTTTACAAAATTGTTTTTCAACTGTTTGCCCACTGAAAAATTATTGATTTTTAATTGATATGTAGGAATTCATATGCTAGATATGCTGATATGCTAGATCAGATCTTTTTTAGATATTGCATGCATAGATTATGTTGCCTAATGACAGGGATAAATTATAGAAATGCACCACTAGTCAGTTCCATCATTGTGTGGAATCATAGAGCACATTTACACAAACCTATATGATAAAGCCTATTGCACATCTAGGCTATATACTATTGTCCTAGGTTGTAAACCCAAACAGCATGTTACTGTACTGAATACTGTAACTATTATAACACATGGTAATTATTTATATGTCTAAATATATTGAAACATTGAGAAGGTGTGATAAAAATACAGAATCAAAGATAAAAAGCGGTGCACATGTACAGGGCACTTACCATGACTGGAGCCTAGAGGACTGAAAGTTGCTCTGGATGAGTCAGTGAGTGGTGAGTGGTGAGTGTTGAGCAAATGTGAGGCCTAGTACATTGCCGTGTACCACTGTGGATTTTATAAGCACTGTCCACATGAGCTATACTAAATTTATTTTGAAAATGTTACTTTTCAATAACAAATTAACTTTTGTTTACTGGAACTTTTTTACCATGTGGATTTTTATTTTTAAAAACTTTTTTACTTTTTGTAATAATACTTCACTCGAAACACAAATATTGAACATCTGTACGTATTTTCTTTCTTTATATCATTAACTTCCAAGCTTTTTTCCAGTTTTAAAAATTTAAATTTTTTTCCTTAAAAATTAAGACACAAACACACATGGTAGCCAAAGCCTACACAAGTCAGAATCATCACTTCACTGTCCTCCACCTCCACATCTTGTCCCTTGTCCTTGGTCTTCAGGGGCAGTGACGTGCATGGAACTATCATCTCATGGTAACAATGCCTTTTTCAGGAACACCTCCTGAAGGATCTGCTCAAGCTAATTTTACAGTTAACTTAAAAAAAAATAAGTAGGAAAAAAAAAGGAGTAGTACACTTTAAAATCACATTGAAAAATATAGTGGAGTAAATACATAAGCCACTAACAATTGTTATCATTATTGAGTATTATGTATTATACAAAATTATATGTACTACACTTTTATAAGACTGGCAACTCAACAGGTTTGTTTATACCCATATCACTGTCAACATTTGCATAATGTGTTGCTTGACAATATTACATTAAACTGTCACTAGGTGATGGGAATTTTTTCAGCTCCATCTTTGGGAACAACCAACATATATGTGATCTGTCATTGACTGAAGTATGGCACTTGACTGTACTACAGATCTCCACTCTTTGATGTGCATTTTCACTTTCCTAACAATGTCCTTTGATGAACTGAAGAACTTATATTTTAATTAATTAACGTTTAAACATTTTGAGACATAGTATTTGTACCTATTTATGGGGTGCAGCACAGTAATTTGTGCAGTGATCAAATCAGGGTAATAAGCACTTCAACTCCTCAAAAAATAATCATTCCTATGCACTGGGAACTTTCAGACTTTTTTAGTTATTTTGAAATATAATCATCAAGTCTATTAACCAGTAGTTATTCTACTGTGCCATAGGAAACCAGAACAAATTCTTCCTCTCTTTTGGTGCCACTTATTTCCATCCCCTTAGCCCTTCCCTTCCCACCATCTATGGCATTATTTCATTCTGTTCCTCTGAGAGATCTGATCTGCTTTTAGTGTCCATAGTGAGTGAGATCATGCAGTACTTGTCTTTCTGTGACCAGCTTATTTCACTCAACAAAACAACCTCTATGTTGCTGTGTGCAACAAGATTTCATTGTTTATAATGGGTGAATAATATTCCCTTTTAGAATAAGAAATGAATAAGAAACAGGTTAAGAATTGGATAAGAAAATGTCGTATATAAAAATATGTATATCATTTTATATATAGTCACATATATAAATATATCATGTACATATGTTCTTATTCATTCCTTCATTGATGGATGCCTTGATGGATCTCATAATATTGGCTGTTGTGAATAGTGTTACAATAAATGTGCAAGTGCAGGTATCTCTTTGATTTCATTTTCTTTGGAAATATATCCTGGGATTGCTGGATCATATGTAAATCTACTTTTAGTTGTTTAGGGAATCTCTATACTGTTTTCTGTAATGTTTGTACTAATTTTATATTCCCATTAACAGTGTATGAGTTCCCCTTTCATTATATTCTCATAAGTATTTTGTTGTTTTTCTTGTATTTTTGATAACAGTCATTGAAGAATTAATTTTTAATGAAGTCTTATTTGTTTTGATCTTTTTTTTAATGCTTTTGTATTTTTTTTGAAATTTTTTCTCTATTCCAAGGTCATAAATATAAGACAGTTTTGATTTATTTTGAAGAAGTTTGTTGCTTTGTTTTACACTTAGATCTATAATCCGTTTCATTTTTTTTTCCAGTATTGAGGATCAATCCCAGGGCCTCGTGCATACTAGGTGATCACATTACCTTTGAGCTACATCCCCAGCCCAATCAATTAAAAAAAAATGATGTGGGATAGTGTCAAGACTCATTTTTAAAGGAGACATACCCAATCAATATGGTACATTTATTGAAAAAGTTATTCTTATAACTTATTCTTATAACCTTATACTATTAAATTGCAATTGTACCTTCATTGAAAATCATTTGTTTCCATTTTGTGTCACACTGTACACCCTCACTTATTACTGAATGCCTAGTAAGGTATGTCTTGGTTTGTTGTTCTTCAATATTTTCTTGACCATTCTAAGGTCCTTTATATTTAGATTAGCCTTTCCATTTTCATATGCACAGACAAAGAATGCTGGGATTTTCATGCAGGTGGTATGAACTCAATTTTGTTTCTAATTTGTTAAAACATTTAATTAAAAAGCAAATAAAAATGACACGTGACGAAAAGCAAAGCAAACATAAACAAAACATTTATCTTGACATCAAAAAGAGCTGGTCCTTTCATAACCATAGCTAGATATGAGATAGTGATCATTTGAACCATATCAAATAAAAACCAGAGCACTTTTACTTGTGTAATGGGAGTTTGAAATTTTTTGATTTCTACCTGTGGCCAATACTTCTTGTATGACTCAAGGGCTAGATTTTTGTATGTTCTTTTTCTTTCTTCTATACTTTTTTCCAGGGCTGGCTGTACATAGTAAGCACGAAATATTTATTGAGTAACTACATGAATCTACATGTGGCAGTATTCAGAATGTGTAATTTAAGTTCCATTTAAGCATGAGTTCTGTGAGGGATAAGTAGTTTCAACTCTTGAAAATTTCAATTGAGGGAACATTTTTGCCCCAAAAGCACTGTTATCAAAATACAGAAATTTACAGATACTTATTAAGCACTTGATAATGTACTAAATTCCATTGGCTCTCTGTAACTCTGGGTTCCACATAGATGGGTTCAGCCAACTGAAGATGGAAATATTTGGAAAAAATTGTATCTGTGCTGAACATATACAGATATTTTCTTGTGATTATTCAATATATAAAATAGTACCACAACAATTACATAGCATTTACATTTTATTAGATACTATAAATAATCTAAAAATGATTAAAGTTATATGAGAAAATTGTATAGGTTACATGGAAGTGGTATGCAGTTTTATATAAGGGACTTGACATGTTTTTGTTCAACTTTAAGGTTCTGAGTTGTTTTAAAATACAATGTAGTATACTTAATTTTTTTTCTTTTAGGTACTTATCCAAAACTCTTAATTTGGGGAAAATACACAAGATCATTATTCTTTTTTTTTTCAATATTTTTTAGTTATATGGATCTTTATTTTATTCATTTATTATTTATATGTGGTGCTGAGGCTCGAACTCAGTGCCTCACGCATGCTAGGCAAGCGCTCTACCACTGAGCTACAGCCCCAGCCCAAGATCATTATTCTTGATTGCTGGCCTGATGATTTTAAGAAGGAAACCTAGTCCGTCTGACAGTCTTCCTGCAGGTGCACAGCTCCCTACACTGTGTTGCCCACTGCTTCTTCTCTTAGGCACAAGGAGGAAGTTTTCCTTCCTCTTCTCTAAGTCTAATGCTAATGAGACTTGGATCTCATTGCCTCCGATTTTCTGGGAAGACTTGAAATTGGCATTAGCTTTTATAAGTTTTCTCTTCAGCTAGATCTTTCTTAATAGACTCAGGTTTTCTGTTATAGACTAATGAAAAGAAAAATGCCAGCCCATCTCTTAATCCGATACCCGTGTCTAGTTGTTACTCTTTTTTTCTGGAGTCCAGATGGTCAAACTTTCCTTTCTTTTTGGAGGGTGGGGTGTGTAGAAAAGCTAGAGTTATTTTAACTTCCAAAGCTGAAAGATGTAGAAACTGTATTCAATGATGTTTCATCCTGGTGATGTTTATTGATTACCTCTCTTCATATGCTAGGTTATCTTTAAAATAAAACCAAGAATTTATATTTGGTTTCCATGTAATAGTTATGCAAAGAGTCCAAACAGTAGACCATTGTTACATTAAAAAATGCAAGCTAATTTGTAACTGATTTTTTTTCCTGTACCAAATAGAGCCATAATTCAAAAAGTCATAATGTTGTATATATACATACCATCCAGCTTATTTCTTAGGAAGAGTTGCCTAGGGATTGTTTTCTTAAAAAATCATTATTATGATAAGGACACTTCACATGAGATCTACCCTCTTAACACATTATTAAGTATACAGTATTGTTAAATCTAGGCACAATATTGTACAGCAGATATATAGAATTTACTCATCCTGCATAGATTATTTCACTTCAACATCAATCCTCCACTTTCCCCTACTCCAGCTCCTGCACTCACCATTTTATTCTCTTTTTCTACGAGTTTGATAATTTAGTTACTTCACATAATTGGAAACCTATGTTATTTGTCCTTCTGGGACTAGCTTATTTCAATTAGCATGATCCTCAACATTTGTCCATTTTGTTGCACATGGCAGGACTTCCTTCTGTTTTAAGGCTGAATAATATTCTGATATATATTTTTTATCTCACATTTTTTTGTTCACTCACCTGTTGGTAAATAGTTGGGTATATCCAATTCTTCCTATTGTGACTCGTGTTGCAATGAATATGACAGTGCTAATATCTTTTGGGAAGTATCATTTCAATTCTTCTGAATAAATGCACACAGAAGCAGGATTGTTGCTGATGTATTTGGTAGCTCTATTTTTAATTTTTGAGGAAGTTTCATACTGTTTTCCATAGCAACTGCAAAAGTTTGCATTCCTACTGATAGTGTTCAAGGGTTCCAATTTCTTCACATTCTTGCAAACGTGTCTTTAATTTTTTTTTTTGTAATAGCCATTCTAATAGCTGTGAGGTGACAACTCATGGTTTTGACTTGCATTTCCCTAATTAGTGACATTGAACATCTTTGCATAGATATGTTGGCTGTTTGTATGTCTTCTCCAGAGAAATATATGTTCAAGTATTTACCTCCTTTTAAAAACAGTTTATTAGGTTTTGTTGTAATTGTTGTTGTCATTATTGAGTTGTAGGAGTTCATTGTATATTTTAGGAATTAATTTTTTATTAGATGTGTAGTTTACAGATACTGTCTTCCATTCCATAGTTATCTTTTAACTGTACTGTTCCCTTTGCTATGCAAAAGCTGTTTAGTTTCAGTTGTACTTGTCTATTTTGACTTTTGTTGCCTATGCTTTGGATAAAATAATTGCCAAGAACAATATCTTAAATGCCTTCTCTTCTGGGGGTCTGGCAGTTGTTCTGTGTTTTTGGTTGATGTTTGTGTGTGCTTTAAGAGAAAGGTACAATTTCATTCTTTGCTCAGACCATTTGTTAAAGAGACTGCTTTTTCCCCATAGTGTATTCTTGGCCCACTTGTTGAACATCAGTTGACTATATATTCTGGAATTATTTCTGGGCTATTTTGATCCATTGGCCTACATATCTTTATACCAATACCATACTGTTTTAATTACTCTACTTTTGTGATATACTCTAAATTTGGGAAATGTGATGCCATCAGCTTTCTTCTTTTTTAAATTGCTTTGGATATTTGGAGTTGACCCTTTGTTCTCCCATATGAATTCTAGAATTGATTTTTCTATTTCCATTGGGATTTTGAATTGAATCTGGAATTGCATTGAATCTGTAAATCTCTTTAGGTAATTCAGATATTTTTAAAATATTATGTTTTCCAAATCATAAACATGGAGTGTCTTTCCATTTTATTGTATTTTTAATTTCTTTTACCTCAATGTTTTATAGTTTTCAGCGTAAAAATATTTCATTACATTAGTTAAGGTTATTTCTAAATATATTATTCTTTTTGATGTTATTATAAATGGGATTATTTTAAACATTGCCATTTCATGGAGTTGGTTATTGATGTAAGGGAAAGCAACTGGTTTTTGTATGTTGATATTGTATCCTGCAACTTTTCTGAATTTATCAGTTATAACTGTGTGTGTGTGTGTGTGTGTGTGTGTGTGTAGTCTTTAGAGCATGTTGTAGATAATGTCATGTGGTATGCAAAGAGATGTTTACTTCTTCATTTTCAATTATTATACTTTTTACTCTCTAAATACTGTAGGACTTTTAGTACTATGTGGAATAGAAGTGGTAAGAGTGGATGTTTTTGTCTTGTTCTTGATTTTAGTGTGGAGTCTTTAATTTGTAATTGTTGTGTATGACATTAGCTGTGGAATTTTTATGTATGCATTTTATTATATTTAGGTAATTTCCTTCTATTCCTAATTTTTTGAACTTTTTTTTACATGAATGTTAAATTTTACTTGATGCCTTTTGTGCATCCATATGAATAGATAATTTTTATCTGCTTCTTATTGGTGTGGGTGATATGTACCATTAATTGATTTGCATATGTTGAACTTTCCTAGCCTCTCAGGGATAAATGCCACTTGGCCATGGTGCATGATTTAAGTTTTCCTTCCTTTTCAATGTTTTGGAAGATTTTGATAATGATTGGCCTTAAATTTTCTATAAATGTTTGCTAGTATTTGCATCTAGCAAATTCTTCCTGGGCTTTTTTTTTTTTGTTGAAGGCTTTGATTACTCATTTAGTCACCGTACTAGTTATAGATTTGTTTAGATTTTCTCCTTTATGATTCAGTCTGAGTGTGTTGTATGTGCCTAGAATTTTATCCATTTCTTCTAGGTTATTTAGTTAGTTCATACATAAAGTTTCTCTTATAATCTTTTGCATTTCTTTGACATCAGTTGTGCTGTTTCTTCTTTCAATTCTCATTTTATATTTTGAGTCTTCTCTCTTTTTACTTTGTTATTCTAGTTAAGGGTTTGTCAATTTTGTTTATATTTTCTAAAAGCTAACTGTTCTTTTTTTCTATTATTTTATGTTCTTTATTTCATTATTTTCTGCAAAATCTTTATTATTTCCTACTTTCTGCTACTTTTAGCTTTGTTGATTTTTTTCCCCCAGTTCTTTGAAGTGTACTGTTGGGCTATATATTTGAGATTTTTCTTTTTAATATAGGCATTTACCACTATCAACTACTTTTTAAGTGCTGATTTATTTATTTATTTTTGCTTTCCATGTCTTCATATATTGTGTTTCTGTTTATCTCAAGAAGGTATTTCTAATTTTCATTTTGATTTATTCTTTGACACCTTGTTTGTTCAAAAGTATTTTAATTTTTACACATTTGTGAGTTTTCTAGTTTCCACTTAGCTGTTGATTTCTAATTTCATTCCGTTGCAGATGGAAAAGATACTTATGATGTCTGTCTTTTTCTTTGGAAATATGGTATATATATATAAATAATGGAATTTTACTCCGCCATAAAGAGAATGGAATTATGACATTCACAGGAAAATGGATGGAACTGGAAAACAGCATGCTTAGTGAAATAAGCCAGACTCAGAAAGTAAAGGGTGGTTTGTTTTCTCTCATAATCAGAAGCTAGAGAGGAAAAAAGAAAACAAAAAGGACATTATGAAAATAGGACTAAGACCAACAGAGTAGAGAGGGAGAACACCACGGGGGAGAGAGGAAGGGAGGGAGAGAGGAGGCACCGGAAAATGAAATAGACCAATGTATGATATAAACATATGAATATATCCCAATGAATCTCATTATTTTGTTTAATTAGAATGCACTGATAATTTTTTTTAAAAAAATATTTTGGACCCGACATTTGATCTATCCTGTGGAATGTTCCATGTGTGCTTGAGAAGAATGTATATTCTGTTATTAGATAAACTGCTGTGTATTTGTTATGTATATTTAGTCTATAGTGTGGATTAAGTCCACATTTTTGTTGATTTTTTGGTTGTTTTATCAATTATTGAAAGTGCAGTATTGAACTCTCCTATTACTATGGCATTGCTATTACTCTCTTCTGTCAATATTTCCTTGTATATTTATGTGCTTCTGTGTTGGATACATATATATTTATTATTATTACATCTGGTATATTGGTCCCATTTTTCTTTGCCTTTTTTGACAGTTTTTGACTTAAAATTTATTTGATCTAACATAAATATAGTTCCTGCTTCTCTGGTTTAGTTACCATTTGCATGGGGTAACTTTCTCTAGTTCATCACTTTCAGCCTATGTGTGTTCTTAAATCTAAAATAGAACTCTTGTAGAGAACTATGGTTCAATATTTTTAAAAATCCATTCAGCTGTTCTGTGTCTTTGGACTGAGAAATTAAATCCATATATATATAAAGTTAATCATCAATTGGGGAAAATGTGCTATTATCATTTAGTAAATTGTGTTGTCTTAGTTCTTTGTTCTTATTTTCTTCTCTTGATGTGTGTGTGTGAGATAGAGAGAGAGAGAGAGAGAGAGAGAGAGAGAGAGAGAGACAGAGACACACAGAGAGAGAGATTGTATTCATGTGCTTTTATTCCGTTCCTTTTATTCTCGTGTGACTTCTATAGGTATTTTCTTTGTGGTTATTAAGGGGCTTACAAAAAACATTTTAAGTATTTAAATATTTTAAATATTTAACAGCCTATGTAAAGCTGATGATGATGTTAATAACATAAGTTATTTCATAATTTATTTTCTTTCCCCTCACTTTGTCAGTGATATCATTAACGTATTTTATATTTAAAGTTATTTTGGATACTTTTTCTCTTAAATTTTATATTAAAGTTAAAATGATTTTCCAACTAATATTATAGTAATACAGCATTGTATATTAGTCTATATATTTCACTTTACAACAAGTTTTACATTTTATGATACTGTCATGTGGTTCTTTAGTTATCTTTCATTTTAGTTTGAAGAACTCCTTTTGGCATTTCTTGTAAGGTGTGTCTAGAGATGATTAACTTTCTCAACTTTTTTTTTGGTCTGGAAAAGTCTTCATATCTTTTTAATTTTTTAAAAATATTTATTTTTTTAGTTGTAGGTGGACAGAATATCTTTATTTTATTTTTATGTGGTGCTGAAGATCAAACCCAGTGCCTCACGTGTGCTAGGCGAGCACACTACTACTGAGCCATAACCCCAGCCCCCTCTTTCATTTCTGATGGACAGTTTTGCCAGGTATAGTGTTATTGTTTGACAGTATTTTGTTATTATCATTCTCTGCTTTTCTTAGAGCATTTGAATATATCATCTCACTGCCTTCTGTCCTGTAGGGTTTCTCTAAAAAATGTCCTGATCGTCATATAGAAGTTCACTTATTCATGAGAAGATGTTTTTATCTTATTGCTTTTACAATTTTTTGCCTATCTCTTTTGACAATTTGATTACAGTATGCATGATACTTAATCTTAGGTATCAAGTTCACTGGATTAAGGAATACTTAATGGTAAATCATTGTTTCTGGGTATGTCCATGAGGGCATTTCAAAGGAAACTGGCATGTGAATTAGTGTATGGAGTTGGGGAGATCTGCTCTCAAAGTCTACTGGCACCATCCAATCTTCTGTGACCCTTGATAGAACAAAAAAAGCAATGGAAAGGAGAGTTTTTTCTCTCTCTCTCTTCTAGAGCTGTGGCATCCTCCTGTCCTTAGACATCAGAATTCTAGGCTCTCTGGCCTTTGGTTTCTGAGATTTATACCCAGTTCACAAGTTTCTTGTGTCTTCAACCTTGGACTGAAAGTTAACTTCTGAGATTTTCAAGCTTGGACTGAGATATGTTTTTGGCAGCCCAGGTTCTCCAACTTTCAGACTGCCTGTTGTGAGTCTTCTCATAGTCTATAATTGTATGAGTCAATTCCTTGAGATACTTTATATATATATATATATATATATATATATATATACACACACACATATATTTTATATATATATATAAAATCTATATCTCTTTGTAAATATGTATATCCTATTGATCTGTCTCTCTAGAGAATCCTTACTAAAATAATGTATCTTAGGGTGTATTTCCTTGGGTTTTTTTTTTTTTTTTTTAATTTAGGATTCCTGGATCTGGATGTTCAGTTGAGGAGGTTTTAACTGTTATTTCTTAGAATAAGCTTTCTGGTTCTTTCTTTTACTTTTGGAATATCCACAATGAATATGTATGTGTCCTATGTGTCCACTTTATATTGTCTGTAGGAAAGACTGAAAAAAATAGTGTTTTACCTACTCTACTCTGCATTGATTACTATGCATCTGACAACAGATGTGTGTTTATAGGTGGGGTGGGGAGGATTGGTTCTCCAGTAAGCACCAGCTACCTATGCTTTAATTTAATTGTGACACTCTTTCTAGATGTGGTGTCAGATCCTACAGCTTGAGGGTTCTAAGAGGATGATACCTTCCTCCTATTCATATGCTGATTACAAGGCCTAGGTTGTCACTGATACTTTTAATCAGCTAACTGTATCTCAGGGTTCCCATAGTCCCCTTTGTGGGTTTGATTAATTTCCTAAAGCAGCTTATAATACTCAGAGAAGCACTTTGATTACACTTACCCAATTATTTAAGAAGGAATACTGAAGAGAGTACAAATGAGTAGCCCAATGGAAGAGATGCATAGAGCAAGGCATGTGGGAAGAGGCAGAGAACTTCCATGATCTCCCCCTATGCACTACCCTCTAGGAGATATATTCAGCTAACTGGAAACCTAGTCCTTTTATGTTTTTATGGAGGTTTCATTACACAGACATGATTGATTAAATCACTGGTCATTGCTCATCAATTTAAATTCAGCATTTCTTACCATACCTGAGGTTTTACTGTGTTGCTAAAACCTGTAATCACAACTTTCTGAGAAACAGTTCACATCCTGAGGATATCCAGGAACCACCATCCACCAGTCATCTCATTCCAAGGATTTTAGGCACTCTGTGCCAGAAAATGAGAATGAAGAATAAATATACACACAAACACACACATACACACTTGTCTTCATCTATATATGCACACATACAAACGGATGTACATACAAACATACACACATAATGTACATGTATATATTTAAATTAATTAATTTATTATAAATGCCAATGTAATAATGTCCCCACAAGTCCTTTAAACTTTCTTCACTCTTTCATTCTTTTTCATTTTTATGCCCTGACTGAATAATTTTTAAATGACCAGTCTTCAAGTTTGTTGATTCTTTTTTCTGGAAAATTGTTCTAATATACTGTTAAATCACTATTGAATCTCAAGTTCAATTGTTGTATTCTTCAGGTCTGCTATTTCTGTTTGTTTCATTTAAAAGAGTTCCATGTATATTGAAATTCTCAATTTATGTATTATTCTCTTGAGCTTGTTGAACATTTTTGTGATATTTATTTTACATTGTCTGTCAGATAACTCATTTGTTTTCATTTTATTGGGGTTAGTTTGGGGAGTTTTATCTTGTTCTTTTTATTGATGATGTTTTCCTGTTTCTTCATTTTTCATGAGTCCATGTTATTTCTGTACAGTAGAAAATATCTTTGTCTTTCTCCCTGATTCCATGGATTGACCTGGAATGAATAATAAATAAGAGAAATTTTAATAATTTCTTAAAATAATTTCATTTTAAAAAGAGGCTTAGTTAGCTCATAGTTTTAGAGGTGAAAAGTCCAAGACTTTTCACTGTTATGTATTTGACCTCTGGTGAAGGCCCCCTTGACTGTGTCACAACATGGCAGATGTCAGCATGGTGGAAGTATGTGAAAAAGGAACCGATCCCATGGTGTGATAGGAAGCCGAGACAGGGAGTGGCCAGTCTTGCTGTTATATAAGAACTTGCTTTATGAGAACCAAGTCATTCAGCAAGACCAGCATTAATCTCTTCCAAGGATCATGTCCTTATGATATAGTTGTTTTCTGCTAAACACTACCTTTTAAAGTCCCACCAGCTCTCACTTTGCCATGCTGGGAAACAGGCTTCCAGCACATGATCCTTTGGGAATCACTTGAATCATAATCCAACCACAGGACTTAGTGTTTGAATGTCATCTGTTGACTTCTCTCATAGGGAGACTCTGAGATGAAGATTTGCATGAAGAAAGGTATTTCTTTTTGGAAAAACAGCTCTTAAGGATAAGCAAAGTGGTTACAACACAGAAACAGTGTAGGTTTATCTGAGTCAGTGGTCCATGCCACAGGGAACTTTGAATCTGAGATGGCCCTTCAGCATTGTCTCCATTCATAGGAAGGGACGCAGCCATTTGCATCTCCATTTCTCAAATATTGGATGTGGGCTGCCACAAGGCAAGACAAGTTATGTCAGCTGAAGGCTATTCCAGAAGAGACTCAGCTCCAAACCTTGAGCAGCTAACATTCCTGGGAGTGTCCTCACTTTTGAAGGGACATCTTGATGATGGAACACTGTATCCATTCTTGGTAGAATCAGATTATCAACTGAACAGGATCTTAGAGATAATCTAATTTGAACCTTAATTTAAAGGTAAGTGTCCTGAAGCTCACTGTGATCTGCTTAACATCATATGGAATGGGGCTTCACCACTAGTCTCTTAACTCTTTCAGAAATATTCTTTGATTACACTAACACTTAACTTGGATGTATGTGTGTGTGGTTTATCTTATAAACAGTTTTTGGGCCAAGAGGGAAATATTTTATATTTGTACTGTATATAGAAAATTAAGGAAAAAGATTCCATTACAGTTGGTGGCAGAATTAGAAATTTTACTGTAGATTCTTATTTGCTGAACCAAACTAAACCCTATCCTGCATAGCATGGGAAGTGTCTATACAATAATATATTCTGTTTGGATTGAGGTTTAAATATAATTCCTTATGTCATGAGGTTTGTATCTGAGGAGGAAACCAATTAGACTAAGCGAAAATGTATAATAATTTATACCATTTGAGAAACATGCCTTATAAATAGGAGATGCTTCTATCATGTTCAGAGAATGAGTCGTCTCACATGTGATATGAAATTCAATGTGACCAAGGATAGCCTTCCATGGCATTTGGAAATTGCTGGTTCAAAATCCAGCAAAATGTTCAAAATCCAAATAAATGTTTGTTTCTACTTAATGAAAAATATTTTTCTTTGAGCCACGAATGATGTAATGGCATATTGGAGACATAAAAAATTTGATAATGTTTCCACAGGCAATGATAGTTCCTTCAGCCCAAATGGGGGATAAATAAAATGAACGCTGTGGAAGACTGTTCTTAATTAAGATTCTTGGCCCCATAAGAGGTGAAAGACCTCTACAATGAAAACTACAGGACACTAAAGAAAGAAATTGAACAAGACCTTAGAAGATAGAAAAATCTCCCATGCTTTTGGATAGGCAGAATCAATATTGTCCAAATGGCCGTACTACCCAAAGTGCTATATGGATTCAGTGCAATTCCAATTAAAATTTCAATGCCATTCCTTATAGAAATAGAAAAGGCAATAATGAAATTCATTTGGAAGAATAAGAGACCCAGAATAATCAAAGCAGTCCGTAGCAATAAGAATGGAGCAGGAGGCATCACATACCAGACTTTAAACTATACTAAAAAGCTATAGTAACAAAAACAGCATGATACTGGCACCAAAATAGACATGTAGACAAATGAATAGAAGACAAAAAGACAAACCCACTTAAGCACAGTCATTTTATACTAGACAAAAGTGCCAAACACGTATATTGGAGAAAAGATAACCTCTTCAACAAGTGGTGCTGGGAAAACTGGAAATCCATATGCAGCAAAATGAAACTAAACCCCTATCTCTCGCCATGCACAAAATTCAACTCAAAGTGGATCAAAGACCTAAAACTTAGTCCAGACACCCTACGCCTAATAGAAGAAAAAGTAGTCCCAAACCTTCATCATGTCAGATTAAGCCCTGACTTCTTTAACAAAACTCCTAAAGCACAAGAAATAAAATCAAGAATCAATAAATGGGATGGATTCAAAATAAAAAGCTGCTTCTGAGCAAAAGAAACAATCAATGAGGTGAACAGAGAGCCTACATTCTGGGAACAAATTTTTGCCACACCACATCTGATAGAGCACTAATCTCCAGGATATATAAAGAACTCAAAAAACTTAACACCAAAAAACAAACAACCCAATCAATAAATGGGCTAAGGAGCTGAACAGACACTTCTCAGAAGAAGATATAAAATCAATCAACAGACCTATGAAACAATGTTCAACATCTCTAGCAATTAGAGAAATGCAAATCAAAACTACTCTAAGGTTTCATCTCACACCAGTCAGAATGGCATTTATCAAGAATGCAAACAACAATAAGTGTTGGCAAGGATGTAGGGGAAAAGGAACGCTCATACATTGCTGGTGGGTCTGCACATTGGTGCAACTAATCTGGAAAGCAGTATGGAGATTCCTTAGAAAACTTGGAATGGAACCACTATGTGACCCAGCCATCCCATTCCTCGGTGTATACCCAAAGGACTTAAAAACAGCATACTACAGTGACACAGCCACTTTAATGTTTATAGCAACTCAATTCACAACAGCTAAACTGTGGAACCAACCTAGATGCCCTTCAGCAGATGAATGGATAAAGAAACTGTGGTATATATACACAATGGAATGTTACTCAGCAATAAAAGGGAATAAAATTATGGCATTTGCATGTAAATGGATGGAGTTGGAAAATATGCTAAGTGAAGTAAGCCAATCCCAAAAAACCAAATGCCGAATGTTTTCTCTGATAAGTGGATGCTGATCTATAATGGGGGAGAGGTCACGGGAAGCATGGAGGAACTTTGGTCAAAGAGGAGGGAGGAGGAGGGGCCATGGGGGTAGTAAAGATGGTGGAATGAGATGGACATCATAGCCCTAGCTTCATGTATGACTGCATATATGATGTGATTCTGCATCATGTATAAGCAGAGAAATAAAAATTTGTGCTCCATCTGTGTACAATGAATCAAAATGCACTCTGCTAACATGTATACCTAAGTAGAATAAATAAATTTTTTAAAAAAACAAAAGACTTTGTCACACACATACCATAAACACATTCTTTTAAAATAAATTTAGACTAAACTAATCATATAAAAAGTATTACTTACTGTTTGTAGTCATAACCTCCAATTCATAGCTTAATCCATGAAAATAGAATGGAAAATAAATACGGAAGCTGTCAAAAGAGATGACATATTTTGGGATAGATAGGAAAATAAAATAAAATACTCTACAATAGGCTCATAATGATTTATATTCATAATTACTGATGTTTATGAAGTATTTTATTCTTTGAATGTCTATCTGATTATCTCTCTACCCACCTGTATGTCCAAAAGTTGTTCTTTGTAGATGGAAATGTCATGCTGAACTTTTAATAAGTTGATATGTACAGACTTGTGACAGTTTTTTTTCATAAGCCTCAGCTATAATCAAGATGTCACTCCTATATGATCACTTCCTTGCAGTTAAGACTATGGATTTTGGAATAGGAAAGTGTGATCCAGCTCTTCTGAGTCCTTCAGTTTCTTTTTGGTCCTTTATAGCTGTGAGGAGTAGTGTTCAGGTGTTTTATAGACTATACATAAATTTGGATTAGCCTGATATTTTTCTCATTAGACTGTGTCATATGCTTAGGGAAGGAAGATCAGAATGAGTTAAAATCCCATTCTCATCACATCTTATCAAGGGTACATTTTGTCAACATGACGTCACTATTGAGGTTATTCTTGGTCATCTACTCAGAGAACAATTGTCAAGTTCCTTTAATGTAAAGTTAGTTTCCTATCTCCTTCTACATCCTAAACCATTTGGAAGGAAGTCATTATGTACAGTCCACACTAAGGAGTGGATTGTTATGTTCCACTAATTTGAAAGCAGAGGTTCTATACAGTTATTGGAATTCTGCCTGGGAGACGTGTCTGTTTTTCCTCATTTATTTATTATTTATTCAATCATTTATTCTTACCAGTTTGGACTCATATATTTATTTTTATACTTTGTATTATACTCCAATACTACTTTGTCATTGAAATCGTTCTGGCTTTGACCATTGAGAGTCCTATCAGTTGACCCTTGTGTCCCTCTTTGACATGTTATCATCATTGGGAGTTTTTCCTTTTCACTATAAAATATGTCTTCCCACCCTCCTGTTTAAAATCTTTTCTTCTCTCCTAACTTTATAGGATATCATATTTTTAAAAACAATGAATAATAAAGTCACTGTTGCCACTATTTGCAGTTGTATTTTTTTTCTTTGATATAATTCCTTTGTGAATTCCTTTGGTGTGGTATTCAGAAAGGAGTCTGACATCTAAAACCCACCCAACAAGGATCCTCTGTATTTTCTTATATCTTCTGGTGTCTGCGAAGGAGAAACAGCATTTATCAAAGCCTCCCACAGAGTCAGCATTTCTTCTATGTGAGGATGAATGGTTATATTTTTTTCTTTGAAGGAGGGTGTCTTAAATTTAGTCCACAGGTACAGGACACCCTCTGAATTGCGAACCTTGTGTACATTTTTCAGGGAAACTCAGGTTTTGTTGGGATCTCAGCTGTGTCTGTCACCTAACAAAGAGGTAAATACTCATTTCCTTAGGGCAAGAAGAAAACAATACAACCTATACACTTGACATACTTTGTTCTTCCCTTATGTCTGTGGCTTTGTATTTACTTTCATTTATGTCCAGAGGAGCCCCTACTCCTAGTTTATTCACACTGCGGTATAACACACTATATTCAAGTCTTAGAGGCCCCGTGACCATTGTTGTAGCATTTATAACTCTGAAAAAAATATAAAGCAATCCCTTTGGACTCAGATTTTTGGTTTGAGGGAGATGATTAAGACAGTATGCTCATACACACCTGTTTGAAATAGTCACTAAAGGGTCATGCAAAAATAAGAATATTCTAGAGTTGATGGAAAATTGAGCTTCCCCCTTTACAAAGAAGTTTCTGGATTTTGCCCTCAGTACTGGAAAACATTACATCATGCAGCTATACAGCCTGACACATTCTTTGCATAACTTCACATATTAGTAATGACATTGGTTGAAGTTTAGGCAAGTGAACAAAAGAGGACTGGTTGTAAAAAGGATTTTGATATGAAACATTATTTTCTCTAGTCATTTGATCACTTTGCCTTAGTAGAGTAAGTTATTTTCTTAAATTAGTATCATATTTTCAAGAAATAAATCCTTCTTTGTGATATATTAGAATTGTTAGATTTCTTGAAATCAAACATAATAGTGTAGTCAAATGGATAAAACATTGGACTGAGATTCAGAATATGAAGACATTAATAATAAAGCAGGCATTAAGTATGTGACCTAATCAAAATCATTTAACTCTTCTCATTCCTGCTCATTTTACATAGACAATACTCACTTTCCAAATTCTAAGGCATACATACATAATAATTTGCAGGCATAGCTGTGTCCATCTAATATTTAAACATTTTCAACAGTAGAGATGATTGTGATTTTAACATTGGTAAAATAAAATATATGATTTCTATTTTTTTCTTTAGGTAGGAAAGAATCCGAAATTCATGCTTGTGAATATAAACTACATGAAATTCCATTTAAATTTTAAAGTCTCTGAATTTCTAATATAAAGTGAACTATTGATTAAATATTTATGTCAAGTTACCTGCAGCAGAGTCATGAAAATTCAAATTGACACAAAGAATAGAAGAGAAGAGGCCATGTGATATTTGATAAAAACACTTGGGTTTTTTGTTTAATTTTTCAGGGATTTTTTTCCAACTAGGACATAGTTTTGTTGTTAACAAACATGCATTTGTTTTTAACCGCAGGAAGAAATAACATTTGGAAGTGGCGAGTGTAACACCGAGCTTTGTAGAATAGGCCAATCCAAGTTCTCAGTACTAATGATTTTTAAAAATGATTAGTAATACTAATTGTTTAGTTAGCTTTCTTTGCTTCTGTGACTAAAGGACTGGACCAGAACAACTATAAAGGAGGAAAGGTTTATTTAGGGGCTTATGGTTTTAGAGGTATTAGTCCATAGAAGTCCTGCTCCATTCCTTGGAGCTTGAAATGAGCTGAACATCATGGCAGAATGAAGCAGCTCACATGATGATCAGCAGGAGAGTGAGAGAGACTCCACGCTCCAGATACAAATATATACCCAAAGCCACACCCCAAGTCCCCGCCTCCTCCAACCATACCCTACCACTTAAGTTAGGACTCAGTAAATCCCTATCAGAGGATTAAATCACTAATTGAGGTAAGCCTTACAACCCAATCATTTCTCCTCTGAACCTTCTTGCATTGTCTTACACGTGAGCTTTTGGGGGACACCTCATATCCAAACCATAATACTAATAGAATCCAAAGCATATATGTAAACCCTAAATCAATATCTATGTGGATGACACCAAATAAAAACTACAGGAGCCCACTGCTTTGGACGCAACCTCTGTATTAATCTCTAATAAAATGGGTAACAATAAAAATGGAGCCACTCACAATGAAGTTCCACATTGCCAGACTGTAACTGAGATAGGAAATTGGAGATACAAAAGAGAAAGAGATATACCGAGTCTTAAAGGAAGTCCCTGGAGCCACTAAAATGCAGGAAACATCCATGAATCATTGAAGTGCAGAAAGTGCTCATAAACAGTTACAACTCCAAATCAACCCAGGAGTTGGCTTCACCTTGACTCAGTTCTTATCTGCAAAAGTAACAGAAGGACAGTGGGCAAGCTCAGGGAAAACTGGTATGAAATTGCTTAACTCCTCCCCAATTTAACCTCTAGTCCAGCCCCTAGCCAACCCTTCCTCTATAAACCCAACACTAACAGGTTCCTGCTTTTGGTGGTGGCAGAGATTGAGCCCAGCATTGCTTAACCACTGAGCCACAACCCCCAGCTAAATTGCCAAGGCTGGCTTTGGGCTCATGATCGTCCTGTCTCAGTCTCCCAAACTGCTGTGATTATAGGCATGTGCCACTGCACCTGGCAAGGGTTGCTGCTTCTTTCTCTTAAGATAGCCCATGATCTCTCTTGAATGTGCTTCTGCTTTCCTAAATGAACCTCTATCTAGGCCTGGTTGGCACATGCTGAATTTCTTTGTCTATTGACCCTGAGTCCAATTCCTCCTTCTTTCTGTGAACCCCTGGGATTCTTCTTTAGAGACACCTCTTCTGTGACAAAATTAGAGGTTTATATTACTTCCCAAGATATCAGTATTAAATATTGCTGTCAATTTCCTAAACAGGTCAGTTTCACTTGACATAATAATGAAATGCTCTTTGCCTTAATCCTTACACACAAAAGGTAATTCGAAGTAATCTGATGTTAACCAGTTGTTTTTCTATTGTTCTGTCCTTGTATCCCTGATGTATAAGGAAAATAACTCTGAAATGACCAGTTTACCTCCTTTTTTTTTTTTTAATTCTGCTTTCTTCAGCCCTTTCTTATCTATTCAAGGAAATCTTCTCTGATGGATTCTTTGGAACATTTATGTTATTTTAATGCAATGAAGAGTTACCTGATTCTATAATTGAAAATAAAGTCAATTAAGATGTTAAAACTCAATTGCTGTAATTTTGTTCTTTGACAATGGTAATAAGAAGATAGATTTTATTTAATTTGCTTTAGGTCAGGATTACCTGGAATGAGAATCCCAACTAGGTATAGCCAATTTTTATTCTGTGTGTGTGTACGTGTGTGTGTGTTCATGTGTGTGTTTTGCTTTTGTTTTTGGTGGTGCTTGGAGAACCCAGGATCTCATGTATGCTAGGCAAGTTACTCTATTACTGAGGGACAGCCCCAGCCCCTATCCCTTCACTCTTGGTTCTACCATCTTAGAAAAACCTTTTAACCTTTCTCTGTTTCAGTTTCTTCAGATATCATGTACATTTTCATTTCATTACCTCTTGCTCTCTCCTCTAACAGTCTGGTTTCTTTCTTTCTCTCCATGACGCTGAGATTTACTGGGAAAAGTTGGAAGATGTAAAGTGCTTGAACCAATGTGTATTTAATACTAAGCAAACAATATAGGGAACCACAAAAGTATGGAACTCACCAGTTCATCAATAATCATATTGTTTGTGTTGTGTTTGGTTGGCACCATACACAGATATGAAAAAAAGTTACAAAATATTTGCAAATGGCATATTTATTGGTTTGTGTTCATTGAAATAAGGTGGCATGATTGAGACAAAATTTTAGAAAAATGATGTTTTAAAGCACTCTTAAAGATACATTGGAATGTGTTTAGTACATGCCTGTATTCTGAGCGACTTCTGGAAGGCTAAGGCAGGAGAATGGCGAGTTCAAAGTGAGCCTCAGCAACTTTGCAAGGACTAAACAACTTAATGAGGCCCTGCCTCAAAATAAAAAATAAAAAGGGCTAGGGATGTGGCTCATTTTTAGCCCCCCTGGATTCAGTCCCAGCTATGAATGAATGAATGAATGAATGAATAAGCATTGTGTTTTGTATGGTGGAGAATGTAAAATTTCAATATTCAGAGGTCAGGTACCAATTCTATACCAGTGAATGGAGGAAGGATGAAATTTGCTGCTGAATTACAGGACTGGAATTTGAGTTTGATTGACATAGCTTATAGGTAGAAAAAAAATTAGGCTAGGAAGTTCTGCTCTACAAAAATTAGTGTTAATTTTCTTATGTTGTCTTTTTATTGCTTAGAAGACATGTAAAGGATTTTATATCAGGAGACACAATAGCAGGCTAATTGATCCAACAGGAGTGCATTTCATAGTCAATTCTGTTTCCTCTTTTGAATGAAAAAACTTCAAAATGGGATAGGTTCAAACACTAATTTGCATCCAATTTCCCCACATACCCTCCTTCTCTGTAGAGCTTCCCATTTTTTGATAAGGAATCACAATGGGCTATAAGGAGGTTTCAGGTTCACCTACAATGAAATAGAAAATCTCATTACCAGTGCTGAAATCCCTGAAGCTCTGATATGGAAGCTGATAAGAACATGGGAAGCAATTTTAGAAAATCTACATAAGCTCCTGAATCTTTGGGCATTTTAACTAATTGATTTTCATGTTTTGATTTAATATTTTATACTCTGAGTCATTTCTAGTTGAAAGAGTTGTCTGTATCAATTGACAGTCATTTTAGATTTTTAAATAAACTTTGTGCTGTCATATTTCACCTGTAGTAGTTGCCTTGTACCCCAAAATTGTATGATAATTAAGTCAGAATACAATTTCCTGATAGGACAGAGTTGATTTCAGTGCAAAGTCAAGCCTGTTGCATCAATGTTTGCTTCACATAAATCAACACCATTTATGAAATTAAGGCTTTTTATCATATAAATACAGTATAGGCAATGATAGACACTCCAAGTATAGTTTTAATCTTCCTTGTGATTGTCATGAACATTTTACATTTTATTTTGTTTTGGGAGGAAATGATTATATGATAAAACATTTTGGTGGTTAAACAAACCAAAACTGAAATTTTTCCCTTGGCTTCTGAGGGAAGACGTTCCCTTTGATGTAAGTTCTCCAAAGCGAACACCAAATACTCTTCACTTATTATTCAAAGATAGTTAAAATAGCAAATCATGACAGGTTTTCCTCTTTTTAATAAAGAGCTGATGATAAATACATTCAGAAAATGAATAGGTATTTATGTCTTATAGCTCTGTAGAGTATTATCTTCCCATGATCTACTGTCTTCCCATATATACGTGTGTGTGTGTGTGTGTGTGTGTGTGTGTGTGTGTGTGTTTGGGGGTCGGGGCGGGGGAGGCGTACCAGGGATTTTAATCCAGGGTTGCTTAACTGCTGAGCCACATTCCTAGCCCTTTTTATTTTTAGTTTGAGAGAGGGCCTTGCTAAGTTGCTAAGGCTAGCTTTGAACTTGTGATCCTATTGCCTTAGCCTCTTATGCCACTGGGATTATAGGCATGGGCCTCCACACCTGGCTTGGACTACTACCTTTAACTCAGTAATCAGAACATTCACTGTGTGTCTTGAGAAATAGCACTTTATAAATGTTGACATGATTGTTTCATGATTTCTTAGGCTACTTCTCTAGCTACAATATCTCATAATATGAACACATTCCTTTGCTTAAGCAGAAAGTTAATAATATATGTTGTTCGAAAGTGTTCTTGGCTCTTTTTGACTTAATGGATAGACTCCTTTTGTGCTTGCCCAGATTTCGATTGTGGGTTGCTTCAGGGCAAGAAAGATATCTGCTTATTAGAAGTGATCTGGCATATTTAGGCCAGTGTTTTGTGCATTTAGTAAAGTAAGTGCTAAAATACTTTGTTGTTGTTTTTATTTTATATACAAATATCTCTTGGGCTTTTTAAAATATTTGCTACTGCTCAGTTACTTGTATTTGGAAAAGCCCTGTCATAGCTATGGATTTATCTCTAAAAAATGAAGTCTTTTATCCCAATGAAAATAATTCATTTCCATTGCTTGTTGTTTCTTACAAGATTTTCTTTTTCTTTCTTTTATAGTCAGCAGTCAGCAGAGGACCTCGCAAGGGTACCTGCCAATTCCACTAGCAATATCTTAAACAGGCTATTGGTCAGTTATGATCCTAGGATAAGACCGAATTTCAAAGGTTTGTGGCCTGCTTGCCTCTAAAAAGAACCTCTTCATTTTTCATAGTTTAAAAATATCATTCTTTGTGATGTAAAAAACAATATAATATCAAACTGACATATAACTGTCTTGTAATATGCTTTTAAGTTTAGAACAGTTTAATGCCTGACAGTCAATGATAAGCAGAACATTAATTTTAAGAGCTTAATAGTTTTAAAAATGAATAGTTTTTAAAAGATAAAAAAGTTAAACTGTGATTTAATAGGCTAACTCATGTAATGGATTTTCTGAGTAATAATAGATTTTCAAAGATTTCTATGTATTCTTTACTTTAGTGATTAAAATTTTAAGTTGTGGATACAGCTCTGGATTTCATTTACAGACACAAAAGCTATAATTTGTAGAACAACCATTTACCCAGTTAGAGAAAAAGAGCAGTTCTGATATTTACTTCAGTTCCCTCTCTTTTGTTAGTATTTCACATTGATTAAAAAAAAAATCCCCTTTTGCTGAAAAAATGGCCATATGGTTTTTAAAAGCATGTTAACTTTATGAATAAAAGTGACTACATGGCCTACAACAGAGATTATTTTTATTCCAACAGAATATGACCATTTATTACACCTTTCAAGAACAAAAACTCTACTTCAATAAGTAAAAGTCATGAGCAGATTTGTATATTTGTATACTCCCTCTAACTTTTTTTTTAATCCTCTTGATTAATTAGGGAAAACTATGAAAAAAAATCTCCTCTGGAAAACTGTAATTCTTATTGTTGGTTAAGGACAGGTATTAATGTAGATCAGATTAACATTAGAAGACTTGATTTTTGTTTGTCCTTTGCAGAAAAATGGTCTGCAGCTGCTTCTAGTCAAGTGAAGTTATACAACTATGTTGTAAAAACAGGGGGTTTTGTTCATTACCAGAACCTATTCAGTTACTTTCAACAACAGCCATCGTCTGGGTTGTCACATATCCACCATATATTGATTCCCCACCTGGTTTTCATCAGGCAGTGGTTATGTGGCTAAAAGGCTAAATTCACATTTTCTCTTTGATAGCCCAACCAGCAGTCACAATGATTTGAAAAAAAAAGGGAAAGAGTTGCAACATTATACCTTAGTTCTCACTCCATGAACTTTCAAATTATTTTCAAACAGGTCAGTCAGAAATTTTTATAATGGTTCTGTTACACATCTTATTACCTTTGTTTTTTCATGAATTAAAAATTAAAATATACTCATTATAAGTAAAAGTTATTGAAAATTGTTATGCCATTTGACTTAAAATCTGGAATTATTAGAAAAGTGAAAAATGAACTATTTTTAAAATGGTTTTTATAAGAATACTTTGCAGTTTCATAGAGCTAAATGCAGTAGGCCAATTAAAACATTTTTTAAAGTTAAACATTTTCTAGGGTTTCTGCAAATTAAGAGAAATATTTCTGAATGTCAGATATTACAAAAGACAACTAAATTAATTTTTATTTGTATTATGATTCCTACTTAGAAAAATAATTTAATGGAAATTGTGAACATGTTATATAGTAAGACCATAGATTTTACATCTCAATGTGGATGACAAAATACCAGAATTGAATGCATGAACATATTAGGAAGATTCTGATCAAGTTTTTTATAACTACTAAATCTATTTTTAATTTTTATTCCTAGGCATTCCTGTTGATGTAGTAGTGAACATTTTTATTAACAGTTTTGGATCCATTCAGGAGACAACAATGGTAAGATGACAGTTTAATATCTTTGATTGTCAAAATTTTAGAGTAAGTACAATTATAACTGAAAAATAAGGAGTCACTCTAAGGAAAAAATGCGTACGTTCTCTTAGTTATAAATATCTAAATTCCTAGATTTTGTTAAGCTTGTGATTGTATATTTTTACAATTCAAATTTAATCTTAGTGTTGCACTGAAACTTACAGTTTTGAAAAAAATTAATTTATTCTCCCTGAAAAACTATGACTCGATACCACCTGGGAAAAGGTTTTTATGTAATAAAAACTCTTGAGTACAAATTTTATTTCTTTTTTTCTTTTTCTTTCTTCTCTGTTTATATGCGTGAGCCTCCAAAACCACTTCACATATTCACAGTTTTTTCTTCCAGTTTCCAGAGGAGAAACTTTTTCTCTGATATGCTAATTTAGTGATGTGTGGAGCAGGGAACTGTGAGAAGCAAAGTGGAAAGCTGATTTTCATAAAATAGGGTACCAGAACTCTCTGAAAAGATGGAAAACCAAGGCAAAAGGGCAATGGAAAGACAGATGAAAGAGTGACCAGGCAGCCTCCTCTCTTGAAGAAAATAGAGGAGAAAGTTTTGGGAGAATGGCCTCTGCCTATATTGATTTAGATTTTAGGGACAAAGACCTCTATAAGTGATAATTAGTAGGTTTCCTGAATATTGTGTAATGTAATTACCTCTAAGTTCTTAAAAAGACATTCAGTAAAGTCTACTTGCCATTAAATCTTTAAGAACGTTAAATCTATTCCTTTTGACATATGACATGCAGATATGGTATTTCAGGTCAGAGAAAGAAGACTCAAGGGTTTTGTTTGTTTGTTTTGAGATACTTATATTTTTTAAATTAAGTAATCATATCAGATTTGGATAGTAAGTAGAGTACAGTATGATCTTTCCAGGAGTATTGCAAACTAGAGAAAGAATGATTTAAAATATTTACTTCTTTATTCCTAGTAGAAGCATAGTGTAGTGTGTTCCAAAAGTGATTATATGCTGTATTTAATCTATGATACCCATCTTTATTTCTAATTGTTATATAAATGTTATTTTTAATTTTTAATTTGTAGAAGCACATGTATAAGTCTCCAAAGAATTGCTATTCTTGGATAGAATGTAGATGTGTTTTGAGAATTATTTAAAAGAAGGTTTGGGGATTAAGTCCAAAGTTCACTTCCAGTGTCTTTTTGGTTCACTTAAAGGATATAGACATACATTATTGATCACTAGAAGACTGCTCTGAAATAAGATATAACTGCCATGTATCATTGAGGAGACTAGCATAGCATTTGTTAATTGAAAACGTACTTAGTCTGTCTAAGCACGTTACTATGTGAGAGTAAGAGAGAACATTTCCTAAAGGCATAGTATTAAAGGCATCCATTCATTTGTTTGATCTGCATGCTCCTCTCTGAACCCTGGACATCTTGCATGCCACCACTCACACCAGCCTTAAACACCACTAAAAAGATGTTGTGTCATCTTGGAAATATCCCTGCTCTTTACCTTGCTTGTCTCTGGAATCATATATAAGGTACAACTAATGTCAGGATCATTTTTCTCACTTGAATTTATTCACATGAGTCAGAGCTCAGCATGTGTCATTAATGTATTTATTCTTTTTTTTTTTTTTTGGTACCAGGGATTGAATTCAGGTACACTCAACCACTGAACCACATCCTGAGCCCTATTTTGTGTTTTATGTAGAGACAGGGTCTCACTGAATTGTTTAGTGCCTCACCTCATTGTTGCTGAGGCTGGCTTTGAACTTGCGATTCTCCTGTCTCAGTCTCCCTAAGTGCTGGAATTACAGGCTTGTGCCACTGTGCCCAGCTGTATTTATTCTTTTATAAATGTGGAATATCTTCTAAATATGAGAGACCTAAACTTCTTTAGGTCCCATTGAGTTGAATACACCTGGGAGAATAGGATATTAGAAACATAGGACTTTGTACAGATTGAGGATTATAATAACATATTTCATCAATTCTAATACTCTTACTCTCCTGTTCTAATACTCTTAGTCTCCTTTATACAGTTACTGTATACCCAATATAGTAGCTTGCCAAATTAAAAAAAAAAAATTATTCCTGGGCCCAGATTCTCACCATGGAAGCTTTGCCCATTTTATTTATTTCCATCTTAAGTGAGCCCTTATCTTCTAATCAGATCCTATTATGGCTATTTTACTCATTTTGACCTATTTTTAATTCATCTTTCATCTCTATTATGTTTTTACTAAAATATGATACCTTCTATACTGTATATATTTATTTAATTCTCTAATGGACTATAAAGTTAAAAATAATATATTCTACTGTTCATTTTCTTTCTTTCTTTCTTTTTTTGTACTGGGGATTGAACTCAGGGGCACTCGACCACTGAGCCACATATCCAGCCCTATTTTTGTGTCTTATGTAGAGACAGGGTCTCACTGAGTTGCTTAGCGCCTCACCATTGGCTGAGGTGGCTTTGAACTCGCGATTCTCCTGTCTCAGCCTCCCAAAGTGCTGGGATTACAAGCGTGAGACACCACGCCCGGCTTCTACTGTTCATTTTCTATAAAATAAAGAAGATAGTAGATAGTAGATAGAAAGTAGATAGTAGTAGTAGATAGTAGTAGTTCATAGGTAATGAACACACAAATAATTTCTTCTAATAGCTAATATTGAATGAATAAATGAATGAATAATTTCTGTTCTTGGCTTATGTAAGTAAAAGGATTTGCAGAAAAAATTTAAACACTAGATTGATTTTGAGCATTATTGTAGAGTATTAATTTTGGAAATTTTGGAAAGAGGCCTTTATCCAGAGGAGTTAAATTATTTATTTACTGTTTCTTTTGATCAGATAACTGGATGAAAATTGATCTGTTCTACACCTCATGTTGGCTGACACAGCTTAAATGTTTGGAATCAGAACTATACTCATCAAATAGATTTAAATATTCTGCTGTATCCTAATTATTATCTTTTGTTTTCAGTAATGTTTAGTTCATATGCCTCTATAAAATTTCATAGGCTTATTTTGTGAGGATGTCATATTTTATAGATTTACTCCATAGATTTATTCAGCCTTGTTGCTTAATAGTTAGGAAATGTACAAGTTAGATATGTAGATAGCATTAAAATGTCTTCTAAAGAAATATTGGATCTAGACAAAACTTGTTCTTCATGACTTGTTACAAACACTGACCAGAGTCAACAGTGAAGACTCAAGAGAGCGGCTCAAAAGCATATTCATTCATGGGTAGGAATTATTATGAGAGGATGCTCCTTAAGAGTAAATAAATAAGTTCAAAAACACATATGTACAAAAAAGTTCCTCAAAAAGAGATTGGGAAGGCAGAGAAATTGGATTCGTCTAAGAACAGGATATTCATTCACAGAAAAATACAGTGTGTGAGTAGCCATCAGATAGACCTGTGCTTGAGTCTGTTGTATATCTTCTGTGTTACACCTTAAAAAAGCGTTAACACTACAAATGAAAGCAACAGTATTTTTTTTTCTGTTTTGGTACCAGGTACTGAACTCAGGGGTACAGGACCACTGAGCAACATCCCCAGCCCTATTTTGTGTTTTATGTAGAGACAGGGTCTCACTAAGTTACTTAGATACTCGCCGTTGCTGAGGCTGGCTTTGAACTTGCGATTCTCCTCCCAAAAGTGCTGGGATTACAGGAGTGTGCCACCACGCTCAGCATGAAAGCAACAATATTTTGCCTGGCCTAGTAACTATTCTGTGGTTATTATGCATTTGAAAGCTGTTAAAATATTTCAAAAGAGAATCTCACCCTAAAGAAAGTGCTAAAGAAACTAAACCATGTATGGGTTTAACGGTAGTTTCAATGTGCACTTGCGGCTCTATTTATTAATAGCCTTCTAGAACACTCCCTTAAAAAGATCATCTGAAATAAAAGAAGTCCTAACATTTTGGAAATTTCAATATTTTCACAACATTTTCCTCTCCACTTCAGACTTTTCTACCTCAACAGGCAGTTGCTTATTCCAGAAAGCACAATGCAGAACACACAGCCTGGGGGTAGATAGAACACTAATTGCTACTAGTCAGGCTGCAGACAGATATGGGACAACTTCCAAAAGGAAAAGGGCAATTCCTTTCTCCAGCATGTAAAGTTGATTATCAAACAACAAAGCACTTAAGGTAATCAGCATTAATGTTGTCAAAAAATCTTAACCAATTACATTGGAAAAATTCCTTCCTACTTATTTTTGGTTTCTTATTTTGAATGCCAAATAATGCTGGCTAGCCTAAAACTAATCTAGCATGATTCACAAATCATACTTGTGTAATGGAGGAAACACTATAGCCATATTCATATTCCTTGTATGCTTTTATATCTTTGTGGTTATAAGCTCCTTCATTCTGTTTTTTCTCCCAATTTCTTTCTTTTTCCTTCCTTCCTTCCTTCCTTCCTTCCTTCCTTCCTTCCTTCCTTCCTTCCTTCCTTCCTTCCTTCCTTCCTTCCTTCCTTCCTT